>CM053745.1:42175963-42293742 GCA_028658305.1 Pachyuromys duprasi | reverse complement strand
AACATAAAACCAGACACATTAAATTGGTTAGAAGGAAAAGTGGGGAAGACCCTAGAACTCATTGGCACAGGAGACAACTTCCTGAACAGAACACCAACAGCACAGGCTCTAAGAAAAACAATCAATAAGTGGGACCTCATGAAACTGAAAAACTTCTGTAAAGTATTTTTTATTAATTACAATTTATTCCCTTTGTATCCCACCTGTAGCTCCCTCCGTTTTCCCCTCCCTCCTTGACACCCATGCCTGCCCTCAGTCCACTGATCTGGGAGGTCGTCCTCCTCTTCCATCTGAAACTAGTCTATCAGGTCTCATCAGGAGTGCTGCATTGTCTTCCTTTATGGCCTGGTAAGTTGAGGAATGGATGTAAAATTTGTGGTGCATTTACAGGAGGGAATACTACTCAGCAATTAAAAACAAGAAAATCATGAAATTTGCAGGCAAATTGAGGGAACTATAAAAGATCATCCTGAGTGAGGTATCCCAGAAGCTGAAAGACACACAGGGTATATGCTCATTCATAAGTGGATACTAGACATATAAAATAGGTTAAATATACTAAAATCTGTACACCTAAAAAGCTAATCAGGAAGAAGGAATCTGGAGAAGATGCTCAATCCTCATTCAGAAAGGCAAAGAGGATGGACATCAGAAGATACTTTTATTTTTTTTAATGAAAGGAAGAGTCAACCATTGCAGTAAAACTTTTTTGTCCTATTGTAAACAATTACCATAATCACTCAGCATTTAGCAGCCACCAATCAGCAAACAAAACTACAAGGAAAGAATATTCACCAGGAAAATGACTATGTCTCACTGAGGGCAACAGCCACTGGCATTGATTTTTTTTGTAGCTTGTTTTTTAATATAATTTTTATTTATTACAATTTTTTCACTTTGTAGCCCAGCTGTAGTCCCCTCCCAATCTTTCCCTCCCTCATCTCCTCCCATGCCCCTTCCCCTGACAACTGAGAGGGGAGAACCTCCTCCTCTTCCATCTGACCCTAACCTATCAGGTCTCGTCAGGACTGCCTTTCATAGTCTTCCTCTGTGGCCTGGTAAGGCTGCTCTGCCACCTCACCCCCCCGCGCCCCCCCCGGGGAAGATGATCAAAGAGCCAGCCTTTGAGTTCATGTCAGAGACAGCTCCTGTTCCCCTTTCTAGGGAACCCATTTGGATACTGAGCTGCCATGGGCTACTTCTGTGCAGGGGTTCTAGGTTACCTCCATGCATGGTTCTTGGCTGGAGTATCAGTCTCAGAAAAGACCCATGGGCCCAGATTTTTTGGTTCTGTTGTTCTCCTTGTGGAGCTCCAGTCTCTTCCATGTCTTTCTATCTCCCTCTTCTTTCATTGGCATTGTTTTTAAAGTATCAAAGCACTTAAAATAAAGGCATGTGCCTTTTTATGTATCTGTGTATAGGTATATGCACACATGTGCCTTGTAATTATGGAAATCAAACATCATTGTTGAGCATACACTTTCTTTTTTGAGAGAACGTTCCTTACTGGATTTAGGAATCTGATGTGCCTAGACTGACTAGCCAGCCTATCCTGGGAATATGCTTGTTTCCTTCTCTCCAGCTACAGGATGACAAGCTCCCACCTGCTGGGCAGCTTTTTCTTTTTCTTTCTAAAGATGCATGGGATCAGAACTTAGTTCCTCATACATGTACATTGAATACTTTGCTAACTAAGCCATCTCTCCAACCCCCAATGATCTTCATATAAGTTTATATAGTCCTATTTCTGCCACACACATAGTAGAATATACAGTAGTAAAATTAGAACTTATGTATGTACCGTGAAACCAAAACAATGAATTTTGCAATGATAGAAATGCACTCTATCGCTGAGTTACACTTATTCTTTTATTTCTTCCACCGTGATGTTCATTTCCATTTCTCAGACTGTAATTCTGATGTATTATACACTTTATCTTTTCCAGAATTCTGATGTAATTTATAATTTACTGGTTATGTTTATGTTGTGGCTCTCCTCAAGCTGTTAGAATACAAAACCCAGAAGCTTGGTTGCGAATGCTGATACAGTTCAGTTGTCTTGAAAAATTCTAGACTCTTAGTGAGCCAGGCATTATAAGAGAAAGATAACTGCATGAAGGAGGTCAAGGATTATCTTCTTATTGTTCTTGTAATCTTTCAGCTCAGCTTTGGCACATCAAAGTCATGCAAAAGAAAATTGCCAAGCAGAGCAACATCCCCAAGAATTTTCCGTCCTTCTATCTAAGAAGTAGTGAATGAGAAGATAAAATGGAAATAATATTCCAGGAATAAACGACCATTGAGAATTTTGCCAAAGACTGTTGAGAGATGCTGTGGACTATTACAGTACTTCAGGTTGAGCACTGTACAAGCTGAAATAGTTTTGTTAGCTTGTCTATTATTTTCTTTCTCCTCTGACAAAATGGTAAGCAACCTTACAAGAAAATAGAAGAGGTGCCACAAGCCTAGATTTCAAAAGGATGTATGTCTGCTTGATTTCACTGCTTGGGTTTCCTGTCCTGCTGTGAAATTGCTCTCTTCATGTATTTCAGCTGTTCTTCTTTCCTCATGTATGGTCAGATCTGGAATTTAGCCACAAAGGACTTCTTTGTGAATCATCCAACTAGCAGTAAATTTTATGTAAGAATATTTTTTTTCTTTTCACATTATTTTAACCATTAGGCTAGAATTTGTCCATCTTGAAGAAAAACATTTTGTTGAAATTCAGAAAATAAGCTATAGCATATTTGTATTTTATGATGTGAAAAATACTAGCTGATAATAGGGCAGCAAATTACATATAAGGTATGAATCCTCCATTTTATGGTTGATTGTCTTGTGTGTGTGTATGTGTGTGTGTCTGTGTCTTGGTGAGGGAGTTAACATACATAGCCTTGTTCTTTTCGAAGCAGATATTCTTTTATTTTTTTTCAGAGAGAAAGGGCTTGGGCCATAAAGGCAGTAATAACAAATTGGACTACAAAGCAGAAATAGTTCACAAGTGCTAGAAATTGAAAGGAAAGTTTGAAATGGGTAAAGTTATAGAATGCTCCTTTAAATAGAATTTCTTATAAATTATATTAAATGTTAAATCTAGACCTGACTTTCTATTTTGTGTTTGAATTGTCATTGCTACGCCCTTTAAGAAAAAGAAGCAAAACACATTTTTATGAACACATCAATAAATTGTCCAGTTTCATTTCATTTTGTCTGGAAAATTCAGTGTCTGGCTATTTTGAAACACTCACTGAAGTTTTATATTAATTTCCCCGGCTTTTAAAATGCTTTGTTCTATGGGGAATCTTTTGTTTGTGTGTTTGTTTTGTTTTGCTTTTGCCACTACAGAGAATGAGTCAATCCCACAAAGTGTTGTTGGGATCTTGTAATCTTGAAAGATGTTAATGGTTTTCAGCCTCTTTAAGAATCATGTGTCCTGAAGCCATGTTAATGAGGAAGCAAGTGTGAACCTAATAAAAAACAAAACAAAGAAAAAAAACAAAGCTAGGCTACTAATGAAAATACATGACGTATCAAAGAGTAATGTGTGTCAAATTTAGATTATACTATTAGGAAACTTACTGTCAGTATACCTGACATTTCTAAGCCAAGGAGAAACCCCCTGTTGCATGTATCCTAGGATAATGTTTCAATTATCTTTTTTTATTAATAAATTAATTAATTAACATACTGTTATAATACCCTTCTTCCATTCCTGGTCCCAACTTCCCTCCTTCTTTCCCCTATCCCCCTCTTGTGTTCCTCAGAAAAAGGGAACTGCCCATACCAACTCAACTGAGCATATCAAGTTGCATCAGGAGTGAGGGCATCCTCTTCCCCTACGGCCTGGCGAGGCAGGGACGTGATCAAAAAGTAGGCAACAGGGTACTTGTCAGAGATAGTTCCCGCTCCCCTTACTAGGAAACCCACATGAAGGAAGAGCTGCCCATTGGCTAAATCTGTGTAAGGGGCCTAGCTCCAGTCCATGCATGATCCCTGGTTGGTGCTTTGTCTCTATAAGTCCCCAGGCCCTGGTTAGTTGGCTGTGTTGGTTCGTATGGAGCTCCTGTTCCCTCCCTTCTATCCATCCCCAACCAACCTTCACTTCCACAAGGCTGCCTGAGCTCAGTCCAATATTTTGCTGTGAGTCTCAGCATCTGCTTAATCTGCTGCCAGGTAGAGCCTCCCGGGAGACCGCTAATGCTAGGCTCTTGTCTGCAAGCAAAGCAGAGTTTTGTTAATAGAGTGAGGGGTTGCCGCTCTCCCATGCGGTGAGTCTCAGTTTGGGCCGGGCTTTGGTTGGACATTCCTTCAATCTCTGCTCAATCTTTACTTCTGCACATCTGGTAGGCAGGGCAAATTTTGGGTTGAAGTTTTGTGGGTAGGTTGATGTTCCCCTCCTTCCGCCAGGAGTCCTGTCTAGGGCCAGGGTGCAAATCTGCCATCTTGAATGACTATTTAAAGTCTGTGGGTGGATTCCCAAGAAATAAAACAATAGTTTTGAAAAGTGCTATAAGCAGACTCGTTCTGTAATATCATGTACCTGAAGAAAGAAAAATGCTTTAATCAGTCTTGTAGTGTAGCATCATATTAAAATTAGAGAATGGATCATGTCCCTCCTAACTCTTCTATAAAAATCAGAGTATCTTATAGCAAAGCTTTTAATATTGACTGTTGCCAATAATAGTACTGTTGCTGAAATCACATTACCATTAAGTATTTTATTAAAAGTAATTTTCTGGCTAGATGTTTGCATTCCCATCAACTGATGAGTAGATAATGGAAATGTGGTATATATACACAATGGAAAACTATTCAGCTATAAAGAAAAACACAATCACGAAATATTCAGAAAATAGAGGAAGCAGGTAAGGTAACAGCTGATCTTGTTTTCTCTCTTCTCTCCTCCAAGTCCAATCCTCTAGTCTTATCCTAAGTTCCATGGAAGACCACCTGCTGTGGTCTCCCCTTCCTATTGTCCCCAATCTCCAGGGGATCACTTAACCCTTCTCCTCCCAACCTTCCTTCCACTACTCATCCCACTATCTCAGCCAATACCAACAGTCATTCCCTGGAAACATGCTGGCCATGGCAGCTAGGATGCAGGCAGGCTACCTGCAGATCTTCGCCTCTTCCTCCTCATGACCAAATACAATCCTCTGATCTCATCCCCACATCTGTAGCAGACCATGTGCTGAGACGTCTGCCTCCTCTTTGCTCCCTTCTCAAGGATATGTTACAGATCATTCTATCCAACCTTCCTCCCAAATCATCCTATTACCAAAGACCACAACTCCAGCAGGTATTCCCTAGGAACGCACCAGTCAAGCCTGCTAGAGAAAGTAGGTAGGGTAGGCAAGCTCCAGGTCTTTACTTTCCCTCCTCTCCTTCAAATCCAATCCTCTCACCCCCAGCTCTGTAGGAAACTACCTGGTGTAGCCTCTCTTTCACCTTAGCACCATTCTCAGGCTAAGCAGATCGCTGTAGAACGCACCCAGTGCCAGTCAGGCTGACATGGGCTCCCAGGGTAGAGAGCAAGCCCGAGGCTAGGACTCTGCTAAGATGGCAGGCACTGGCAGGAGTGAGCCCAAGACAGACAACCTCCCACCTGGTGGCCCAGGCATGAAATGGGCTCAACCATCAGTCTGACATTGTCATGGCATTATGGGGCCTGGACAGGGAACTAGCCTGAAATGACCTCCAGTCTGGTGCTGGATGAGCCTGGAGAGGAGGGATGAGGAGTGTGCCAAGATGACCCCTGTTCAGTGCCATAACACACTAGTGAGGCACAGTCCTCCTAAAGCCACTCCTGAGACAACCCCAGACTCTCAGAAACCCTTGGCACTACTAAGAGGAGCAAGTGGTGAAAAATGGAAAAGAAGGAGAAACAGAAGGATGTGGGAAGGATGAAGAGAGGCAGAGCTAGAGATTAAAGAGTGAGGAATACTGTTATGGCAGTGCCTGGTGATGCTGCCTGGGGCCATGGCAGATTCCTGGCCTGTGCTGCTATTAAGGGCCATGTCTGGGTCAGTGGGGTAGCAGGGGTCTGTTACCACCAAAGGCCAGGCAGACATCCCTGGATGTGCAGAAATGATACCACCCCTCACTTGGTCATCATGGGAGAGCTGGCCCTGGGGACATGAGAGCAGGAGGGCTGACACTGTCTCTAGTCAGCTCAGTACTCAGAAATGAGCTTCACACGTAGCCCAGGAGGCACAGTAGAGCTGCCCCTGGCTGAAGGTGAGCCAGCCCTAGGTCATGAGCGTGGGAGAGCTGGTCCCGCCACTGGTCTTTGATGCAGTGACATGAACAAGGGATAGATACCCTCTTCTCCCTTGACCCCCCACCCACAGCAGGAGGGAGACCTGGCCCCGCAGTCATGAAAACAGCAGAGCTGTCCCTGCCCCTCACCCTGTGCTGCAGTAGGAAAAGCGGGCCTTATACCTTGCCTAAGCAACATGGTAGAGCTGTGGGTTGCGGGGCTGAGGTGTGAGCAGGAGGTAACTGTCCCAGCCTCTCGCCTGCTGGGTGGTGGCACAGAAGAGGGAAAGATGTCCTCCTCCCCTCCCTTGTCCCTGCCTCTTATGGAAGGCAGTAGAGCTGGCCCCAGGGTCATGAGAGTGGGAGAACTATCCCTGTCCCTCACTGGCTCCATCACTTGGGAGAGCGGACCCTGCATCTTGCCTGGTGAGGAGGGTAGAGCTGGCCCTGGTTACAGGGTTTATGGGTGATCTGGCCCCAAAGACCTGAGAGCAGGAGAGTTCATTCAGGTTCTTCCTGGATGAACAATGTCCAGTTGGGGTAGTACAGGAGAACTCACCCCAGAGGTGGGGATGTAGGAGATCTGGTGGGCTGTCAGCTCAGATACCACTCAGGTGCAGATCCAGGGCTTTGAATTGGACCACCCCAACATCTACTCCATTGATGAATTTCTGGAGTACATGAGGTGCCTGCTCCTACAGATCTAAACCTGGAGGATCTCCATGACACAGGGTAACAACAGGATATCCAAGAGAAGACCCCGTGAGGTTCCAGCACTGATAGTGTGACAGAAGCCACAGGCCTTGTACCAGACCACAGACTCATTGCGAGGAACATTTACATGCAAAGCAGTGTGGACAAAAGGATATACTGTGCGACACACTATGACACTGTACAGCTTCCACAATGAGATTTTTTTTCTCTGTTGGAGAGGAGGTTGCAAGGATGGAGGAAGGATCCAAGAGACCAGTGGGATTGGGATATATGGTGTGAAATTCACAAAGAACCAATTTAAAAGGTTTTTTTTTTAATGGCTGATATTTCAGTGGCAATTCTAAACACCAGAAGGTACTGGGCAAGTGTTTTACAAACTCTAGGGTACCGCACATGCCAGCCCAGATTACTGTACTCAAGAAAACTTTCAACCACAATAAATGGTAAAAATAAGATATTCCATAATAAAACCAAAATGTAAGCAATATCTATCTAAATATCTAGCCTCACAGAAGGTGTCAGAAATTTTCAACCTTAAGAAATTGACATCACCCAAGAAAACAGCAAACCAGCAAATCAAAAAGGAAAACACACATATATATGCATGTGCAAGTGCACACACAGGCATAAACATACACACAGAGAGATGAGAAGAGGCAGAGAGACAGAGACAAAGAGCAAGACAGAGACACAGAGAGAGACAGAGAGAGCAAAATAACAGAAATTAACAAATACTACTCAGTGTTATATTTCAACATCACTGGTCTCAATTTTCCCATCAAAAGACTCTGAATGTGAAGACAGGATCCCTTCTTCTTCTGCCTTCTAGAAATACATCATAACATCAGGGATAGATATCACCTTGAGGTAAAAGGATAGAAAAAGATATTCCAAGCAAATTAACCTAAGAAGTGGGCTAACAAAATAGACTTTAAACCAAAACTAATCAGAAGATACTGAGAAGTAAAATCCACGAAGAGGACATTGCAGTCCTTGAAATGTATGCACCAAATATTTCTTAAAAGAAATCTTACTATAGCTTAAATCATAAACTGACCCTCTCAAATAGATAGTGGGAGAAATGCCTTATTTTCACCAGGAAGGGTCTTCTAGGCAAAAACTATACAAAAAATGCTAATGACGATGTATAGCAAAGAGAACACTCATCAATTGTTGTTAAGTTTGCCAACTTTTACAACCCCTATGGAAATCAGTATGACACTACCTCTGGAAGACAGAAATAAATTTATCTCAAGATCTAACTATACCACTCTTGGGCACATATTTCATCAAAACACAGAGACACTTGCTCAACCACGTTCATAGCTGCTCTATTCATAATACCAAGAAATTGGAAACCACCTACATGTCCCTCAACATATGAATGGATAAAGAAAATGTGGTACATTTACACAATGGAATGTTATTCAGTCATTAAAAATTAAAATTTACAGGTAGATAAATGAATGTGGGAAAAAGTAATCCTGAGTGAGGTAATACAGACTCAGAAAGACAAATGTGGAATGTATTCTTTCATATTTGAATGTTAGCTGTAAATTCAATGATAATCAAACCACAATCCATAGAACCAATACAGAGTATCAGACTGGGAGGATAGCTAGATCTCCTCATGAAAGGAAATAGAATAAATAGTATTGGATGGATGAGGGATGGCTGGAATGGGAGAATCGAGTGGAGATGGGAAGGGGGAAAGAGAATATTAGAGAGAATAACTGAGACAGCTTAAATTTTAGGAGTAGTATGGAAATCACATTCATTTTTTACCCATTTCAGGGCTAGTATGGAAATCTAACACAGTTTCTAAATATGTACACACATCTAAAGGTATTCTAAATGAAATCACCAAGGTACAAGAGACCCAGCCTGAGACTGAATTTCTCTTGGTACCAAATGTAGCTTCTACTAACAGAAATGGATTACATCTAATTAAGTTGCTTGCTGAAAGGCTCTCATGAAACCCCAAATGGCCCAGGATGTTGCCAAGAATATAATATAGGCTTTTCTCCACAAATGCTGGCAAGATCTCATCACTGAAGACAACCAATATACCACTCACTGAACATGAAGAAGTAGAGCTGGTGCCTACATAGAGCCTTCATTACTATGGACTTAAGTTCATTGTACTAGAAGATATTTTGCCTGCTACTAGTAGAGAAAACACCAGTAGAGGTAAACACCAACTGAGCTACAAAAGCTTTAGCCTGTAAGAGTGACCTGCCAGCAAGACATGCTACTACAGTAGTGACAAAAAGCCCATGGGAATAACAAATCAATATCTGAATTGAGTTAAAGCCCGTTCCATGAGATGCAACCCATACTCAATGCTGCTTGGTGACCAAGAGCCTGAGAATAGATAGGTCAGGCACCTATCAGAAACTTAAACACCACTGTTCAGCTAAGGGTATGCAGCAATAAAATGACTCGAAAGGACATTTTGCTATACTCACAGATCAGTGCCTTGCTCACTCATCATCAGAGAAACTGCCTCCTGCAGCAGATGGGAACAAATGTAGAAACCCACAACCAGACATCATGCAGAGAGTGAGAGATCTTGGAACATTCAGACCTATATAGGATATCTCCATCAAATTTCTTCCCTTAGAGCTTAGTGAACACTGTTGAAGAGGAGGCAGAAAGAGTCAAAATGTCAGGGGATGGAGGACACCAAGGAAACAAGGCCCTTTAAAGCAACATGACCAAGGCACATATAAAATCACAAAGATTGAGGCAGCATGTACATGGCTGGGTCTGCACAAGCCCATTTATGTATATGCTATGGCTTCCGGTTTAGTGTGTTTATAGGACTCTTTGAGTATTAACAAGTAGGTATCTGTTTCTTGTGCCTTTTCTTGGGTGCTTTTGCTTCTGGATGTTTGTCCTATGCTAGGTTGTTAGTTTTTGTTTTATCTTCTTATATTTTATTTTATTACTATCCCTTAGAAGCCTGTTTGTTTTCTAGTGAGAGACATAAAGGGGTTGGATCTGGTTAGGAGGAAAGGTGGGAAGAAGTTGTAGGAGTAGAGGGAGGCCAAATGTAGTCAGGAAGCATTATGTGAGAAAAAAAAATCTATTTTCAATTAAAGGGAAAAAAGGAAAAAATTAAGAAAACAATCCATGAACCTGGAAAGTGTAATATAAAGTGAGTTGATTCAAGTCCAGAAATATAAAAACAGCATGTTGTCTCTAATGTCTACCCTGGCAGATATATGCAAATGGGTATAAGTGAGGGTAAAGCTTACAAATCTAGTATAAACTCCAAGAATGTATAGTATTATCTGAGGAAGAATGGGGGTTGTGGCCAAAAGGATAACAGGGATAAGTCAAACAAGCTTGAGAGTCAACAGCAAAGAACACGTGTAGCAGGAAGAAGGAGAACCACAAAACATACTTTGTTAAAAAAATGTCTTGACTATATTTAACCTGTGCTGACTTTTAAAATGAAAGCTATTTTTAGAAATAATTTTCTGATGATGTATGAAAGAAATCAGGTTAAAAAACACTTGTGTTCAATATTTGTTAATCTTATGTCGAGAAGCATATTCATTACCCAATAAGCTTTGTTATCTTTTCTCTAATAAGTAAAAGCAACCGGTTGTTTCAGCAGCAGCAATAATCCTAGGCTTTCTGGAGTGAAACTCTCCATTACTTTTCCTACTTCTAATTTGCCTGTCAATGTAATTTTCATTAGAAAAAAAAATCTCTCTTTAAAAATTTCTGAATGTTTTTGTTCAGTTACTTTTTCAATGTACTTTTTTTTAAGTGTAGACTCACAAAGGTTTTGCTCTGAAAATTGGAAATGCCCTAGAGATTCTAGGATGGGGTTCATAGATGTCACAGTTTGATATATGAATTATGCTATAACTCCAAAAATCATAACATTTACAATTCTGAAGTAGTTACCAAGTCCATGATTTATTCCAAAATGTAATGCTGGTTTAAAGTCTTGCTTTCATGATCTTAGGATACTGATGTGTTGATGTGATAGTCTTGTGATTCATGAGGATGGCTCATTCATTATTTTCGAGTGGGATGAAGATAGTGGAGCTTATTTATAACTCCCTTAATTGTTTGAAGCTAGAGCTTGGGAGATATAAAATTCTACAACTTAGTTTGCCCTGTTCTTGCTTATGTTGTATCACAAGGACAAAGATTCATTAAAGAGACCTTTAAAATGTGTTAATCTAGGTACTTTAATGAAATTTGTTTGCAGGCCAACCTGTCGCACTTATTTATGCTTAGTCGCATTCATACATAATGGTAATGTGACTACTCATCTCTGAACCATTAAGGAAAGAAATATGAGGGAAAGGGCCATGATGATTAATTTGGGGTGGCCTGCTTAAAAGTTTTTGCCTTTTAAAGCAAACTGTGCTTATCTTATTTAGCCTTTAAGAAAACATTAAAATTTCAAATTAAAATATGCAACAGACCAGGGACAGCGTAAAATTGCAAAGGTAAGTAATATTTATCACCTGAATAGAGTGGGTAAAATAGATGTAAAACAGGTTCTAAAAAAGTTAAAGGCTTTCAATGTTCTGTAAATGTACATTTTAAAAGCCAATGGGTCTTTCAAGAATATTTCCCTAGTATTCAACTACCTCTATATTACCAACACCATTTGCCTCCTTTCTTAGAGAAAGAAATGTTCACTCTTTTATGGTTAACCATTCTCCTGTGCTTTTGATCTCACGTTGTCCTTTGAATTATCATCCTTCCTGTTCTTTTATCTTTACTTACTTCTCTACTTCAGCTATTTCTGAAAGTATTTAATACATGTTAGCACAACACCCCCTCTGGGAAACAAATCATCCGCATGTGACTGTGAAACAAAACACCCACAGCCTAGCTGCTGAAATCGGGATGATTTGTGTTTTCCTCTGAAGCCTGGACCTGGGGATTAGATCATTGTGAATGGTTTGCCTGTGCTTTCAGCATCAGTAGAGATGGTTCAAAGGGTAGGTGCAAGAATCACCTGAAAGCTAGTTTATGGATCTGTCTGAAAGTGAATGCTAGCTGTGAGGCATTTACCTGAACCTTTCAGAAAGAGGCTTTTTCTGGGTGGCCAGGGATGCTTCATTTTCTGGTAACTGAGTTCCTAGAGACAGGAGGTATGGGGAGAGGAAAGGAGGAGAGGAAGAGAAGGAAAGGTGGACACATACAAACAGAGATAGAGGAGGGGAGGGAGAGAGGGAGGAAGGAAGGAAGGCAGGAAGGGAGAGAAAGAAAGAGGAAGGAAGGGAGGGAGAGAGAGAAAGAGAGAGGGGGAAGGGGGAGACTTAGCCTTGGAAGTCAGTGTCTAATGGGGTGCATACATGGTGTTACCACAGATTTAACGGTATTGCATGTTCTTTGTGTTTCTGGCATACATTTCTATGTATGTTCTGGTATTCTAAGGTCTCCCACTTCATATGTAGCTAAGTATGACCTTGAGCTTCTCTTTGGTTCTTCTCCATATACCACCAGAAATACTTCTGTGACTGTTCCTAGATTATACAGTCTTCAATTGGTCTGTGTACATACACATTTCCCATACATGTTTTACCACACTTTCTGTCAAGAGTCCATCAACTTTCATTACAAAGACATGCTCATGTTCAAGATGCAAGATCTCCTCCTAAATCAGTTTCACACCCAACTTCCTTAGGTGTGCTTCCTCAAGAGTAGTTCATGTGTTCTGTTCTCAGTCTGAGGGCCAAGAACTAATGAAATAATATATGTCCTCTCCTCCTTACTCAACATAGAGAAAAGAGCTAGATACAGATAACACAAATAAAAACTGGGCATGGAGGGCATTCCTGTTCCACAGTCACTCAGTAATCCAGCTGAATATACATTGCTAGTCCATGCACTAAGGCCTGCCTACTGTCTAGTAATGAATGATTTATTATTATCAATGGTTCACCTTCGGGACAGCTGGTTCTTTGATTGCACATATCTTTTGTTGGCTTTAATAGGTAGCTAGATCTTGCAATTTGATACACACAGAGTAGTATAGGAAGCCAAACCATCTTTTCGATTTATCTGTGGTTCTCAGATAAAGCTGACATTTTTACTGTAAAATCGTCTTTAAAATTTTAACTATCAGGGCTTGGGTAGGGGTACCGGAGGAGATGAGGGAAGAAGGGTGAGGTAGGGAGGGGATGAGGGAGGGGGCTACACCTGGGATACAAAGTGAATAAAGTGTAATTACTAAAAAGTTAATTAATTAAAATTTTTTAACTTTCCTCTGAGTACTAAAGTTTATTCCAGTAGCCAACCAGCAGGCCCACAATTATCATTGAGATGAGCCATTTCTATTTTGTTTCCATGCTTTTTAATTCATAGAACTTGTCCATGAAAATCATAGACACTTGATGGAGATGTAGCAATGTTAGTGAAGAGCTTATCAAACTTGCAGGAAGCCTTAGGATCAATTCTCAGAACACCAAAAACCCAGGACTGGTAGGCACACCTATAATTCCAACAATCTGGAGGACAAGGCAAGAAGATCAGAAGTTCTGGGTTATCCTCAGCGAATTACAGAGTTCATGCCCAGAGCCTATCTATAATAATAACGATGATAATAAATATAATAATATTATTATTATAGAAATATTATTAAATTTATTGTAGTTCAATGAAGAATTATCTATAAAGCCTACTTTTTTGTTTTAGCAATACAATCCCTCAAAGGCATTGTCGCTGACATACATCTTATGAGATACGTTTGTTGGTTGGTTGGTTGGTTGGTTTTAGACAGAATCCACCATAGACTGGGAAGGCCTTCCATTTGGTATGTAGCTATATATGACCTTAAAATTCTCTCTGGTTCTTCTGCCTTCACCTCCACACTAGGTTTAGGCAATGCTAGTAATCAAGCCCAAGAATTCCAGCATGCTAATCAAGCATCTGCTAACCGAAATATATCCCTCAGCACTTTTTGTCTGAGATCTTACCACATAAACTCAGATTCCTTTGTTTCTTTATTAGTTATTTTTCTATGTCTGCCTGTATGTCTATGTTCAAGGCAAGTTGTTGAAGGAAGCATTTTTTTTTTGAACTCAGGCTTAACTATTAGCATCCAGCATGGCTGGGAGGAAGCAAGAACAGAGCTCACCTCTCGGACTAGAAGCAGGAAGCAGAGCAAGCAAACTCAAAATGGTCTCAAGCTCTCAGAGGCTTCTTCCACTAAGTACCTCCTCCATCAAGACCACACCTGCCTCCTCAATCTCTGAAGATAATAACATCAACAACTGGAGACTGGTATTCAAATTCCGAGGACATATAGAGACATCGCATTTAAATAAACACACCTTGGCTTGATTTTAATCCCAAACTCTTAAGTTTTTCAAGCCATGTGGTTGTGTATGAAAAATGGCTTAAATTCCTAATACAAAAAACCCTGGGTTTCTTCAGATTCTCTTTAACTTTTCCTGTTTTTCTTTTCTTTCCTTCTTTCTTTTCTTTCTTTCATTCATTCTTTCTTCTTTTTTCTTTATTATTATTATTATTTATTACAATTTATTCACTTTGTTTCCTGGCTATAGCCCCCTCTCTCATCTCCTCCCAGTCACACCCTCACTCCCCACTCTTCCTCTTCACTCACTACGTCCCTCCCCTAGTCCACTGAGAGGCAACATCCTCCTCTCCTACTATCTGACCCTAGCCTATCAGGTCTCATCAGGGATGCCTGGATCCCCCTTCTCTGTGGCCTAGATAGGCCATCTTGCCAAGGTGAGGTGATCAAAAAGCCAGCCACTGAGTCCATGTCAGAGACAGCCTCTGCTTCCCTTACTAGGAAACCCACATGGAGACTGAGCTACCCAAGGGCTACTTCTGAACAGGGTGGTCTAGGTCCTCTCCATGCAAGGTCCTTGGTCGATTCATCAGTCTCTGCAGGACCCTCTGAGCCCAGATTTTTGGCTCTATTGGTCTCCTTGTGGAGCTCCTGTCTTCTCCAGGTTTTTCTATATCCCCTTCTTTCATAAGATTACCTGCACTTTGCTGAAAGTTTGACTATGAGTGACAGCATCTGCTTTGATACCCTAAGGGACAGAGTCTTTCAGTGGCCCTTTGTGATAGGCTCTTGTCCTGTTCCCTGTCTTCTCCTACTTCCAATATCTATCTTGTTTGGTCTTCTGAATGGGGATCAAGTCTCTTCCCTAGGGTCTTCCTTGTTGTTTAGCTTCCTTAGGACAATAGATTTTAGTATGTTTATACTATATTATATAGCTAATATCCATTTATAAGTGAGTATATACCATGTGTGTCTTTCTGTTTCTAGATTACCTCACTCAGGATGATCTTTTCTAGTTCCATCCATTTGCCTTCAAAATTTCATGATTTCCTTGTTTTTAATTGTTGTGTAATATTCCATTGTGTAAATGTACCACAGTTTCTGTATCCATTTTGCAGTTCAGGGACATCTAGGTTGTTTATAGATTCTGGCTATTATGAATAAATTTGCTATGAATGTAGTTGAGCAAATGTCCTTGTTGTATGGTTGACCATCTTTCAGATATCTGCCTAGGAGTGCTATAGCTGGATCTTGAGATGGCACTTTTACTAATTGTCTGAGGAAGTGCCAGATTGGTTCCCAAAGTATTTGTTCAAGTTTACATTCTCCTCAGCAATTAAAAACAAGGAAATCATGAAATTTGCAGGCAAATGGTGGGATCTAGAAAAGATCATTCTGAGTGAGGTATCACAGGAGAAAGACACACACGGTATATACTCACTTATAAGTAGGCACTTATAAGATAGGATAAAAATAGTGAAATCTGTATACCTAAAGAAGATAAACAAGAAAGAGGACCCTGGGTGAGACGATCAACCCTCACTTAGAAAGACAAATGGGATGGACATTGGATGCAGAAGAAAACAAGTAACAAGACAGGAGCCTACCACTGACGGCCTCTGAAAGTCTGCACCTAGCAGTATATCAAAGCAGATACTGAGACTCATAAACCTTCAGCAGGCAGCAGTGAACCATATGAAAGAAGGGGGAGTTAGTATGACCTGGAGAGGACAGGAGCTCCACAGGACTACATATGTCTGGGCACAGGGGTCTTTTGTGAGACTGATTTTCCAATCAAGGAGCATGTATGGATATAACCTAGAACCATTGCTTGTATGTAGCCCATGGTAGCTCAGTATCCAAGTGGGTACCCTAGTAAGGGGAACAGGGACTATTTTTTACATGAACTCAATAGCTGGCTTTTTGACCTCCCCCCACCCATGACCCAAGGGAGGAACCTCCCTGCTAGGCCACAGAGGAGTACTTTGCAGCCAGGCCTGAAGACACCGGATAAGCTAGGGTCAGAAGAAAGGGGAGTGGAAGGGAAGGAGGTCCTCCCCTGTTGGTGGACTTGGAGGGGGCGGGGAGGAGGGAGATGAGGGAGGGAGTGGGAGGGTAGGAAGGAATGAGGGAGGGGGCTATGCCTGGGATTCAAAGTACCTAACCTGTGATTGAGATAAAAATAAATAAATTAAAAAAAAAAAGAAGAAAGGGGAGGAGATCCTCCCCTATCAGTGGACTTGGAAAGGGGTAGGGAGAAGATGAGGGACAGAGGGTAGGATTGGGAGGGAATGAGGGAGGGAGATACAGCAAGGATACAAAGTTAATAAATTGTAACTAATTCTAAAAAAATAAAAACTTAATTAAAAACAAGTTTACATTCTCACCAGCAATGGAGGAGGGTTCCCCTTTCTCCATACCCTCTCCAGCATGTGTTGTCTCTTGAGTTTTTTATCTTAATCATTCTGTTGAGTGTAAGGTGGAATCTCAGGGTCATTTTGATTTAAATTTCTGGGATTAATAAGGACATTGAGCATTTCATTAAGTATTTAAATATTTAAGTATTTCTTTAAGTAGTTAAGTATTTCGATATTCCTCTGTTGCCAATTCTGTGTTTAGCTCTGTACCCCAATTTTTAATTGGATTACATGTTTTGTTAGTGTTTAACTTCTTGGGTTCTTTATATAGTCTTGATATTAGCCCTCTGTCAGATGTAGGGGTGATCTTATCCCAGTCTGTAGGCTGTCATTTTATTCTGTTGACAGTGTCCTTTGCTTTACAGAAGCTTTTCAGTTTCATGAGGTCCCATTTATTCATTGTTGCTCTTAGAACCTCTGCTGTTGGTGTTCCCATGCTGTGCTGTTTGTCTCTTCTCTAATTTTGCTATTAATAGCAAGCATGGCTTTTCACTATTATACCCAGACATTTCTTTAGAGCAGCCAATTTAGCAGATACATTTTCAGTTTTCTATGTGCCCTCAGGGCAATATTGTTGCTAAGCTTTCTGTTAGTACATAACAAGAATTCTTCTGTTATATAACAAGAATTACCTCTAAGATCCAATAACATTTTTGTCAGGTTTGATTCAATCTTTACCCACAGTCTCCTCAGGACTGCCAGCCAGACTTCTGTATAAAATAAAAGCAAACTGAAAAAAATCCCTCCTGGCTTTGCTGACACTCTCCTCAGTTTCTCTGCCTTGTACTTAATGCTTAGCCTCAAAACTGCTTTACCTTTTTATGACTGTGTATAATTATGCTACTAAAATCTGTTCCAAATAAGAAATTTGCCTAATAAAATACCTCAAACTTCTTACTGTCTAAAGAGTAGTGTCCCCCACCTCTCTGTCTGTCTGTCTGTCTGTCTGTCTGTCTGTCTGTCTGTCTGTCTGTCTGTCTGTCTGTCTGTCTCTCTCTCTCTCTCTCTCTCTCTCTCGTGTGTGTGTGTGTTTACTTATGAACTGGGAACTGGAAAGTCTCAGAAGGCATAGATCATAACTTTTCTACTCGGTAGCTCAAATTCCAGGAGCTCACTATGAACTGGCTTAGTTATGTATCTAGAGCACACATCTACATAGAGATACTCATAATAACCCTAAAATATAGCAGAGATAATGCATATTTGTGTTTATCCTTTCTAGACGCTTGAGAACCCACATAATACCTTTCCATTTTTGGAAACTGTAATCTTCCGTACTGCTACTCATTACTTCATTACATTAAATTGTGTCTCAAATATGTATAATATTTCTTTCTGTCTGTATTTAGCATGACTTTTTGTGACTCACATTTTTGTAAACTGATATGTACATATACAAATACTTTCTGTTTACATAAAATAGAAATAGTTGACAAGAATGCACAGGCTCTGTTTAGTTGTTTGCTGTTAGGCATTTTCACTGTGCCAATGGATATTTCATGACTTATTTCCTGTTTCTTTGTTTTGGGGGGTTTTATTTTGTCCTATTTTTTTTTGTCTTTATTTTTTGTATTGGGTTTTGTTTTTCTCCTGCATCTTTCAATAGTCCTGCCTACCCATCATCTATACTTTGTTTCAAGGGGTGGCACCCTGCATATCATACTTCTGTTTTACTGACTTGTTTTCTGTTAGACTATTAATCAAAGATGCTAGAAGGAACTTGAAGGAGAGTATAAAGGATGGAATGATTCTCTATTGTTCGTTTCCTGTTTACTTTTTACCTTCCCTCAATGTTATCCAACAATAATTCTTCATTCTGACAATAACAGTCAAGATGAAGAATAACAGCAATAATTAGCTGCAGTTTACAGTTGTTCTAATACTACCAGACCTATGTCTTTATCAAGCCCATCTCTAGAGAGAAAAAGGCCAATCACTTGATACATGCACAGCCTCCCTCCTAATTCAGAGACCATGGCGTGGCCCATGGAGCACCTGCCTCCTCTCCAGTTTCACTCATTCTTTCGCTTTCCTTTGTTCTTCTTGAGCTAGGGGTGGAAGCCATGTCTCACAGGAACTGCTCCAAGACAACTTATGGTACTCTTTCTGCATGTCAGTCTCTGTTCCTTAAATGGTCAATAATGATTAATATAATTTCTTTCCTTTAAATCATTGGAGTTCATTCTGGAATCTGAATGGCTACTAGCTGATGATTATGGTCTATTTCATGTCTCTTATACGAAATATCTTATAAGAATTAATCCTCTCTTATAGTTCATTCTTTGACTTGTCTCATTGTTCTTTTCATAGAGCATAGGAAAGACTGACACTTAAAACCTGTGAAGTAGGGCACAGTAAAAATAAGAAACTGTAATTGTGTTTATTCTATTTTAAATGTGTAAAAGGTGATAAGATATTCTTGCTGGGGATAAATTAAATAAACAATAACTCTACATATATTATCATATTTTTCATTGCTTTCATTAATTTTGCATTGTCTATAAGTCATAGTCATGAAAATGATATATGAGGTCACAAGAGAATTAGTGTCTAGTAGCATTATATTTTAAAGTACTTACCACAGCAAAATTTGACATATAAACTACCTATTTTGTCACAAATAACACACATAAAATATTCTTAAAATATATATTTAATGTTAGCTGCCTATGTTATTTTCAAGATGTTAAAAGTTAAATTATATCTATCATAGCGTTATTTGTGACCCAAATTGAATTTACATGTCTTATGTTTAACATAAATTTCTAGAAAGCAAGAAAGAAATGTTACTTTATTTTACCTTTGTATGTCATTGTCAATGGGACTTGGTAAGATAAAGTACTGTATTGTCTTGATACCATTCATATTCTCCTCCAAGCTTTTAACCAGTTCTAGTTTTCTTTGACATACATATACTTATTCATTTTAAACCTTGTAAATGATTTTTTATTTCACTCCACAAAACTGACATATTGTCTTTAAAATCTTATCTGGCTCCCTTGACATTGGTCTAAGGACAGGAGTGAAACTCATATTCAGGCAGTAGAATATTTGTTAAGTGAATTGTGAAGTAGTCGTACTGTAGGAAAGTTTAGAGGATTTTGGAATAAACTATTTTGGATTTCTATAAATTTTACCCATTTATTAAGAGCTAGTTGAAGGCTGAATGTACTCATACCAACCTTGTTACATTTTTTTTCTTTCTGTAAAAAGTAAGAAAAAACAACAGAAGTTATTGGAACACAGACCAAACAAACAAACAAACAAACAAACAAACAAAAGACAGGCCTATTGATAAAGATAAACAGAGAGGCTGAAAATTTTAAAGCTGACTCACCAAAGCCTTTCAGGCAATAAGCAATGTCTTTAAGGTTTTTTTTTTTGACCAAACTTGTAATGTCTGCACATGTTATAAACTCTAGTTATAAACTCTTCATGGAAGTATTTATGATTGTCTTTGAATTAGACTGCATTCAATAGGTTATTCAATCAAGTGCTCATCCCTACACGCATACACATTTGACAACAGTAAATGGATTAATTTGGATATACATATGCATTTCATATATATATATATGTATTTATATATATATGAAAATGTCTTGAATCTCTGAAAAAGTGAGGGGCATGGGGAGAGTTGAAATGGGAAATGGAAGGATGGAAATTATGTAGCTAAATATATTGTATAAAGTTCTCAATAATATTTAATATTTATTTCTATATTAAACATATTGTATATTAAATGTAAATATACATGTAAGAAAAATACAAATGAAAGACCTGTGAAGTACATATCTAAAGAAATCGTGTAGTTGATCTTTGTTATACCTTGTTCTTGTGTATTTCAACTCTATAAAACATATACAGTAATGAATTTCAGAGTAGGAGAAAAAAAACATGAGCTTGTTTAATTTAGTCTTCTCACTAGAAAGATATAATATTATCCATCTTTTGTTGAGAATAAACAATACAGATCTTAAAAGACCAAGAAATTACCATTGATCACCTTTGAAAATGGAGAGGAGAGTAAAAGTCAGATTTTGTGACTTTCATTTTCATAATTTTTTCACTCATGCTTTTGATTCCTTAAAATGTACATCATAAGCATATGTGATGCCTTGTATTCATAATTCATTTTGAACATCTTTAAGGTCACTTAAAATAATCTCTTCTTAGGACTGTGATTTTAAGGTTATGAAAAACATGAAGCCCAAAGTTCTTATCCATTAGTCCTGAAAATACCCTCATTTGACTAATATTGACAGTTTTGACAATGATTGAGTGACTCTGAAGAGCAATGATAAAAAATGACAACCTTAAGTGTATTGAACAAGTTAAATTTCAAAGGAATTAAGTTGCTATTGGATTAACAGTGGACAAAGGATCAAAATCCCACCATTCCCTTTCTGGTTATTCTTTTGCTAGCTTTCCAGTCTTTGCAGAAAACTGATGACACTTCTCACAAATGTCCCCTGAAATTTCAGGGACACAGAACTCCCTCCCAGGCGTGATTGTAGTTTACTGTGAACCCTGTCTTGACCCGTTAACTCACCAGAATGCCCTTGGATGCTCGTAACTCACTGCAGAACATTATGGAGCCTTCTTATTGTTATGATATTGTTAGGTTCTTCTCTTTTAATGTATACGTATATATAGACATATGAGTGGGTATAGGTCATGAAACCAGAGAGTGTGAAAGGAGAAACTTTAAGAAAGGAACACGTGACATGAAAATGGAAAAAAGGAAGCTGGGATGAGAGCAAAAGAAGGGGGAAGGAGGGAGGGGAGAAAGGTGGAGAATTGTGATGCCGCAACAAAGATGAAGTATGCCTAAAAAATGCAGTCGTGAAGCCTATTTCTTTGTATTAAGCAAACAAACACATACAAAATGAGATGATAAATAAGCTGAACAGTTTAAAGAATAGGAATGATAAAATGTGTAATACATAGAAAGACAAAAATATTGGTTAAGTTCATTGGGAAGAAAAAGAACTCTGATACAAGTGATAATTGTATAAAGTGTATAATTTTATGACAACTCCTCCATACTTTTCACTATTGTCCTTTTCATTTCACAGCTAACCCTAGTGACTACACTATATGAATCAATAAATTCATCATGTAGTCTGGCATACTAATGGCTGCTTGCTCCTAGTTCCAGCTTCTCTTGTAATAGTGTCTTTATAACCACAGGTAAGTGTGGTCTTCACTCCTTATCAAGGAAACTTGTATTTACAGCAGACAGAGACCATTACAAAGCACCATAAGCAATTTAAAACGCAGAGTTGTGGAGCTGAGTGCCAATGAATACACCTACAAAACACTTTTACACTTAAAGCTCAGTAAACATTGTGGAAGAGAGGCAGAAAGATTGTAAGAGCCAGAGGATTGGGGACTTTTCTATGAGACTGAGCAACGTTAGAAGATGCATCCATAAATTTTCAAGAGCACGACTGCCCAAACATGAGCTGCACAAGGACAAATTCAGTGATCACATCAAAGCCCAAAGAAGCCTACAGAGAGCTACAGGCATCTCAGGAGAGCTGGGAGCTAAGAGTGGCCTTCCTCAGAAAAGAGTATACCATTGGTAGTCCAGTGCCGAATAGTCAACCTTGAAACTATACATACAAGTACCTTTATATGCACTGAACAGGTTATATTCAGGAATACAGCTATATGCATGGACATATAAATATGCATGAAATAAAAGTTTAAAACGTGGCTATGAATTGAAGAAGACGTTTGTGGGGTATTTGGAGGGCAAAACAATAAGGGACAAGTGCCATAATTATAATCTCAAAAATAAAAGAAGAGAAAAAAAAATACATCTTCAAGGGTCATTCAACATTTGCTTCACATCAGTTGTTGATCTGACACAAGCCTTGTGTTTAGTTAGTATCAAGTTTTAGCTCCTTGCTGAGATTCACTGTCAGAATGAAATCATAAATATTTCACTATCTAATTCCAATTTCTTGTGTGCTTTTCTCTTTCTTTACTGGTGCTCTAGCCTATCGTTTTCATAGTCTACTTTCCTTACACAGCTCAGGCTCCACAGCAGACTTTTCCAATGGAATACTTTCTGTTAATTTTTTACTTTATTGTCATATTTTTTCATTGTCTCCACAAAAGCTCACCTAGGAGAGAAACTATAGCCATCCTTTCCTTCAGATAATGTCACCCTTGAACATGCGTCTTCTCTTTACTGGTTATTGCTTTTTTATATATAAAAAGGCTTGAGTCTTCTTTGAGAAGCTTGTTTACATTTTGTATATCTCACTTACCTTCATCCAACTTTATTCTGGCTTTTGTTTCTACAACTTCTCTGTAACTGTTTTCACTAAAGACTGAATTACGTTTCATACCAGTAAATTCAAAGAAACATTTTGGTGTATTTATTAAACTTCATCTATTTGTGGCCATTCTCACTTCCAAGCACTTCTTCAGTTTACTCGGAGCCTCTAAACATTTCTCTCTAGAACTCCTTCTTTGTCTCTACATTTTTTTTTATCCTGTGTCCATATTCTGTACTGTGTTATACTCTGTATTTTATGCATCTTATTCATATTCTATGTCCCTTAGAGAACCTTACCCAAACTCAAAGCTTCTTCTATCATACCTGCACTGGTGGTTTTCAATTTCCAGGCAAGAAAACATCTGGAATGCTGCACTATTTCAGATCATACTGCCTTGAAAATATCTCTTCATATCTGAACCAATCTCATCTCTGAGCTTTAACTCAACTCATTATTTTTGCCCGGAATCCCCATTTCTTTCTCTATGGCCCATATAACTGTATGGGACCACTTTGCTGTGATTGAAATTTTGAGAGATTTTTCATAGTTCCTTTTCTACTCAGTTACCAAGAAATCTTTTCAATTACCTAAAAATATTAATTAAGAGCAGGTATTGTTACCACGTAAGGTAATGCATGAGAATAGAATTATGCAGTAATGAAATGTTAATGTTCTGAATATATATGTATATATACATATATATGCATATATAAATGCAATATATATGTGTGTATATATATATATACATATATATTGCATTTGATGAGCACAAAACACCTGGTTGATTAGGCCAGATCATCACGTCCATAGATATATTCTCCTCTCCCCCCACCTCCTGATTTCCTCTATTTTGTGCAGCAGCCTCCTGTTCTATGCAGTCTGGGCCTTTTAATCTACCGTCCTTACTGTTGTCAGAGTGACCTTTCTAAAATGCCATTTTGATCATGTCACTAGCTGACTTTCAAACCTTAAATGGTTCCCAAGACTGTCATGCTGTAGTTCACAGTTCACAGCTTAACATCGTCCAGAGCACTTCACCCTGAGCTCTGGACTTATTTCAGAACTCTGTGCCACTTAGGTGCACAACTTCCTCACAGTAATTCTTTTCTTCCTGAGGTGTGTGAAGCATTCTGACATATTGTTTGCAGAATACAACTCTCCTTTTTTTTTTTCTGCAGAGAAAACACTATTGTTTCATAATACAAACAATTTTAATCTGAATATACAAAACCACTGTATTTCTCAGATATTTCAGAGTGGTGGTGTTTACAAAATAACAGGCACCAAAATGGTGAAGAAAGAGGTGTCTAACCTTCTAAAGAGGAAAGGTGGCAAAAAAAAGAACCAACCAAAAACCAAAAAACAAACAAACAAACAAAAAACAGAGTGGAAGTCATATTGCTTCAACATCTTCCCTTTTTGTGTTTATAAGGCTAATGTCCAGGCTAGCCTTTATGATCACCACCAGCTTTGTCTCAATGAGATTTCTATCTTTGTTTTTGTTTTTCCTAGTACATTACTACTGTCACAGAAATGATTAATTTATTCACTTGAGTATCATGTATCTTATTTTTATTTAACCATCATTTTTCTTCATCAGAGTATATGTTCCCTAATAAGAACAAATTTGTCATTTGTCTCATTGAAAGTTCTGAAGCCTCACATAGGCTCTGATAAGTCCTGCAAATAAACGTGTGTGTGTGTGTGTGTGTGTGTTGATTAGTTTGTTTCTAATCACAGGATTTTCTAAAAGAAATGTCTATTTATTGATTGTTGATTTTAGAACCAGTGCTGTGGGTGTTCGGTTCAGGAAGTTGGCTCCTGTGCCAATGAGTTCAAGATTCTTCCCTACTTTTTCTTCTAACAATTTAGTGTGTCTGGTTTTCTGCTGAAGTCTTTGATCCACTTGGAATTTAGTTTTCTGCAGGGTGATAACTATGGATCTATTTGCATTTTTCCACCATGTAGACATCCAGTCAGACCAGCACCATTTGTTGAAGATGTGGTCTTTTTTTCCATTGTATTGTTTTGGCTTCTTTGTCAAATATCAAGTATCTGTAGGTGTGTGAGTTTATTTCTGGATCTTCTATTCAATTCCATTGATCCACCGTATTCTTAGTGGCTATTGTGAAGATCAACAGTCAATAAATGGGACCTCATGAAACTGAAAAGCTTCTGAAAAGCAAAGGACACTGTCATCAGAACAAAATGACAGCCTACAGACTGGGAAAGGATCTTCACCAACCTTATATCTGGCAAAGGGCTAATATCCAGAATAAAGAATTCAAAAAGTTAAACAGCAACAAATAATTTAATCCAATTAAAAATGGGGTACAGAGATAAACAGAGAGTTCGCAATAGAGAATTCATTTCTTTTGAATGGCAGAGAAACATTTAAAGAAATGCTCAATGTTCTTTTTTTCCCATTTTTATTTTATATTAATCACAGGTTATGTACTTTGTATCCCAGCTGTAGTCCCCTCCCGCATTCCCTCCCTCATCTCCTCCCTGCACCTTTCTAAATCCACTGATAAGGGAGGACCTCCTCCCCTTCCATCTAACTCTAGCTTATCAGGTCTCTTTGGGAATGGCTACAATGTCCTCTTCTGTGGCCTAGCAAGGTTGCTCCTCCCTCGGGGGACAGGGAGGTCAAAGAGCCAGCCATTGAGTTCATGTCCAAAATAGTTTCTGCTCAATGTTCTTAGTCATCAGGGAAACGCAAATCAAAATGAACCTGAGATTTCACCTTATACCCATCAGAATGGCTAAGACCAAAAACTCAAGTGACAATACATTCTGGAAAGGATGTGGAGAAAGGGGAACCCTCCTCCATTGCCAGTGAGAATGTAAACTTGAACAACTACTTTGGAAATCAATCTGGCACATTCTCAAAAGGTTAGGAATAGTGCTTCCTCAAGATCCAGCTTTACCACTCCTAGGCATATATACAAAATATGCTCAAGTATACAACAAGGACATTTGCTCAACCATGTTCATAGCAGATTCAGTTTTAATAGCTAGAATCTGGAAACAACACGGATGTCCCTCAACAGAGGAATAGATAGAGAAATTGTGGTACCTTTACACAATGGAATATTACTCAGCAATTAAAAACAAAGAAATCATGAAATTTGCAGGCAAATGGTGGGATCTAGAAAAGATCATACTGAATGAGGTATCCCAGAAGCAGAAAGACACACATGGTATATACTCACTTATAAGTGGATACTAGACCTATAAGATAAGATAAACATATTAAAATCTGTACACCTAAAGAAGCTTAAGCAAGGAGGAGAACCAATCCTCATTTAGAAAAGCAAATGGGATAGACATAAATCAGAAGAGGGAGAAAACAGGAAACAGGTCAGAAGCCTACCACAGAAGACCTCTGAAAGACTCTACACAGCAAGGTATCAAAGTATTTGCTGAGACTCATTGCCAAACTTTGGGCAGAGTGCAGGGAATCTTATGAAAGGAGGAGATGGAAAGACCTGGAATAGATAGGAGCTCCACAAGGAGAGCAACAGAACCAAAAAATCTGGGCAAAGGGGTCTTTTTTGAGGTTAATACTCCAACCAGGGAACATTCATGGAGATAACCTAGAACTCCTGCACAGATGTAGCCCATGGCAGCTCAGTGTCCAAGTGAGTTCCCTAGTAATGGGAACAGGGACTGCCTCTGACATGAACTCAGTGGCTGGCTCTTTGATTACCTCCCCCTGATGGGGAAGCAGCCTTACCAGGCTACAGAGGAGGACAATGCAATCATTCCTGATGGGACCTGATAGGGAGAGTCAGAGGGAAGGGGAAGAGACCTCACCTATCAGTGGACTGAGGGAGGGACATGGGAGGAGATGAGGATGGAAGGGTGAGATTAGGAAGGGATGAGGGAAGGGGCTACAGCTGAGATGCAAAATGAATAAACTGTAATTAATAAAAAATAAATTAATTTTAAAAAAGAAATGCCCTGTATTTCTGAAGCCTACTGTGAAGATATAGCCTAGTCACTAAGGCTTCTGTCTTTAGATACAGGATCTTTATAAGAATCATAGATTCAGCATGTAGGAGCTCAGTATGCCTGAAGATTTCAATTCACCCCTAAGAGCCTCATCTCTATCACATGAACATTCTAGTTATCTTTTCCATATACAATTGTCACATTATACAACTTGAAACTTCTAAGATACGATTGTCCATGGTACTAATAAATGTCAGTTTAAGTCAGGTGTCTGACACCAACTAACAGGTGTTTCATTAGTGCAATTAAGTTACAGCAACAGAAATTGTATTGACATAGTTTATGTTCTCTATTCCTTCAAACTCAGTGTTTGTTGATTTTTATTCATTCATCTCCTTAGCACTTTAAAAAAAATGAAAGTAGTTCGGTGTTGATTGCAATGCTATTTGGAACATCTAAATTATGAAACCAACATTAACATCCATCTGCAAATGAATGAATAAATGTAGTAAATTTGCATATCAGTGTAGTATTCATTCATTAAAAGGAAGGAAATCTGTCATTACAACAACATTGACAAACCTGGAGGACGTTATTTCAAGTGAATCAGCCAGCACAGAAACAATGTTCCCCCATTTTCCTACCATGGGCTCTAAAAATAATCAAACCCGTAGAAGCAGAGAGAAAACTTGTAATGGTCATGAGCTTTGGAAATGATGGCCAAAGATGTAAAGCTTCAGGAAAAATGGAAAGTTGTTGTTTTCATTACTAGGGTGTATGGCTCATATTGTGAGCATAGTTAATAACAGTATGCCATATATCTCACAATCAATGAGCATGAATTTCAAAGTTTTCACCTAAAATTAACATTTGAATAAACACTTATTAATTAGGTTAACTTGTTTATTCCACATTATATTCAAGCACAACTATATCACTTGTTCCCTTACTTAATGATAACAAACATTTTAAAGAAAAAGCACTTGATAGTTGTAAATTATAGTAAATGCTTTTTTTTTTAAGTCCCCAACACAGAAGGACTTATTCCATTCATGTGGAGTTGCAGTGTTCTTCCCGCCTTCTTTCTGCTTCGCTTTGCATTTCAAAAGAAATATTTTGAATTTTGGTATCCAGGTAAATTAAGCCAATGGGAGACACAAGTAGAACAGAAGGTGGTATGAAGAAAGATACCCACCTATCACTCCCAATCTCAGCCTTCCTGTGGCATGTCCTGTATTAGAAGGGATCACACTATGAGTTTGTTTAATAGCTTCTGTGTTCTCTCTGTGCTGCTCAAGGAAGATCTGGCCTAATTTCCACTCGACTTTCTAGGGTCACTGATCTGTACAATGACTCACCAAGTGGCTTCTCAGCCTAGGATATCTAGTCTCAGTGATGAGTCGTGTTTGCTACAAAGCTACGTTGTTCATTGCTACTTCCAGGCTAGACTCTTGCCAATACAGTACACTTTAAAATATTTATGGTTTGAGTGTGTCATATTGACTTTGTGTTTGTTTATAAATCTTTCATTTGAATAAATTAGACATGAAATACCTACTCAGGTTTTTTAGTCACTTAAAGAAAGAAATGCTGAATTTTAAAATCCATTACTCAACTCCTTTCCTAAATGGAACCAAGACTAGTATTTTCCATGAATTTCATGAAATTTAAGTAAAAATATTTGCTTTCCCATTAGCTTTGTGTTTATTATAATAACTTATTGAGTTCCTCATGCCACAATGGTCATCTTATGAAAACATTGCAGCAACTCTGGTAAACAAACTCCAAGGTCTCATGATACAATGAAAACCTGCTATGTGCTAACTTTCATAACCATGACTCAAATGAGGAGAGAGCATGAAAATACAATAACTGAAATCATAAAATTTCATTGGTCAAGAATCATAATCATTCACAGATATGTTTGGTGTCATTCTATTTGTAAAAATTTTCCATTTTTTTATTCAATAGATATGTTTGGAGCTTTAGTCAATTTCTGATATAAGCCAATCAATGATTTGGTACTAAGGGTATGTCAAAAGATAAAAGAGACAATAATCCATTCCTTCATGGAGACTGGGATTGTAAGAATATGGGGATTTCTTGTATTAATTAATTTATGAAGAGGTAAAACAAAACACTAGAAAAAAATCAGTTCAATAAATATAAAAGCCTAGGATTTAAACTATCAATTTGTAGAGTGTAAACAACAGTCAAGTCAAAAATACACCTTTTAGCAACTAAATGCAAATTTTAAAACTTGCTTCAGTTTTCCTTTTTTATGTGTATTTGTGTCCGGCTTATATGTCTGTGTACATTCACGTTGTGCCTGAGGATGTCAGAAGAGGGTAAATAATCCTCAGAGCTGAGGTTTGGAAAGTTGTGTGCCACCATGTGAGTGCCAAGAATCGAATAAAGGTCCTCTGGAAGAGAAGCCTGTGTTCTAAACCACTGAGACATCTTCCCAGCTCAGAAATATAAATGTTTAAATTAAAGCAAGTTTCTTTCTATTTTGTAAAACTAAAGCTACACACACACACACACACACACACACACACACACACAGGGCCACCAGCAAGGCAAAGTCTTGGATGTACTTAAAATGCAAGGAGTTACTGAAACCGTGCTCTTCACAGTAGCGGTTGGAGCCAAGGGGCACAACTTACAGAAGTCAATTTTGCCTTCTCCCACGTGCTTCCAGGGAGAGTTTGTAAGCACCTTCCCAGATGACCTGTCCATCTTGGCCTAGAGACTGTATCCTTAGATTTTACTTGCCTGAGCTGCTTTTCCATAAAAGTTTGAAAAATGTTCTTTGAAACATTAGTGATAATAACAAAGTAAAACAAAAAATAAAAGTTTTAGAAACATTCAACAATAACATATCTATTAAGTAAATTATGCCATTTACAAGGTACTAGTTCACTTTCAATGTTTTTTTATTATATTTATTAACAACGTATACTGTAATATTAAAATACACAGTCAGTATAGAGTCTATTGTGAGGATAATGATATTTTTAAGTATTTTGTTTATTCTCTGTGCTCATTTTTTCCAGAAAGAACACACACTCTTTAACATTACAAACAATATTATTATATATTTATGAGAGATGGACAACTTTTAAAAATCAAGACTACGCAGATTAGGTTGAGTATAATACTACCTTACACAGGAACCTGTCTGGTTAAGGCTTTCTGACAGGGTGCGTTGCATTTTTAACATGAATCAATTTAACATAAATATCTTATTTATATTTTAGAGGGCCTCAAAGAGAAATACCTGACTGTGTACACCTATATACTTTGCTTGCAAAAATTCCTAAAATAGCTTTTACCCATTAAAATCAGAAAAGGATTACACAATCTAAATTAATGCCTGAACTGCAAAAAGCCATACTGAACTTAATATTATTGCTTTCCAAATGCAGACCAATTCTTAATAGAGTATTTTACAATAGGAAGTGCCTTAAGGGGTCAGTATAACAAAATTAAGATCAGTTTATTTAGCCTACCAAAGGTCTGGTGACAGCATAAAAATATCCAGGATAATTTTTTTGTGTTTTCATTAGCTCACACATCATTTTCTTTTCCAGCTTTGTTCATAAGAATGTGGACTGACTGACATCTACTTTTGAAAAGAAATTATTTTCTCTATAGTATAAAAGCTACCTGTATTTCTTAGTCAAGGCATACTTAAGCTTGTTTAAGAAACTGGACAAGCTTTGTATTGTGTTGTTTAATCCGAAATAAAGTATTGAGGTTAGACTGAAAAAAAAAAAAAAAGGTCACGCTAAGAGAATATCTACAAAGTATGGTCTTTCTGGAATCTACATTCAGATCACCACTGTTTATCATTTATTCTCTGGATCATTTCTTCATGTATTTTAGAGTCTTGGTTTCTGGTTGATCGCATTTCTCAAATATGGCATCTTCCATCTCTTGTTGGTTTAAGCATATGTTAATTTATCACATTGCTTGATTCCTTGCAGCATCTGGGCTGAGCCAGTTTGGGTATCCATGATATGCACATCTTAGGTATATGTGTAGCATTGCATAGGGGAGATTTAGTGACCAGTTCTTTCAACAAGAAACCTTATTTTGTTGTTGTTGTTGTTTGTTTGTCTGGAGGTATCATAATTTTATGAGCATTGCAGTAATTTTTTTTCTTTTCTTACTCACAGGAAGCATGAATTTCACAACACATTGGAAGAACCTAGTATCATTAACCACTGTACTCACAATTTAATGTAAAATTATTTTTGAGCTTTATATACCAAGTCATTTCATGTTGGCAGGTTAAAATAAAATGTTGAGGCTGCCTCGGTAGCAAAAAAAAAACAAACAAAAAAAAAACAAAAAAGCCTTTTATAGCAGTGCTTAATATGAGTTAGGATTGTCTTTCAGCTAACACTTTCTCAATGGAATCTTGAAGAAAGTTTGTTTGTTTGTTTGTTTTTCTTTTTGTGATGGAGGAAAGGCCTGTAACTTGGATACTCTCACTTGTCAACTCTTACTCATATGGACACCAGAAAAGTTTATTAGTTTTGTCCAATTCTGAAGATGTGTTAAGATTACCCCTTGGAATTGATATTAGGCTTAAATGTGAAATATACCTTTGGCTGACTTTGAAGTAAGGAGCTCTTCTAGCCTTGAAGACTGTACTCATATATTTTCATAAAATAAACAATTGCTTTAAGAATGAACATCTTCCAATACAGGATCTTCTAATTTCTCTGATTCTATGTTGATGATAGTGAGCAAAAAGTCAAAATTAATGTAGCACAACTAACCTGATCCAAGTAGTCAATTAAATGGCTTCCCAAGGAAGAGCTTGCTCTACTTTAAGTTATAATGTGAATATTGAAATTGACGTTGAACAAGGAACAGAGGGAAGTTTATATACACTATAACTTCTTAACAAAAGGAAGAGATGGGGACAAAGCATAGGGAAAACACCTTAAAATATCCAAAAAAATATTCTGAGTTCTGTTTACTTTTCTGAATCTGCAGTCATGAAATTTAGCTAACACATTTTATCTTACCATTACACAGTACTTGTAACTATTACTTATGTGAGTTGTTATGAGTAGATGAGGTATGAGAGATATTAGTCAGGGTCTAGCAGTTCAATACTTTTGATATTTTGAGAGTTTTTTTTTTTTGGTTGCTTACGTGGGAATCAAACCCAGGGCCACGTACATGCTAGGTGAAGATGTTGCTATCAGGTTATACCCTTACTTCTGTTTTAAGATTTTCTGAGATGTGCATATGAAATTTAAGAGCACATATTATAGTCATAACTAACATTTTATCCATTTTATTATTATTAAAGACTCCCTTGAGATTTGAATGTTCAATCACTGCACTGTGTCTCTGCCATCACGGTGTACCCCACAAGGATTACTTAATTTTAGGCACGCTTTACTATTCTTGGAAGCTTTACTGATCTCTTAGTAGGAACAAGAAATCCATATTGGAATGTTAGTGGTAAACCTCACTTACATAAATAATGGTGATCTTGCATAATGCATAACCTAGTTGTGCTCAAAATATAATTTACTAGGAACAATGTGTAAGTAGGAGGCAGGATAAAATGCTAGCATATTAATATTCCCCAGAGATCACCATGTGCAGAACATTGCTTTGTATGACATCATGTTGTTAACAGGCTTCCTTGTTCTTCTCCACTTGAAAAATCAATGGATGTAGTAAACCATATTATTATCATACTCAAGTTTAAAAAGCTTACATTTGAATAAATATACTTAAATTAGGAGTCATGTGCAAGCAACTACACAAAGAACCTGTCTACAGTGCCAAGGATATAGTCAATGTGAAGTCTGCAACCCTCGCAAACATCTCAGATGTTAGCCTGTTATCACGCTCTTTTGCTTTGTGCCCCTGTACTCTTGGTTTAACTCGGGAATTATTTTACTCTTAAGGTTCCAGTTGGTAATGCCTGGGCACAGTTTTAGTTGTCATACTAAGTGCAAAAGCATCTAGTGAATAGAGACTGCTGTGCCTTCTAAAATTGCCAAAGAATTTTTTTTAATTTAAAATATGAGGCATGCCTAGGATACAAATGCCTGGTCGTTACTCTGAATCTTTATCCTTTCATGAGAAAGGACAAACCCTGAGTGGTTTTAGAAGTTTGTTTGGAGTTATGATAATATTTTATAAAAGAAATCGAAAGCTTATAAATTGTAGACCAAAGATGCCCAAGTTATTCAGGAGATATAAATGACTTAAGTAAACAAGGCTTGCCACCATGTTCTGTCCATCTCCATAAATGTGTGGCCAGATGTTGCTGCCATATGATTAGCTCATTTTTTAAAGAGTCCAGAAATCTCTTAAAATTTTAATATTTATAGCTGTAACAAAATAGAAAGGGAAAACAACATGTGTCTGGGAGTAAGCCTAGTCTTTTAGAATATTCTACAATGTAGTCTAATTTTGCTATTTCATTCATGTGTATAATTAAATATGATTTTACTATATACTATTTACTACCTCAAACTTTTTTACACAGTCCCCCAACATGCTATGATCCAAATTTCAAATGTGATTTTTCTCTTTTCTTTCATTTTTTTGTATACTGATATGCATTGTTAATGGTGACCATATATGCGTGGGTGTGGGAATATCCACTGGAAAATGGAAAACCTGCCAGTGGCTGCATCCTCAAGTATAGAACGATTCTCTTTCCCCTAACAAACTATCCCCCAGCAATGACTCCCCAAAATTCAGGTTACAATTTTTTAACCTGTGTTTGCAGTTCTAACTGATATGACACCATTCTTTCACACAATTTCATACATTCCGTTCACTAACAACATTAGCTGAACACCTGTCTGTGATTATGTGAGGATTCATGTAATTCTTGAGTCTTCATGGGTAATGAGCACATCTTTAACTGCATTATTTACTGAAGGTCCTACTCATACATTCATATTCATGTATTTTAGGTTGATTTATTGATTTTTTTCAGTTTTTAGCATCTTTCCCTGTTGAAATAGGAACATGTCCTCACATATCTCATCTGTTCACTGTCCTTTAGTAACTCATATTAACCCAGTCTTAGTGCCCTGAACATTGAACATTTAAAGTACTAAACTGAGCAGCTTAAAGACTTCCTACTCAACAGTTAATATAATCTATTTATTTTGCTTGTTTCCTCAACTTTTTTCCTTTTTTTTCAGAGCAGAATCATTGGTTTCTTTTTAAATAATTCTTTATTATCATTTATAACGATTTATTCACTGTGTATCCCAGCTGTAGCCCCCTCTCTCAGCCACACCCACCCTCTTCTCCCCTTATGCCCCTCCCCTAGTCCGATGATAGGGGAGGTCCTCCTCCCTTTTTATCTGACCCTAGCCTAACAGGCCTCATCAGGACTGGCTGCTTTATCTTCCTCTGTGGCCTAGCAAGACTGCACCCCACAGGAGGTTCATGCCAGAGAAAGTTTCTCAACTCTTTTATTTATCATTCTTGATTTATCACCACTAAAATGATTACTTAAAGACTTATAAACTTAAACAAATGAAACATGTCTTTGGCAGTATAAAAACAGTTTAAATATGAGGATTTTTCTGTAAAAATAAGTGTCTTTGGTCTAGGCTCTGCTCTTCTGACCTAGGAATATTAGGTACCACTGGGAAACCCATGTCTAAAACCTCACATAATTCTTGCAGCAGTTCTTGGAAATTACTTTCCTTCGGTAGAAGAACAAATGAAGTTAAAGATCAGAGAATGACTTGACACGTATCATTGCATCATTTGGAACTAACATTTAAGGCCTGGAAATTTTGGAAAAGCCCTTTCATTTCCACTATGTTGTAAAGTACAAGGGAACAAACATGTTGAGATTAAGTAGAGCTGGGTGTACAGGTATGGGGGGTGTTGATCTTCTGCTGTTGGTTGTTCTTGCTGCTCTTTCTTCAGGTTCTAACAGGAACACACACATATACACATACATACACACACATATACACACATACACCACATACGCACATATACATACACTTGCACGCACACACACACACACACGCACACTATATCGTTCATACAGAGTAAGCCATTAAGTTCGCATGCTGTATAACCCGCCCCCTGTCTGGGGTTTGTGGGGAGAGAATCCCACCGCCCTTTCTTAGGTTATGCTAACATTAGCTTCCTTCCTCATCCACTGGTGGTGAGAATTAGGTTAAGCAGTTTTGTCTTCCTCACTCTCTTCTGAGCAATTAACCCACTTTATATACAATTTTAGCTTTTAAATTTAATATAATCATCAATGGAAATTTGTTATTTAGCTCCAATCCAGATTGTTAAATCTGCTGCACATTTGCAAATGTTAACAATTCAGTTGCTCTACTTAGAACTCACTTTTCAGAAAATAAAAAGGTAAACTTGGAAAGGTTTTACAATAAGATTTTAGGGCGAATTGTTTTTCCTTTTTCCTTAATTTAGAAAACACCATTTAACTATAGAAGGCTTTCTATTAATACAATAGAAACAAGATTTATTTGTGAATTAGAATTTATTTTCAGGCAGTTAAAGGAAAGAATTTATTTCTTTTTTAAAAGAGGTTTTTTTTCTTTTTTCTTTTCTTTTTTACAGTAAAATGGGCTCATTGCATTAGTCATCTGCAGCGTGAAGAAACTAATAATTGTTTTTATGCTATTCAAGCCACTTAATTTAGTAAACCTATAATTGAAAAGTGAATTTTGCAATAAAACAGTACAACTCAGTCTATGTTGCTATGGGAAAGTAAAGTGCTTCCTCCTACTTTAGTTTATTAATTTTCAAATAATGCTCAAGGGCTTGTTATGATAGTTCTTTACAAGGTAGTAAATATATAGTTATCCAGACTGTCTGGTTGCAAACTAATCACCATTGGAAACTGAAGCACTTAGACTAGTTGTTTCTCAAATCAAATAACTTGAAATGCCATTTTCACATTAAATCTGGTATACAACCATACAGAAATAATTTCACAATAAAAGCCCTAATCTAAAATAACCCCCTTTGCCTTCTCCTTTGCAAACAAGACAGTCCTAATGTTAAAATACGGTGTCAGAAAAGGAAGTTAAAAGAAGATAGTAAGAGGAGTGACCAGAAAGGATGAAAGAAATTTAAGGTAGGTCTGCACAAATAAATAAACATTTCTATGGGGAGAAACATTACAAACACAGGGGATTCTTCACGAAATCGTCAATAGTTTACAAGTCAGAAAATGTATTAAGAGTGAATGGGTCAGGTCTCCTCATTCCTTGTTTTTCTTTCATTATTTTTTCTTTTCATGCATCCTGTTTTACATCATATGTGCAGTGGTATGTTTGAGGGAGTAGTCACATTTTAAAATTAGCATTATCATTAAAAATCGCAGTAATAGGAAAGAAATGTTTCACTATTTACAAGGTGAAGAAAGTCTAAGAACGCAAGGAATTTTAAACCTTTTTTCAGTCGGGCCTACAAGGTCAGATCACAATTTGACTTTAAAATTATTTCTAGATGGGTGTTTTACAAAGACAAATAGAACAATTACAACCCTTATAATAAAAAACTATTTTTGTAAATATAGCAAATACAAATTTTCTAAATACATAATGAAAGTGTATTAACTCTTGCGTGTGTCAGTTGCATAACTTAGGTAGATATGGGAACATTTCCCATGCATCAAGTAGATGTAGGTGTGTCAGGATGTAGGAAGATCAAGGAGAAAAAATGGTTGTTTTGGAAAGCTAAAAGCTACAGTTTAATAACTGTAAAATCTGGCTAGACTGTTGAGTAACATAAGAAAGTGGGGATTGAAGCAAAGAGTCCCATAGCAAATATAATTTCCTGTGCATTTGACTTCCTGTTTGTAGACTGTGGGATTCAGTCATGGACAGCAATCCTGTGAAATAAATATTCTTTAAAGGTATGCAATGGATTATAGTTTGTCAGCTGGTACATTCATGAAAAGTTGCAGGCACGAGGGTTTTTTGCTTTTTGGGTTTTTTTTTTTTGATATTGTAATTTAATTACAACATGTCTCCCTCTCCTTTCCTTTCTCCAAACCCTCCTATAGGTCCCTCCTCACTGTCCTTCATATTCATGGCATCTCTGCTCATCGTTTTTGCAAGCATATATATATATATAATATATTATATATATTTATAAATCTGTTTCTATCTACCTATAACTGTCCCTATCTCTATATCCATCTCTATCCCTCTAGCCTAATTATAACCTGTTGAGTTCCTTCGTTGTTACTTGCGTATATATTTTTAGAGCTGAGCACTTAACACTGGACAACTGATTAGTGTGCTCATCCTTGGGGAAGAATGGCCTCTCTTGCTCCCAATTCCACTCAGTTACCTTTAGTCCTTTGTGTACAACTGAGGCTTCATGGCTTTTCCCTGCCAAGGTCAACATGTTGGTTGGTGTCTTCCTTGTTCATTCGTCCTATACCCATGGCAAAGTGTATTCTTTACCCCTCATTATGCAAACTCCTCACTGAAACAGACAGAGACCATTATATCCAACCACAGTCAATGAAAGTGGGGAGTTGTGAAGCCTGATCCATTGGATACATCTACCAAACACTCGGGCACCTGAGGCTCAGGGACCATTGTGAAAAGGTGTGTGTTGGAAGATTCTGAGAGGCAAAAGGTCAAGGACTTTGTTGTGAGACTCTGTCTCGAAGCAACATAAGAATCTATACCCTATAAATATCACCAACAGGACCACACAATATGAGCATGCATGAGTTTTTATCCAGTTGAATAGATTTTCATGTTTCAGTATTCTGTGTTTTTATAACTCCATTATGCTGACCTTTATGTTAAATTCCATTTATGTTAACTTTTGTTAACAAAGTTTTTCATTTGTCAAGATGAAATTTCTCATGTGGCTTTATAGTTTGTCTTTGTCTCTTTCATCTTTTAAACACTTTTATTAAGTTTTGAATTCCTTGAAATTGTGGTTGTTAAAGTACAGGGCATAAACCAGGAAATGAAAAAGTATGACTGGCTAGAACTGACAGAAATAGGAGGGCCATGTCATTACAGAGGGTAACTTTCCACACTGTTGTTATAACCTAGTCTTCGAACACGTGCAGAATGACTCATTTCGATGTACATCTTGTTCATTCCCTATCTCATCCCTATTATAATACTCAGGGAAATGGTACTAGTACCAAGGATATGAGAAATAAGCACTGTCTCTCTTGCTCTGTCCTATAACAGTGTCAGACAACGAAATATGGGTAATACTCACACTAACATTTATTGAGCCACTATGGTGTTGCTATTTAAAAGTGCATACATTCTTCCATCTTATCCCTTATAATGTTTTAAACTGCATGACTATTATTACTTTATATTCAATGTGTTTGATATTTAAATACTTCAAGTTTGAGTTTCACTAGGATTTAATGCCATAACCAACACAGAAACTACCCTTTTCCTTTGTTTCTTGTTTTATTTAATGAGGTGAGAAAGTGTCAGGGAAGAAGAGAAGGAAAAGAATGATAAATTATTTTATACTGAAAAATATAACTTTTGTACCTTTAAGTATTTGATTTCAAAAACTAAAAGTTTTTCACCTTTATCTATAATTTTACCTAATTTTAGATAAGTTTAATTACTTTCCACACAAATTTCCTTATTGTGAAACTAGATTTTAAATTACTACTATAGTCACAGAAATGACCTTAAAAATCAGACTATATCTCCTGTGAATATTTCTAAATAAAGCTGTTGCAATTTTCCAGTCTAATTTATATAAAAAGGAACTGATCTAGGCCAAATAATATTCTTCTGTGTTTATCCTGCAAGGAAATATGAACTCCACCTTAATATTTTAGAGCAGTTCTTACTCTACATATTATGAAATGCCATTCATAACGCTTAGGAAACATAACATAGTCTAGTTACTGTGTTATGTTACATATAACATAAGATCATATGTGTGAGAGGAATATTTTGTATAGTAGGTACAACACATTACATGGCCTTACATGATTTTCCTTTAAAAACAATCATATATTCAAAAGTTGGATAACATGGATTTTTAATTCTTCATGGCAATGTGAAGTAATTATTATGCAGACAGCTAAAATGAAAAACATTCAAAGCCTGTGTGTGTGTCGATTAATGGATAGGTTTAACCTGCTCCAATTTTTGTCAGAAACACACATACCAGTTGTGAAAAAGAACAAGTCAGTATTATTCCATTCAGATTTATTTCTTTGTTTCTTTGGTCTAGGGAATTGAAATTTGTGTACTCAGTTTCTTCTTTGGTTACATATTCTAGTGACTGCTGCTTCTTGTAAATGAAACATTGTCTCTTTAGTAATGTCAAGTAAAGAAAAATATTTAAATTTATTTTGAGATTATAATATAATTGCATGATTTCTTCCTTCTTTCAAATCCATGCCCTCTTTTTTTATTGTTACATGCAAATTTCAAGCATGATTATGCTATCACTAATTATTTAAAATATTCCTAATATTCTTTTCCTAATGAAATATATTACTTGGCAGTTGTATAGTTTAATGTTTATAAAATATCAAATAGTACAAAGAACTTTTCAAGATTATAAATTATCCACTGTAAAAATAAGCTCACTTAATTTCTCAAATAAGCAATTGCCTTTTTAAAGATAGCTAATTGTTAAAATTATTTTGCCTTTTCATTGTTAACTTTTTTAAAAGATTCTGTTTATTTATTTTATGTATGAGTGCTCTATCTGCATATATGCCTACATGACAGAAGAGAGCATGATGGCTGTGAACAGCCTTGTTGTTGCTGGGAATTGAACTCAGTACCTGTGGAATAGCAGACAGTGTTCTTATCTGCTGAACCATCTCTCCAGACCCTCATTGGTAACCTTTAAATGAAACGCCTGAGCATGTGCTTAAGAGGCAAATATTCTCCAAAACTTTAAACATGAATGGGTGTTGAATTTTGTCAAATGCTCTTTCGTCATCTAAGGAGACGATCATGTGTTTCTCCTCTTCCCTGCTCTGGACAGTGTGCAGGAAACCTTAGGAATGAAGAGGGAAATTCAAAGACCTGGAGGGGACAGGAACTCCATAAGGAGATCAACAGAGCCAAAAAACCTGGGCCTAGTGTGTCCTGCAGAGACCAATACTCCAAACAAGGACCATTCATAGAGAGGCTCTAGACCCCCTGCTCAGAGAAAGCCCATAGGCTGCTCAGTTTCCAAGAGGGTTTCTTAGTAAGGGGATCAGGGACTGTCTCTGACATGAACTCAGTGGCAGGCTTTCTGATCACCTTCTCCTGTGGGGGTGGGGGTCATGCAGCCTTACCAGGCTACAGAGGAAGATGATGCAGTCAGCTCTGATGAGATCTGATAGGCTAGGGTCAGATAGAAAGGGAGGAGGATCCCTATCAGGGAACTAGGGAAAGGGCATGGGGGAAGAAAAGGGAGGATGGGTGGGACTAAGAGGAGAGGAGAGAGGGAGCTACAGCCAGGATACAAAGTAAATAAATTGCAGTAAATAAAATTTTTTAAGAGGCAAATACTCAGGTGAAAACAGATCCCTGCAAAAGAGCAGCTTCTCCAGAGCAAGACTGTCCCGGGACTTTCTCTGCTCTTTTGTAGAAATACTGTAGTAATTGAGCAAGCTCCTTAAATTCTAGTTGCTTGAATTTTTTTTCATTTTTAGAGTGAGGATAATGTTAATGTAATACCAAAGAATTGCAATTCCCTAAATTAGTTAATATTAGTTCTTATTAAATAAGAATAAATTATGAAAATAGAAATTGTTTGATAGCAGGCAAGAAGCTACTACAAAAACATCCTAAATTCCACAGTGTAACTGAGTTTTTCTATGTACACTTTGAATTGATGAAAAATTACTGAAACCCTATAAAAAGAAAAATAAAGAGCAAAATAGAAAAAACAGGATGTGATTTCAACGATCTTCAGTTGCTTCTTTGCAACTAAATTCACCATTGAAAACTTTCTTGGATAATTTCATTATTAAGCTAACAGACATATTTGATTTATATGCTGTTTGTTTTCTGTATTGTAATAATTAATAAAAATTTGCCTTGAAGTATACTGAAATACATTTGGTTGTTGGTATATTACTGATAATTATTAAAAAAACAACAAAACTTAAAAGTCCCTTTTGGTAAGCAATTTCATGCTATCCTGTGAACAAACTCTCTACTACAAAGTACTTTTGACCTGCAGGAGTGCTCTTCTCGAGTATGGACCTTGAAAAAGAACATATAGATGCATAACATGTTCAGAGTCAAAAGCTGTAAACGAATGGCCAGAGGCATATACAGTACAAACCTCAGTCTCCCTCTGGGCTCACTGCTGGTGCCCACTCATGGCATCACACTCCTGTGTCTGCCCTTTCCTTCCCAGGCAGGCCAGTACTGTGAGTTGCTTTGGCTTCTCTTCAACCTTCATGTCTTTACTCCACCCCACACTGCTCTTACAAATTTATTTCCGCATAAGCTTCCAGACCTAGCTGTGACTCTGCAGTCACCAGGAAATAGCTCTCAAAAATAGGAATTAATTTCCCCACAGATAGTGGTGATGAGTTGTTTGCATTTAACTGCCAAGCTTGTACCTAGAGAAGCTTCCAATATTAGAGTGGTTTCCATCTTATAGGTAGAGCTGCCCTCTACCCTGTAGGTATACAGATATTCAGCACTCCAAATTTAAGATTAGTTTTATAAGCACCCAGGAAATGTGTCTCACTTTACACTCACACTTGGCATATAGTAGGAAATTGAAGGATACAAGAATATTTCTTTACAACTAGAATATGTTGTTTAGATTAAGTAAACAATTACTTACAAATTACTAAAATGTTCACTTAGAGCAACAAGGGTCTGATATATTTCTCTTAGGTCTTTCTTATTTCCACAAGCTTCCCAAGACACCCAACTGCCTTATACAAGCTGAACGTGGTCACCCCTTGAATTAGTCAAACATTCAATAAGTGTATGCAAATCATCTTTTATGTATTGGAACACTGCCATCCCTGAGGGAAGAAGCTTCTAAGAATAGGCCCCCTTTCTATGTTCTCCAAATTAAAAATCTGTACCCTCTAAAAGTATAATAACATTAAAGTAAAGAAGATGTGGTAGTGACAGAGTGAGCTCAGAGAACACAGACAGCTGACATGTCGAGTAAGTCAGGCTTTCTGCAAAGTGGGAATCTTTCTGGAGGGCAGAAGACCAAGAAAAAGAAAAGGATAAGGGGAAGGAGAAGAAAGAAGAGGAGGAAGGAGGAGAAAACTAGAGTGAAGAAAAATATAAACGTTCACAGAAATGGAAATTATATATTTTACAAATATAAATAATTACGGTTGATAGATTTGAAAAGAAGAATAATGAGTAATGATTATAGTGTGTAGTCAGATCATGCAGGCTCTTGAATAAATCTTATGAAGTTTGTGTTTGATTTTCATAATAACAGGGGTCATCAAAAGAGTAGTATGAAGAGAGACACGATGAAGTTGCTGTTTTACAAAACTCACTCTGATATGAATCTTGAGTGTATATTTGAAAACCCATGTCATGATAAAAGAAGAAGATAATTATGCTCTTTTCTAAAGGTATGGTGAGATTTTAGAAAATACCAAGAACTAGAAGAAATTTGAAACAGAATTTTACTTTTTAAGTTGGACTGGCTGTTTAACTATAAAACATGAGAGAATAAGGGAGTTTGAAGGTAAGTCCTGGACAACATCTGCATTCAACTTCTAAGCACCTGATAATCTCTACAAAAAAATAGTAATAACAAACAAACAATAACAAAAACAAAAACCAAACAAGCTTTGGTCTTAGGGAAAAAGGAGTGAATAATCTGATTAGTTTAGTCTCAGAAAACCTGACTTTAAGGTAGTTCTGAAATGCCTAAATAGAAATAAATGTGCATACGTTTTACAGACATTAGACATCAGTATAAATAGATGTGGGTCCTGTTGGCATATACAAAGTCAGTTATGCAAGGAACACAAGGTACTAAATGGAAGACATGAGACAAGAGTAAATATTAGAGGGAAGACAGCTGAGTTAATAGAAATTGAAAATGAAGACATACTGGAGACTGTGACAGAAACGAGAAACATCTATAAAGTTAAAGGCATATGACTATATAACTAGAGCTAAAAACTTTAAATATTACCAAAATAGGGAAAACAGTGGGGAAAGGCCAGATATGTTTGTGCAGGCATTGAAGCCCAGCACACAGCCTGCAGAGGCAGGCAGATTTCTTTGAGTTCAAGGCCAGTCTGATTTACAGAGTTCCAGGAAAGCTAGGGCTACACAGAGAAATCCTGTCTATAAAAACAAAACAACAACAACAACAAAGGAAAACAAGTATCTACAGAGTACAACTATATTCTCACAAAACATATTCATATTCATTTTTCCCACAGACTAAATACACTTTTAATCATACCCACACTAGTCATAGACACCCACACACATTCAGAGACACCACGCATAGCTTCATAATGCTATAGTCATAACAATACCATATATAGAAATTCTCATTCATTAAGTTCAACCTTAGGTATTTGCCTGCATAGTAATTACTTACGCAGAGATGTCTACTGATTTAAAATAAGAACGCTTTGGTTGATGATTTAAACAAGAATATGGCTCTGTTTTACATCTGTTAAATGGGCACATTAATACTAGCATGGAGAAGTTTTGAGATTTAATTGCTGCTTATAAAGTGATTTGGAAGCCAAAGATGAAAGGTGCTATGTAATGTTATTACTGTTGTTGGGACTGACAGTGGTGACCTACCTCAGCACTGGAGTATTGCAACAGTTGAAACCACAGTGTAATCCAGGATGATAAAAACTAGGATATTATTAGATGACTTAGAAGGAGTAAGACTATGTCTGGAATTTCTTTCTAGACATTTATATTTTATCTTTTAGATACCTATTCAGTTTTAGATCTTATTTCTCACATAAGTTCCTCTCTTACACTTTTTGCTTTGCCTTAATATCCTTCAATGCTCAAAGAGACCACAGAAATCTTTTCATACAATTTTTAAGTTAACAGATGATGAAATTGAATTCCAAGCTTCTGTTTACTTTATTCCAAAAGTTACCTGGTTAGAATTTCAAATCAACTGTTAAGTCTTTCTTGTTTTTCTCCAGTAGTGCATATTTTACAAACAATAAAATAAATCTTAAATTCAGATAGTGTACATAGCAATTTAAGATGTTGTTAGTGATGAGACTTAACAAGCTATGGGCAGATGGCAATAGTGGAGGGCTCCCCATTTCAGTGGACTAGGGGAAGAGAATGAGGGGGAGAGGGAGGGAGGATGGGACTGGGGGGAGTTGAGGGAGGGGTTTTCAGTTTGGATATATAATAAATAAATGCTGAAGAATAATCCAAAATTAAAAATGACTGTAAAATAAATAAATAAATAAGAAAATTATATGAATTATTTAAGAATATCAAATTTTAATTTTAATTAAAAAGTACTTAATATAATATTGATAACAGAATACCCACTGCTGACAAGAAATACACAGCTTAGACATAAGGAAATTTGAAAATAATTAAAAATTTGTAACTTATAATTGAGTTATTTGATTTAATCTAAGTTTTTGTAAAAAAAAATATTCCTGGCTCTTGATTTTAAAAGACATGGTTTTCTTTCAAACAAGCATATTTTAAATACAATCTCTATTCCAGAACTTCTATTAAGCTTCATGGATAGAAGACAGAAAAATAAGAAATGAATTAGGATTTATTTTTTATTTAGTTTATGGTCATAATTTAAAAAATACTTGTTAAAATAATTTCTGCTTTTGCTCAGTATTATACAGGAAACAGACCAGAAGAATGGAGCTGATATTTGGGCAAAGTGTTCTAAGAAGAAAGGAAAAACTGTGTAAGTGCTTGACAGAGTGAAGGAAAGAAGCTACATCAAGACTAAATGAAGAAAAGAGTTTCAAGCAGAAAAATAGCATGAGAAGAATAAGTTTGCTTTAGAAGAAACAGAAAGAGGTACAGTGCATAAGACATGCATGACAGTGGAGCATGAGGGTGAGGCTGTTAGGAGACAGGATCTGTTGTACTGTGGGTCACAGAGAGGTTTTAGTGAGGGCAGGAAGATGTTCATCATATGATTTCAAGAGTTCTCTGACTGCTGTGAAAACGTGTAGAAGGACATCGCTAAAACTAGTGACTAGTTCAGATGAGCTACTGTTTTTAGGTTATTGGGATGTGACTATTCCCTATGAAGGAGTGGGACAAACACAGAGAAAAGTCAACTGTGTTCAAAATGATTTTGATAGATGAGAAGAAGAGAAAAGGGTGGAGGTTGAGGTAGAATAGCTAGGTTTATGATAGGGCTGCATAAGCCATCCAGCCATGATATGAGGTTTCAGGTCTTCTTGCATCATGTGAATCTGTGTTTGATTGATATCCCTAGGAGGCTTCCTCTTTTCTGAAGAAAAATGGAAGAAGAGTTGTTCTGGGGGATGGGACTGGGAGAATTGGAGGGAGGGGAAACTGTGGATGAGATATATTGTAAGAGAAAATAATAATTAATAATAGAGGTACATTTTAATGAAGAACTTTAAGGTTGAAGTATTTCTTGCACATCCAAGACATCAAGGAGCAGCTCAGACATATTATTAAATATACAAGTTTGTAAGAGTTATATTTGTGTTCTGAAAGATAAAATAATAGGAATTTAGAAATTGCACTTTGAGAGTCTGTTAAATGAATAAATCATAGAAACCCACACCAGAAATAAGGGTAACAAAAACTAAGCAGACAGGTGGAAAGAAGCTGGTGAGGTGGTGATTTGGAAACCCTATGATAAGAATGAAATGGTACTTTTATGCCTCATGAATCTAAGAAATCAAGTTAGTCATGGTGGAGAAATGTCCCCTACTCAGTGGGTGGAGATTATTGGTGATCTTAGCAGGACTCCTTTGGGTTGCTAAGTAAAATTAGACTGAGGCAAAATGAAGAGATCCAAATTAATGAGAAAAACAGCAAATAATTTATTTTTCACAACAGAAGACAGAAAAATGAAGTTTAGGTGACAAGGATGTTGAAGTAAAACTATGTGTTTCATCTGTAACAGTTGTGCAGTTCAGCCTTCATGTGCGACTCCTTGCAGTGGCGGCAAGAGCAGTCCCTGACTCTGTTGCCTTTAGATCCCTTTCCCTTAACTGGGCTGCCTTGACTGGCCACAGTGGGGGAGAGTGCACCAAGTCCTGCTGCAGCTTGACATACCAGAGCAGGCTGGTGCCCATAGGAGGCCTCCCCTTTTCTGGGGAGAGAGGGAAAACAGGAGGATGGGAAGGAGAAGGATGAGAGGGAGGGACTAGAAGGAAAGGAGGGATGAGAGCTGTGGTCAATCAGGATGTGAAGTAAATAAATATATAATTTTTTTAAAAAGTGGTAACTTTATATGCATGTGCACAGGAACACACACAAACACATACACACTCACACAGTTTGTGTAGGATCAAATGCAAAATCAAGTACTCATTGGCCAGGGTTTGGTTTGATATAACCCAGAAATACCAGAAAATGAATCTAGTTAATTTTAAATATTTAAGTCGTGCCTTTTGCTTCTTTGAGAAAATGCCAACATCACAAAGGTGACATATCACATGAGGTGTCTGAAAGTCTCTAGGTGACTCCATTTTATTTAGCAGCCAATAATATTTACCTGAGAACACAAGACATTATGGGGAAAAAATGGATGAATCTATTAGGGAGATTTTACACATTGAAACAGATATACCACCAAACGGATCAAGCAAAAAAGAATTTAGCATAAGAAAGTATATGCATACAAAACCTTTGTTTGTTTTGGAGAAATGGGGGGTCAGGGAAAACAAGAAGCCATCGAGACTATTGACTTAATTCACACCAACAATTTTGGGATCAAGAGACCAAACAAACAAACAAACAACAACAACAAAAAATAATCAATGACTACATTGTCAGACAGGAGGCTACTGACCTGTCAGGAGAATAGTCACTGCCAGGGATGACAAGAGAGAAGATGGCTGAATTTTCTTTCTTTCCTTCCTTCTTTCTTTCTTTCTTTCTTCCTTCCTTCCTTCCTTCCTTCCTTCCTTCCTTCCTTTCTTCCTTTCTTTCTCTTTCTATTTATCTTTCTTTCCTTTCTTTCTTCCTCTTTCTTCTCACATTTTGTTTTATTTCTAACATGAATATTTTTCATTTTTTAAATTTTATTATTTTTAATTTTTCATAATGTATTCACTCTATATCCCAATTGTAGCCCCCTCCCAGTCTCCTTCCAGTTTCCCTTCCTCTAGACCACAGAAAGGCAGGGTCTTCCTCCCTCACCATCTGATCACAGCGTATCAGGTCTCATCAGGATTGCCTGGATCCTCTTCCTCTGTGGCTTGGCAAGGTCACCCCCACCAGGAGGAAATGATCAAAGAGATGCCAACAGAGCCCATGTCAGAGATAACCCCTGTTCCCCTTACTAGGACACCTACATGAAGCCTGAACCGCATTGACTGCATCTGAACAGGGGGTCTAGACCCTCTGCATGCATGGTCCTTGGTTGGTGCATCAGCCACTGCATGTCCTCATGTGCCCAGATTTGTTTTCTCTGTTAGTCTCCTGTGGAGCTCCTGTTCCCCTGGGTATCTCCATCTCTCCACTCCTCTATAAGACACCCTATGCTCTGCCCAAAAGTTTGGCTATGAGTCTCAGCATCTACTTTGATACCCTTCTGGGTGGAGTCTTTTAGAGGACATCTATTGTAGGCTCCCATCCAGTTCCCGCTCTTCAACCACTTCTGGTGTCTATTCTATTTGTCCTGAATGTGAATTGAGCATCCTCCACAGGGTCCTCCTTGTTATTTAGCTTTTTTAGGTCTGTAGGTTTTAGTATGGTTATCCTGTAATGTATGGCTAATATCCCCTTATAAGTGAGTATATACTATTATATACTATGTGTGTCTTTCTGGTTCTGGGTTACCTCATTCAGGATGACATTTTTTAGTTCCATTTGCCTATAAATTTTACAATCTCTTGTCTTGTTTTTAATAGCTAAGTAATATTACAATTGTGTGAATGTACCACAATTTCTTTATTCATTCTTCAGTAGAGGGATATCTAGGTTGTGTCCAGATTCTGGCTATTAGGAATAAAGCTGATATGAACATAGTTGAGCAAATGTCCTTATTGTACAGTGGTGTGTGCCCAGGAGTGGTATGGGTATTGGGGTAGCAGTATTCCCAGTTTTCTGAAAAGTGTCAGATTGATTTCCAAAGTGGTTGTACAAGTTTACATTCCCACAAGCAATAGAGGAGGGTTTCCCTTTCTCCACATCCTCTCCAACATGTGCTGTCACTTGAGTTTTTGATCTTAGCCAGTCTAATGGATGTAAGATGGAATCTCAGAGTCGTTTTGATTTGCATTTCCCTGATGACTAAGGACATTGAACATTTCTTTAAGTGTTTCTGCCCTACCAACAGTCAATGCCATGATGACTTTGGATTGGCCAAAGCAGGTGAACAGATTGGCACCAGGTCAAGGAATGTGTCAGGCCATATTTTCTTCAGCAGCCGAAAAATCAGAATATCAAGGAATATAACTTAGACATCTCAGGGATCCTATCAACTTTGATTTCCATTAAAATGCCCAGAATATAAATTTGCTGTGTAAGACACATTTTCCAAATCTACCAGGAGAAAATACTCTTAAATGAAACTTGTTTTGTAGAATGTTCAAAAGAGGTATGGTAGACATCACAGGTTTCTAGCATACAGTCACGAAATTAGCTTAAGAGAGATGTACTACCAAAAAGAAATAAAAAATAAGAAAGAAAGAGAGATGGACGAAGACAGGAAGAAAAGGAAGGAAGAAACAAACAAAAGTTAAAATAATATTATTAATAATGATAATAAAACCTGGTAGTGAAAGAGATGAAATGCCCATGAAAAAAGTTAAGTCAATCACACTTTCTTTGCAATAAGATACATTAAAGTTGCTGAAAAGTAGTGTTTGTGTGTGCAACAATGAATGCATTTGTCAAATTTTACTAAGCTGTATTCTATAAGGTGGACATATATAGCATGTGTTACTAATAGAATTCACTGCAAGACTTCAAATGCAGTTCTAAAATTCAAGATGCATATGTAAGTGTATCTGGCTTTGCCTTCCATGAGGTACCTTATTTAGTCACTTTACTGATGAGATAGCTGAGGTTTAGTTGTATTAAGCATTTAGTTTACTGTTAATTAACTTGTCTAGTAGAGGATAAAATCCAACTTAAACCCATACACAGACTACCAAGTGTATTATAATTAATTTAAAGACATAGAAAATATATCTTGCCATGAATTATTTAAAGAACATCTCAGAAAAGTTAAAGTTTATTCTCAATGCTTTGGTACAGTTGTGTGGAATATAGTCATCTGTTTTCATCATTTTAAACACATTATTTCACAGATTCATTCTGGTTAACATTTTTAAGAAAGCATAAATATCTATATGTGAAAAAACATTAATGATATACAGACAGCTTTAATTCATGTATAAGATCATTAGTTCCATAATATTTATACCCAATCAAATTTATATGTGGAATTCTATTAAAATCACAAAGAACTAGCTAAACAGTTTTCAAATAACAAAGCCAATGTTATATATCACTCATTTTTACCTTATTTATCTTTGAACATCAAATATATACATAAAATTTTATTTCAATGTAGTTCAAGCAGGGTATTTTTCTTTAAAAACAATTATTGCATATACAGACACACATACATACAGCCATAACTTTGTATAAAGTGTTGTTTCTTGATTTCAGACCCAATTGTATTGTTATTTTTTAATTCTTCTATGATACATTGCATCCTGATCCCATCCCTCCATTTTTGTAAGCTTCCCCCACCTCACCTCTCCCTCAGATCCAGTTCTCCATCCTTTCCCTTCAAAACAAGATCAGGAACATTAACCCAACATGACTTAACAAGTTGCGCTAAGGCCGGGCCAGGCACACCAGTGAGAAGATAAGGGTCTCAATTATTATTAGGAAACATTCACTTTTTATTAACAACTGCCATTCAGCAATCATTTAAAATGTTAGGATAAGTACCAGCATGTGTTCTTAACTATAATCAACCATTTTGTTCCCTTATACTCTGTCTCTTCCTAAAAATAGATTTGTTCACAGAATAGCAATCACTTTGATGGCATCATTTTCCTCAAAATACATTGTTAACTTGCTTAATGTACATAAGCAATTTTCATGTAGGATATAGAGGATATAGATATAAAAATATTTCACATTGTTTTTATTTTAATTTCTTCTTCTTCCTCTTCTTCTTCTTTAACAAAAAACTATTCATTTTGTATCCCAGCTGTACCCTCCTGCCTCATCTCCTCTCCGCCTCACCCTCCATCCCTCTTTTTCCCTGTATCTTTCCCCTATTCCACTGATAAGGGTTTATGCCAGAAACTGCCCCTGCTCCCCTTTCTAGGGGAATCATGGAGACTGAGCAGCCCATGGGCTACTTCTGAGCAGGGGGTCTAGGTCCTCCCCATGCATGGTCCTTGGTTGATTCATCTGTCTTTGCAGGAACCCCTGGGCCCAGATTTTTAGCTCTCTCGGTCTCCTTGTGGAGCTTCTGTCTCCTCCAGGTCTTTCTATCTCCCCCTTCTTCCATAAGATTCCTTGCACTCTGCCCAAAGTTTGGCTAAGAGTCTCAGCATCTGCTTCAATATCCTGATGGGTTTAGACTCTTTCAGAGGCCCTCTGTGCTGGCACCTGTCCTATTCCCTGTCTTCTCCCACTTCCAACATCTATCATATTTGTTCTGCTGAATGAGGATTAAGTCTCTTCTCTAGGGTCCTCCTTGTGGTTTAGCTTCTTTAGGACTGTAAATTTTACTATGTTTATCCTGTATTAAATGTCTAATATCCACTTATAAGTGAGTACATACCATGTGTGTCTTTCTGTTTCTGGGTTACCTCACCCAGGATGATCTTTTCTAGTTCCATTCATTTGTCTACAAACTTCATGATTTCCTTGTTTTTGCTGAGTAGTATTCCATTGTGTAAATGTATAACAATTTCTGTATCCATTCTTCAGTCAAGGGACGTCTAGGTTGTTTTCAGATTCTGGTTGTTACGAATAAAGCTGCTATGAACATAGGTGAGCAAATGTCCTTGCTGTATGTTTGAGCATCTTTCAGATATATGTCCAGGAGTGGTATAAATGAATCTTGAGGTAGCACTATTCCTAATTTTCTGAGAAAGTGCCAGATTGATTTCCAAAGTGGTTGTACAAGTTTACATTCCCACCATCACTGTTTTTAATGTGTCCCCAAATGTCTGAAGTATCTGACAATTTAAAATAGTGTTTATTAAACAAATGAATGACTGTAGCTGCTCAATAAACACATAAATATCTGTTAAGTAAATTTGATGGAGTTGCTTGTCCTTATTTTTCTCATATTTCTTTTTATTTTGCTTTTGATAAAATCTAAGGGCTTGTTTATGTAAATACGCTACCACTGAGCTGTACACTTAGCTTTTGCAATATAACCTCTTGATAAAATACTGCACTTCATTCAAACATGTATTTTTAATTGACAAGTATGTACATTTATGGTATGTAAAATGTTTAGAATCCTGACACTTTGTGGATTGGTAGAATCAAGTTAATTCACCATCTGTCACCCCACGTATTTATAGAAATTGTGGTGCAAATGCTTAAGTTTACTCCCTGAGCAATTTTAGGAAATGCAGTCTTATTATTTGTGACAGTCACCATGCTGTACAATAGCTCTCCTGAACTTATTCTTCCATTCTAACTGAAATTTTGGGTCATTTTCATAACATTCCTAGACTCCCACCCTAAATCCCTGATAATTACCCCCTTACTTTTTGCCTCTACTGACTGGAATTTTCATACCCTCCACATAGGTGAGATCACAGAGCACTGTCTTTCTCTGACATCATTAACTTAGAAAAATACTGTACTTCTTCAGTTCCAGACTTTATGCTAAACATCCACAAACAAAACAAGCAAGCAAACAAATGAAACTGTGTGGGTTGCAATAGCCTTTTCATAGGGAAGCTAAGAGTCAGTTAGAAACCCTACTGTCTATAAATTAATAAATAATAAGTACTAATTTATTCTAGGAGAGTAGTTTTGGTTGAATAATATTTAATAATGTATCAAATATAGCTTGATCAATCAAATCATCTGCCAAGAGCCATTTTTAAGTCATGTAGGAAGAGTATTTGATTTTTTTTCCTTGCTTATTTTCTCAAATTTGAGAGACTCTGCCAAATGCAGTCTTCACAGGATCACCAAGAGCAGATGAAGGAATGTACAGGCTTAGAAGGGATTTCCATAGGCTGAAATATTGTGAATATTAAGGTAAACAGTTATAAGATTCACATGCCCTAAATAAAGCTGATCTTTCCTGATCAGTTTAGGATATCATTCATTGGCATGTAATAAGCCCACAAGATCTGTATGTCCTTGGTCCCGGCAGAGGTAGTCCACAATCTTTATTAGGTTGGTGCTGTGAGTTAGAGAGGCCTGCTAAGAAGACATGACAAAGGTGGTATTTTCTCAATGGTTTCCTAACTCTTCTAGTCGTCATTGCTCATTTCTGTTTTCTTCCAAGTCTGTCTCAGTTCTTCCCTTGTGCAATTCTTAGTCTCTTCTCAAATGTTTATAGAACTTAAATCTGAACCAGTTTACATTAGCCTGAAAAAAAATATACTGCAATATTCCTCAATGACTGAGATATATTATGTATTTCTTTGTACTTCTCTGTTGTTTATTTTCAATGACAGCTTTTAATCTCAAAAAGGGGGTTGCTCTTATCATTTGCAAACATTAAATTATGTGATATCAAATCAAGTGTGCCACAACTTTAAAAAAAAGTCAGTGTTTTAGTACCTCAGATGTTTCTTCCTGGCATATACCCTAGTCCACCAAAGGATATATTTTACATTATCATCATAGAAAAGCTTTTAAAAGAACCCAATTATTCTCTGCCCACCCTTTCTTGTTCTTCTTAACCTGCTACAACTTAATCCTTGCCCTAAGTGATTACTCAATAATTATTTTGTGGGAGGCTGAAAAGCTTGCCCAAGGCCCGTCCGCCTGCATGTCTGGCCCTGCTGCTAACCTGGGCTGTAGGGTGAGAGAAGGGGGTGAGAGCTGAGTCTTCACCCCATGATGCAGAAGGTTAGTTAGGTGAAGGTGACAGATGCCTGGAACAGTACTTAAGGGGACCCGTTGGAAAGCTGTAATTGGAATCAATAAGAATCATGGAAAATATGCCAGATGAAAAGTGTCCCGACTTCAAAGGTATTTCCATAGGCCAAAGTAATACAGATAATAAGATAAAGTGTCATAAGATTCACCTGCTTTAATAAAGGGGAACTTACCTGATCAGCTTAGGGTATCGGTGAATAAAATGGGACACTAACCAACATCCTTATATTTCCAGGGTCTCATAGATTTCTAGAAATAGTTAAGATGTTCTACAGCTGAACTTCATAGTATCCCTCAATTAGACACTAACTAAACATTAGCAGATCTCAGACTCTGTAATTAGCATTAATAAACTATTAACATAACTAGTTCTGAATTGCTGTACAGGATTTAAATGTCTATGACACTGTCTATACAATTCTGGTACTATAAATTTTTGTCTGGGACATATTTATGTGACTCCCCAAAGTTCTGTGTCATACTTAATTATAAGTGCCTGCGAATTTTTCCTGTTCATGTAAATGTAGTGAGCAATGTGGTGTTTGCAGTGAACATTTATTCACAGAATGTCCATAACAATAGTGAAAATCTATTCCATAAAAGGAAAAGTAGGGGGCCAAGAACCTACAACAGTGACACATCTATGTAGTAAACAGACTGTAGAGACAAACTTAAAATAAATCAGAGTCGAAACTTCATTCCAGGTGTCCAAGGCATGCCAACAGCACAAGGTGTAAAAAGAATGAATGCAGTAAGTATTCTCAGTTGTTTCTTATAATATCCACTTTAAAGGGATGTGAATAACCCTTAGCATTAAACACCACAGAGTAACTGAACAAGTAAAAAAAATGTAAAAACAGTGATATGACATAATTATGAAAATGTAGAGAAGAGGTAAGGCAGATGCAAACTGATTATAGACTTTAGTCTTATTTGTTGTGACATTTAGGGAACAAAGCTTTAGAATGAATGTCAGGAAAAAATGTTCACATGTTATCACGTTCTTGTGGTCCTATTTTTTTTATTAGTTTCATTGGGGAATTCTTACATGCTTAAAACGACTTCATAATTCAGTGACAGTTTCAAGACAACTGTTTGGGAACATGGATGCTCAGAACAATGGCATTGTAGCTAAGGAGAGATGCATAGGACGAGATTTTGCTCAGTAAGATTAACCTTCGGAACTGTGTTGATGGTTAGACTGCTCTAGAGTTAATATGTGTTTGATTTCTTACCAGGTAAACAGGAATGATATGATATTTATCTATCTGGTGGGAGTGTGAGGTAATTAATTAATGACCAGAAAAGACTTTAAGATCTTTGGATGAAAGGTGCTTCATCGGTGCAAAGTGTTATTATGGTGGCTTTAATAGTTATGATTGCTGAGATATTAAATATATGACATTTTTATTGAGCATATACTATTATGGATGGTTATTATGGGTTACATGTCAAATGGACTGAAATAACTATTATGCTAGTTTTTCATTTAGCTTTTTAAAATATTTCTTTTCTTTTTTGAGATTATATTATTACTCCGTTTCCCCTTTCTGTTTCGCCCTTCAAACCTTCTGATCCAATCTTCTCTGTTCCATCTCGAATCCATGGCTTATTTTTTTCTTTAACTGCTTTTACACACATATATGAATATATGGATATATTTCTAAATGCGTAAGTAGAAGCTGCTCACTCTGTGCAACACTATTTACATACATGTGTTCAGTGCCTCTCTGTAAACCAGTGTAGTGTACCCATTATTTTCCGAAGACCTGCATGGGATGGCAGAGAAAACAAGTCAGGATTAGTAGGATAGCCTGTGGGAGTTTTGAGGTTATTGGAAAAGAACTTAAAAGTTTCAGAGGAAGACCTTTAATGGCACTGGAAAAAAAGTGTCCTAAACTATTCAAAGCCAGTCAGCAATGTTAAATTTATGTTGACTTGTATATATTAAAATCCAGAAATAAAGAAAGGCATAAAGAAGTATAAACTGGCACTAAAATAACATATTTCAAACTAATAGTTTTCTCAGTGATTGAAGGCAACAGTGTACGTTAGGTGTTTTGGATTTGTTTGTCCTTCCCTTTATCAAATATTTCTTCCTCACAAATCAATATTTTTAAATAATGCAAACTATTTTATTATCATAAGAAAGCAAAATACCCCAAAAGAAAGATATTATATTTATAAAGAAATATCACATATACTAGACTGATGATTTCACCTGTAATCATCTACTGTAGCAAGCAGCTACTTTTTTCTTGTAAATTGCATAAGGAAAAGCCACATGCTAATGATATTATGGTTTAATTGATGTAGATAATGTTAAGAAACTTCTACTCCTTCTTCATTCCAATCCTTTTTTTTTACTTACCTTTAAATTTTAAATATGAGGAGGATGATAGTTGTAAGAGTGTACACTTGTAATTCCAACAACTCTGGAGGTTAGGATAAATGATCAGGATATTGACTCAAACCTCAGCTGGAGAGCAAGTCGAAGGCCAGCTTGAGCTACTTGAGAATGAAGTTTCAACAAAATGCGCTTTGTTTCTCTCACAGTGATAAAATACCGTAGGGAGAAGGGATTTAGTTGTGTTCACAGTTCCAGGTAACAGTCTATCACTGCACGGAGGGGCGGGGAACAGGACGGCCTGGGAACAGGAGGGGTCACAGGATGATGGTGGGAGGGCTGAGGGAAGAGCATTCAGAGAGACAACTGGAACGGGGGAGAGCATTTCTGGGACAAGTTAGATATCCAGCATAATTGAAACTTCTAAGAATCTACAAGTGTGGCCCCAACTAAAATTCCTAACAATGGGGGAGATAAAGCCTGAACCTGTCATTTCCTGTCAAGTCCAGGTGGGACTTCCAGTTGAGGAATTGGGACAGCAAAACCTCAGACCCACAATTTGTTCTGCCTGCAAGGTGTGCAGGGATAAAAAGATGCACCAGAATTTGAGGGAACTGACCCTGCTTGAGACCCATGCCAAGAGAGGGTGCATACCACTGACACTATTAATGATATTCTGTTACACTTGCAGATAAGAACCTCCTATAACTCTGTCATCAGAGAACCTTCACCAGCAACTGATGGAAACTGATGCTGATACCCACCGCCAAACATTAGGCAGAGCTTGGAGAATCCTGTGGAAGAGGGGAAGACATTGGAAGCAGGAGAAGACAGAAAACAGGACAGGAACCTACCACAGAGGGCCTCTGAAAGGCTCTACCCAACACGGTATCAAAGCAGAGGCTGAGATTCATAGCCAAACTTTGGACAGCATGCAGGATATCATATGGAAGAAGGGAGAGACAGGAAGACCTGGAGAGGACAGGAGCTCCACAAGAATAGCAACAGAACCAAAAAATCTGGGCCCAGAAATTCCTGCAGAGACTGATACTCCAACCAAGGACCATGCATGGAGAAGACTTAGACCCCCTGCTCAGAGGAAGCCCACAGGCATCTCAGTCTCCAAGTGGGTTCCCTAGTAATGGGAGGAGGGGCTGTCTCTGACATGAACTCAGTGGCTGGCTCTTTCATCACCTCCTTCTTGGGGATGCAGCCTTGCCAGGCCACAGAGGAAGGTGATGCAGCCAGTCCTGATGAGACCTGATAGGCTAGGGTCAGAAGGAAGGGGAGGAGAACTTCCACTATCAGTGGACTAGGGGAGGGGCATGGGAGGAGATAAAGGAGGGAAGTTGGGACTGGGAAGAGATGAGGCAGGGGGCTACAGCTGGGATACAAAGTGTATAAATTGTAATAAATAATACATAAAAATTTAAAAATGTTTTAAAAATAAAATTTATCTCTGAATAATGAAAAAATGTTATAATAAACTTCACTTCCTAATTTCAGGATTCTGGTGTTTTGTGTTTTCATTCCTTCTATTTCTTATAAGGCAAGGGTTGGGGGAAAGTGATGCACTAAGAAAGTTTCAGGTATCTGCAGAGCATAGGGTAGAGAAGCAGTGTGCTCCACAGGTGGTGGCAGTACTGGACTCTCATGGAGTCAAATGAGAAGGCAATGGAAGAATCAGAATCAAGGGGACAGCCAGTGATCCAGGGCAATGATATAACAGCAGTACAGTTATTACTTAATGCACAAGAAGCTAGACAATTAGCAAATATACTGAGACTGCTGGAAATTAGCTTTCTTGGTGTCAGAAGAACAGAAAGGAAATAAATTATTTACAATGAATATAATTTCTGTTTGATTGGAAGCAGAAATAAATCCACTTTATAGATTCCCAATAGTTCAATAAATCACTGCATAGTGGGTAGATGTTGTTAGAAATAATAGAGAAATAAATAGATATAAGTATGTGTTATATACAAATGTGTTTATTATATATACATATGCACAAATTTTTTTCTGTTTACTTACAGGGACAAAAATAGCAAAACATATAGAACAATGATCCCATCTTGTGTTCTCATCTTGTTGGTTGTGTACAATCTTTCATATTAACCAGTCTCCTTGGAGATATTGCTGACCCCAGAACTGAGGGCTAGAAAACATAAATGTAGACCTCAACCTCTTGTCAAAAATCTAATGAACTCCCAGTGAATGATGTCGGTATCAAAATAACAGGTACAGAGCATAATAGGATTGAAGTGGGCAATTATGAGCTAATTTCAATGTGAAATAATAATTGAGGAATATATTATAATGACTTAAATGAAGTGATTAGTAGTTGAAGAATAAGGTAAGTGTGGCTGTCCAGGTGAGCATTTTGGGAATGTAGAAGTAACAGAAACAGTAAATATCTTTTGGTCATCATTGCAGTGTAAGGGGGTGAATCAAAAAAGTTATGAATTGATAACAGCCAAAGGGAAGAAATATAAAATATGAAGATACCAAATTATAAATATAAAATATCAATAAAATTACAATAGTAAATGCTATATGGAAATACAAAATACATAATTGAACTAAATAACCTGTTTAAGCCATAGAGAATATTTAACTGGACTTCAAATAAATAGAACTCCATGATGTTCAAAAGGGAAACCCAAAAATTCAGGTGCACTAATAAGATAAAAGAAATAAAGAGTAAGGCCTATAATAGACACATAATAAAACATAGGATATCAGGTATGTTTCTAAAAATAGATGAGACAAAATAAACTTAACATTTTAATACTTAGTGTTAGCAAAAGTGATAGTCTCTAAAAGATGATAAACACTTCAATTCAGCAGAAAGACATAAGAATTCTAACTCTGTGTCACCTAAAAATATAACCTCAATTTATTTAAAGCAAGAACTGCCAGAAGTATAAGACGTGCTACACTAATCTGCATACCAGAAGATTTAAGCACAGCTTTCTCTATCATGATAAATCGCCTAGTCAAAGTTTAGTAAAATTCTGAAAGCTTTTTACCACAAAACCTGACAAGGTTATCTAAAAGAAGCCCACAGAACACAGACACCATTCACACTCACAACTGTAGCAATATTTTCCATTTCAGCAGCCAGCATGACTTAAGTTGGTATATTAAAAGCACCACCACAGGGGCCTGGCTCAGTGTGAGTGATACTGTGCTCGGAACAGTTCTTTATTGTGAGAGATCCCTGTTTAGCATAAGATGTTTACTAACGTATCTGGTCTCTACTCCTTAGATTCCAGTATATATACCCTTTTCCTCTACTAACTCTCCACCTCTGCTGTTAAACCTGTTAATTATCAATATGTAGAAAGCTTAAATGAGTTCATAAAACAAAACTTTTAAATCTGGGGCATAACAAGTTCTTATGGCAGAGAAATTTCTTGTGCAAGACTCCAAAAGACATACGAAGAAAACTAAGAATGAATACATCAAAATTAAGAACAACTGTTCATCAAAACTTATGAAAAATATGAAAACATGAGCCACAAATTGGGGGAATATATTTCTTAACTGCCAAGACATTAGATCTGGAATATATGTACTTTGCTAGGCATGTTGGTGTTCGTTTTTAATCCTAGCAGCCGGAATGCTAAGGAAAAGGGTGGTGAATTTGAGATCAGCCTGGACAATACAACAAAACCTGAGTTGTTTGTTAAGTTCATACAAGAAAATTAAATGCATGAATGGTAAAAGTTTACATAGGCAAAATATTAAAATGGGCCAAAGACAGATGTAAATACTCTCAAAATTAGCAATAAAAATATAAATTAAAACAGTGGTTGGGTTCTAGCTCATAACAACTTAATTAGCAAATATTTGCAAATGTTATAATATCAAAAGCTAGAAAGGATGTGGAACAACTGTTGCAATGTAAATTCATATAATAATTTGAAAAGTAATTTGTTCTTAGCCCTTAAAATTTCTATATAGACCTCTCAACACTATAGGTCCTCCCTGAGGCATATGCCTTACTGCACTAATGCGCTTAGGATGCTGTAGGAAGGTATTGTAGACCCAGTCAGTTAAAGTACAGAAAGTTTCTTCTCACTCTTCTAAACAGCTGAGAAGCCTAAGACCAAAGTGTCTGATAATTGGGTTTCTGGTGAGAGTGCCCATCCTGCCTATTCTTGGTCACCTTCTCTTTCTTCTGTTGTCTTTCCTTGGTGTACAGGCATAAAAGCACAGAAAAGAAGGAAGAGAAGCAAGAGAGGAAATTTTATGGGACGAATGGAGAGATGAGGAGGTAAGTGGAAGGGGACTGGGAGGTAAGGAGGAAAAGAGCAGGAGAGACCATAAGATCTTTCAATTTTAACTTTGACTATGTACTGAGACCCCTTAATTTAAGTACAGTCACACTGGAGGTTTGAATTTCAACATGTGAATTTTGAGATTACAATTAAGTTCACAGCACCTATAGAATGTTTTGCTTATGTCTACTAGTTCACTATTGCATGTGACCAAAATTATTCACAGACATAACAATGGCCTGGTGAAAACTCAACCCAGTTATGATTTCAATTTCCTAATTAGCAAGTAAAGACAATGCATTTTTTAAACACAGAGCCTAGGTGAGCTGAACCAGGCAGAGGAGTTATTCTAGGCTTCCCACACACACACACTATCTATCTATCTATCTATCTATCTATCTATCTATCTATCTATCTATACACATACATACATACATACATACATACATACATACAGTGGTCAAATTTCTGCCTAACACAGTCAAGGTCCTTGGTTCAATTTTCAACACCACAAAAGACAAAACAAAGAATGAACTAAATTAAATAGTGGTTTTAAGTTCTGACTTGTATTTTACACAAGCAGAGATGAGGCAGTATATTTGATCATTTAAGTCCCTCTTAATTAATAAATGCTTCATATTTATCCAAATTGAATCAGATTAAAAGAAATACCTGAAATATGTGTAGTCACCCCTTTTCACTACTACCTAAGTAAGAGGAAAAGCAAAGACTAATCCAAAGTTTAAATTAACAAGCTCAGAATAGGAACTTATGACACTAATTTCAGTAGTTTTCATAAGATAATGAATTACTCCTACATAAGTAGTAATATAAAAAAAAGCACAGAGTTGGATTATCACAATAGCTATCAACAAAAAGGTGGACTACATTTGAATAGGAGGCCGGAGAGATAGCTCAGTGGTTAAGGTGAAGTGGCCAACTAAGAAACTGTCAATACAAGATGACGTGATGATCTTAAATTTTCTCCTCTTCTAAGAGAGTCACTGGAGAACACATATTTGAGGATGTGGACCTAACAGCTGAAGTTTCTGAGTTATCTCTGAGAATGTGTGGGAGGGGGCTCACTTAGAAGTCTCACTGCACAAGCAGAAAGGCTAGACTTGGAATCCCTAAGCACCAAACAAATACGGGATGGGGATGGTCTCCCACTTGTAATTTGAAAGCACCAAAAGTAGAAAGAGTGCTTCCTAGAACAAATCAGCTAGGGAAGGTGAGTATGTTGGAAAGCTAGGGTTGAACTGAGAGAATCTCCCTTAGTGAATAAGGTGGGGAATGATAAAAGAAGAATCGCAGCATCAACCTTGGGCCTCCATCCACATTGCAAGCATGTGAATAAACACTCTCACACACATATATGCTCTCAAACATGCACATACACATTCCACAGCACAAACACACAAATACCTGATGAAAAGTATGAAACAGAAGAGAATTGTCAGGGAGGGAAGAAAGACATGGACCTAGTTAGTGACATAATGTTCCTTTACTGACATTGAAGTCATATATGTTTTGTTTACGGCTCTAGTTGGCAGTATGAACCAGGGAGAGCTGTGTCTAAAAATGAGACAGACTCAAGTCTCGTGCAATAGCCAGCTTTATTCAGAGCAGCAGACAATTTAAACTCTGAGGGCTAAGAAGAGTCACCTGAGTAAAGTGTGCTATCACAGGGACAAGCAACACATTTTGTTTTGTTTTTTTTCCATAGAGGCATATGAATAATGATAGCTGAAGTAAACTCACTCCTTTCTGCTACCTGTGAGAAGGACATGAAAACACACTCCAAGAACAATTTCATGTTTTGAAGAAGAAACTGCTGCCACAAGACTCTTGTCTTGTTTTCTTGGAGTCTTCTTCCAAGCCCTTGGGATTCTCACGCAACTATATTCTTGGACTGTGTTCTGAACACTTTTTTATTTCTATATAATACATATCTGGTGATTTTTTCTCTCTAGTATACTTCATCCTTCCACTTGTCAAAGCATTTCTCTTCTGATAAAATTTGGGATCCTAGATGTTAAGACTCCTCTTGCCTGAGCTTCAAACCAGTCTGCCCTGATGGAGTTAGAATTGAAGTTTTGAGATTCTGAATCTAGTTGAACCAATCCTAAGGCTTTAATGTATTATTAACATTAGGAATATTATTAACATTATTAACATTAGGAAGGAACTGTTATTCTAAATTCCACATTTAGCCATCATGAGAATGCAGCAAACTGGATTCACCTATGTCTCTTTTCACAGTAAATAAACTGAGGTAGGAAAGAGTAACCTTGATATGCACACCAGGTTTGGAACTCCATGTAGCTCACTTTTCACCCCACACATTCATTCTCAGCCCTTAATATTCCTCCTGTCCAGTTTCTTCATCTACAAATGTACATTTTTCTCAAGGTAACTCTATACGGTCTTTCCTGGATTCCCAATTTGAGTATCAAGGATGCTCCGTCTATTTCTCTTGCTGAAGTTAAACGAACTAAGCATGAGTGCTGATAGATGTATGAATCTTGCCGTGTGGAATCTAGACAGAGAAACTGAAGACACTTTGAGAAGTGTGACTTCTGAGATCAGAGATGATTTGATAGGGGTGTCTGAGTCTCTGCTCTCAGTCACCCCTGAGACTAACTGGAGCCCTAACCTTCCATTAAAGTGATGATGAGAGCTTATTCAGGACCCTTTCAGGATAAACTAGCTTAAATTTTAAAGCTTGCAATTGCGAGTCACGAGTAATTAAGGGTACCAGTCGGCAAGGCTGTGGGAGAGTCTTTAGCAATGCTCAGTCATCCAGTAGGATAGCAGATTGCTGAGTTAGTGGTGGCTGGAGATTTGGAAAGCTGATTTTGTAGAACTGCAGGGTCAAAACAGCTCTGAGTGTGTGAATAACAGATACGTGGAAAAATAAGTGAAGTTAGAAGGAAGCCTTTCACAGTGTACAAGAACGCAGAACCTGGTGTAGGTGAGCAAACGTTTTAACCTCGCAAATACCGCTTTCCTCTCTCTCTCCCTCTCACACACACAACACACACATATGAGAAAGAGAAAGAGAGGAAGAAGAGGAGGAGGAAAATTAGGAGGAAGAAGAAAAGTGTCTCAACAGTTAAAGCATTTTATACACATAGTAAAATGTTGGTTCTGAAATTTGGATCCCCTGAACTCAATAAATGCTGGATGGACAATGTGGCCTCCTTGTAATCCCAGTGCTCAGACATCAGACACAGCACATCTCCAGAGAAAGCTGACTAGCCAGACTAGCCATATCAGTGCTCTGGAACAAGCTGAAAAACCCTATCTCAGAGAACAAAGTGGCTACTGACAGTGAAAGACTCCCCAGATCAAGTTCAATCCAATTTGTACTCCCACCTACACAGGTGTCTTAACACATAGAACACACACACACACACACAAACACAGAGAGAGACAAAGAGACATACACACGCGTAAAAGAAAAAAAAAAAGGATCATTACCTTTCTCATATACTATGAGGATTAAATGAAATCATTCATAGAAAGTTTTGCTTTGTTTTGTTTTTGTTTTTCAAGACAAGGTTTCTCTGTGTATCTTTGGCTGTACTGGAACTCACTCTGTAACTCAGGCTGGCCTCGAATCCATAGAGATCCTCCTGCCTCTGCCTTGCAAGTGCTGGGATTAAAGGTATGTACTGCCATCACCCAGCTTCCATAGAAAGTTTTTAACATAGGGCCTGATACCTGGCACCATGCAGACATAGATTTACAGGAAAAGGGATGTTTGAGCTAAAAGTTTGAGCAAATTCAATTATATACTAGAAAGCAGCAATTGCTGCACTCTCTTATCCCGCTGTACCTTCTTAAATATCCCCCGTTGTTTAATACAGGCAGGACTAGACCTTCATATACTCTTTCCATAGAGGCTTAAGTCATAGTCTTAAAAATGGTCATAAATACATCAATGGTGAACATAACATGCAAAGTCAATACAGACCAAAATCAGATCTGAAACAGCACTAAGCATTTTACAGCATTTTAAGTTTTTCATTGTAAAGGACTAATTATTAAAATGTGGATATAGAAGCAGTTGTATGAACCAGGAGGAAATCTTTCCTGCTTGGATTTGAGTTTTATTTTTTTCAGTGAGTGATGAAGTAACTTCCAGATGGAGAGGTTTAATTTGTGAGATTTTTCCCTTGTCTATTCACATTGGCTTTAGCTTCCATTTTAAATTACTGACAGAATCCCCAAAATTTCAAATAGCCCCAAGAGATCTGATGAAATAGCTATTCTCTTTCCATGAGCATGCTAACAAAAGCAATTTCTTACCAAGCTATACACTACCCAGTGGGACTGATAATGAATCTGCATTATGGTAACCTTTGGAGAAAGGAAGGTGCATTTACGAGACGGTGAGCATCTCCCAGTGTGTGGATGCTTGTCTGTGTAGAGACAGCATTCGCTCGGCTATGCGAAGGCCTCCTGTATTGCCGTTTCTCACAGAGCCTCTGAATTTAGAAAGCCCATCCTATAACGCCCCACAATTATCGCCAGTACATACCAAACACGAACGTGCTGAACAGCTTTCTCGGTGTTCAAAGTTGCTTTCTTTGAAAAGACACTAGATTTACACATTTGATTTTTAGGCTTGCTGCTGATTCCCTGTCGTGGTTTAGAGAATTGAAATTTGTGTTCTTACAGGGTTCTGTGATTATGTATGTATTTGTAAACTGAAAGGGAGGGGAAAATTTGCCTGCTGTCACCTAAATATAAAACAGCAGCATTTACTGGGAGTCTCCTACAGAGGGCACCTTCACCTTATTGGAAACCCCTGTGAAAGAGAAGTTCAGTGGGAACCAGAGAAAAGATCTTTAAGGCAGCAGCAACTGCACTTGTTTTCAGGAACTAGCTTTAGTGTTTTTGTTGCCTTACCTTTAATGAAAAAGAGCTGGCACCCTCTGTCCAATCATTGCTCGATACAGGATACTAACACGACCTTATTATTATGTTCAGCTTGTTTGTGGGTGAGCTGGAGACAGCTGTTCCTATTGCCTAAGAGGCAACTGATCAATGAAAGAGAAGGGAAGGACAAGTTTTGAGCTGCCTTTTTGCAACAAAGTCCTTTATACAGCCGAGGATATTTTTAAAGCATTGTATTGGAAAACAAAGGCTGAGGATAAAGTACAGCGTTGACATGACCAGTCTTTGCTGTGTTGTTATGGTTAGTAAGTGCTTTTGGACAGGGTTACTTACATAGGAACAATAATTATGCTTTTTCAGACAGAAAAAATGCAGTCATTGTCTGCCAATTCTAGGTGAATGGTAAAGAATTATGAAAAGCTGCATGTGGGCTAGTGTACATACGTAAAACAATGTCTTGAGCACATTTGTGTGTTGCTGAATCATTCAGTGAAACTTTAGAATCTTATTTTTAGATCACACCGATAAAATAAGACACTTGCTGTGAAAAGAAGAGCACCATATCATAGCAGCTATTGCCTTAGAATTTATCACAGCAAAGTAAGCGCTATAATCATCAAAAGGTCTTCATATATGACATGAATTTGATGTTGATTTTGGAGTAGTTTGAATGGCTAATCATAACACATATAAGAATAATATGTACAAATGATTTTTACTATATTGACCTTACCAGTTCCTGAGTAGGCAGTCTCCTAGACATCCAACAAGTGCTGATAATTTTTTAGGAAACTATTTTGGATAATAACATCCAATATGAATATCATTATTCTTAGGTATCAAGGTATTTTTAAAAAGACTTAATTTTTCTTTTTATATTTTCAAATAAAATGCTATCTGCTTATTTGTTAGAAGTGACACCTAAAACGTATATGTCCAATGAAACTCATCAATATGTATTTTTAATTCTATATTTTCAGTTAATATTTTGCCTCAGAACCTATTAAACTTCCTGTTGCTACTACTGAACTAGAACATTTGAGAATATGTTCGTTTTATACTTGACTAGACATAAACTACAAATAAGTAAGTTTAAATGCATTTCAGTTAGCACAGTCAGTTTGTGCCTCAGTCCTTTAAAAAGTGTTCTATCAGACAAATGCCTAGGATTTCTTGCTAGCAACAGCTAGAAAGCTCGTTTCTTCTTTAGTATAGAATTTAGCTAACTTACTTCCACTCATACGAAAAACAAAACAGAGACATCCCTGTTAACAGCAGGCTAAAGTTTGGCCTAATGCTGTAAACATACATATTTCAAAATCAGCTACATATTTTAAATTAGCTTCTGGGAGAAAAGAGATTTATTTTCTTGCTTAGCTGAATTTCCCAGGAGAGAACACCAAGAAAGGCCCTGGTCCACCTGCCCAGGAGTTCCTGCCTTCTTGTTGACATTCCCTGGTGTTCTCTGGCTTCTTGCACTTTGTTGCATTCCAGAGCTCAAGACTTTGAAGACACAGGTCATTCAAGTCTCCCTTCCTTGCAGCTTCCTTCTAAAGGTAAAGGAAAAAGTCAATCAGTTTAAACAATTTAAATGGGGCAGCAAGAGTGCTTGTTCTTGCTGTTAGGAATAGCAAGCGATCCCTAAATCATCAACTGGAAAAGTAGAGAGTGGTCTTCCTGTAATAAGGATGAAAAACTGAAGAAAGAGTCTAGATAGCTCCCCAAGGAAAAGCAGATTAGGGCAAGTAAAATGACATAGGAAAGCTAAGTGTGTGCACCATGCACTGTCCCTTTAAGGCTCAGCTCTCCAGAGTTCAATAGGTAACTTTTATGGAGATGTCATTGATGGGGGTATTGCTGTACCCTAACCAAATGAAGCCAGGGAACTCACAAAGTTTTCAAGAAACACTATGGATTTGTACAACATTTTTACTAAATATTTTCAAGATCTCAGAAGTTGTCTTTCATGGCAGGGTTTCCATGATGCTGAATTCTCTCTTGAGTGCTTACCTCTAAGCAGACACTGGGGACCCATGAAAGCTTGAAACACATAGGAAAGTAGTAATGTAGATCAAACTATGTGGTCTTTACTTTTCTCGTTACCTTTAATTGTATAATGAAAAATAAAAACTATTTTACCCCTGCTTCCTCAAAAATAAGTTTTTTTTTTAAGATACTTGGGTGGGAGGTGATGATCAGTGATTATTTCACTTTAAATCAACTCTTAGCTTACAACTCAGCTACAAGTGACAAAAAGGGAATATTCTCCTATTTTTTTTTCTTGTCAATTTCTTCTTTCAGACGATTAGGGGAGCTGTGTGAGGCTGAATCTGCTTCACTCATAGTGAGAGGTTGCCTACAGAGCACTTTTGAGGCTATTTCAGAGACTGCCTCTAATCGCAAAGGCAAGGATGGGTAGACTTTTCATAGTATATGGCAGGGTCGCGGAGGGAACAGAAAACAGCGTTTGTAGTCCTCCAACGGGATAACGCTCTGTGCTACCCTCATGTGAATTATCTGTCCTCTTAGAGCCTTGATGCAATGATAAGGTATGCGAAAGAATGATTGGGATGAATTCTCTTTATTCTATGCATTTCCAGCAAGAATGCGCAGCATGCAAAGTCGAATGCGTTCTGTGTAACAGATTGCTCTGCACCTTTAGATAAGACTGATTTTAAAACAGAAAGTTTGCAAATCTTTGCACATACCCTATGTGAGCTCATTTTTGGAAGGTAAAATAGCACCCACAAATCTTCCTGATCTCAGTGTGTACTCTTCTATTTTCAGTCTTGTTGAAGACTCCCTAGCATCTTTTCTAATGACTAAGAAAGAGGCCTTTTTCCACATGGATCCCAGAAAGCCCTGCTTGCTGGACTAAGACTTGAATTTTCAAATCTTGTATACCCAACTTAGTAGTATATCCAGATTTATGTTTCAAGATATTTTTTCCCAAATTAGTTGTAGATGACAAGAAAGTTGGCTACATACATCTAAGTATTTCTTTCTGGTATATCCTGTCTGAATGAAGCCATGTGTGGTATGAAGAATGGGAAGTTTGTGCCATTTGGTGGTGAAGGGAATGGGTGACATCACATCAGAAAAAAAAAAGCTGTTTTAATTACCCACATGACATTGAGCAATATGCATACTAGATATAGGCAAAGGGTAAAATTGACTAGGAAAAAATACCAGTAAGTTTTAAAGCATAAGGTAATCATTTTTTTTCTGCTAGAATACAAGGTAAAAAGTCATTATAATGCAGATTTGACGCAACAGAGATGGGGCTAGTTTGCTAGAAGGTACAAGCCTCAAGCCTGGTAACCTGAGTTCAATCCCCAGACATCATGAAAGAGAAATCCACCCTGTAGAGTCAGGCAAGATCCTGGGATATACTGAATTTTGAACCAACTGATGAGTCAACCAAATGATGAGCCTGAGATATTGAAAACATTTAATAAAACTGTGATAGCAAAAAAGGGAAATGTTTATTTTTAGACCCAATAATGAAATATAGCTAAAAATTTAAATGAGTTTGAGCATGTGAAGGAAACATGAGCCCATTTGACAAAGAAGGCTCTCTGCTATACTCAGATCTATCCTTTAAGCAAAGGGTCTGAGAAGATGTCCATTCCTGCGTCACAGCCTGAAAGTGTCCCGTGTTCCTCTTGTGAAAACTGGAGGGTAAGAAGTTGATCTGAGAAAAACCTGTTCCCAGAGTCTGGCAAAGACATTAGTAGAAAGTTGCCCTAGTATTTGTTCTGGTCATCTTTAAAGCTGTTAATGTCTAAGTTTAAAGGGGCCAAACGAATTTGGAGAGCCATTTGTGTCCTCTTTTGTTTTTCTGTTTATTTTTCCCCATTTCAATGTTTCAAAGTACACCCTCTGTTCTAAGATTTAATCTTTGCTGATGCATAGGACTGAGGCACATCACAACCAATTGCCACCCTCTTAAAACTAGTGTTTTCAAGCTCTGTTAAGTCAAAGAAAAAATTTATTCTCCCCTCCCCAATGCCAGAGTCCTCAGGAGTCTAAGTGGTAATGATCAGTTCATTTGAGAAAAGGGCATTTTAGTGCCTTCTTTCACAAGCTCCTAAGGCAAGGAAGGTGTCTCTTTCCCAGGGATCTGCACCTCCTTTTGTTTTCTGGCATTACTGAAACTGACCTGGCATGGATCACTGAGTGGGTGAGCAGGCAATCTTAAACACTTCTCATATGAATTACTGGTTCCCTTCCAAGTACGGTTGCTCACAGGGTAATACACCATTTTACAGCTTTGATAGCTGAGTCTCTTCATTCTACCATCCTTTCCCTACCCTTAAACTCCACCACCAGGAAATGAACAGAGAGAAAGACAAGGGAGAATGTGAGCCTCAGGAACGCTGTTCAACTTCTAGTGGTGTCTCTTGAGCAGTTTGGAATTGTGGATTCTCCTGGCCAACCTTTTAAATTCCTGTCAAAGGTGTTTCTGTCTTAAAAGCCACCATTAAAATGAATAATATGTTTTATTAAAATATAACATGTTTTAGATACATTAAGAAGCAGGTGCTAAATATCTACTGATGTCTACAAAAATACCGAGTAGTAATTTTATGTTCACATTTTGTGGTTCCAGTCTATTGGGTAGAAACATCACATAATGTTCCCACAAACACAAGGTATGCCATTGAAGCACCCCCACATTAACTGGATGCTAATGATGGCCACATTCCCAAACCAATGACTTTTTTCCCATGAACTCTAATAGCAAGGTGTGTTTTTACTGACAGTTAACTTGAATCAGGGAATGCAGTATTGTATTTCATCTTGTGACTCTGTAAACTTTGTAACTTTCTTTGAAGTTAAGCAGTGTCAATCTGTTTCCATGTCTGAATAACTCTTAGATGAACCTGACTGACCCAAGTAAACTCACTGAAACATACTATTTCCCCGTAATTGATGTCCCAAATAAACGTCCTTTCTTAATAAAATGTGCTGGAAAACAAAGCAGCCTTGCATCCGGCACAAGTCGCATCATAATTAAATTTTATTTTATCCCATTGAGACATGCTAAATGTTGAACAAAATATAATTTTAAGTAATTTGTTTGTGTTCTTATCTGTAGGAGTTGGAAATTAACAACGTTGCTAGTTTGTGTTCACTGTTAAGCCTGGAGAGCAGAGAGATTGCTTTGCAAACAGTACAGTTATTATGTCTGCAGTTGGTACTCTTTGTATAAATTATTGATCAGCCAGCTTATTTTTCTTTCTGCTTAATGGATATTATAGCATAGCCGTTTACAATGCTATAGTTAAGGTTGTGTCAGCGCTTCCTTTATAAGAAACCCTCTGTTACAGGGGTTTATAACTTGTTATAAAATTTTGCTCTGGGCTGAAACTTGACATACAAGATCCGGCTTCCAAAAGGTAGCAATTGTTGTCCTTTCAATTAAAAAAAATCTTTCTTCTGAAAAGTAATAAATAAACAGTTTATTCTTTTTTTAGAAATCATTAAAAGCTCTGTCTTCAAGTAAAGCAATTTTATGGGCTATTTGTTGGATGATGACCCCTTCTTTGATTTCATAAGGCAACAACAACAACAAAGGCTAAGATGACAAAGTAAAACAACAAAAAAGTAAAAAAAGTTAGTGAATCAAGAGAAATGTATATAGTCAAGTAATTTTTTTCTATTTTGACAAAAGTATACTATAATTTATATATTAAGCATATCTTTGCAATATAGCAAATAAAATGTTTTCTTTCCATACTATTTTTAACTACTTATCTTTCCAGTAACTTACATGCCCTAATACAGATCATGTTTATTAAAAGAGAAAAGAGCCCTAACAATTAGAAAAAATATGAAAAGGTATGATTAATGGCCTAATATCTAGTGGGAAAGGAGGCATTCAAATATCTGTCTGTCTGACCTCATTGTACTCCAGCCTACCATTATTTTCAAGATGAAGGCCTGATTTAAGAGGTGAAGGAATTGAATTTGAATTCATATTATTGTTATTGTGCTTCCTCCTATTCACCTGTGCAATGACCTCACTGTGCTTACTATTCTAAGGGTTATTTGGATGGGCAGCCTTTCATACCACCCCACAGATGGCATGTAGGACACTTACTTGGAAGTGGATACTTAGAGGAAAGTATGAGTAATCCATCACAAGGAGTTGACTACCTGCTCTGGAAATGGTGTAGTTTAGAGTCTGAAAAAATTCTACAATAATTTTTTTTCCTCATTATCAATTCTTCTTGCCACTACTGCATCTTCCCTCGCCCAAGTTTGGACATTTTTTATTATCTGTTGTATAACCAGAAAAGCATTTTCTGATACTTGTGACCTTTATTCTGAACAAGTAGAAGGGCCTTAGGAGGTTCAAGGGAGGAATGGTGTTCTCCAACTGAACCATTTGGCTCCATTCAAGAAGCCTATGATCTGTTTATGCATTTCCCTGCTCTATAAAAAAAATCAACAAATATATAAGTGTTATTTAGACCCATTTTGACCACCTCATCAATAAGTATCAAAACTGGTACTATAAAGTTGCAGTGGTTACAGCTGAGCTTCCCACCTTCTGTCCTTTGGGTAATTCATCAGAAAACTCTCTGCTTTTCATTAGCGAATTCCAAAGCAAGATAAGAGTCCCATTCCTGGTTTTTAAGGAGAGGCAGAGAATTGGAACAGAAAGGGATGCTAGGAGCATGAAAGCCACCAAAAGTCAGGCAGAGGGAGGAAAATAGGGATGGAAAACGGTAAGATTAAAAAGTTTGAAGTCTGTGCTTAAGGTAGCTGAGGTTTATCTTCTTGGCTGATTGGGGGTGGGGGGCTGTGAGTTTAAAAGGCTTGAGAGAGTTACTTGGCATAATTTCTCCTTCTTCAGTGATTTACTACTGAAATGCAAACATCAATTTTGGACTCTCTCCTGAGAAACATTTAACAAAGTCAGTGAACTACCGGTACCCTGATATCTTTCTAGATTTGCCAAACTCTGATAGCTCTTTAATAAACCTATGACTGAAATTTATCTCAGTCTATTTTGTTATCACTATTAAGGAAACAGGTCCATTAGTAATTCACAGATGTAAAAATGGACTTCTTTACTTAGCCGTCATGATGTATCCTAGGATTGTTGAGAAACGCACTCCATTGTTAAGGCTGTTTGTGCCGGGTGTGCTAATGCACTCTTTGATTGAGTGAATTAGCAGTCATAACAATCTGGCAGTCTGGCCATAGAAGTGTGCTCAAATTGATTTGTGTTATGGCTGGACTGGAAAATCTAGTGTTAGTTGTTTTTTGCCCTGGGGCATTGTTTGTACCAAACTCTACTTTTCATTTAATTTTCCAATACATTTTGAAAGATTGAAATGCTTGTGATCAACATTTGATCCACTTGCATTATTTAAAAAAAATCTGAAAGTAATTTCAGATTCCAAAAAAACCTTGCTTTCAATTAGAGTAAACATAATTAGAGTGACGTCGTGCTTGGAATGGTAAATCTGCCTTTGAATCTATTAAGCATGTTTTCTCCTTGTCCTGTCACTGTAAGGAATTTAGTATAGATCTATAGCATACATTTGTAATTTCTAACACACATGCCCCTAATGGAGTTTGTGAAAAATTAAAAGAATAAAATTATAATGAACCTTTCATGCTGCCCTTCTGGTGAATGTCTTCTCATATATGCCTAAACTGCTCCTCTTTCGTTTAGAAATACCATACAGAAAAAAAAGTACATTCAAAGCTTTCAGAGCATTGTGAGATATTAAAGGAATGTATTCATATGAACACTGTTTTTCAGTTACTCTATGCTTTCTTATGTTGTTAGAAATAATTTTCATTAAAAAAAAACACTATACCAGTTGCTATATTCAAACTCTGAAGCATGAATAGGGTAACTGACTTACCCTAGATCTGTCAATATTTGTATCTTTCTTACAATCTTCTTTGCAGTCATTTACCAGAATTATAATGCAGCATGAATAAACCTAAAAAATGACTATTGATTACAGAGAGAGCTTTGTGAAATCATTTAGTCAGTTTCCCCACTTGAGAAATCACTGAATACAACATGTCAATAGATAAGAACGGAATACATGTAATACAGTTCTGTGGCTCCCTGGGTTATAAAAGGGTCAAAAATAAATCCCCACAGAATGCATCTTTTTATGTTCAAATAAAATGATACTTACCTAATCCCAACTATAAGTCCATCTCTTTATACATTTATTCTTCCTTTTTGAAACCACGGGTTGTGAAAGTATGTTTTTATATGTCCCTATTCGCCACTGAGCCTTCTAACCAAATAGGATGCCCTCGTCATCCACTAAAGTGCCTGTTGTCATTCAGGTAATCGCGGGAGTTTAGCTGCAACAGCTTCTTTATATTTTCCCACTGTCTCCTGAAAAGCTTACAGCTCTTCTCAAAACTGCATTTCATACTACGCTGAACTCTGTATCCTGTGCCGATTTTGGTTAAGTAATAGATGATGAGACCATTCTTTTTATTAGTTCCCATTCTTACCGGTCTCCTCACATGGGGAAAAGAGGGGGAGGAGAGGGGAGGGGCCAAAAGAGGGCAGAAGGAGGGAAGAAAATACCTTCCCTGAACTGTACAAGCTAAGCTTCAAACGATATCCTAGGAAAGAAATTAAAGACTTCTTAATTAGTGCAGCAATTAAGCTTTCTTGGTAGCATTTTAATCAGCACAGGCCCTATCAAAGGACAAACAGAACGATTTGCAGGTCTTTGAATTTTAAACAGTCTTATTGATTTCAGCACAATGCGTCTTCAGAAAACACAGGGAGAAATTTCTAATATCAGTTACAGTACTTTGAGTTTTGCATATGCAAATTGAATGAAGGTTAGGAAAGATGAGATGGAGGGAAAGTATCTTAAATAACAGGAGATGTAAGACAATAAACGAGACATAAGCTCTCAATGCTAAAGATGCAATGGAGTGAGAATCTGAAATCTTTCTTAAGTTGATGTGTATGCTGTGTTAAATACAGTTTGACTTCTTCATCGCAGGAAAGAATGTCTCTAAAAACAGGAAGAAAAAAAGATTTTAGAAATATGCCTTTTTCAGGGGCTCTCCTTTAAGATGTATTTGATTTTGCAACATTTGACTTCTCTAACCCTGTTGTTTGACAGCAGGAGCGAGTGGTGTTTCCTTTAAAAGGTTTAGAAACCTGGGGGGGGGAGGGGAGGAGTCCCATAAAGGTAGAGGGATATGCACGTTTTTGCCTTCCTGTTTGTCGCTTCAGAGTGTGGCAGATTTTGGATGAGTGATAGTTTAAGGAAATGCAAGAATGAGAATGATAAATTCAGGCTTTGGTCATTTAACTCCCCCTTTCTACCTTGTAGTATTAGGGCTTGAAACACTACATAATTTAGCACTTAGAAAGCACACTAGAGTTTATTAAAGTTAGGAATGGCATTTAAAAACAAGTTACTCTTTTTTTCTTTTAGAGTTTAACTCTTTCTGCAGTGTTGCATTTCCTTAAAACAGTCATTTGACATTTTAAAAATGGTAATATCTATAAAAAGATTTTGATGTTTGTGATATATACTTACCTTTACTTAAGAATAGGTTTGATGAATGAAAATATTAATAGACCTTATCTCAGTATATTATGATACTGGTTAACAAGGGCAAAAAGCTGTGCAAATATAATCTATCTTTATAGAAGTTTATATACTTTTATGCAATTTTTAAATACAAGCATCGTGTCCCCCAAAAGTTTAGCATAAGAGTAATAAGACAATAGTGTCATATTTCACCTTAGACGGTTCCTGTTCCTTTTGACATTAAACTTCAAAGAGTTCAATGGATTAACAAGGAAAAAGAGAAAAGTGCTAATCTTAATACCTAAATGGCAAAAAATGATAAAATTCTCAAAAGTATAAGCCTGCTAAATAGTTTATTTTTGAAATCTGTCAAGTGCTAGCTCCTTGTTTTACATCTTACAAAATCCCTGAACATGTGTAGACAGGTTGAAAGCCTAAGTCCTCTAGATTCCTAGAGCTATAAGCAACAAACAGACGGGACCTTTGCTAAAATCGTATGTTGGTCAAACATCTTTGAATAAATACCTTTATGCAACAAGTTAGAGAAGACAGGAGGAGAAACGCATGCCTGAGTCCCCTCATACAACCCCCAAGGCATCACTGCCCTTCTGTCTTCACAAGTCAGCCAAGAAGCTTGGTTTCTGTTCTCATTATTTACAAACACATTCGCACTGACAAACCAAAAGAGACATTCCCAAAACATAGCAGTACCTTCCGTACATGAAAGGAACCCCATAATTACTGTGTTACTTAAATAACATACTAGCAACTAGCCTTGGGTACTAAAGGGTAGGAGATGGTTGATTACTGTGCAAGGCAGGTGAATTAATTAGAGTTTTGGGTAAGAAACATCAGTGTGCTTTTGTATTTTACTTTCTAATCACCGAGGACGCCTGATCTCTTAGAAATTTCTGACCTGTAGGCATTTCTGACCTGTCTTTGGGAGAGGAAAGGGAAGTTTTGTTAAGTCCACCCACCTCGGACAAGAATGTATTTCCAGTCTACTAGAACATAAGGGATTCTATCAGAAGCACCATTATTCTTAAGCGACTTTCTTCCCGCAACTTGAAAACTGTCCTGAAATTTCTCTGTCCTTATAGAAATACCTTATCACAGGAAAAATCACCAGATACTTAAAAGTCTGCTCTCCTTAAAATTTTCCTAAAAAAATAATTTCTCAACAGTCACGAAATGGGCATGTTTCTCCCCCCCCTTCCCCTCCCCCCTTTTGTAAGTCCTTGCCCGGGGGTGGGTGTTTTATCCTAAACTCTTAAAGGTGAATTGGCAGCTGAGTCGCTGCTCTTTCAGTGGGCAGGCGGTTGCTCAGAACCTTTTGGGGGGGGGGGATGTGGTGTGGTGGTGGGGTGGGGGAGAGCTAGGAGTCTTCACGGAAGCCACTGACTAGGAGACAGGCAATAATGTAACGGTAGCAGCGAGCGAGGAGTAGATGGCCATCTCTCTCTTCCCTCTCTCCGAGCACCACTCCTGGGCCCTGGCTTTTCTAGGGCTTTCCCCCCACCCTTTCTCTCCCTACGCCGCCCCCCTCCTTTACCCACCCCCTTCCTCGGTCTCGCGCTCTCGCAGTCTGTGCTCCGAGTTCCTGGTTGGATAATTTGGGTTAATACTAGTGAGTGAGGTTTTCGCGGCTTCAAAGGGTATTTCAAGTATCCGGAGCTCCTCCCCTCTGCACCGTGAGACAACAACAACTCGTCCAGCCGGCAGCCTGCACTTTCAGCTCATTTTCTCTCTGTCATTCCCCTCTCAATCTTTGATCAATGTACTTGCCAGGGAGAACCCAAGTCCCTCAACCCTCCTCCTTTTCACCTTCATCCTTAACTTTGTGCTAGAGCGGGACCCACACACCACCAGCCGACCCTCCCCCCCGCCCCCCTCCCCGAGCAGCCCGCGATCCCAGCCCCGGGAGAGGACTCGCATTTCGACTTGCGGGACACTTTTGTGCGTTTCTCTCTCGCGCGCGCTCGCCCCTCCTGCGCTCGCTCTTTCTTAACCTCACCTCCTTTTCTCTTCTCCTCTCCCTCTCTCCAGCCGGGGTTCTTTCCTAGAGTGGTTGTCGTCTCTGCCCCCCTCGATCCTTGTCCCCCTCTCTCCCCCTTCCCCTCTGGGGGGTGTGTGGCAACTTTTCCCCCTCGCTTCTCCTCCTTCTGTTTCCCCCTTATATGTGACCATGGCAGTGCCGGCGGCTTTGATCCCTCCGACCCAGCTGGTTCCCCCTCAACCCCCGATCTCCACGTCTGCTTCCTCCTCTGGCACCACCACCTCCACCTCCTCGGCGACCTCCTCTCCGGCTCCGTCCATCGGACCCCCGGCGTCCTCTGGGCCAACTCTGTTCCGGCCGGAGCCCATCGCCTCTTCTGCTTCTTCTTCAGCAGCGGCCACAGTCACCTCTCCCGGTGGCGGCGGCGGCGGCAGCGGAGGCGGCGGCGGCGGCAGCGGCGGCAACGGAGGCGGCGGCGGCGGCGGCGGGAACAACTGCAACCCCAGCCTGGCGGCCGCGAGCGGCGGCGGCATCAGCGCTGGCGGCGGCGGCGTCTCCAGCACCCCCATCACCGCGAGCGCCGGCAGCAGCAGCAGCAGCAGCAGCAGTAGCAGCAGCAGCAGCAGCAGTAGCAGTAGCAGCAGCAGCAGCAGTAGCAGCAGCAGCAGCTGCGGCCCCCTCCCTGGGAAACCCGTGTACTCGACCCCGTCCCCAGTGGAAAACACCCCCCAGAATAATGAGTGCAAAATGGTGGATCTGAGGGGGGCCAAAGTGGCTTCCTTCACGGTGGAGGGCTGCGAGCTGATCTGCCTGCCCCAGGCTTTCGACCTGTTCCTGAAGCACTTGGTGGGGGGCTTGCACACGGTCTACACCAAGCTGAAGCGGTTGGAGATCACGCCGGTGGTGTGCAATGTGGAACAGGTTCGCATCCTGAGGGGACTGGGGGCCATCCAGCCCGGAGTGAACCGCTGCAAACTCATCTCCAGGAAGGACTTCGAGACCCTCTACAACGACTGCACCAATGCCAGGTAAAGAGCGGAGGGGAACCTCCTTGTCCCCCTGGTCCTTTCCCACCCTCCTGCTCGCCCTTCCCTCGCTCTCTTCCCGGCGCCGCCCGCTCCGCGCGTCCTCGAGCTGCGCGCCCTGGCGAGCGCGGCCCTCTCCTGTCGGTCCCCGGGGCTAGTCTCCTCCGCCCGACCTCCCGGACAAGCTCGCACCCGCTCTCCGCCGGATCTGGGCTGGTTGAGTGTCCCCGGCGACCCGCACCCATTCTGGGCATTCCTGCCCGCGCTTGCGCTCCCGGGACCTGGGTTCCTCCGGAAGCCTCTAGGCATCTCTGGGGAAGGAGGAAGGTCGTGACCCTAACACCGCAGGGTTCGGAAGCTGGTGGATGCGCCCCAGTCTAGGGGGACTTCTAGGAAGAAAAGAGGGGGAACCGCTCTGAAGTCATCAGGGGACGATGCCGGGGGGGGGGTGCTGGAGAAGAGAAGGGGTGATCCGAAAGTTCCCGCAGGGAGTTCAGTCCAGAAAGTCCCAGGGGGAAGCTTTGGAGGGGAGGTGTCTGTGTGTGCGCTCCTGTGTGTGTGTCTGTGCGTGTGTGTGTGTGTGTGTGTGTGTGTGCGTGTGTGTAAGGAGTAAAAAGGGAGTACGTTTGCCCCGGGGCAGATAGGAGGACGCAAACACGTTTTGTTCTTTAGGAGGTGACCTGAGGCCCCAGCCTCTTGGAAGCTGAACTGAAGAGTTGGGGAAGAAAGAGCACAACTTTCTCGCTCTCTTTCCAAAGTGCAATTCCCCGGTCTTCTTTCTTTCCAGTTTCTTTTCTGAGGAGCTCAGGAAAAGAGCAGGTGTACATTTTGCCCTGGGATGCTAAGGGCTTGAATACTCAAGTCTTTTGCTCAGTCTTCCCTGGTAAAAGCGCGTGCACCGTGGTGGCCTAGGGAGAGTCCCTGACCCAACCAGTTTTATGCTAATGAACGCTCAGTGGGGGAGGATCTGCCGAGAGGGGGCGGGAGAGGGGCAACTTGTCAGTTTCGGGGTAGAAAGGCTCCAGCTGCTCACAGAGGAAGAAGTTCAGAGGTTCTGGGAGAAAGAGAGTAGCGAAAGTTGGGGATCAGAAGGTGGCACAGGGGACTTGGGCGAGAAGATTTATTTAAAAAAAACAAATACAAAACAAAACAAAAAACCTCTGCTGTCTTTAAAATAAGCTTCACTAGTGAGGGAAGGAAAGCAGGAGCTCTGAGCAGAGCTAAGAAAACTTGGGCGGGGGGGGGTGTTGAGAAGGCAATATTTAAGACCAGAAGGAAATGGGGGCCAAAGCTGTTTCTTCTTTGAGGCCGTTTCTCTGTAGGGTCTGGGAAGAAAAGGAAAAAAGGTTGGAACTCTATCCCAACCTATCTGAAATACTTTCGCGTGTTTATTTGCTGTACAATGTAAGAATCAAACATGTTTAGGTCTTGACCTCTCATTCAGGTGCGGGGTGTGTGTGTGTGTGTGTGTGTGTGTGTGTGTGTGTGTGTCCCGCTCGCGCATACGTGCGCGCACACATGCTCCTGCTGGATCCGGTGTATGGCCAGATGGCAGCGGGCACGAGTGGGCATGCTGATCGCTAAATGCCATTTAGTCAGAGAACTGTCATTTTGGGTTGTCCAGAAGAGGAAATATTTATCCAAAAACCTGTCTTAAACACACTATCTGAAGCAACCAAAACATTGTTCTTGAGTTACACACAAAGAACGGTAGATTGGAAGTCAGTTCAGACTCTCCTGCTGTCACGCTGACGGGGTGACAAACTGAGATCTTGCTTTCCTCTTTACTAACGAAATGCCTGCTTTTCTCCCAATATCCATTGTGTCTTCCTGGTGCTGGATAATCAACAATCATGTAACATACATGTGTAGGCAGACACACACACACGCCCTATGACACACACACACACACACACACACACAGACGCCCTATGAGAACTCCTTACAGTGGCTCTTGTGATCTTATGATTCCAAGACTTTAAATGGTAGTTTTCATCAAATAATTGGAAGATAGTCTTAAAGTTACTTTTAAGTTTTCTTTTTACTTTTTCCCTCCTCCTCATGATCCTTCTAAGCATCTTCTCTTTTTTTTCTCTCTTCTTCTTTACATTTTTTCCTTCCCAGAGGCTCCCCACAGCTCCAGAGTCTTAAGTTGCAAGGCCAAAGATAAGTTAAACCCTGTGGAATTCTTTATCCCCTTAAAAAAATCTCATCTGTACCCTAATTATACTTCATTAGGCCTTAATATTTTTCTAAAATCCTACTTCAAGTCATTCTTAAGCATAGGAAGTCCTGACTATTAAGTTTTGATTTTATGTCAACTAAAAAGCCTGCTATAGATTGGAAAGTTGCATTTGAACTTTCTCTCACCAAAAATACACAATTTGCATGGTTGCAAATTACTCTTATTACAAGCATTATCCTTTCGTTTCTTCATTTTGAAAACAGTAGCCTCAATACTTTGTATCTAGAACTTGAAAAAAATATTTTTTCATTTAAATGCAGTCTATGCTTTGTTGTTAATATTTGTGTTTTATTAATCTAGATTAAAGCGGCATCTTTCACTCTAGGTTTTTTTTTCTTTCCTGAATATTACAGATCAAGGGAAAACTTGCACATTTTATTATTCAAAAATGTAGAAGTAATAGAATTTCCTGTGTATGTTTAACTATGTAAGCAAACATTATGTGCTGTGTATATGTGTGCATGTGTATGTGTGTGTGCATGTGTGATATCAAATCTTAGTAGCCTCAGCTGCTTACAGGATATGTATCTAACAAGAAATCAGCAATATTTAAATTTAAGGAAATTTTAAGATGCTAAAAAGAGTGATGTTAAAAGGAAAGAAATACTAATAAACTTTTTGAGAGTGATTCAGGAACAGTAGCAAATCTTAAAGTTGATTTAATTTGCTTGGGGCTATTGAATTAGTATGCTCTCTATGAAAATTAGAGTAAATGTTGAAGCCATCTGTCATTACCACTAGGAGATGAAAAAGGCACTGTCACCTTCTAGAGAGTAAAGCTAAAAAGTATAGGTCTCAGAACATGAAAGAATATGTAAGGAAATGCATTTGAAAGTTGTTAAAAGGCAAGGTCTGCCCTTGATCAGCTTCCTCCAATTATTATTTTAATACTAAACATTAGTTGTCTGAACTTGGCTGATGCAACGGAGGTCAGTTAATTAACTGCTAACCATTAAATAACAACAACAAAAAAAGTAATTATGTACATGGTCAATTCTGTTTGTGTCAGTCAATTGCTTGTTTGTAGATTTGGGTTAAGGTTCGATTTTTCTGTGAATTCATGGAATGAATAGTGACCTTTGCATTTATCTGAAATGCTTCTCTTCTTGTATACTGGAAGAAGATGATTTTGTTTCTGTTTCTTTTAAGCCAGACTATGACTTGGCTTACGTGTGGACTGAGATTTCAAAGTTTTTAACTCCAATAGACCAGCTTACGTTCAATCTTTCACATGAATACAAAGATATTTATAAACAATATTCTTTTGTCTTTAAAGTAGATGCTATCCATGAACATAAATTGGAAGTTATGCCAACCCTTTTATTTTTAGGGTCATATCTGAATACAATTTTAGTATAAGACATGTACATTCTCTGTAATTCTTTGCTTTATTTTTCTTGTCACAGGCTTTAAAAAAGATAGAATCCTGAGGCAGTATTTATTTAACATTATCATCATTGCCTGTTTGCATTGACATAGGACATTTAACACTAATCCAGATTCAGTCACTTCTGACAGACAATCATGATACTTGGCACAGAGAAAATCAAGAATTATTTCATATGAAGATACTATGATTTTGAAGTTTTTGTGTTATGGTAGACTAATGGTTCCTATAAAGCCAAGTGTCTCACTTTATAACATTTCAAAAAGAAAGCGACATGATTAGATGACCAAGTCATAAAATATGGATGCTAGTTTGGTTTTATAACTTATTTCTTTCTGGTTTACTAATGTTAGAAAATGATAACTTAATAACTAATACATTAATGAGGTATGAGAATATCACCTTATAGTATAGATTGTAAGTTTTTGAGTTATGTAGCTAATATTTATTAAGACCCTTTTTTTGAAGTTAGTCTTGAATATATATATATATATAGTCAAAAATGCACATGGTTTTAAGCTGTTTTACTGTAAGAAGAATATTCTTTTAGTAAATGTTATGATGAAATAAACTTAATTTTTAAAAATAATATTTTGCTTTTTAAAGCTTCAAATATTCTCAAAACCAAATAAGATAGCCCCCATGCCCAGTTTCCTTACACAGAATTTAATAAATTTGGTACAAATTTTAGAAAATATCACCCCTTTATTAGTCAATGCCTGCTGCTGTCTTTTTTGTTTAATCTAATGCATTTCCAGGGAGTTGCATGTAAATTAGTGAGACAAATATTAGACACCCTCTTTTTGCCTCACTTACTTCCCCTAGTCCCCCGGGATGTGACACCCAATATTGATTAAAGTCTTGGCAGGACTTGAGCATACATCACTCCTTTCTTTGCCGATTTACTACATCTGATTCACCAACATACAAAAACATAATATGTTTTATTGTTTCCCATTTGATGTTTTGTTTCTGGAATGAAAGTAGCATTTGCAAATTAGCTTAATGTGCAAGCAAGTAGTTGTCAGTTTAAGAACACTATGTGATCTGACTATCAATCAGTATTATATTACCTTCTCCAGTTATTTTATTCAATTGTTTCCTACAATTGTCTTTGCCAATCAAGTAAAATAGTTATTTTACTAGCATTATATAAGCAACACAAAATACAGCCATTGCAAAACGCAGTAGGAAATGGAACTCTCACAGGTTGTAAGTTGTCCCCCTCTGTATCTTTGCATGAAGAAAACAGTTTGAAGTGTGCCCTCTAAGTAGGTACAGGTGAGTTATACACATTTAATTAAATTATTTGATTGTAAGTATGTATTAAGTTCTTTTCTATTTTCAGCTTTGTTTGACTTTTACTTTTCAAAGTTATCATTTTTAGACTGTTAACACAAAAGTATCACATCAAGTTATATGCTTTGGAAATGTTAGGAAATATGAAGTTGCTAAGAACTGAGTGTTTAGAATGTGGCTCACTCAAGGTTTCATCATTTTACATTTAAATTATATAACAACTATAATGAGATTGTCATTGGCTAGCAAGTATCAGTTTCTAATCTGAGGCAGAGAATTCTGATTGGTTAGTTTGAGATATTTGTGTGTAAGAATAAATTCTTATATAAATGTTCCAACTTAAATATTTTAGATAAGACTGCATTCATATGTTTAGCATTTGATATTACACTGAGATGCCTCTTTTCTATAGTATTTCTTGTGTTCAAAGGAGGAAATGTGGAACTAAAACAACAACAACAACAACAAAAAACACTTAATTGAGCTTAAAGAATAGTATCAGAAGCTCTGTTACTGAACTGGTTGATATTTACTTCAGGTCTAGCATAGGCTTTCTGCAAATCCAAAGCCATATAATAATAAAGCTTATTTACTTTCCTTCTAAATTTTCCAGAAGCAGTTTTAGTTAAAAGTATTTTTAAGGGAGTTTCTTATTGGCTAATATTTGCTTTTTAAAGATGTGTTGCACAAACAACTGACTGTCAGAATAGTGTGATCAGTTAACAAAATATTGTTTTGGAAACCAGAAATATCCAGATAAGGTAGTCACGGTATGTTGTAATAAGCTATTATTAGATTAACACACACATTTATTTATTTTAAAGAGTTCTGATGGTCTGTTAACTATCTGTTCATTGCTGCATAGCTGTAAGCACTGAATGATCGAGCTTATGCATAAGTATCTATTTACTAGTCCAAGTCCAATCATATAAGAAGATGATCCAAGCTAGCACATTATCATTCCAGTCAAGGGCTTTAAGCTAGGTGCCTTGCAACTGTCTTGGTGTACTCTGATGGATTTCTACATAAGGAAACAACCTTCTTAAACTCCCAATTAAGAAATTTATCTTTTGGTTTTTCTAGATTGGAAACTAGACTTGTCAGTGGATGAAGTTTGTGGATGAAAATTACAATTTTTTAAATCTAATCACAAATGACTTAGAGTTGGTTTAATACTTCAAGGTGGAATTCTTTTGTGTTTTTAAGCATGAGATTTCATTGCAAGTTGTAAAGGATGATTTTTTAAACTGGAAAACTCACTATGTCATTTAATTAGCCTTAACTGTTTTTGTTTTTGTTTTGTAATATAATTCTTATGAAATATTCTAAACTATGCAGCACATCAAAAGAGTGATTATCCAAAACCAAATTTTAAGAGCAATGATGAGAGCTAGATGGAAATGGAGAATAGGAATTTAAATTCAGGATCTAAAACCTATCATTGTCTAGACAGATTACAGTACCTGGGATAACCCCTCTTCCCCCTTTTCTATGAAGATGTTAAAGTGAAATAAGCCAGACACAGGAAGACAAATGCTACCTTAGTTAATCGTACATAATCTTTAGAAGTTGGAAGTAGAGAAGCAGGTTAGATTGGTGGTCACCAAGGGCTGATAGAGATGTTGGTCAAGGTTACATAGTTTTAGCTAGATAAGAGAATAAGCCCTCACTCTCTTTGCATTTGCAGCATGGTTCCTATATGTAAACCATCGAAAGTCTAGTAGAGAAATGTGAAAACTCTTTATTTGAGAAAAACTTGATATGCTATTAAAACATGACATTTATGAAGTGAACATTGACCATCAAAATAGGTTGTAGGATACAGGTTATTTTTATGAGTCACATTGGATAATGAAATCTTTCCTTAGTAAAAATGAACAAAGTAAATACAAAGTAGAAACAATTCACAATGTTAAGTTGTTTTGGGCTATATATAGTCACAAATGCTTCTAAATAGTTAGATTGCCTTTTCCAGCACAATAGAAAAAAAATAGCCTCACTGTTTTTATCAAGGACTACACATTATATATCAGGAATTTTGACCAGTTGAAAAGCAAATACTTAATACAAAGATAGAAACTTTGGGGACAATTACTTCTTAATTCAAGTTTAAGACATACTGGCAATATCTTAATAAAAAGCAATCGTAATGTTAATGTTAATAAAAATACTTTATTCACATGGTATGTGAAATATTTTAAAATCATAAACAATATTCTGAACTTTAATTAGAAATAATTATGAGTCTGTACTAATAATAGTATTATTATTTTAAAGATATCCCATTGATGTGCCAATCAAGTAAATGACTTGACGGTGAAATCTTTGAGTGCTTTACAACTTCGATAAAATTTGCTGATACTTTCAACTCTATTCCTATTTCAGATTTTAAATCTTTAAACTTTATTTAACCTCATTCTCATAAAGGATATTTCCTGATTTAGGCACTTGTTAGCTTTATAGACCTTTGAACTTTAAGAGAATGACTTAAACTACTTTTATGTTTCGCCTTCCCAGACATACATTATAAATTAGTAGAGATATCTTGTGTGTGCAACAGGTGCACCGGTTTTACCTATAGTTTAAAGATATCTATGATGCATATTTTATCTATGTGAATCTTATTCGATTTTATGCCAATTTTTTAATGATGTGAATAATTGTAATATATGTAGGAGAAAACCTTTACATATATGTACATGTGTTTATTTGGCAACTCTTGGATGTAGGCCAGGAGACAAATGACCTACACTAGAGTTATCCCTCATTTTCTTGTTTGTAATCCGTCAAAATATAAAATAATTTTTTGAAGAACATAGTTTACTTTGCACTGACATTTGCCAAAAACATGGAACTTAATTTTAGAATAAAGGAGTAATCTGCACTTTATTATTTTAAATGTGATTAAAATATATAAGAGTACATAGCTATCAGGACAATAACTGAAATTGAATGCATTTTTCTAAGTATTTATATTTATGATAACTAAAATGTACTGTTAACTTTCTAATTAAAGTGCACAGATGAGAATTATTTGTAATAATAGATATTAAATGATTAGATCTAAATATGTAGGCATTTTTAAAGTAGCACTAAATGTGTTTGATGTTCTTGATGTTCGATGTTTTTGTGGGTTTACTTCTTTCTCCTTTGAACTTCTGAGGAAGCTTATCTTTCAGAATCAGTAGATACATCATAAGGAAATAATTTCATAACCTAAAGAAAAGTAGCTTCTTTAGAGTCTTTGCTATCAGTGACTACTCTAAAGTAGCTTCTTTAGAGTCAGTGCTATCAGAGCTAAGCAGGAGGTCATGGGTTAATCTTCATGTCTACATAAGGAGATGGGTATTACCACTTCTTGAACCAGACTGTAATTGTCTTTGAAAACACTTGGTAAAGATCCAGATAAGTTGAAATCAATCACTTTCTCAATCATTCCATGGCACTTGTCAAGTCATTACATCAGTGGTAAAACTGCAAGTAGTCATACAATTTTTTTTGCAAGGTAGAAAAATGCTTACATATATTTTGAAAGATCTTGTCTATTTAAAAATTTCAACTTCATCTAAAAATTCTAGAATTACAAATGTTGCAATCCAAACTTTTACATGGTAGAGAAACTTTATGCCCATTTATTTTACAGGAAGTTCATCTTTCCATTTTGTGATTCAAATAGAAATAAATATTTGTAGCTTCATATTTCAGATCACCCAGTGTGCAAGATGTTAAGAGAAGAAATGATAACTAATTAAAGAGGTTTCAAAATACTCTGTGGCTTGATAGGTCTGATGCATTTATTCTTACCTTATAAGAATGCCCTGCTGAATGAGAAGGATAACTAAAGATGATTGTATGTCTGTTATTTACTGCTTTTCTTTTCCTTTCCCCCGCCCCCACTCTACTGACAACACATGCAGATTTGAACTTGTAGCCGGGAACAGCTCTTCCATGCTTCAAATTGCCAAAAGACCCCCAGGGATAGAAACTTGACCTGCTTTTATGAAACTATAGAATTACATTTATACAAGTTATCCCATGGGAAAACAATGAACTGATCCCAATTCAAACCTTAATATTAGAGCCTTCTGGGTCAAATTGGATTTTTTTTTTGTAACACCTGTTTGGCTACCATATTAGGGAATCTGATATACTTATAAAATTTAAAAATATCATTCCTCTATTGATTTTTACTAATACCAAATAGTATAAAATTTGCGGCTATTTAAGTTTACTCATGTTATTATACTGTTACTTACTTAAAATAAAATGTAGTTTTGATATATGCTTTCTAGATTTAAGGTGCTTGAACCCAAGGGTATTTAATTAAAATATGAACACATTTCTTTTATCCTTAATCTCTCTCCAGTAATGAGCTAAACTAAGTGGAAGAAAATGTTTTAAAAGGAGTTTTCCCTTGTTATAACTTTTAGGAATAAGGACGTATATATAAGTATGTTTCATTTTCCTTAGTTTCATATTTTAAATGGTTAGATTTTTACTATATTCTGAGTTGGAATGCTCAGGAGTTCCAAAGGGCCTAGTTTTGTCTCCATTTGAAACAACTGAACATGGTCACTTGCCACTGGAGTGCACAGAAGCTGCTTTACTTTTACTTCGCTTTACTTTAGCATGTGGGATGGGCTAAAGTTGGAAATCTGAAGTTAATAATTTGTTCAAACCAAAAAATTTAATAGTTCTCATAGTTCTTCGGGTACCCGGACATTTTATTACATATTCAATTGTGTGATTGATACAAATGATTAGGGGTTATAATCTCCTTGCTTATGAAACTACACTATTGAATGCCTACAGAGAGATGAAAGAATGCTTACTTTTCAGATAGTTTGAGTAAGTATTTACTAAAGTCTACATAGTACAACACAATTTATACAAGGCACAGCAATACAGACGTGCTGGTATTTTAGAATGTTTTGGTAATTTTATCAACAAACTTTGGAGGTTTAATGAGCATATTTCTTCTCCAATTTAAAAACAAAAAGGAATCTAAAATATCATTTCTTTTGCATTTAATATTTATAAAGTCTCTTAAATGAGTTATTACTGGTTATTTTCTGCAGTGAATCCCTTTTTTGAGTAAAGGGATGGAGATATAGACAATTCTAATGTATAGTATGCTATTATCTTCACTAGCATAACTCATGTTCATCAAGGGGAAATAATTTCTAATGATAAACATACATTATTTCTTTTATTTGTGGCTTGTCATGTGACCTAACACTTTGAGAGGAAGCTAGCAACTATTCAGATTTGCTTTGATGCTTACCATTTGAAAGAAGTTGAAAAACTAAATCAAAGATAAAGAGTGTTTCCTGGGGTCACCTCAACAGCATATTTATAAAATACCAACATCTGATCACATATTTCATTTAATTTGAAGGTTTTCCTTGGCTAGTTGCATGACTTAGACTATGATAGAAGGGAGGAGAAATAATAGATCATAATTTTGGTGATGTTAATAATAATTTGCTGCTGCAAAGGCAACCTGCTCTGTTCTGACATCTGCAGTGGCAGAGGTGGGAAGTTTCTGTGACCTTTTTTTGCCTTCCCATGGCACTGCGAAACTCTATTTCCAGTAATGATTGATGGTACCCATACCATACAATCTGAAAAAAAAAAAAGAGAACACATTAAAAAAAACTCACTGTGAAAGTAAAGTTGAGAAGGAAAACATCTTTTTGGACAATTCTCCAGAAGTAGAGTAATGCTTACAATTCCCAGGCTTCTATATGGAATTTAAAATACATATTCTCAGACAACAAACCAAATTTCATGTCCATAAATATCCTCATTATGTGAAAGATCCTTTTAGCAATCCTTTTCATTTGGGGGGGAAAAACTTACATAAAATTATAAAGGAAACAGGAACACTTTTCCATGATATCTATCTATAAGCATATGGCCAAGATTAAAAAACAATGGGATTTTAAGCTGTTGATGTTATGTCTGGATTTTCCCAATTCCAATTGAGATAGAAACAATTTATTTCTATTAAAGTATTTTACTCCAAGTTTAGGAAATAATGTCAGGATGATGCATTTGATAGGGAGTAAACTTTCTTGCTTTCTTTTGGGGAGTGGGATGAATAAGGGTCTATGACAGGAGTGCTGTTTGTTTTTCACAAAAGTTGTTTGTGATTTCAGGTACCCCTGGGAAATCTCTTGATCAGATTCACATCTGTTCCTGTCAAAGTGGGTGCTAAGATACCGGTCACCCAGCAACCATGTCCAAGAGGGAATTGGGCCGATAATAACTTCAAAAAGGAATGACAGATGCTAGATTAGGATGAAAGACAAAACGCATGAAAAATGAGCTTGTTAGAATCAAAAATTTGTTCAAGCACCTTTATGCAAATTAAATGAATATTGAATATTTGCATGCAGTAATTTCTACTTTTTTGCTTGATTGTAAAGGAAAGAATAGTGCATTTAAACTCACAAATGCCACTTCTTTCTTTGTCACTAATTAACATACAAAGCAGAATCTCTTTTTAAAAAATCAGATTAGCCACCTGGGTTCTTCTGTCTCTACAGAGAATGTGACCATGCTCCCTCACGACAGTGGTGCTTTCAAGATGACTTAGCTTATCTAGTTTTTTTTCTTCCTGATAAACACTCTGGCCTGAGTTACGATTATTTTAGAAGAATATAAATCCGTTTCTTGAGAGAGCATTTCAGAAGTAACCTTATCCTGTTGTCCTTGAATTGCTTAATGTACATTAATAAAAGATCACTCGAGATGTGTTCACACGGAAAGCACAGGCTTCCCATTGACTGGTTAAATAACAATGCCTTTAAGTAAAGGAGAGAGGAATGCTGGACAGGGAAGTGAGCAGAGATCTCTTCACAATTTGAGATGCTCTTTGATACATTACAGTTTTTCTATTGAGCTGTTCACATACTAATCAGAGTTTAGAAGGGCTTGATAGAATGTAGTGACTGAGAGAGGCTTCCGTGTCTTGGTTTAGTGATGTCTAATGTGGTCACGTAGAGAAATTGATTTTCTTCAGAAATTAATTAATTTTTCATATCGCCTTAAGCTGCAGTTAAAAAGAGTGCATACTTGTCTGTTTTTTCCAGAAATATTGCCTAATCATATTAATACCATTGCCCCAAGGATGAAAAGATAATTGTACAAATGCATTTGGAAATATGTATCACTGAGTATTTATGATTAAATTATGCAAATGACCCAGCTCTCATCCTTTCCAGACCCAGATTGTCTAATTAGGATTGATATGCTGAATAGATGTTCCAGAATTTGAATACAAGCATGTCCAAGGAGCAGAAAATTGGAAATGACAAGGCTGAAATCCAAAGAAAAGTGTCTTTCGTCTCTATACTTTGTTAATGTGCTGTTAGCAGTTGAGGGCTTTTTTTCTCCCTTTGGCTATTTTGAGGTTCATGTGTACTTATTAGAAACAGCTATAGAAAAAGAATTGAGCTTTAGCAATTGGTATTTTGTTGCTATTTGGCACTTATTTCAAAATAGTGATGTCTCGGTCATTCAAAGGGAACATTGGTAGTAAATTGCTTCAATGTAAACTTAGCCTTGAGAAACTTTTATCTGGTGCCCTTTGAACTGCCAGCGTTGCTTTAAAGTCAGTTCTCCAAACTTGAGCAGCATATGAGTGAAGGATTTTCTAAGGATAAACTTTCTTGAAGCAATCCAGCCTTCCCTCCTCCCTCCCTCCCTCCCTCCCTCCCTCCCTCCCTCCTTCCTTCCTTCCTTCCTTCCTTCCTCCATACACTTAATCTTACAGTTGAAGATAACTGTTTTCTAAGAACAGTTCTGATTAAGGATAAAAACAGCACTTTCAATGTAACAATGTTTGAATTTGAAGCCTCAGCAGGCTTTCTCCCTCATTGATTACACTCATTCATCTTAGATGGAGGGGTAGTGGTGAGGAGCTGGGACAGGACTGAACTGTCAGGACTTCAGCCTTTGTTAAGCAGCAGTAGTCAGTGCCTCTGAACTCACTGGCTCCTGCTCCCCATCTGCAGGATGATGGATTGCAGTGTTTAATACATTTCAGCTTTTGTCTGTCATAGTGTGGGCAGACAGTACTATCAGTGATTTCAATAGTGATTAGGGAACCATTTCAAGCTACTCCTATTGGCCAGACAGCTTCCAGGAATGTCTGATGAAACATGCTCATTGGTACTCTCACCATGTAAATGTGAAAGGTACGTGGAGATTGTATACACACTATTTAAATCAATGCAGAAACCCACTGAAAATTCATAGATCCACTTTATAACCAAATTATGTATGACAACACCAGAACTATTCACACTAACTAGTCTCAAATTTAAGATGAATTTATATTCCTTATTTAATGACACCTGAATGGCAGTACTGCATTTCATAGGCTATGATATCAATTGTTGCTATGATCACCATTACAGGCCCATTTATCTATATTGGAGGCTAGAATGCAGGACCTTGTTAAAGCAATAAGACATGAGCTGGCATGTGCTACGCTGTTATTTGCTTAGTTGTGCATTCTTTGTAGTTTCCAACTCCAGAGGGTGAATACATTTTTTTAAATTTATTTATTTTTATCTCAATCACAGGTTAGGCACTTTGAATCCCAGGCATTTTAATAAACAGAAATTCACTCTGAAACTACTCTGTATTCTCCCTGGAGTACCTCATTTTATTTATATTAGTGTTAAGAAAAAAAAATAGCTAAAAGAAAAGAAACTATTCAGTGAAGTTAGTCATAATATAGGAAAAGTTGTATTTTATGGAGCTAAATAAACAATTCAAGATGATAAATAACACATCAATAACAATTAAAATAAAATATGAGCAGAGTAATGTATCAATTATAAGCATGGAATTTTAGCTCACATACTCAGTAGAAATTATCAAAAATAGTAATCCAGTTAGTGTTTTGAAGTAAAAACTACACCAAAAATATTATTTACTTTTAATTTTCTATATTATGGAGATATAAGAAAACGTTTAGATGGTCATCAGCAAAATTATGATGAGAATAATCCCAGATATTCAATTATTTCCACATTATTATGTAGTTCTGATGACACAAACCATTACTTATGTCATTTCCAGTAAACATTTCCAGGTTTGGATATATAACCACGAAGATAATCACAGGTAGATAGCAAAGCAAAGGTGTGCTCACACAAGCACACATTTATGCAAGGACACACACACACACACGCACGCTTATCCATAGTCTCCTACCCCACTCCATTTCTTTGGTAACTAATACAACGGCTAAACTTCCTTTAAAAATTATTATTATTATTATTATTATTTTACGATTTATTAATTTTGTATCCCTCCTCTCCTCCCAGTGTCACCTATCTGGGAGGAGAGGAGGGATACAAAATTATCCTCTTCCTCTTCCTCCCCTATCCTTCTTCCCTAATCCACTGATAGGGGAAGTCTTCTTCCCCTACTGTCTGACCCTAGCCTATCAGGTCCCATCAGGACTGTCTGGATCCTCTTCCTCTGTAGGCTAGCTAGGGATAAGTGGTCACCAGGGAGAGATGATCAAGGATCAGGCAATGGAGTTCATGCCTGAGAATGTCTCTTCTCTAACTAGGGAATCTGCATAGAGACTGATCTGACTATGGGCTACATTTAAGCAGCGGTTTAGGTCTGTTAAACTTACTTTTGAACTTTTGACATTGCCAATTTGGTAATGAGGACAGGTGACACTATGTCTCCTGAGTATGAATCACAAGTATATTTTGCAAATTACCATGCTCATTGTATTATCTTATAATAATAAAACAGCGTCTAGCTTAAAAGTTGTGCATTCATTTTACATATGCTAAGGGAGTCATCTGTTAGGGTAAATCAAATGTGAGAATATAATATATATTTTTTATAGAAATTAATATAGTAAGGGGAACAGGGACTATTTCTGTCACGAACTCAATGGCTGTCTCTTCGACACCTCCCCCCCCCCCCGAGGGAGGAGCAGCCTTGCTAGACCCCGGAAGAGGACATTGCAGCCAGCCCTGAAGAGACCTGATAAGCTAGGGCTAGACGGAAGGGAAGGAGGTCCTCCCCTATCAGTGGACTTGGAAACGGGCAGGGAGGAGATGAGGGAGGGAGGGAGAGAGTGAGAGGGAATGAGGGATGGGGCTATGCCTGGGATACAAAGTACATAACCTGTGATTAATATAAAAATTAATTAATTAATTTAAAAAGAAATTAATATAACTGGATTAAGTTAAATCTAGATTTTAAAAATCAAAGTTCTTTCAAGTTTGTATAGAATAAAAATGTATTGCAATGAAGAGGCCATACTCAAGCATGGCAATTATTTTGGTCTATAGCTTATAGGACCGAACTCAGTAGGAGAGATTGAACAATACTTCAGTCCAAATTTCTCCTCATGCTGTGTTCAGATTTTACTGTGTCTTTCACCTACTAATTATTTATTTAATAGATACTTTGAGTACTCGATTTTTTTCTGGGGAATAGGTCCTAAAAATAAGAAAGTAGGATTTATGCCATGCAAAAATTGTAGTCTCCTTGTCCCTTGTGGAAACAGACTCTGTCTCTTTCAGCATCTGCTGATTGCCAGTGCCTCTTCATCTAGGGGTGAGGTCATATAGAATTTTCCCTACTCACATTTCCAAGTAGATAGACAACCTTGGATACAAGTACCTGTGAACAATGCTAAATGGACTCAGTTGTACGTACATGTGTGCACGCATGTAAATTGTCAGCCCTGTTGTTCATATTGTTGGTCTTGCATTGCTGTCATTAAAAGAAGAAAAATATTTGCGCTAGAAACTGAATGAATGAGTCTCTCAGGAGGCTAAATGAATATGTTTGCTCTCTGGAAGTGTTTTCCCATGGAGGAATGATAGAACCCTCTTTAATCTACTACATCTATCTCCAGCCACAATATGGATGACTCACTAGCTCCTGTGTCTGCATGGCATCGCTGGTCTTCATATCTAGCTGTGACTCTTTGGCAAATCCATAAATTGGGGAAATGCAAGCTGGGCCAGCAGGTTCAAGTTCTTATATCTCAGTAGCTTCCTATAATGATCCCATCCTTAATGAGGTGGATTACTACAGCTGGAAAAAGGAGAAAAAGGAGTTTTGGCCATCTTAGCTAATAAATCACATTGACCTCCTGGCTGATCAGATCAATTGTGCATAAATCAGTGCCTTAAAGAGTCTTAAAATAAGATTTTACTAGGACCAATCGATCCACTAGATTGTGGAAAGGCATGGTCTCCTGCCCATAGCACACTGAACATGAGTCTGCAATCCGGACATTGCCTTATGCTATTCTTGAAATGAGAGTTGTCACACCCCTGTGGTCCTACTACAAAGTGTAGTTGTCATTGTCACTGGGAATACGTTTGTCTTTGTTTCACTTTTGCTAGTTAGATTATCAAGAAAATTTAATTATGTTTTTTTTTCTTTTTTTAGTAGTAGAGTTTGAACCTAGGACTTCATGCACTCTAGGAAAGTACTCTATTACTGTTCTACTTTGCAACCTTCTTCTTTCCTTTATATTTGGGTCTCACTAGATTGCTAAAACTGGACTTCAACTCCTTCTGCAGCTCAGACAGGCCTTCATCTTTTTAAAAATTTTTATTTGTTTATATTAGTTACGGTTTATTCACTTTGTACCCCAGCCCTAGCCCCCTCCCTCATTTCCTCCTAATCCCATCCTTCCTCCCTCATCTCCTTCCATGCCCCTCTCCAAATCCACTGGTAGGGGAGGTCCTCTTCCCCTTCCATTTGACCCTAGATTATCAGGTCTCACCAGGACTGGCTGCATTGTCCTCCTCTGTAGCCTGGCAAGCCTGCCCCCACCTCAGAGGGAGGTGATAAAAGAGCCAGCCACTTAGTTCATGTCAGAGAAAGTCCCTGTTCTCCTTACTCAGGTACCCACTTGGATACTGAGCTGCCATGGGCTATATCTGAGCAAGGGTTCTAGCCCTGTGCTCAGATTTTTTGGTTCTGTTGCTGTCTTTGTGGAGCTCCTGCCCCCTTTCTTCTTTCATACAATTCCCTGCAGTCTTCCCAAAATTTGTTTATGACTCTCAACATCTTGATGATTCTATTAGTACTTGGAATTACAACACACCTGTGACACTAGGCTTTGTCAATAGTGAATGTTGATGTACATCAAAGCATCTATCAAAAGCCTTAGCAGCAAAAATCAGTTTGGGGAATTGTCTTTTATCATGGGTGTAATAGTGCTATGATTATTTCAAAGGGAAATTGCTACTAATACCCCCAAAAGCATTTCATTATCACAGTAGCTGTGTATATATGACTTACATATCCGCAGGCACGTGTGAGTCTTGAGAAAGAGTTAGGACACTTGATTTTATGTTTTGCTCATTTTATTTAAGATGTTCGTCTGGCTGATCCCAAGACTCAACTGTAAGGTGGGTACTGTGGCTGTGGTTTTCTCCTTCCTCACAAAGGAGGCTATGAGGGGAGCATGTGATGATAGCTCTTGAAAGCACTTTACAGATCATATTTTTCAAACTTTACCTTAGACATTCCCAGCTAAAATGTTAAAATTCCTTCTACCAGTTCAAAGCATAAAGAAAAATTTGTCCCAACTCCTCCAGCCATACTGTGCATATATTTCTAAGGAAATTCCAAATAAATAAAAGTGTACAAATCTGAATATTTATAAGTTTAGATTATTTATTACAATCTTGTTAATCTTAACATCCAATGGTATAATTTTAATGATAAATCAGAAAGTTCAACACTTTGAGGCACACGATAAAAGAGTGCACAGTTACAGTACACTCTTAGGAGGAGTTAGCTTCAACCCTTCCAGTCAGCCATCTTGTGACTCCTGTGCATACTGGAGAGATTTCATTCAAAGTTGCTTAGAGCATTCCATGAAGGCTTTGTGTCCAAATCTTTTCAAGGTAAAGACACAATGTATACTTATTCATTATCAAGGATCCTTTACCCCCAACAGTGACACTCTCTGATCTCTCCTTTGAAAAGACATTTGAGCTGGGCCTTCAAGCCTGCTCACCTAAGTTTTTAGTATGAAAATATTTTATGGACTTGATATGGCAAAAACGTTCCTTCTTTCAAAACTCTATTATGTCTTTAAAGATTTATAGCATCTTTGTTTTTATTAATTATGTAACATGCATCGTTTGTTCCCTATTACATTGTGAAACTTACCAGGTTGTTGAAATTGGAGAGGAATGATTTTCTTCCTGACATTTGTCTATAAAAGTTTGACTGCCTTAATTTTACCAGAGGAGGAAAGGTAGAGAAAAAGCAGGCTTTTGTTGTTGTGGTTGCATTTTTCTTGACATGCCTAAATTTTGGAAAATTATTGTCCCCAAATGTTAAGTTTTTAAAAATTTTTTAAAATATTAGTTACAGTTTATTAACTTTGTATCCCAGCTGTACCTTGCTCCCTCATTCCCTCCCAATCCTACCCTCCTTCCCTCATCTCCTCCCTGCCCCTTTCCAAGTCCACTGACAGGGGAGGACCTCCTTCCCTTTCATCTGACCCTGGTTCATCAGGTCTCTCCAGGAATGGCTGCAAAGTCCTCCTCTGTGGCCTAGTAGGGCTGCTCTTCCCACAGGGGAGGGGGAGGTCAAAGAGATAGCCATTGAGTTAATGACAAAGACATTTCCTGTTCCCCTTACTAGTGTACCCACTTGGATACTGAGCTACCATGGGCTACATCTGAGCAGAGGTTCTAGGTGATAACCATACGTGGTCCTTGGTTGGAGAAACAGTCTCATAAAAGACCTCTGTGCCCAGATATATTTGGTCCTTGTGGAACTTCTGTCTTCTCCAGGTCATATTAACTCCTCCTTCTTTCTTATGATACCCTGCACTCTGCCGAAGGTTTGGTTATGAGTCTTAGTATCTGCTTTGATGCATTGCTGGGTAGAGTCTTTCAGAGGTGGTAGGTTCCTGTCCTGTTACCTGTTTTCTCCTACATCCAATGTCTATCCCATTTGTCTTTCTAAGTGAGGATTGATCATCTTACCCCAGGTCCTCTTTCATGTTTGTCTTCTTTAGGTGTATAGATTTCAGCATGTTTATCCTAACTTATAGGTCTATATAAGTGAGTATACACCATGTGTGTCTTTCTACTTTTGGGATCCCTCCCTCAGGATGATCGTTTCTAAGTCCCAGCGTTTGCCTGCAAATTTCATGAATTCCTCATTTTTAATTGCTGAGTAGTATTCCATTGTGTAAAAGTACCACAATTTCTGTATCCATTCCTCAACTGAGGGACATCTGGGTTGTTTCCAGGTTCTGGCTATTACAAATAGAGCTGCTACAAACATGGTTGAGCAAATGTCCTTGTTATATACTTGAGCACATTATGGATATATGCCTAGGAGTGTTATAGCTGGATTTTGAGGAAGCACTATTCCTAATTGTCTGAGAAAGCTCCAGATTGATTTCCAAAGTGGTTGTACAAGTTTACAGTCCCACCAGTAATGGAGGAGGGTTCCCCTTTCTCCACAACCTCTCAAGCATGTGTTGTCACTTGAGTTTTTGATCTTAGCCATTCTGATGGGTGTCAGGTGAAATCTCAGGATCATTTTGATTTGCATCTCTCTGATGGCTAGGGACGTTGAGCATCTCTTTAAGTGTTTCTCTGTCTTTCTGTATTCCTCTACTGAGAATTCTCTGTTTAGCTCTGCACCCCATTTTTAAATCAGATTGCTTGATTAGTTGCTTTTTAACTTCTTTTGTTCTTTATATATTCTGGATATCAGCACTCTGTCAGATATAGGGTTGGTGAAGATCCTTTCCCAGTCTGTAGGCTGTCATTTTGTTCTGGCAACAGTATCTTTTGCTTTACAGAAGCTTTTCAGTTTCATGAGGTCCCGTTTATTGATTGTTGCTCTTAGAGCTTGTGCTGTTAGTGTTCTGTTCAGGAAATTGTCACCTGTGCCAATGAGTTCTAGGCTCTTCCAGATGTGAAGTTTAATCTGAAGATCATTAACACATTTTGTAATGGGTCAATTTGACTTCTAATGACTACTAGTTACTTTCATGAAATTATTATGCAGGAATATTATGCATCTTTTTGCATTGAGAGCCTCAGACACTTTTAAGTATGTAGTAGCTACTTATTATGAAAGCAGTTGACTTTCTTATTGCACTTTTGTTTCCATAGTATTGAATAACATAAATATGCTCTAATTCATTATTATTTACCATGTTCTAGTGGTAATTTAGGCATCAATATTGAAACTTTGTCTTGTGTTCTGACACATACATTTATAATAGTGAAATTTTAACTTGATCTTGATTGTAGTTATTTTTACCTAGCATACTAATTTTGAAGTATAGAAAACATAATTCTTAATTACCCAATAATTTTAGCTGAGTGATCATAGCTTAAATGTATACACATTTCTCTGCACCTATATAGTTAGATATTTGGATGTTATTATCTTTGTGGTTATTATTAATGAGATATTATAGTGTTTTGGATATCTGCTTCCATTTCCTAAACTAGCTATAATAAATACTCTCTACCTGTATTTAAAAATAAAAGCTAGAGATCAGATCTCTTAATTAAGTTGCTTAGGATTGCACCCCAGCCTGAAACTCTGGCTTTTGCCTTCTTCTGTGTCTTTGTGCACCCATATTCATGTATGTATACTCCTATTCACTTACACATATGCACACTTTAAAAAAATAATTGCACTGCTAATTTATTGACTAATTTGTATATTTAGATAGTTGATGGGAGAAGGTAGTACTTAGGTATAAATGGTTCACTCTTCCTGCACTTTCCTGACAGATGTTAGTCCATTCTATCATATCTCTTTCATAATTCTATTTAGGTATTATGATCAGAATAGAGCACTGTTAGTACCAGATATTGAAACTTTTAGAGCTTGAAAATCAGTCATCTGGGTATAAAATTGGAGTTGAGCATTATCTGTATTGTAAGTGCAGCCTATAGACCTATCTATTGTCTGGGGTGGCCTATGTTTTCATTCATGGGTTTCTTCAGATTCAGCTCTATCATCCCATATCAATCACCATCTGGATATGCTCTTCCATCCAAGTAATTCAGTAGTTTTTGATGACTTTATTTCGTAGGCCAAAAAGTACATGATATTCAGGCATCATTGTATTCCATAGGTTTGTCAGACTGTTAAACTTCTTTGACTTGCAACTTTTTTGGTTAGGTAAGTCCTTCCTGTGCTCACCCTTGGAAACTGTGGGGAATTACATTCATTGCATTGGGCTAATTAAGCAGGAAAATGATGCTAGTTCTGTTCCCAGATCTCTCCTTCTGAGGTAAGAAGCTGATTGTGATTTTTTAAATTTAATATTTAAATGCCTTACCAAAGTATTGATAATAAGAAAACAACCATGTGTGGCACTCTCATAAATTAGGAGAAAATGTACTACTTGCCATTAATCAGGAGGAAGTGAATATTTAGCAATGAGTTGTATTATTGTTATTTTTTATTTGTTTGCAGTTTTTGAGGTTTTATATGTACTCCAGTTGGTCTCAAACCAAAGGTTCTATTACAACATCTAATACTGAGAAAGTGTTCAGCAATTCTCACAAATTATAGACTGTTTTATCACTGAATTCACTGGTGTGTGCTGGTTGTTTGGCTTTCCTGTTGATACTCCCATACTGATCTTGTGCCTTGATTGTCCAGAGTTTCTGTTCACTATTTACATATAACCTTATTACATTTTAATCTAGCGATACTAGGAGCCATGAAGTCAATTCCTGGAATCCCCAGGAGTGTGTGCCCTAAAATGATAATTTTAAGCATATCAGGATCACTTAGTTTTAAATTCCATTAGTGCAGTCTCATGGGAGTCTCAGATTTTTACTTCTTTTTGGTGACTATTAATTGCTGATGATTCAGGTGATGGTGCTTCTGTGGAAAGATGTGAAGAAAGGAAGGTGCTTGGATTTTCTGTGGAGGCTTCTGTTTGAATGGACTATCTCTTCTCTTATTTTACTAAATTTTATTCTTTGCATTCACGACTTTCCTAGGGCAAATGTTTATGCTTGGCAAGTAGTATGTATATTTAAATGTACATAAAGGTATAAATTCAGCCCATTTCAGCAGTGGGGAAACCTGCATATAACTTCACTATAAATATGTCTTTCCAAATGAACTCAATAGAACACACAAATCCTTTTCATTTAGTTCAACATCATGACACAAAAGAGTTCTTCCACTGGGTCTTGGGATATACCATGTTTGATATGACACTTGTATATGTCTAATAAATAGAACATTTCTTGAATGATTGCAAGCTTTCCTGTAAAAATAACAGATTTTTAGCTGGAAATTTGACTATTTGAAAAAAATTAAACAGATCCTGAGAACCATCATCATGATACCTTAAATAATCTCAAATAATGTATGACAGTAAGAAAAGGGAAAGAAAATTTTCATGTGTTTATTCCAATGCTCTAGAAAAAAAGCATTTCTTTTCCAGAAAAATTGAAATATTATTGAAACTTAAAATTTCCTTTAAGCAAAATTCATCTAACCTAAGCAGTCACTTTGATGGCCACCAAATGGATCTTTGGATTTCAAATGATTTTTAGCTGTCTGTCAACTTTGTTGCAATCATTGTAGTAAGAAATAGTTCAATATTTTAAGATTCAATGCTGAAAAATAAATATTTGGGGTTTTGCCTTTTGTCTCTTCTACCTGATACCACATTATCCTCACATTCTCTACTGGGCCCCATACAAACTGTGGCATTTGAGACAGAATCTAATGTTGCCCAGGCTGGCCCTACAGTCTCAAATATCTGACCCTCCTGTGTCAACTTCTTAAATGGTGGGTCACAAGTGTGCACCTCCAAACCTCAATTTTATCTCTAATGCTACTCAAGATCATGTCTTCATTTCCTTACTCTTAACATATAAGTGTCCTTTCCAACGTTCTTCACTTTTTTTTATTCCTCATAATTGGCTTGTAATATTATTTTTGTACATATTGTTTAGCTCCTATGTCACAAAACAGCTGCGCTTGTTTAAGTGAGACAAGGATAGTTCCATAAAGAGTACACTTAAGGCTGGCAGCTGTAACTAAATTTAATTTTCACCTACATTTCACAGTTTATTCATGGTGCAAAGTGCTTCTGTTCAAGCATCGTTCCTGTGGACTAAGAAACGCGGGCGTACCCAGTCTCTGACAAAGAGTTTAAGCTTTGGAGTTTTGTTGGAGAAAAAAAATTAAACCACAAATTGGTTCATTTTCAAATGAGGTACTTATTTGTTACAGTCCTACTGTGTGTCACTGCACAGCGTGTCTGAAAATTAGATCATTATGTAATTGCTGTGTTGTATGAGAACCTGGAGACTAGGGGCTACTAGGTAAAAGGTAGGTTTGGAGGAATAGATATTGAACAGTATTTCTTATTCTTTTTTGCAAGTTAATGCCCAGTAAGTTCCAATACAACTTCAAGTAGAAGCATGAGGCTGTCTCAAACAAAATACATAAATCCATCAGCCAATCAGCTCTCATTTAATCAATCCTGTGATTTCTTGGCATCCACAAAGACTTTTGAATTTCAGAGGATATAGCTTCCATGTTAAGAAAGCCTTCCTTATTTTCAAAGGTAGATTTTTAAAAATACATGAAGTTTATTCTTTATGGTGTGTGTGTGTGTGTGTAACCCGCCCTCCTGGGCTTAGGAAACCATTATATCTGAAAATAAAGGTAAAGGCTAAAATCATTGCATGCACTCATGTTCTTCCACAACTTTACACATTCCCTGTATCTTTTGGAAGGCAGAAGTGGTAAACTCCTTCTTTGGTTCTATAAATCATGTTTCTTCTGGAAATACAAATTTAAAGACTAAAAGATGAAAAACTAAATTAAAAAAATACATGGTAAGGTATTATATGGCCAATAGATGTTCCTTTTATGTTCTTTAATACTTTGCACTAGTCTTATTTTATCCTTTTTTTTCTTCTTTGGTTCCTTTTTCATACTTTACCTTTGAAGTATTAGCAAAAGACAGAAGTGGATTAACAAGTTGAAAAACTTCCAAACTGAAACTAAAAATAAGCCAGCAGTAATCTTCAAATGTTTAGAATGATAGGAGAACAATATGAAATGAAGTTTTATGACAGGGAGATTAGAACATATCTGTTTATCAGGTTTGCAATACCAGGCTGGACATGCAGGTCCTTGCCATCTTGGAAAAAGACCTGTATGACACAGTCAATTAATTTAAAATTTATATTACTATAACTTCAAATCCTTGGGATTCGACTTCACTTAGAAGATTTTTAATTCCAGAAAAGTAAAGATTTTATTCAGGTTTATGATAGGCAACTCTGTGAATTTGTGAGACTTGGGCTAGACACATTTTAAACCAGAGTTTATTATATTGATCCATATTTAAGTGAATGAGAGTTTTGTGTGCAGCAGCTGTAGAAGGATGCAGAAAAGAAAAGAGACAAAAATCCCTTAAACTACAGGAGACCACTTGAATGAGTTGTTTGAAGAAAAATTAGAATAGGTGAGTTTTACTCTCTAGCTTTAGGTGAGCCATAGGGAGCTTGGTGAGAACTTTGACGCGTTGAAGTGGTAGTCATGGCCACAGAATAACGAGTGGAGCTTTCGGGTTAAATTCAAAATTAGTTGATAGGGGAAAAAAATCAGCTCCAACACTTCTTTTATGCTAAGTACTGATGGTTTATCCATCTTCTGTTTCAGTTAACTATATTAAAGACTCAAGTTTTATTAGAAACGATTTTTTGAATCCTCCAGGTCAAAGTATTATTTTCTGTTACGAATTATTTAAAGTTAAATAGAAGTCAAATATAGAGACCTGCAAGGATCATGTCTTCCTTTGTTGCTGAGTCATGGTTGGGCTCTAAAAAATACCTTTGTTGTGTTTGGTTTTAAGCTTGTGATAATAACTATGTCAAAGGATGAAAACACTCTGTTCCAGAGTTTGAAAAACAAAATGGTATTGAATAAAATTGAAAGCCCCACAAAGAGAATGCCTTAGTCACTTAGCTAACTGTTAGTGCAAAAGCTTATGCTAACCAGGGAGATAGATACCTCAGAGCACAATAGTGGACTCAGTCTGTAGAATGTGCTTACAGATTAACTCTGCCTGATTTCTTTCATTATCAGTGGGCAAAGCAAACATAAAGGATGTGCTTTTAAGATAAATACAGATAATTAGGAAGAACACATGAAATCATAACAGCAAAATCACTTCAGCTCATAATTTTTACCCCAGACCATTTACAAATAACAGTGCACATTGCATTCAACATTACACTTGAAGGGAATTCGGTGGAATTTGTTATAAGTATACCTTCATTTCCTTGACAGTGCTTTTCAGTATCTTATATTCTAAATATCCATATGAAGATGTTTTGCACTGAGCCTATAGATTTGTACGTACATGAAATATCTACTTTTTTCTTTTTCTTTTTTTTATTTATTTATTTTTATATCAATCACAGGTTAGGTATTTTGCATCCCAGGCGTAGCCCCCTCCCTCATTCCCTCCCACCCTCCCACTCCCTCCCTCATCTCCCTCCTCCCCGCCTCCTCCAAGTCCACCAACAGGGGAGGACCTCCTCCCCTTCCATCCAACCCCAGCTCATCCTGTCTCCTCAGGGCTGGCTGCAATGTCCTCCCCTGGGATCTAGCCAGACTGTCACTCCCTGGCTTGTATGGGGGAGGGTCAAAAACTCTACTTTTTAAGATAAGAGAATGTCTATAATCTCAAGAAACCAGAAGAATTACATCATATCTACTAGCAATATGTTATTAAACTCTTTTGTGCAGGTTCTAAAACATCCCATTAATGCAATTTCTTAGTATAGCACAAAATTATGTGTATTTAAGCACAGGGTCTATCTACTACATTTAAAACTTCTGTAACAGTAAAAATTTCTGCCAGGTGCAGTGACACACATCTATAATCCCAGCATTCAGGGAAGCAGAGGCAGACAGATCTATGAGAGTGTGAGGCCGGCCTGGTCTACATAGTGAGTCCTGAAGAGCCAAGGCTATGCAGGAAAACCCTGTGTTGAAACAAAACAAAACCAAAGGAAAAGTTTCTCACCTCCGAATAAGAGCCTGCTGACTTGTTTTACCTGAATTGATCTCATTGTAAAGGGAAGTGTTGTGTTTGGCATACTGTTTTGTAGATTCCAGTCCATGACCCAATAGCCCAGTGTTTTGTGTCTATGGTTAGGCAGTACATGAAGGCAGAACCAACCTGCTCAACTATTCAGTTTGAAGCAAACAGGAGAAAGAAGGATTTGAAGTTTCAGAGTCCCGTTCCTAGGACATGTTTCCAGCAACCTAATAGTCTACCTTTAAATTCCACCTTCAAGCTGTCCTGAAACTCTCCACCAAATCACTGTCTCACTTGGGACCTAACTTTTGGCAAGTTCTTCTTTGGAAGATGCTTAAGATCCAAAGCCTACTTGATATGTATTTTGTTTTTGTTTCTGTTACACTGTGCATAAGCAATTCAATGCAATATTGACAGGGTATTGAAGGTCAAGCCAGTCTAAACCTATGTATTTGGACTTAGGGTTCTTCTGATATGGCCACTGCCTTCGCTCAGGCTTTCCTTAGCTTATTGATGAGGGAATACAAGTACTCTTTATTTTCATGTACACCTAAGCTGTCTGTACTTTCTACCTACCCCAGGGAACACCAAGATCTAGAATTAATAATTACCCTAATATCCAGTTCAGCTCTTTATCACCTTCTCACCCCTTTATTTAGGCAACATAACTAAATAATTAGTATCATTTCAAACGTGTTTAAATGTTAAGATATTTTTGAATATCACTATAATTGGGAAATCTTATAGCAATGAAGACTTATTGACAAACACTCAGAAGAATAAATGCTTTTACAAATTACTGTATTTACAATATAAGGCGATTCAAAGAATAAAGATGTAATACTTGAAATGCCAAAATATGTTTCATAAATATTAATGCCATATATTAATATAGTTTTATTTAGATCTTAATATTTTCTCATTCAAAATTATTATTATTATTTATGACCATAACACAATGAGCTGATATTGGATTCTGTGTGTGTATGAAATTTAAAAACTATATTTTAACTACATAATTCATATTTGTTATGCATCGAATATATGACCGCTATTTTATTCTATGCTTTGGGTCGTGAGTATAACACACAAAACTCAACATTCATAGGCAATATTTTAGCACTTAATGTTGGGGAAGAAGTGACAATAAATACATCATTAGAACAGTCGATTTAAAAAGTACATGGAATGAAGCTGGTGTCATAGAACTAGAACATGGTGAGGAGAGTTTATGGCTGGGGTAGTATAAGAGTTGAATTTTTAAACTTTTCATTATTAACATTTATTACAATTTATTCAGTTTGTATCACAGCTTTGTCCCCTCCTTCATCTCCTCCCAATCCCATATGCCCTCACTCTTCTCCCCTTACAGTCCTTCCCTAGTCCTCTGATAGGGGAGGTCCTCCTCCCTTTCTATTTGACCCTAGCCTATCAGGTCTCATCAGGACTCTTTGCATTGTTTTCCTCTGTGGCCTGGCAAGGCTGCAACCCCCAGGGGGAGGTGATCAGAGAGCCAGCCACTGAGTTCATGCCAGAGATAGCTCCTGCTCCCCTTATTAGGGAATCCACTTGGAGACTGATGACACTGCATGGAGAGGACCTAAAACCCCTGCTCAGATGTAGCCCAGAGACTCAGTCTCCATAGTTGAAGTTTTAAAGACAGTGATCAAAATGAAAAACAATCTTGAGAAATGACATTCGAGTCAATATTTGAAGATGTAAAAAGCTCAAGGGCATTTTAACAGTGCTTATTTCTCTTTGCATATTCTCTGGTTTGGATTCCCAGGTTACTAGAAGAAAGGTAGGAAATGTGGAAGTAACACAATAGCACTTTTCATTATAGATGAACAGGAAAAGATTCACATTTTCTTCTACAGCATAAGAGCAACTATGCTTCAGAGTTCAGTTGGATTTTGATGTCTTGCCCCTACTGTCTGCCAGCTTCAGCTTAATCATCTTTCTATTTGAGTATATTTTATTAAATCATATACATTAAGAACTCAGCACAGTTACAGACTTAATATATAGTCATAAATACTAACTATTCACTTTTTAAATAGCTCAGCATTGTTTCTAAAACCATCGCATTTTTAAAACCCACCAAATGCTTTTTCTAATGGGAAACTGCCAAAATTCTATGATGATGTACTTTAATAGGGTCATTACTATTTGATGTTTGGCCATGACAATGACCAATTACCAAATCCCAAATCCAAGATCCTTGGTTGAACTGTGCATTCATTGAATTATCCTTACTTATAATTTTAAAATATTTTATTTTAAGTAAAAAAAAATATTACTGTGATTCTTATTCTCTGAGTTCTCTAGCTATAGATTTCTTCATGTATACAACAGGTACTGTCCAGAAGGCAGTCAGTAAAAAAAATGAAGACATTTCTACAAGGGAAGTAATAAATTAATTTAGTATATCTCCATGTGAACTTCTCTGTTGTGATTTTTTTTTTCGGATTGTAAACTGACTTTTAAAACTTCCGTTCTTTCAAGTTGGTGTGGGTAGGGTAACATCAACTCTTTGGGTCAAATTAGGACCCTCCTGAGAATTAACAGAAGGCTATTCGCCATTATTTTGGGACAGCAGTGTGATAATGGATGCAACCCGGACCATGGTCATGAGACTGTAGAACGCTCTTTCCCACCCAGACATATAGATGATAGCCATTTGCTTAAACTTACAGAAACATTTAAAGGTATGAAATAATTTTTTCCTAAGGAAAAATTTGAGAAAACACACACACAAAATACCGTTCTTGGAGGCAGTCCAGAAGAACAAAAGTTTTCACCTTGTTTTGGTTTTCATTTTAAGAACAGTTACACTATTTCTTATGAATGGCAACAGTTTTTAAATTTGATTAAAAACCCATTGTTAATCCATTCTTCTGTACATATTCCTTTCTTTTGTTTTCTTTAAGTTCTTTTGCTCAGTTTCTTGTTTTTCTACATATCCTAGTAAATAAGGCTTTACTTGTCTTGGCCCGCTCTGCATAACTTATTCATGATTTCTTCCTTAATAGACTTGTAGTTACTGTTTTCCAACAACTTCCTTCAATCTATTTTGGTTTTATTTAGAAGATATGAGCCAACATTTTCAAAGTTTTGCCAGAGTTTTCATCAATACACATGGTGAACAAATAATGAATTTTGGTAGGGTGTCAGGAAAAAATGGGAGAAATGTTGGCAAGCATTGTCTCCTTTTCTTTGTTTGCCAAATTCCTGTGCTGATCCTTAAATCTTATTCTTCTTGCTGTGCATGGATAGCCAGTGAGAGTCAGGCAGGAAACAGTGAGGGAAGAAACCAGTGGTTAAAAGAAAAGCTTGAAGAAGAGACTCACAGAATCTGAGATTTTAAGTTTCTAACACATATCCTCATATCTGCTTAGTTTCCCCAAAGTATACTGATCCTATGATTCTGAAAATGCAAGTATATGCTGTATTTCATAGATCCAAAAAATATATTATCCTTGGTATCACTTCAGAGTAAAAAATGTTGAGACATAAAAAAAACCAAACTAGTTTGAGTGTGAAAAAACTCCTTTGTCACAGAAATGCTAATGTAGATATATGTTTAACAAAATGAGAGAAAGGGTCAAACCTAGACTGGAGTGGAGGGCGGGAACTGGGATTAGAGGCAGTAAAGCGCGGAGTTTCTCAAGTGCTGACTCCATTCATGGGACTACTTTGTTTTATATAGATCGTGATTCTACAAACGATGTCCCATAATAGCAGTTCTGAGATGCTCTGGGGCGCAATATCTCTAGATAGTGGAGATTAGGTAGATATTCTGGGTCTTTGAGGCTGGTTTACTTTGTGGGCTTGTTATATGGGGACCTCTGTCTTATCCATTTTGCCTCTAATCACGTTTTTCCTTTCTTGTGTGTGCCTCGCTCATAACCCAGTTTTTATGTCGTGACAGTTGCTGTATCAGCACCCTTCTCTTTCCAGTACTCAATTTTAAACAGCCTCATTATGAAGAATATAGCACTTAAAAACATGGCACAAATGTGTATTACTGCAGCACAAGATAAAAGAAATTATTGAGACACGCACAGAGTGCTGAAGTAACTTTATCCTAAGGGACATTTCACTATTTTAATTGATTTTTTTTCCTGTCCATTTTATTAAGAGTTCTTGGAGAAGGAAAATGGCAAGTTACCTCATGGAAATAAGGGAACAGTTGACTTTATTGCGATGCTACTGTTGTGTTCATACCTCCATAGTAAGGTAGCCAGATCTTAGAGCAGTTTATAATGAAGAACAAAACAATTGGGGACATTTAGTTCTAACTTTGCTGAAATCAGTTTGATTTTTAAAATACCATTTGCTAACAGGGGGAACAAACACAGCCTTCCCTTATTTATGGGAGCTTTAAAAAAAAGACAGGGAATGCAACTTATTGGTAGATACATTACTATGGAGGTATGTTCTTATTCCAGCTTCTTAAACCCACTCCTAGGTAAAATGCAATGGTCCTGTTAGATCTTCATTTGAAAGCTCCCTCTGCCTAACTCAGAAAATTTTAGTTAGTTAAATTGTCATAAAGCTGAAAAGCTAAAGGTTTGTAATGCCCAGATTCTATGGTTCAGGCAAAGAACTGATGAGGGCTCTGTGCTGTGCTTGTGAAGTTTAAATATTCCCACTTCCATGAATATTGTAAGAACAATTACATCACTAGAACTTGCAAAACTCACCTCTAGTCCTGTCAATGATGTTTTCTACATTTCCACTTATACTCCTTGTCACTGCGTATAAATTAGATTCATGATATTACCAAATAAAACTCAGTTTACATTTATTTTTTCTCAGATATAGAAAGTAAACTTTGGTTCTTGTTTCATAAACATAAGAAGTCAAAGTAAAACCTATAAAACTTGGAGAGTACCATGCACCTCTCTAAATAATAGTCTGGGTGAAAGTGACCCATGTCCAGGGATCACACAGCCTATAACTCAGAAAGTCTGGGATGCAGACACCTCTCTGGCCAGCCTTCCCAATATTCCTGACCCAATATTCTAGATGATGCTTTGAGGTTCATTTACATCCTTGCTATCTTTTTCTTAAAAATAATTTTCTTTCCCTGTTGCTCTCCAAAATTTTTCCACATTGATCTAAGAACTTTCTGAAGTGTATACTGACAGCTTTTGTGTTATTTCAAAAACCATATGGACTTTATTTTCTTTTAAAGAAAGCAATAAATAAATAAATAAATAAATAAATAAATAAATAAATAAGAAAGGAAAGGAAAAGAAAGGAAGAGACAGGAAAGGAAAGGAGTTAGTCTGCTTTCCTTAATCGACTCTTCATTCTCAAAACAAGGGGAAAAACATTTCTTGTGCTTTTAGCATCAGTAGGAGATATGTAAGCATCCACAAAAAAAATATTTCAGTGTTTGGTCACTGAACTTAATGAAATACAATTGAAATGGGGATAGACACAATGACAGAATAAGTGACTCCCCTGACCGTGACAGATGGACTACTGTTTCCTACCAACATTTTTATATTCCCAATAGCAGAGGGCGTCTTATTTTGAGAAGATAAATAAATTAAGGCCAATCATTTGAAAATGTTTTATTCTATTATAACAAGAAAAAATTATTTAATGTTAACTTTATGGCCAACATGATTTTTTGCTAAACAGAACATGCTTTACACATTTACAGTTTTGACAAGATTATAGATCACATGTTTTTAATATAAAATTAATGTTCAGACATATTATAGTTTCTCTCTTTCCACTCAAGAAACAGCTAGCTTAAGCTTATTTTTTATATTTGTGTGAGCCTCAGACATTTTAAGTAATACTGACTTTAGACAATATTCAACATGTTGGAGTGAAATTATCTCATGATTGATAAAAACAATATTCCTATTTAAAAAATGAATTGTTGACTTATTCTTTGTATTCAAAGGCAGTGTTATTCATTTTGAGAGAATAAGTATTCTGTTTTATTAATAAGAGGTCCACTTCATTTATTCCTATTTAGTTGTCTTCTCTTTGTCAGGATGTAAACTAATGAGAAATCGTAGAGAGATCTTTACTGTCTAAACACCCAGCACACAAATGCTTCTCAATAGAAATAACACACGAAATGTGTTCAAAGACAATACCTAGCCTGAGAAATCCTTGTGTGCTGACAGCTCTCCAAGAGTGTTATCACAGCAGGGAGACATCAGTTGAAGAAACAGATAGTGACCTCAAAGAAGTCTGGTCAGTGGTGTGGACAGGGTTTCACAAGATTATAAATCACCCCAGGGTCGCGCTGTTCCCACCATAAAGAAAGCATGGTCATTTTATTGTAATCTAATAAGAGATGGGAGCAAAGGACAACTCCAGTGTGTGTTTGCAAAAAAAAATTTTTTTTGATTACACTTTCAAAAGTATACAGTTTCTCTGCTATTGAAGTGTAGATTATAGAGGTTAAGGCCCTGCTAGGATTGGATTACCTTTTATAGCCGAATGTTATCCTCTGGTTCATGAGTCAGAAAGTATTTAAATTAAACTGAACATTTGGGAGTAATCTCAGGACATAGCTTAGTGGTAGAAAATTAATCATTATTTGGTGGTAGATTATTAAACTGTTCATTTGAAGGGGGTCTCTCACAGAATCAGAAAATTAACTCTGTGTCAGGTATAAATTAATAACGTGGGGTATCCTGAATGTAACGGGTTATGTTGGGATTGGTGATTCAATGATAGAAAATGCATATTTATATAAAGTGTATGCTAGAGGCATTATTATTTATGCGTAGCTGAACAGCCACTTTCAAGTTTTGTGGATCTTAAATAATTTTCACAGTATACGTTATTTATGCATTTATTTTTCTAGAATACTATTAAACGAAAAGTACAGTTACTGAAATTCTCAGATGATCTATTCAACATCAAGAAAGCTAACATGTCCATCTTAAGAATACTGAGGAGTCCAAGATTTCTCTAACTTAGACTGCGTATTGAGAAAATAGCATTGAAATTTTGAGGGGACGCTCTTGATGTGATGGCCTTCTAAACCATCTCATGCTTCTTAATTTGACCTTAGAACCACCTATGTGGAGTGCAGAGTTTTAACTTTATTCAGTCATTCAAAATTAAGCTTATTCAACACTATTTGATCTGTACATATTTACAGAACCTTAGTTTAGAGCCCCAAAACTTAAAAGGATTTTGTTCCTCAAGTAAGCATCTTTGCTTTGTCAGTTTGTTTTTGGGGAACCATGATGACACCCAGAGATAAGGACTATCAGTCTGGAGCTATCAACTAAATGCTGACTGTTAAGAAGCTGGGATTAGCAGAGAGAAACAGAGGAAGGTGTTATTGCTAAGAGCATATTTCATGTTATTTTTTCAGTAAGTGCGATGGAGGTTGCAGCATTTCCTTTCACGCTAGGCCTAAACTGAGCTCTGCAGGCTGTTTGTCTGGCTTGTCTTCTTTTCCCTTTAGGAGTCACAGATCTCGTGGTTTCAGTCACATTCGCTTTCTTGAGCAGAGATGAATGCAAAGGGAATTCTGTCTCCCGAAGGATATTAGACTGGTCGGTTAAACATAGTGGGTCTTTAATTCATCTCAGTTTATTTTCCACTTGTCAGTTTCTCTTTGCCTCTTCTTCGTTTCTATATGCCTAAGTCGGTGGGTGGGTAGGCTGACTTCACCATGTCTCTTCATCATTTGTTTTCTCCAGTGGCGCTCAAGGTGCTACCACATGAACTGAGAACTGGAGATGCAGGCAAATTTTATTCCATTATGAATTTAAGTATGTGTGGGATCACATATTACCTCTGTGTTATAAAAAGCTGGCATTCGCTGAAATAACACAAGCTGTGAAGGCCATGATAACTTCAAGCAAAGAATGACCGGGACAACAATACACAGTTTCTTATAGTAGTTCATGCTGTCTTCATTCTGTCTCCCACTAGCAGCTATGAAACTGTTGTCTATTGAGGTATGAAGTTCTCAAATAAGTAATAAATATGTTTGAAAAAAAACACATATTTGATCTCAACTTCTCAGAACACTTCTCCTTCTACGAAGGCCATAGATATCTTTCTTGCTATAAAAATAAAATATAAATATCTTTATTTAAGATATCTGGTTATTTGAGAATGGCAAGCTACTTTGATTTCCTTGGAGCAGAAGGAAACCTTCAGTAACTACCCCTCCCCTCTCTCCAGGTAAAGAGTATACATTAATCCATAGCAACCCCCACATAACACTGACAATCCTCATGTGGCTAAGAGTTGTGTAAAGCCATCTGTTTTACATATACATCCCTTTTGTGTAATCTTTATTATTAGATGCTCCCAGATAGAAAGCAGATAAGTGCAAATGCCAACACAAATTTTTGTTAGTGACACTAGATAGCCTGGTTGAGGTAGAAAAACAAATGTGCTTATTTTGATGTATCACTTCTGACATTAGCGTGTACCGTACTGCTCTCTGGGAAAGAAAATGGCTGCATCTGAGGACAGTGATATAAACACCACTTTGATTATTTGAAACAAACCATTAGGCTTTGATGAAAAAACTATTACACTAGTGGCTCCTGCACAGGGAGAAGGAGCTAGCGGATAATGGATAAACAAAGTAAAACGTCTTGCTTAGAATCCAAAGAAGTCAAAACTTAGTATTCAGGAAGAACTAAATGCATAAAATAATTGAATTTTGCTTGGATTTATAGGTGGGATTTTTTTGCACCAGTGAATACTTAATTGTTCTAACATTCCTTTCTTCTATAAACAATTTGTTCAAATGAAAAGAAATCATTCTGTCAATTTCTGCTTTAAAATTAAAATCATTTTACTACATCTTTCAAAAATAAGTTCATAAACAGGCTTTTACTTAGTTTATCAGAAGACTATGTTGGTTTTTGCTTAAACACACATATTACCAATCCTAATTATGAATTAAGTTTTCATTCTCTAATGTGATTTATAGATGCATATTATATTTGACCTATGTTTATTTATAAATAAAACCTCAGCCTTCCAACTACTCAAATTTCCTTTCTATATATAAATTTTATTAAACATGTAAGTTAGTATATTTAAGGACCCAAAGCAAGTCATTTTTTAGTTAGCATTCATGAATATGTTAGTGTATACTGAATGTCAGATTAGACAATTCTGTTCAACATTGTAAACAAAAGTCCTGGTATTCAAAGGACAGTACTTAAATAAATTTATATAGGAGGGTAGTATGAAGAGAAGTCCTGAGAGGAAGAACAGTAGTCACAGAATGACAGTTGAAGCTTTCATGAAGAAGAAAGACTGATGTGAACCTAGATCATTGGCATTTTAGGGACCACAGGGCCCAAGAGAGGGAGAGGAAGAGAAAGCTCTTCAGTGTGAGCTGTGTCAAGAGAAAATTAATGTAACTTGAAAGAGAGAAAGAGGGTTATACGGAGGATTAGGAGGAGGAAATGGAAAGCAAAAATGATGTTATTGATGATATTAAAATTTCAGAAATAAAAGGAATAATACAAAAGAGGGAATCCAGTGGCTGCAAAGAGAAGGCCAAGCCACAGGAGGCAAATGGTGTACCCTGTGAACTTTCCTTCCTAAGGCAGTTAAAACACCTCTAAAAAGAAAACTTTTCAGTAGACCAAAATCAATTGTTTTGTAAGTTGCACTAAATACCTATTCTAATAATTGCTTTAAAGTTACAAAGTATGGTTTATAGTTTTAAAAATCTAAAGATTTCGGTGTTTAGAGACTTACCTTTACCTTTTTAATTAACCCACAGTAAATTTGGATGTAGACAGTGTACATATAATGGGCTTAGTTACCAGTGAGGATGTCAGTTCTCAGAGACTGAAGAACTTGTCCAAGGTAAAAGACAGTGTGCTGCAGAGGCATAGCAGCCTAGAACTTACCAGGGCCTGCTGACTTCCTGTCACCTGCAATTCAACTTAGCACTTTTGAAAGACTGTGGCTTCCCCATTCTCAGGGTGGAAGTCTTCCTCAGAAGAGAGGTCTGAACACAGAACAGAGTAAGGAATGATGTCACCATGCCATTTTATTTTCCGTGCAGCTCAATTATGTCTACTCTACCCATTGGGTCTGTGGAGAAAGACAGCCATTTGTTGAGCTGAAGATAACAGCTAGTTGTATAAGTGCTGACAGACCACCCTAAGACACTTACCTAGGTTTCAGAACCTCCATATAGTTAACCAAATGCTCTCTCCAAGCATTATGAAATACAGATATTAGGTGGATGTTGACTTAATGAAATGAATACCACCATTCCTTTCGCAAATGTCTACCATACAGTGCAATTTTTCTAACATTCAGCTGCCAGTTTTTGTCAGGAAGCAAGCAAGCAAGCAAACAAACAAACAAACAGAAAAATGTCCTTGATGAATGATTTTCTTATTTAATCTATGCCGTAAATTGGGAAACCCCAAACAAATTACGTATTTGTGATTTTTCTCCTTATTTTTTTCTCACTCCTTCAGTTGATAGGCACAGTCTGCAGTTTTATTATCGGTGACATACATTAAATTATCAATGAAGAAAGGGCACTTTCCCATTGAAGGTGACTCCAGTGTTTTTATAAACTTAATAAGGAGTGTGCTGTCAGCGGCCTTACTCCCTTACAGTATGTTGACAGTCTTTTGATGTGGTCTTCCCGCTCTTGCTCTCAGCTTCATTCTTCAGGTCTGCTGGCACTTCTGCTATTAGGGAATCATTTCCTGGTTGAGTGAATGTTTTCTCAAGGTTTGAACTTAGTGTGCAACCCAAGGATGCCTTACCAATTAAGTTGCATGTTGATTTTGTTTTTAGCCAGCTTGGCATCAAAGGCTGAACTCTGCAAATTAATGAAGCCCATGTTGTAATGATTAGTTTCCAGTTCCTGCAGCCAATATGTTATATAACAAGAGGTGATCTGGTTTAGTGAGTTGTAAATCAGTAGGGTATAGATCCAGCCTTGCCTGTGAAGCCCAGAAGACTATTATTATAAACTTCTTACATTTGGGAAAGTTGGGACTAGTGATCTCGGTTAGGCAGTTTTGTATCCTTGAGTTTAAAATAAAAGTCAGCGTCATTCCTATCTGCCTTATTCCATTATTTCTAATAAAAATGACTCTTAACTCACATGGCAAAAGTAAATCTAAATGGGTATAGTGGCACAATTTGTAATCCTAATACTCCAGAAGCTAAGGAAATGGGCTTGAGATGTCTGAGCAAACCTGGGCTGTATAGCAATCTGAGATACATAATCAAAGCTTGTTGAGAACACCTGCAGTAAGTCTAACATGCCAGGAAACATTATAAATGTGACAATAATTAAGAATAACAATACTTCTTCTTGGAAGTTTGATCATTGTGTAAGAATAGCATAAATATCTTCTGGGTGCTTTGAACAGATTTCATTGTTAAGCATCCATAGATTTCAGGTGTAAGATTACTATTGCTCTTTATTCCCACCCACAGTTAATGAGCATTCGAACGGTTAACTTCAGTTGACCAGTCACTGTGTTCTGCATGCCTTTTTGGCGAAGCACTCTTTCGGGTACTAAAGAAAAAAATGGCAAATAAGGAGCATTTTCTTTTCTCCGGGATCTGTTGTGGAATATGCTCTCTCTCTCTCTCCTTCTCCTCCCCTCCCCCCTCTCCTCTATGTCTACCTCTCCCCTCTCATATAAATGTAAGAAAAATAAACAGTATTTAATGTATTTTTAGATGTGTGAGAATGCACGTCTGTAACAGACAGAATTATATGTAATGGGCCAGGTTTTGTTTCACTAAATTTTAATGAGTCAACAATTATAAGGTGCTATGGTAGCTGGAAAGAGGTACCTTCTCAAAAGAAATAAAAAAGATAAAAAAGCCAAAAATAAAAAAAAAAACTTCAAGGACGCCATGATCTACAGTGGGAATGAGTGCAGGCAGGTTGCTGGTCTTCCTGGATGATGCTTGAGCCTAGGCTTACAGAATGATCACTATAGGGCACAGCATGTTCTGGGATGGAGGGCACTACTCCAGACCAAAAGTAAAAAATGTTTTGTGTTAACTTTGAATACAGACTATTTGAAATAGAATGATAGAGTCAAACCATTGAAAGGTAGGAAACATCCTGACCCTAGATTAGCACTTAAATGTTTTTGTTTTTGACTCACTTAATTAGGAACCATTTAAAGAAATTCAAAACTAGTGTTTAAATCAAAAATATGTCGTGAAGGATTAAGAATACAAAAGGAAACAATCGAATTGAGGAATATGTTTTACATTCACAAGTATAGACTATATGTAAAATTATTTTGTTGGTATAAAAGGTTTCTTTTAATATTAGGCAGTCAAAACTGACATTTCAATGAATGCCTCAAGAGTCTAGTTTTTATGCCGCATTTGGGATCTGCACTGACATGCCAGAGGCAGTGGGTTCAGGGTGTTAATTCTTTCCATGTTTTTGTTTTACATGTGCGTGGGTACAGCTGTCTGTGCTGTTGCCAGATGTCAGAGTAGTGGCTTCAGGAAGCTTTTCTGCGGATCTGCTATTTCCCAGAGGTGAAATATTATAGCATAAAATAACACTCAGCATATAAATTCAAGTTGTCTGGTTCTTTTAAAAAATTCTTTTGTGCATTTTAGGTGTTAATCAGAAACAAAGTGCACAAACGTGAGTCCAGCCACCTCTTGCACTGTTCACAGCAATGTTATCTATTTAATAGCCCAAACATGCAAACAGTCAACAGTGTCAGGACTTGATAGATAGATAAATAAAATGTGATGTATCTCTACAATAGATACTATGTTTGGAAAAAAATAAAAAGAGACTACAGACACTATAACTGCTGAAATTTGAAAAATAAAATGATAAATGAAGGAAGCCAGAAACAAAAGATTTTAGCTATATCATTCAGTTTATAAAAATTAACTGTAATAAGCCAAATATTTCACTACTATTAGTTTCTTCATGTGGTTGAAGAATAAAGTGAAAAGATATTTCTAATAGATAGAGAGCTTCTTGTATGGTTTGGGGCAATAATCTTGAGAATAAGATTATGGTATAGCTGTGGAGCTAACTCCTAGAACAAAAGCCCTATGAAATCCTGAAGACCTGACTTTGAATCCACATAAAAGCTGGTTCTGCCAGACATGCCTATAACTTCAATGTTCTTGTAATGGTCAAGACCCTAGCTCAGTGGCCAGCTAGCCCAGCTTCTGGTTCAGGGAAGGGTCTTGTCTCAAGAGAACAGAGTGCAGACAGATAGATAAGACATGTAACATCTTCCTCTGGCCTTGACACAGGCATGTGCAATTGTGCATACACACTTATATGCCACTCACACAAAATTAGATTGTGGTAGGACAGCACAGCTTTGTAAATATGGCAGCACTATTGAATCATATGTTTTCACATATAGGTGAATATATATTATAGGAATAGTTTCTACATAAAGCTATAAAAGGTACATATTTAATATGATAAATGAAGAAGGACGTTAAATAATACAGAATTACCAAAAGTAAGGTGGTTCATTCTTTCTACAATTAAAAACAACTCAGTTATTTATTTTATGTTGTTGATTATTACTATTTATTATTTATTTATCTTTTAGCTAACCAGTGGTTATTTTTAAACCAGCTATATACCCAAATCACCACACAGAGACTAGGATTTATTTAAGTAACCTAGAGCACATTTCTGGGCAATAGTTACTTCATCCTAAACCTCCAAGCCCACATAGCTTCCTCCCATTCAGATTTCTCACCTTATGCTTGCTTTTAGTTATATCTTAGGTCCTATTAACCTCTCCTCATGGTTCCTCCGCTCTCTATCTCTCATCTCTGACTCCTCCCACTCTCTTCCTTCTCCTCCCCTCTGGACCAGGATGTCCCACCCTATCCTCTCCATTGTGCAGCACTAGCTGGTTGTTTTATTGAAAATACAGAGAACAAATGGTGGCACGTTTACACAAACTTGAGACAGGTGATGCTTAGCATAAATACCACAATGCAATGTCCAGATTGAAACCAGATAGTGGGATAGAGAAATCAGCATTTGAATAAATAAGGGTAAACTATATACATTCCATAAGTACATTATACCAACAATTTTATATGTATGCATTCATTTAGCTTTGTGTACCACGTGAACACTGAAGCTGGAAGTGGGCATCAGAGCCCATAGAGTGGAATTGCAGGTGTCTGTGACCTGCACAGTGTGGGTGCTGGAAACTGAATCTGGGTTCTCTGCAAGTGTGACAAGTCCCTTGAACCCCCAAGCCATCGTTTCAGACCCTCTTTATAAAACAAATTAAAATGCATTCAGAAGTGGCACATATATAAAGTTTATAATTATCAAAACATTAAGAGCAACTTTTTCATGACTTCCTTTCAAATTTTTGACTTTTAGTTTTCAATATCACTATGAATAAAAATTAACAGATATTAACAGTAGAGTCCTCTTCCAATCAGTGGTAACTTTT
>CM053745.1:42100103-42175463 GCA_028658305.1 Pachyuromys duprasi | reverse complement strand
AAATTTTTCTTTCATTAACTTTCCAGCAAATGTGCACAGTCACACTGGTAATAAAGGCTCAGGAATATGTGGAAGTTTCAATGTGGCCTATAGAAACTTATATCACATGTATATATAAATTAGCATGACAATATGGTATAGCTTTATTACATGATATGCAGTAACAAATTGATTTTGAGCTATTTCATATGGAAAAAATCTGTAAGGTATCTCTCCTTGACATCGAAAAGATTAATGGAGTTAATACAATGAATTTATCCAGTTATTGATATCAATTCTGATAAATAATTAGCCTCATGTTCGGGTGAGGGAAATGTGTTTTGATAATTGTGTGTCTGTGTTGCTAAGCCAGAATAAACCTCCAAATGGATAAGCTATCAAACTCAAGTCATTAGCCAAGTCACTTAGTCATTTGTTTGTTGATGCAAACTGCTTCATATTATCATTACACATAGATAGTCATATAAATCTATTCCCACTACACGAATTTTCCCATTTTTAAAGTTTGTGACAACTCAGCGACAAATGTCCTTTTGATGATAAAGAAAAAATACATTTTATTTGCCATGTCTTACCTTTAGCTGTGTGTTTAATGTGACCTCCGGCTATCTGTAACATAACGTGTTGAATGACTGTTTTAGATTTTCTATGTTTTAGATGCAGGTGTAACATCCGGAATATTTTCTTCATATGATTTTGATTCTAATACTTGAAATAAAAGAAAATATTTTTCTTGGTGCATGAGTGAAAAAGTTTAAATGAGTTAATTATTTGCCATCATGAAGCCTTTGTTTTTCAGCTCGATGATTCTCTAAAGTTGTATTGCCATTTTTTTTAGTACCATTGTGTGCACACATCGACAAACAGGAGGTTTAACTAGGGAAGGAATATTTTTTAATTTCCTGTTTGAATACATTATTCTTTGCTTTGTCTTAATAAGTACAGTAAGTCTGATTGGAATTTTTAAAAATGGAAACCAAAGGTCAAATAAATATGCAGCCTTTTGTTGTTGTTGTTAGCTCGAGGAAAGATTTAATAGGAGTGCTGCCCTCAATTGCTATGTGTGTGTGTGTGTGTGTGTGTGTGTGTGTGTGTATATATAAAATTAGAAAACATAAATTTGAACGTTTTATTTTTCTTACACTTGCACTACTATTTAGCTTACAGAAAATTGTGACCACTCTTGTGATGGGACTCTACTATATATTTTTTAATTTATTTATTATTTATTACAATTTATTTACTTTGTATCCCAGCTGTGGACCCCTCCCTCATCTCCTCTTAGTCCCACACTCCCTGCCGCCTTTTCTCGCCCTATACCCCTCACCTAGAGTCCACTGATAGGAAAGGTCCCCCTGCCTTTCTATTTGACCCTAGCCTATCAGGTCCCATCAGGACTGGCTGCACTGTCTTCCTCTGTGGCCTGGCAAGGCTGCACTACCCAGGTGGAGTTTTTAAAAATACATTCTCAAAGATAAACTCATCACAGATTTTTAAGTTATGAAATCACAAAATAAATGCCTTTTTTCATGCATAGTGTGATGTTTTCAAAGTAGCATTTTATTTCTTTACAATTTCATAGACTTTCATATTACCGGTAACAAAATCATTACTTTTTGGTTGTTTTGTTACTTTATAATTTTTCTCCCTTTTGCTATGGATATCACAGAAGGCCTGAGTAGCCTGTTACCCATTTGCTTCAGCTTGGAGACTTTGACAAACTGTAACATCTTAACCTTCCTCTTGCATTGTGGTGTCCACAATGACAGGTTAATTTCAAATTCAGTCTTGATTGAGCATATGCCACCTTTTACATGTTTTACATATCTAAAATAGAGCTGTACAAGAGTACCTCATCTTTAAAAAGTGAACCATATTGAAGAAGTGTTTTGTTTTCGCCAATTGAAGTTTTCTGGAAATAGACAGTGCCTTTGGTATAATCAAATATCTGGGGTTTACGAGAGTCCAAGAGCAATGACCTCTGAGCTATGTGGTCTTCTTGCACTTTGCCTTTATTTGAGAAACTGTTGCAGAGGAACTGAATAGAATAACGACATCACTTTCCCCCATGTAGTCCCAGGTTTAACTATATTATAGCTGTTAATCTACATAGTATTCTCCAAGGTGAAATACAGATCTTTCATGAGTGTGGCTTTTCAATACCATTTGAGAAGAAACACCTTTTCCCAACTTCTGTATTAGTTTGTTTAAGAGGATATTTTAATAATTGATATGAAAAATTATAAGCCCATTTAGAATGGGGTTTTATTAAAATGTTTGTTTCCCTGTGAATTTCATGTATATATAATATATACACACATGAAAATATTTTATTGCTTAAAATTAAGTGACAAAATGAAGAATATGATACCGTATGTGTTTAGAAGTTACCAAGAGAAAGTATAAACAGTTACTTACTCTTGTGAAGACATTTTTGCAATCCTAATACTTACAATAGCCATATATAGGAGAAAACTTCTATTGTATTTGCTTAAATAAAGGAGATCATACTCTCTTCATTACAATATGTCAATAGAAAAGGCAGCAGCGATTTCCAGATCATAGATGCATTCTAAGTAAAAATTAAAGGTTGTATATTATGTAAAAATATATTTTCAACTGAAGGGATTAAAATTAACCAGCTTTTGGTATTTAATCTAAGAAGAGTCAGACTGTGAAGGGAATTTGAGGCTGTCTTCTTTCTTTCCTTTCATCTGTGAATGAAGAATTTGGGCTATATGAATTGTCTTTGTAAACAAAAAGGGAAGGGAAACTTTGTAAAATAGTGGGACAATAAAAAGAAATGAACATTAAGTTATTTTTCAGTTCTAGTACAGTAGAGAAATTGCACCACAAGACATACAGAGGTTGGGGGAGTGTGTAAGATCTCTTGAATGGGCTCATCATTTCATCTTTTTTGAGTATGTACCGACAGGCCCTCTTTTTAATAACCTAGAGGTGGGCTTGTTGTGTTCCCCTGGGGTGGTATTAACAGATTCAGACCCCAAGAGCTATTGTGTCATCTTACTGGCTTCTGTTTAGGTCTTCAAAACTTGTTCTTGATGGATAACTTTCACACTTTAAAATTTTCATTTCAGACTTGGATGATGGTGTGATGAGCGTTTAAGAAAAGAACCTTGAAAAACCTTTTTTGGTTCCCATATTGATAGCTTTTTTTGTTTGTCCCATTGTGACAACCTGTGTAGGAAATTTAGGGGGTAAATTATAATCCTACACTATCTACATGGAAATTATAGTGAGATAGGTCTACACCATTTATAGAACATGGATTATTAGAACATGGATTGATAATTTTAGGTATTGCTCATGATTGTTTTTGTTGGATTTCTATTTCAAATCCACTTGGAAACTTGGTACAGTTCTTTCCATCTTTTAAGCACGATGCAATCCCAGTATCTAGAAGGTAGGAACAGCAGGACCAAAAGTTCAAGGTCCTCATTGGCTTTTTATTGAGGTGAGGCCGGAAGACACTGTCTAAAAAAATATGTCATTTACTAATTTTTAGTAGTATTGAGTGTATATCCTGAAAACTGTATCAATTTTTTTTGTAGCTGGTTGCTGTCCCTGTCTTGAGTATAGAAAAGCATCTTTCTTACTTGCTGGTACTATGGTGAGGGTCTGACTTCATAAGACCTTCTGGTCTACCTTACCAACGCTCTCTGACAATGCAGTAAACATTGCTATTCTTAGTCTTTTCCTTTCTTCCACAAGAGTTCTCCTCCCTTGTGGTTCTCTTGGATTTATTTCAGTCTTATTCTGTAGGGATCAATGGAATGCAACTAAGTTGTTTCTGTCCCATTCTAGCTACCTTCACCTATAACTTCTGACTTCACAACTTTTGATCCAATTATGTTACATTGTTGCTTTAACATCCGAAATGATCTTGTGTTGTTTCTTCATTTTTGTCTTCTCATTAGCTTGAAATTCTTTGAAGCAAGAACAGCATTGTTTTCCATTACTGGATACTCACTACTAAGGATAGCACTTGGCATTTTGTAAGGAATTAGTTAACATGTTTAAAAATGAATTAGTGAACAGAATCTTATACTTTCCAGTTTGCTTCTGTTCTACAAAGTGAAGAATGACTTGTGTACACTTTAATGATATTCTGACAGCAGAAGGATAAATGGGTACAGAGAGGTGAATGTTTATATATTTTCTTATATCTAGGAAAATACATAGTGACCATGAGAAAAAATTGGACTCCCTATTCCAGGCCAGGACTGCATTAGTTAAAGGGAGTCAAGGTCCTATGGTACTTGACAGGTTCCATGCTGGATGTTTTCCCTGTATATCAGATGAATACCACATCCTTATAAGTTAGCACTCTGCCATGGAAGTAGATTTTAAGGACTGTTTTATTGGCCTTCCCTGGCATTTGCCGTGTGTGTTTGTGTGTGTGTGTTGATGGTAAGTGAAAGCTGGAGATCAGGAAAGGAAACAAGGGAGAATGGTTTTCCTAAGTGTAATTCTTCTCCTTTCTTCTTGCTGCCTTAGTGAAGAGAAGTTTCATCTTGTCTCAAAACTGCAGTTTGTGCAAGAAAACCTTTTGTGTAGCATTGCTTCTAGAAACTGGACACTGTCCTACTTCGATGCTCTGGTGTTCTTCCAGACCTGTCAAATCTAGGTGGCCATCCTATTGATTTTCCTCATCTTTGTGGCACCTTTAAAAATTTTCCTATCTCATCCAACTCCTCCTGACACTAGCATTTGAGAAGGTTATGCTCTAAACTGAGCCCCTGGTGGATGTTGGGCTCATAAAATTCTACAAGTAGGATCTCTTTTGGAAACTGGAATGAGAACATGGAATGAAAATACATATTTGCATGGATTAAATGATGGTATATAGCATGTGAGTGAAAAATAAGCTTAGTAAAGCATGCGAATGCAGGCCTGTAATGCTTGCACCTTCAAACTGAAGCTGAGGAAAGAGGGCCAGGAGTTTAATGCCAGCCTGGCCTTATAGTGATTTCCTGGGCAGCACAGAGATTTTGTCTCAAAACAGAACAAAACCAAACATGATAATAATAATAATGGTAATAATAATAATAAAGCAAGAAAACTATACACTTTTTGTTGTGTTTGTTTGCTTTTTCTCACTGTTATAAATACCGTGACCAAAAGCAACTAAGGGAGCAAAGGGTTGATTTCTTCTTACAGCTTACAATTAGCCATTTAAGGAAGTCAAAGTAGGTACTCAAAGCAGGAATAGGGAACTGATGTAGTGGCCATGAATGGATGCTGCTTATCAGCTTGCTCTCTGTGGTTTGCTTACTTTCTTATGCTACCAAAGACCATCCTTGCATTGGAAGCACGGCACACAGTGACCTTCCCACATCAATGACCTTTCCCAAGTCATGCCCACATGATAATCTGATAGAGTTAGTCTCTCCTTTGAGATTCTTTCTTCTCAGATCTGCCTAATTTTGTGTCAAGGTGACAAAAGTTCACCAAAACTGTAATGACCATACTTCACTTTGATCACTAGATATGTGTGACTTGCATTTTATTTTTGCTGACTGAAAGCTTATTGGTGTTTTTAGTTTCTAGTGATACCTAACTTGGAGCAGTCAGACTCACAGTCATGCTCCTGGCCATGCAGGAACAAATAGAAGACAACCTGGCAGGATGCAAGAATTAAAAAGACAAGAAACAGAGGTGGCTCAGATGAGAGCCAGAGCTATAAAGAATACCTCCTCACTCCAACCATCGAAACTCTAAGTTCTTTCCTGGGACCTGCCAGCATAAAATCAAACATCTTGTTCCTTCCTGCCTCCTTTAACTCCACCTGTAGCTAAGCTGTAGAGTCAAATAAATTGAATTGAACTCTTTTGCACCAAATTTATCCTTCTGCTTGATGAAACCTATCAAAGAATAGGCAGTGTTGGTAACCATTCACCTCAGAGACTCTATCTGGTTACCACATATTACCTTCCTGTTAACAATATTCTATTAGTTTATTATTTATCCCTAATTCTCTTAATTCATCGTGGACTTTGGTGGCCACATTGCCACTGGCCCACGTAAATATGGCATGACACATTTGTGTCATTGACTGTCGTAGGGTTTTATTGCTGTAAAGAGACACCATGACTATGGCAACTTTGATAAAGTGATACATTTAAATTGGGGTTGATTTTAGAGGTTTAGTATATTATCATCATGGCAGGAAGCATCACAATGTCAGGCAGACATAGTCCTGGAAAAATAGTTGAGAGTTCTACATGTTGATCCTCAAACAGCAGAAGAGGACTATGTCACATTGAGCAAAGCTTGAGCTTTTAAGACCCCAAAGTCTGCCTCCACAGTGACATATTTCCTTCAACAAGGCCACACCTCCTAATAGTGACACTTTCTATGGCCAAGCATTCAAACACAAAAATATATCCAGTTATACCAATTGAAACCACCACATTTACCTTTTTTTCTCTTAAAGAGGAAATTAAATTATACATTCAATTCCTCAATTATCCAAATACAATTTCAACACAGAGTCAACATTAAACTATCAAAGTAGAAGCTCTATTATTTGGTTCTCATAACAAGTATGGAGTTTTCTCTTTTGAATAAGCCATCCTGCCATCTCCAAGATAAATATTGCAAGTGCACACAGGTTGCTCTAGGCTAACAGTTGCAGTATCATTCATGAAGATTTTAGCCCTTCACCAGAGTCATAGCATCAACAAGATTGTCTGTCCTTCTCTAAGAAAGCAATCAGTATTGAGTAGACTATACCAATCAGCCATCTAGCTGAATATTTAGCCTTCCTTCTGTGTGGGCATTTAACAAAGGCAGAGGACCAGAGTATTGCCCAAGAGAGCGTAATGGACACAAGTTGTATCCTGAGATGGAGTGCACAGCTAGTTCATGGTTCTGGGGTTTTACAGTTCCTTCTTTCTGGGGTATGGTCTGTGTATCCGAAGAATTAGATGGTTGGACCTGTGGAAAATTTCATTCCTGTTTCTAATATTATTTTTCTTTTCTGTACATCCTTTCCTTTCATATTCTGAACCTACCTTTCCCTGAGAACAATCCAGACAGGACTGGAATAAAGGAATAAAAGAGTCAGATATGCCTGAGTCTTACAATACCCTCTGTGAAGTCTGTCATTTGTGCCAAGGAAAACCCTGTTTACATCTACGGTTTGACTACATTCATTTATTCATAAAGACCCTTACATATTTTGTTGAAACATTTCCTTTCATTTCTTGGTTACCAGCATGGTTCAGCATTCAATTCAGTATTATACCTGCTTTGTTTATGTCATTTATTGAGTTTTATTCATTTGAGAAAATGTCAAATCTTTTCCATGAGGGAGAATCCTGAAACATCACACAACTCAGTGATCCAAAAGGCAGTTAGCATTTCTGTTCAACCAATCTACTCCTCAATACTTTTCTCAGTTGTTTTACATTCTGGTATTACTCATTGTCTCTTCTTTCATGAATGGCTATAAAAGTGATGAACAACTTTCTTTTTTTTATGTGTTATTTCACAAACTTTGTCTGTCAGTGAGGGTAGTGGTGTAACCGCTCACCAAGTTCGAAAACAGTGTTATTTTAGACAATAGCAACGCCAAGTAACATTGTGCCTTGAAGCCTGTCTCCCATTCAGCTTCTTCCCATGTTTTTTACAGCCACATGAATACTCTCATACCCACACCTAGAAAACAGTCCGTGCATGCTGTTACTTGGACAGTCTTGCTCCAAGGAATATTTGGACATTAGCATAAAGGTTGCACATGTTATACAAAGTGTAATTAAAGAAGCTTTGATCCCCAAATGTCAACTAGCTTGCTAAGTGTCATAACAGAGTGTCAAGCATCTGGTATACAGTTAATTTGTAGTCATTAACTCCATATTGTTGATGTGACAGTTTGTTAGCGAAGCAAGCTTGACAGTTGCATTTTGTTCTTGATTGACACCCACAGACCTCCCCACCAGTTTCGTTTACATTCCTGTTGGAGTTTCCTCAGGTTGCATTTCTGCAGCTAAATTTCTCTCAACTTAATCAGATGATGTGCCAGTAAACTTATGAAAACGTATGCTATAATCTTACAGAATTCCAGCATCTTCATCTAAGATATTTTCAGTGTGCAATCATGTTAGAAGTAAGAAAAGCTTGTTGATCTTTCTCCAGAAATCAAATATTTGTTCAAGTGATGTTGACAACATGTGCATTATCTTCATGCATAATTTTCACAAATGACATATTTATAATATGGCAATTGCTATGACAATTAATCTAGTCAGCACTAATTTCTTGTATGGTTCCATTAATATTTCCACTTTTCAAAGGCTCAGAAAACAGATAACTGGATACTTCATCATATTCTTAATTGCATTGATTTAATTTAAAGAGTCCATTATAATCTAATTTCATTCCTTTAATGTTTTGAAATTTTAGTTATATTGAATTATGTTCAACTTGGTTGATGCCAGGTTTTTAACCCCTGTTATTAATATAATCTTATTTAACAATGTTTTGTGAGTTATTTCAGACTTCAGTCTCTAACATTCTCCCATTATACCAATACTATATTTATACATGCAGAGAATCACTTTAGCATATGCTAAATATATTTCTTTGTAATAAGATAAATATTATATAAATTAATTAAAAATATGTTCCTTTATTTCCTGCTGCAATACTAAACTAAGCAAAAAGCCTAATTTATAAGCTTGTACAACAATGCACATTTACTCCACACCATTTTTATTTATTTACTTATTTTTCCTTTTTGGAGTAACCAGGCTTTCTGGACAAAGATCATGAAACTACTAAAGGAAAGACTTAAATTCATATTCAGTTTGAGTATTTTAAATTTTGGCTAACAGAGAAGGACACATTTTATTGGTTGGCAGTGTTACAAACCATTTGTTTCATTACTTACATTAATCTTCTCTTTTTGCCTGCCAATTATTTTTATGAAAGTATAGCATGAAAATGGAGAGATGCCTTGACTGAGCTCTTGAAGTTAGAATTCAAACATCCATTCTCTCCCCCATCCCCCACACGGACCAACCTGTCATCTTGTATTGGATCTGTACCCTTCCCTATGTAAGATTTAATACAGATTTTATAAAAATAAAATCACTGGATTAGGTAATTCCATGTTTACTATAATTGTAAAGATTATAAAGCATACAGGATTTTGGAATACAGTTGTAAAAAGACCAATATATTTAAATATTGCTTGAATGTGCTTTATGAGACTTGACCTTTGCTCTTTTGTGTGTTATCCTCTCTGAATACTCTGGCTGAATACTCTCTGAATATTCTAGTCTTCCTGTTTGATGAGTTGGGTGGACAATACCCAAAAGGCATACTAATAATTAGTTCTTTAGTTTTGTTATTTATCTGGGGATGTGTGCATATGTGTAGCAGTGGGCATTTCTTTGGAGGCCAGAGGACAAATTTGGGGAGAGGGTTGTTTTATATCTTCTAGCCTGGCAAGGCAAGATCTGTCTGGTGTTTGCTGCTCTGCTGCTAGCTGGATTAGGAGTTTCCAGTTCTGTCCCTGCTTCCCATCTTATTGTAGGAGTTCTGGGGATTACAGGTTCATGTCATTTGGCTTTTCTTTTTCACATGGGTTCTGGGGTTTGAGCTCAGGTGGTCAGGCTATTTCTTTCATTGGTAGAGCCATGCCCAAAGTTCACTAATTTGTTTTTGAATTTTTTGCTTGCTATGGTTACTTTTCTTTCCCAATTGTATTGTCTTTGAGCAGGAAAAGGAATGAATTCTCTTTAAGAATGAAGAAAGAAAAACTCATTGATGGAGAGATGGGAAGGTATCGCAAATGGAGGTGAGAACTTGAGTCCTGATGTCAAAGGTGTCCTGAGTCTGGGCTTCTGAGGATGCTAGGTCTTTTTTTGATCACTCAGCTAGTCATATAAAATTTTGGACAATTAACTGAAGATGTCAAATCTTCTGATCCTTGAATGTAGAAACAAGGTTTTGTGATAGTAAAATTTCAATGGTAGTGGGTAAATTGACTGACAGTGTACTTGTACAAAGTGTTTGTATCTACTAACAGTGAACTTGGGTTACTTTCAAATTCAGTTTAGCTTCCTCTCTGTTAGTAATGTGACAACACTCATGGCTTAGACAGAGCACACATGGGATGATGAAGAACAGTTCCTAGAGCACATTATGCTCCTGATAGTTTGAAAGCATAAATTCTATCCTATTTCTTCAAAAGTATACATTCTGAATACATTTAAGCATTTGGGCATATCAGACAATATCTTAGAAGCCAGGTATAGAAACAACTGTGTCTTGAGCAGTGATAGCATGAAGATTACATATGAATATTTGCAAACTGTAGTCTTAGAAGAAATAGCAATTCAAGTCTATCGTCCTGCACACATATTCAACATTTCAAAGTAAATAGTAGAATCATGCTTTAAATAGCAATAGTAGTTTAGGTCCCTGCTTCTTAAACACGGAGTAGGCTCATTATATTGGAGGACTTGTAAAGAATTAGGCTACAATAAGGGTTTCTGAATGTCCTATGATCAAAAAAATTAATTCAAAACCAAAAGTGTAATGAATCCAAGGATTTTCTGACAATACTTGCCAGTATTGAAACATGTGACTTCTCCTTTCCCTGTGTATGTTGTCATAGAATTCAATACCAACAAACCCTAACTAAATCTCCTTAGCTCAGATCAGAGCCTATCATATTCTTTGAGTTTCAGTCTCTGTATTGTATGTATAATTTTTCTGCCCTCAAAGAAACATCAGAAGTTAACTACAGAAAACAAAGACTTTTAATATTTTCTACTATCATCCCTTAGAATGTATATATTATGTTAGTATATATCTGGATTGTACTATGTTAGAATGCTTAATTTAAAAAATTCTTGTCTTAGTTGCTGGTTTGAAATACATAAGAAATTGTTTCTAATAATTTGAATTGAGATTTAAAAAGTACTTCCAGTGACTTTTGAAATAGACCTGAGTGCAATACCGCCATTTGTTTTTATTACAAATTTATACAAATAAGCATTCTCTACATTGGTGGTTGTAAATTAAAATATTTAACTCTGAAAAGTTTTGATAGTACTGTATGTCCTTCAGTATCACACAGTCTTTAAGACTTAATTCTTCACACAAAAAACTAACAAGCACCATCATATCATTAGCGTGTTGCCATCATTAAATGGTAAAGATGTACATGTCTCAAAGAATTGTTTTTAAATATTTTTTAGGATTTATTATCAGTAAAATTTTATTCATGTAAAGAATTTGTGTGTGTACATACTCGGTGTGGTATAAAAATTTCTCAGGCACAAGTACGATTTGTGGAAAAAGTTTAAGAAACTTTGGATTAGTGATGTTGATCTATGAACTGTAAGTCTTATCATGACAATGGGAATTAGCCTCTTCAGGTTGGTGTCTCCCTTTATGTGGTATACATGTGAACCTCTTTATGTAGGGAAGATTTCCAAGAAAACATTGGTACAGATTTGAATTACATTAGATGCTGAAGCCTTTTAAACATGGATTCCCCAGAACACTCACTTCATTTTTTAAGATGTTGCTACTATTTTGTTGCCCCATAATCGCTGCTTACCTGTCTTCTACTATAGATTACAGTGCATAACTTTGGAAAGATAGTAATATCTTTGACTAAAATCCTGAAGCATAAGAATAATACTCCCTTTAAACAGTCAAATTTGATAGGCTAAAAGAGAAATAAAAGTTCCAAATTGTATGGTTTTAAGACTTTAAAGATATGCAAAAATTGCAATGGCAGCGTAGCATAGGAGAATGTATTATGATAGCTTACTCTGTAAGAAAAGGGAAGGAAAACATTATGGAGTATTTAATTTATAAAGGATAAAAAGATAAACGATTATCTTTGAATATCCAAGGAAATGCATTCCAGTATCTCAGCTTCCTATTTATTTATTTATATCTTTTAAAAAAATATTATTTCTCCCAGAGGCCTCCTCTTGGAAAGGATCTGTTGGTGTTTCAGCTGAAACTTGGGTTCATTTCTCTTTGTCACTCCTTATCCGATCATTTTGCTTCATGTATATTAGAAAGCTGACTTGGCTCTTAAAGTGCAAAATATGCTCAATGTGCACATTAAACTCTTGGCAAGAATCTTCCCTTCACTTATTTGTTTACAAGAATGCCAACAGCCTACTGAGTAATATTGTAGATCCTTTCATTTTTGCCATGGCAACATTTTGGATTGTTCTTCTTTTTTCCTTTTCTTTCCTTCTTTTTTTTTGAATAATACCCATTTCTTTGCTGTCACCCTGTTTTTTTTATTGATTTACTTGTGTAGTGTACAGATTAGGAAACAATTTCATGTTTTCTGAAAGAACTAGAGAACATACTTTTTTTACTCTCTCCTGTATTTGACAGTTTGGCGAAGTACAGAAGATGGCAGTTCCAGTTAAAATGAAACCTATATTTTATTTAAATGGATACACATTTAAAACAATCTGCCTAAAATTCAAATATGCTTACAACTCTTGGACATAGTCATTTGCAAAACATCATTAGATTTCAAACTAAGGCTAGAGTTTTAAAAGCTGGATGCCCACTCTAATGTTTGAAATTAGTAGTAAGAAAGCAATCTAAAACAGCTGCAAAGTATTTAATTTAATTTATAAGTCAGTTTTGAAAGATTTCACATACAATGGAGGAAAAATTCAAAGCATGAAGAGGAGTAGAAAGATCTCTTTAGTTCATTTTTCTTTAATTCAAAAGTGCTTAGGACCCACTTGTAATTAAAGGAACAGTGTTTGAGTTTTTTATTAAATTTTTATTTTTTTATATTAATTACAGTTTATTTACTTTGTATCCCAGCTCTAGCCCCTTCCCTCATTTCCTCCCAATTCCACCCTCCCTCCCTCATCTCTTCCCAGGCCCCTCTCCATGTCCAGTGATACAGGACATCCTTCTTCCCTTCCCTCTGACCTTAGCCCATCAGGTCTCATCAGGACTTACTGCATTGTCCTCCTCTGTGGCCTGGCAAAGCTGTTTCCCCTTCAGGGGGAGGTGATCAAAGAGCTAGCCACTGAGTTCATGTCAGAGACAGTTCCTGTTCTCCTTACTAGGGAACCCTCTTGGATACTGAGCTGTCATGGGCTACTTCTGAACAGGGGTTCTAGATCATCTGGTTATATCCATGAGTGGTTCTTGGTTGGAATATCAGTCTCAGAAAACACTCCTATGCCCAGATTTTTTAGTTCTGTTGCTCTCCTTGTAGAGCTCATGTCCCCTCCAGGTCTTACTATCTCCCCCTTCTTTCATAAGATTCTCTGCACTCTGCCCAAAGTTAGGTTATGAGTCTCAGCATCTGCTTTGATACACTGCTGGGTAGAGTCTTTCAGAGGCCCTCTGTGGTAGGCTCCTGTCCTGTTTCTGTTTTCTCCTTCTTCCAATGTCCATCTCACTTGCCTTTCTGAGTGAGGATTGATGATCTTACCCAGTATCCTCCTTCTTGCTTACCTTTTTTAGGTGTACAGATTTGGGTATGTTTATTTTATATGTCTAATATCCACTTATAAATGAGTATATACCGTGTGTGTCTTTCTGCTTTGGGGATACGTCACTCAGGATGACCTTTTCTAGATCCCACCATTTGCCTGCTTTAACAGCTTATTTTATAACTTACTGTTTCAAAAATCGTCCTGCAAATAATGTATTTGTTGACTTCATGTAGGTGTTAATTACTACTTTTACTGTGGTTCGTAATGTCATGCCAACAAGTGCTTCCATTTCTTCCATGGTAATTACTTTCAGAGCAAAATGGCAGGTAAGAGAGCAAAAGTATAGTATAAAAGGAAGAATGCTGAATTCGTAAAACTGAATCTATTTAATTCTCAGGCCTGGTTTGGTGGCACATGCCTTTAATCCCAGCACACTGGGAAGCTGATGCAGGCAGATCTTTGAGTTCAAGGCCAGATTGGTCTACAGAGCAAATTCTAGGACCGTCAAGGCTATACAGAGAAATCCCATTTGAAAACCTAAGAACTCACTTACCTCTGAGAATTTCTGTATGTATTCTTGTTTTAAAATAGATGCTGTGTAGCATGCCAAAGGATAAATTATCTAATGGTAAATTACTAGTAGAGTGATAATCTACAGAGAAAATGTAACCCTGAAAAAGCTTCAGTTTCTGTTAGTTGATAAATTATAATGGATATGGAAGTTAGGCTAACTTGCGGAAATAGTTTGTTTCATGGAAGCTTGTTTTATATCAATCCACAATATATAAATCACATATGAAATTTTTGTTTTAAGTTTCTTTGATGAAATGCCAATTATTCATTTTATAATTTTATACAACTATAAGTATCTTAGTGTTTCATCCATCGTAATTCTGTTTAAATCTGTAGCACCAATCTTCAGTAAAATATTTCGTGGTTATATATGTCATTAAAGAATATCAAAGAAACCCATGATCAAAATTTGTATATTTAATTTATAATAAGATGAACAATGTAGAAGAACATTTCTTAATTTATTAAATATAACAAGAAAAGCTAACTAGGGATAGAATGTGTATACTAGTATAGGTGAACTTCTATTTCCTTCCCTTGAATGCTTATTAACAATTCACAGGAAGTTATTTATAATAGCTCTCTATTTGAGGAGACTTTCTGTTTATACTGATATTTTTCTGTTGAGCAGGAACGCTGGCAATCTATCCTACTGAGAACAACAGTGCCTACAGATTACAGTATTTTGGAAATTAGCAACTAAGCAAAACACACAAATTAAGGAATCAAGGGCATCATAAAATGTATTGCATCATAAAATCTACTTCTGCTTCTGCTTTGAAACTGTAGTTTAATTTATGGTACTGTGTATTTGCCGGGTAACTCTAGTATAGTTCATTTTGTTAAAAATAATGAAGTTGAAATTATATGAGCTTTTACATATCATTGTGCCAAGGAGATTAGAGCAATCAATTTATCTTTTCTCCAACAGTTTTACAAGCACACTCATAACATTTTTTCTCTTCCTATTCAGAATATGAGAGTCATTCCAATCCTCAGTTTACCTCTATGTGTTTTTATTAATTCTATTTTACTTAATAAATTCCTCAGGAATGAAACACTTTTAGAAAACAGCCTATGTTCAAATTAACAAATTTCCCATAAATTCAGCCCTTTGTGCTACAACTTACTGTTTTACTGAATTTATGTTTTTTTATTAAAATTGCATATATTAAAACTATCTTGCTGAAAGGCTAGGGAGAGGCTCTGCTGCTAAAGTGCCTGGCAGTATGAGGACCCCCAGAATATATATGGAAACATAGCAGATATCTGTAACCCCACATCTGAGAAAGTGCTAACAGACAGATACTTGGTTTTCTTCTCAGACAGGCTAGCTCATGTTCTAAGCTGCGGGTTCTGTGAGACATTGTGCCTTGGAGAATGAAGTGAAGAGCAGTAGAGGGAGCCACTCGACACCAGCTCCCAGTCTCCAAATACATCTGTGCATATAGACTCATAACACATGTGTATGTGTACAAATACCACCGTACACCATCCTACACTCACACAAAATAAAATATTCTTTTTTTAATACTAATTACAATTTACTTACTTTGTATCCCAGCTGTAGCCCTCTCCCTCATTCCCTCCAGAGCCCTCTCACCCTCCCTCATCTCTTCCCTCTCTAAGTCCACTGATAGGGGAGGCCCTTTTCCACTTCCATTGACCCTTGCTTATCAGGTCTCATCAGGACTGGCTGCAATGTCCTCCTCTGGCCTAGCAAGGCTGCCCCGCCCTCGTGAAGGGTGTCGGGGAGGTCAAAGAGCCAGCCACTGAGTAAGTGTCCTCTGTTTTTCAAATGTGCCATCATAAGATAGCTTTGCTTTTGGTATTTATTAACCTTGAATTCAAATATTGGCTTCTTAGATGTCATTTTACTCATTTTCCAACTATATAGATTGATTTTTGTGACGTATTGCGAGTATTAAATATATAAGTATTTTTAATTTTAAAACAAGGTACTTACCATGTTTCTTCAGGTCCGGGGTTCCATTCCCAGCACTGCAAAACAAAATCAAGGTGTATACAAAGTGTGTGACCCTCCCTCATCTTGTTGTATGGTGGCTGTCACGACATTAACAAACGTACTTTCTTCAAATTGGTAAAATCGGCAGTTTGCCTTCAACTATTCCTAAATCTATACTTTCATAAATTACTTTTCATTCATAGGCTGTGGTTCAAGTTTTCTGTCTCCATTCTCTACACACATACACACACATGCACACACACACACAAGTATACAACTTAGCACTCAAAAAAATCAGTCATGTAGAGTTGCTAAATGTGTATCTTTCTTTCCTTCACTTCTTTTAAAACTGAGGTCTTTATATTAATGTTCTGTTACAAAATCTCTGGATACTTTATTTTCTTTCTCTTAGATCTCTATGATCTTATGCCTCCTTATTTTTGGCAATAGGGATTTATAATATTTGAAAATGCATTTTAAGTGCAGTTATTAAATAAGACTATGTTTCATGAAGTTAGATACTTGTGCATCAAAGTAACAGGAAATTGCTGTTCATGTATGGTTAGCAGCAAATGACATTCATTTATTTTTATGCTATTTTCTTTATATTTGGGGCATTTATTTATTTATTTATTATGGTTTTTATTATTTCATGTATTAATCGGTGTGCTTGTAATTTAAAAAATGTGTATGTTCAACAATATCAAAGATCCTAAATATTTTTTTCACATTTGTTCTGTTTGAGGTATGTTAGGAATATCTTATCATTTAAAAGATTTTATTAGTCATAAATTATTACTGAGTATAGAAAGACTAAAACTTTATAAAAGTGTAACAACTATCCTTTCTAGTCTGTCTGTGAAAACACTTAAGGCATATAAATGGTCTGTGCTTAGAGTATCCTTCAGAATTACAAATATGTCAAGAAATCTAATTTGTATGCACCGGCACTCATACCTGTGTTTGTGTTGGCTTTAAGTAGCGCCGCAGCTTTTAATTGTGAGGTTTTAAGTTCTGCAATTAAAATTTACCCTTTTTACTAAGGGGGTTGAGTGATAGTTTTTGATTTACTTTAGACAGTTTAGACAAATTATATTTAAAAGAGCATAAAGATGCACAAAGCACTTCTCAATTCAGAGAAGGTCAAAGTGTCCCAGTCACATTTTTTTTTGAAAGTTTTACCTTGAATAACTAATGATTCTTCCTACTGTATTGACTAAACCTCGCTGAAGACACACAAGCAGGATGTCAGACTGCTTTAAAACATCAAGTCCTTTGAAATCAATGGCCAAATGACCTTGAACAGAATAGGAAACATGATAGTTTATATCTTATGATGTTATATTGAAATCACAATGAAGGATGCAGAAATAGATTACATTAGCTGTGCCTCAAAAGATGCTTATATTTCTCTTTTGATTGCTTTTGTGTTTATGGAAATAATGAAAATTCTTGGCAAATCACTAGCAAATTTGTTTAGAGCTTTGACAATAACAAGAGTGTCGTAGAAATTCTGCAGACAGTTGTTTAACTGGATCAAGAGTGACCATAAAATAGATAAGTCTGGTCAATAATGAAAGTCAGGTCACAGGGAACAACTTTATTGAATAACAGCAGCAATATGATCTCTTGAAGACTTTAAAACAGGAACATGCTAAAGACTTAGTACAAATATGAACGAGTATGGAAATAAATTTCTGAAAAATGTAACAGAAAATAGAATTTCAAAGAAGTATGTCTATTAGCCCAAGCAGTTTGACATCTACCTGACACAGAGAGACTGGTAAATGTGTTTGATATCTGGGTCTTGGGTAGGAAGTAATACCATGCACACAGCTATGCTCTGGTGAAGACAAATACATCATTAGTGTATCATTTATGTAACGTTGCTATTGTCTTCAGTGTGATAATTTAGCCAGTGGTCAACAGTTAGACGCTTCTGTCCAAGGACATTTGTTAAAATGAAAATTGTAGCTGAAACAAACAAACAAATGCTTGCCCCTAGAGAGAGAATAAAAATTTACTTTGATCTATCTCACACACACTTTTGTTTTCTGCATGAACTTGTAAAGATTTATGAAGTCTTCTGATTGTTAGTGGTAAACCACAGCTTCTATTTTGACATATTGAAGACTCTCCCTCCCTGTTCTGTTTTGTTTTTTTTTTAATTTTTTCTTTTTGCAATCTGTGATAAATACTGGCAGAGCACTACAACATGACAGGAGCTCTGAAAGCGTGAACGACCTGGCAAACATGAGGTTCTACTGTCTATTTTAGTTTTCTAAAGCCACAGTTTGGAACTATAAATATATTAGCAAATAAACTTTGGCTTGTTCTCATGTCTTTGTTGTTATATATAAGCCTAGAACTTAAAAGACAGTGGAGGATTTAGCATGATGTGTACCTGTGTTGATATAATAGTCCGGGACTAACTTCTTCACTTTTTTTTTTTTTCTGCAAATACAAAGAGTGCCTTGGGCAAAACTTCCAAGCTCCAGAAGTTCTTATCTTACGCCTTCCTTCTACTTAGTCCTGGCACCCACCCACCTGTGCTGTGGAGTTGTCATCTCTCTATCTATTTCCTGTGTCCGGGGAGTTCACGATGCTATCCTTACATTTCCTATATGAAAATAGAAACTCATCTCAGTTTATGATCCTTAGATTCATCATCATTTGATGGAAGAAAGTAAGTAATTCCAGTATGTTAATAAAAGAGGCATGACATTTTGGAAGGATTCCATCATTTTGGATTCAGATAAATCACTCTTCTCATGAAGATTTTACGCCAAAGAGGGAGAGTGCTAATATGACAAGGTACAAATAAAGTATTTGGGAGCAGCTAGACCAAGAGTGGTCCAATATATTGTCAGCTCATGCTAATCTTTGAGAAATCTAATGAGCAAATTACTCATAATTTGGTGCACTGCTTAAATTTAAATACTGTGATTTTGTTTAAATGACATGAATAATACTTAATATAATACATAACTATGGCACATGTTTTTATTTTATTTTGTTAAGTGTTTGTATTCAGAGGAATGCTCACAAGACAAAAGTATCAAAATGGAGAAAAATATTGCTTAATTATTTATAACTAAGAAATTGTGAGGCTATTTCACAGTCTGAGAGACTTCCATGGCAACTAAGTGTTACTGTTTAGTCCTAGGTTATCATGTCAATGCTACATAGCAGAAGGAAACCTTATAATCCAGTGGACTGATTCATGATTCTACTTAAATCTTTTCCAAATACTGTTGACCTTTGTATCTAAAAGCTTGGTCAATTTAAAATAATTGCATTTAAAATTTCTTGGAGTAATTTCAAAATTATAATTAATGTAAGATTTAGAAAATATATCCCTTAGAAATTGTTCTTGATTATCCTATAATGAGAAAAAAAATCTAGTGAAGAAAGAATATGAAATTTACAGCAAAATCAGGTGGATATTGCCCTTACTTTTTATTCACAACACTTAAAGAATTACACAGTTTAGAAGAGAAAATCCTCCCAGTAAGAATGATCAAAATTTCCACCTAGTTAGAAACAAAACAAATAAAACAATATGTATTTTCAGAATACTCTAAGCCAGGGTAATTCAGTATATTTCTTTTCTGTATTTCTGACATTTACAAGGATGGGAAACAAAGCAGAAATAAAACATTATGTGTTTCCTAAAATAAATAAACAAACAAACAAACAAACAAACCACAGCTGGTAGGTTTAATTTTATTTCTACCAGCCGTGACAGCAGCCTTTTTAAATATTGAAAGTGTGAATTCAGACTTCCACAAAACAGTTGCCACATAAATTTCTTTAACCACTATTAATCATATATGAAGTATCAGAATTGTCCTGGCCTAGTTGTGATGGCTTTTCAGACAGCAAATGAGGAGTACTCTGCAGCCACTGAACCCCCCGCCCCAGACAGTGCATGTGTCGCCTTGTCCTCCAAATCATCAAATAGGTAGCCTTGAAGACTGCCTGGCTCTGAGTATCATTGCCTGTTGATGACAGATAGATCCACATTCTAACTGAGTTGGAGTGACCACTCTGGAACTCTGCCACAAAACTTTTCCTGATCCATGAAACTCTGTCTACATGGTTTCAGTCAATAGCTAGTGGCCATATATGGCTTGTAAGCACTTGAACAAATATAATTAGGAAATTACTTTTAAATGTTGTTTGATTTTAATTTGCATAAATATATCTAGCTGTCCATTCCTGTATTATGTACCGACGATCCATAGCAAGGAAAGTATGTCACTGTTTCTGAGGTGACAAGATAAGCAATAATAATAATAATGACAAATCAATAAATCAACCAATCAGTCCATCAAACTTCCTTGCAAGTAGGGAAGGTAGGTTATAAATGAGTATAGGTCACAATTCTGTAGGAATTTAGATACATCAAAAAATCTAAAACAATGTATTGCGTCAAAAGAAGAGTAGAAAGACCAATTCTAGTTCTCACCGGGAGACAAACGGTATGGAGGTAGGAACTCACACAAGCATTGGTGGTACCTTGGCAGATGGAACGTCTATTACAATTCCAGATGGTGAGAACTAAGCAAAGGAAAGGCTTTGGAGAGTTGAGGCCATCTTTAGGCAGTTAGTGATGATGAGATTTAGTTTGAGTCAAGACAGGGGCCTTGAATATTGTCAGGAGCCTAAAGAGCAGAGGGCAAGAGTCTCAGCTGACATAAAACAGTCTCTAAAGATATTAAAAGGCAAAGTAAGAGAATGTGAAAAAGACAGACCAGAAAGATGTGAGACAATGGTAACAAAGACATGGGCTTGGCTCATGGGCGCATCTTCCCATTACTCACCATACTATGCCTACAAACAGATATGAAAGTCAATCTGTTCCCCTGTACACCTGTGTTCTTCTTGGCTTAGTGCCTAATTGCATTTTATAGTGATGAATCACCAAGTGCTTAGTCCTAGGCACAAACAGGTTGCAACTGTCATGAAACACCCAAGTCTCTAACACGTTGAGTTAACAAGGGGACTTTTCAGGAAAAGGTATGTCAACCGTGGTTTCAACTGTTAGCTACACTGAACTTGAATGGGTGGCAGGGATGGAAAGGAGGTACAAATTTCCTACTTTTAGTAAGCTGACTTAAGTTGTGTTAAACTGGTTCTGTCTCTATTAGTTGTCAGACATTCAAACCCTTATCCACAAAATCATTGTCTAGTAGTGTTAATTTATTTTTAATTTTTATGATTAACTTTTGAATGCAAAGTTAGATATAATTTAAATACATTTTTAAAACATTTTTATATGTGAGAGGTATTCTTCTCATATATGGTGATTACAAAGTTTAACTTGTAAATTTGAAAATTTACAAGCACAGGCAAAGGTCTGAATTTGGTGCTGCATAAAGTTTATCATTTAAACTATACCTCAGTTTAAAATTATAGATCTAATTAAAAAGGTTAAAACAAGGAAAAAAGCATTCAAATTCTTTAGTGCTTTAGTTAATTCGAAAGCATCTGAAATACGCATTAACATTTATAAAATTCTGTCAAACTGGTAGAAGATGTTTGTTAAGAACTAGTTAGGTAATGAAATTGCTAAACAGGATGTTGAAGCACAAGCAGGGATCTTGCACATCTTCAGGGGAGAAGAAATGTAGAAGGTTTCAACTTGTTCCTAACTGTTTTTACACAGTAAACTGGCATTTCATTCTTATAAGTACTCTTCATTGATGTACACGTGTTTAAAGAATTTAACTTATGTTAGAAATCAACTTTAAATGTGTTCAAACACCGAAAATAGTTTTCCTATAGTCTAGATCTAGAAAATGATGAAGGCAGAAGGATGTGTTTGGGCCAACTGTTTTGTTAAATACACACAATTAGATGCTACAATTCACTGAATATCTTTCTGTACCATATAGTCTTTGCCTGGTGAGTGTCTTAGAGATTTGACCACATCTCAACAGATGATGACTGTAGCAGATCTACATGTGTCCTATGCTCTGAAGATAATGATGTATTTTTCTTTTCAAGTTGATCTCTACTAGTTGTTCTACAAACTGTAACTCTCTTAGTCATTGGATATTCTTAGTTTTGACTTAAGCAGATTCCCTTATTAAGAATTTATGTATTTGTTATTTTCTATTAGCACAAACAATAGCATTTTTTCTTTCTCTTTTGGATGTGTGAGGTGTGCATAATACACAATATTTTCTGGTTACTGTCTACTTCTGCTAGCTTTCAGTCCAAACGTTGAAAGAATTTTGTAACCCTCTCAGTAACTTAATTTCTCCACAACAGATTCAATATGCCACATTTATATTAGCATATGAGTTAATACTCATTCAGACTATTATTTAACACATAATAGAGGACAGGACATTAAATGGATCCATGAATCTGACCACTACTTGCTATTTAGATAAGCATAGATATAGTTTTCAAAGTTCTTTTTTCCTCTTATGTTGATAGGCTAAATTTAAATCCATGCTAGAATATAAGAAAAATAAAGGATGGGGAATATTTTTTTAAGCAGACAATCTAAAAGGATTAAAATGCTTTAATCAGACAGGAAAAAAAAGGCTTTGGCCACTTGATTAGGGCTGATTTCCACCATCTGCTTGTACTTACTAAGGATCTAGCCCTGACTGAACACTAATTTGTGCACTTCCTAGAAATTGAAATCTCTCAGCAAGCAAATTAACAAGAGCAGGGCTTCAGCAATAATGCAGCTCCTCAGCTTTTGTTTCTCTCTGACAGATGGACAGGGTGCGCTCAAATTGAATTCAGCTTTAATTGCATTGTGCCATTTAAAATTTTATCTGCTCCACAGATTTTGTTTACAGGTTTCAGGATTCCAAACCTTTGGAAGTTTTTTCTGCCTTTCTTTTCTCTTTCTTTCTTTCTTTCTTTCTTTCTTTCTTTCTTTCTTTCTTTCTTTCTTTCTTTCTTTCTTTCTTTCTTTCTTTTTTCTTTCTTTCTTTCTGTCTCTTTTTCTCCAGTACTGGGTGAGATAAAGAACATTCTGTGTAACTGGAAGATATTCATTACAACTTCTTGCCCTGAAAGGTGGCACATTAGGAAAAGGAATTATGTTTTAAAGTCTGGGGTAAATGGGAAACAATTCAAAGTTTGCATATATTCAAATATTGGCACCTCATAAATAAAAGCAATCAGAAATGCTGTTTTGTATTTCAATAAGAAAGTAATCTGTCTTATTTCAATTAAAGCATTTCAAACTTGGCTAATATCACTTAGTACTGTGAACTGAATTCGAGAGATAAAGAGTAAGTGCTGGGGGTGAGGTGAATCATGATTTTAGAATTACTTTTAGGTTCTGTTTGATTGACAGTCTTCAGATAGAACTGACTTATATGAACTGTCCTTTTGAGTAAAGGTATAAAATACTAAATCATTTAGGCATGTCCTAAACATTCCTCTGAGTCTCACACTGAAGGTGCATTTGTTGCAAAATTGCTTGTCAATCTACAAGCATTTTCTCATAAATCTATGGCTTAGTAGGTACTAAACTCTGACATTTCTCTTGGCAAACAGAGATCCTGAAAGCTTGAATATATCATCATAAGATTTGATTTGCACTCTATTTATGTGAAGATTGAAAGAGTTTTAGCTCGTGAACACCTTGTCAGGAATGACTGAATTTGGTTTACGTGAAATCAGATAGTTTAGGCCAAGGGAAGTGGGGAAGAGATGATTCCATGTGGAAGATGTGACTCCAGGAAAAAAAAAATACTGTAAGAAAAAATGCTATAGGAAAAAATATACTGTCTGCTTATTCAGGAATCACATTCACTTTATGTGTTCTAAAAACCTTCTTAAAATGGTTTATGTACTTTAAAGCCATACTTTGTTCTTGTTTATCGTTAGTATTATTCTGACATCACCTTCCTCTTAAGACTAACTTGCTAGTGAGGTATTGGCCGGAGCTTTAGCTTGGCTTGTGAATATATGCACAAACTTTTCAAATGCTGTCTTAAATTAGGATCAATAATTAAAACAAGGTAAAAATGACAGTATCTAAAGATTTCAATTTAACAGCAAATTCTGTTTGTCATGTACACTTTTTTGTTGTTGTGTTTATTGTTTTTGTTTTCAGAGACAGGATTGTTGTGTGTGTGTGTGTGTGTGTGTGTGTGTGTGTGTGTGTGTAGTCCTGGCTGCCATGGACCTTTCTATGTAGATTAGGCTGGCCTTGAATTCTGAGATCTGCCTGCCTCTGCCTCCCTTGTACTGAGATTAAAGGTGTGCACCATCACTGGCTTGCTCCCCTGTATACTTTTTGAAAACCCAGATGCAGTTTAGAAAATGGGTTTCTACTTTATCATATTCGGTCATTAAATATTTCTCGGTGTTCTCAGCCAAGTGAGGTTTCAGAAACCTGAAAAGGTAACCAAGTGTAGGTGTGTTAGGGAACATCTTAATTTTATTAACTTTAGAAAATCTGCTATGGCAATTTTTTATTTTCTTCTTCTTCCTTTCTCATAGACAATTAAGAGAAAATTGGTTGCTTGTAAACATTGATTGTTCTTATGACTAACTTTAAAAAGTAGGCGGGACCTCATTTTCATTTTAAAATATTAGGTTCCTTAAAAAAATACCCCCCAAACTGATGGCAAAATATATTTATGTCTTTACCTATAGTGTGTGTTGCGTTATTTTATTCCATATAGTACTATGCAGGTATCACATTTTCTTTATCAGGCTTTTTTCCCTTCTTTCTTACTTGCTGCTGTTGGAATCATCAGTAATTTATTTTAGATTCTTCCTCAGTTATGATTCTCAATGATCATAGCAGTAAATATCTAGTGGAAGTTGGAAGAGACTGGGTCTAGCCTCATTTTATAGATAAGAAACCCGTGAGTGCTCACCTGGAGCTCTTGAAAGAGCCACAATTAAATTCTAGCTCTCAGGAATGTCTCATTAGTACTTTCTGGAAGCATTAAAGAGTGTTTTTTGGGTCAGTGAAACCACTTCTGTTAGAGTTCAGCCTTACCATAAACAGAAAATAAAGCTATGAACACTACAAAGAACAATGTAGAATATACAGGGACATATACCTTGTACGACCAAATTGATTTTTCTTTTTTTTTTTAGAGAACTAATATTATTTCATTGCCAATGCAATTAATGAATGTTGTATTAAATGACTCATGCCTGTACTTCTTTTTCATTCATTCATTCATTCATTCTTTGTTTTCTTTTTCCAGCTTTTCTATATTACACTCTTAACTTGGGATAATGTATACATTTGCAGATTTATAGTCTTGGAATTTTGGAAGTTTCAAAAAGCACATGGGCAGCACTAGCCTTCTTTGACTTCATTGGGAATTCCACTATAGAGGTGCCAATCAGTGTGCTGAATGAATCTTGTGTTCTGTTCTTGCCAGAATGATGGTTTAGAGCTGGTATGTGCTATCTGTCTTGGGTTTATAGTCTGATACAATAATGTCATTGCCCCATGTGGCAAATGGTGTAAGCTATTGTAAAACTGTTTGTCTATGTGATTAAGACATTGCTGCAGTGTGCAGCACCAGCCAATTACTTTTTTAATTTAATTATAGCAGAAAAAAGAGAATAGGATAATAGAAATTCTTGTCATAGGGAATATGTAAAATGTAAATTGAAGAGCCATGAAAATTTCATGCATTGGCAGCCTGATTTGTTTTTATTTTCAACTTGTTATAAAGCTATGTTTATTCAGTGCCATAAAATAAGGCATGGTAGCATTTAGTAATTACTTAGTTCTATATCAAAATAATTATATACAGTATGCACTTGTGATCTCTTCCACTATATTTGGATGTAAAAATAAACATTCTGAGGCCAGTATCAGCTTTTAGCTTTAGACAGTGTAAATAAAGCTGAATCTTCAACTTCCAAATTAAAACTGATAACCTTGGGCATCCAAGGCTTTTATAAAGGAAGGGGGAAAACTTAGCTTGCCTCAAAACAGGTTGTGTTTCTGGAATGCTTCTGGGACTAAAGAGATCAATTAAGTATGTATAAACAAACAGTTGGGAAAGAGCTACTAAAACAGCAGAGGAGAGAGCTCTCCATTGGGCCCCAGAGGCCTGGGGGAGCGAAGTTTCATTAACTGGATCTGAAGTCCTATGGCCTTCTATAAACAGGCATTAATTAAAGAATGTAAAAAATAAAGTTTCAGACCTTGCAATATGTTAATGATCATATGATTCAGGGCCCAGGAAGGAGAAGAGCAGCAGAGGTCATAAAATAAGCATGAAGCATTTAATATGAGTGCTTGGCAGGGATTTCTGCAAATTAGTTGGTTATTTGCTGGTCCAAAGCAAATTAAGGTGATTTTGCTTCACTTGCTAATTTTTTATGTGCATGCCTGGCAAAATGTTTTTCACAAATGGATGAAGGTTATTGTTAATGGCATAATGAGAAATATTAACATATTTAAATAAACCTGAAAATTCTGATGTACAGCACAGGCACATAGTTTTTATTTAACAGAGGTATTGACATTCAGTTAGGCAGTGAATATGGTATTAGTGGAAATTATAGAAAATATTCAAGTCATAATGCTTGACATTATGACTGCATCTGACAAACTTTGTCGAATATTTGCATAGTGCTTTTGATTATTCATAGGAGATAAGTATACATATATATGCATATGTACATATATATTTGCACACATTTTTATTTGTACCCTTTTACAAAATTAGCTTTCCTGTTTCATTTACTTGATGTTGGAGAGAGGAAAGTTGACAAATTAAAGCCTTTCCTAACTATGTTTGAGGCTGATGATAATTTTCTAAGAGGTGACATTTTTTGAAGCTCTGGCTTTCGTGACCCACAGACAGCTTTCCTTTTTTCTTTGCTTTTCTGTACACAGTTTGATCACACTGTGTTAGTTAGGCCTTACACATTCTGATTTGGTTCCCCTTAAGTTGTTTCATTCCATCTGGGTCCTCAGAATTGAATTTAACAATTGTAGTAATGTCTGGGAAGAGAAATTCTTCTGCAATTACAGTGAACTGGTTCTGTCACTTTAATTACCATGAAGTTGCAGAGAAGTACTGAATTTGGCAACTGAGCCTCACGTGGAAGGAGGTACTGAAGGAGAGTGGTTCTATTGACAGCGTTCTGTTACAGCAATTTAGATGGACAAATTGCAGTTGAGAAAATCTCATGACTCGGTAAAATGAGCGATGATGACATCTGTGGATGCGGGTCTGTTCATATCTTTGTAGAGCCTTTAGGGAAATAAATATCTCGGAACATTCGGCGAAGTGAAGCTCACTCAATAAATCAACCTGACACAATAACACTTCTGGCACATGAGCCACTCTTGTCCTCAGCACCACCTACCCCTCTGTGTTCTTGCGCTACCAAATGGTGTCTCCCTATAGGCCTCTAAATCAAATCAGGGCACACAAATACAGGGAGAATTTATTGGGAATTGGTTTTGTTCGGCAAAACATTACTTATTAGATGAACAGAAATGATAATAAATTTTGACCCTTTAAGAGCTGTGCCATTTTAGGCAATGGTTATGGTTGTGAGAAGGTATCTAAAATTATCTGATGGGTTTTGTCCTATTAGTTGCAATGCCAACTTTCACTAGGGTTAAATTTCTCATCTTCGGGTTCAGTCTTTTTGTCTCAAGCAATGTATCATGTGAAAACAAGCCATTTTCTTTTTAAAATTCTTTAGGGTAAACCTGACATATTTGTTGGTAATATTTAAAGTAATAAGCAAAATCTTAAGTGTGTGTATATGTGTGTGTGAGTGAGCTCCTGCACAGGCTTATGAAGGTTATCTTAAAAGTGACATTATTCTACTATAGATAGCTACTATAGTTACCACAATTATTATACCTCAGATAGGATATTGAGAAAATTGTTGACAGCTATTATATTAGAAACACTAATAGATTTTTAAAAAAATGCATGGTTTGGTTTTCATTAGATTTCCTATGATTAAATAAAAAATAAAATTTATTTTTCTGACTAGTAAAATACAAGCTGATATCTGTTTTTATTGTAAATTCACTTCATTAAATATAATAGTTCATAGAGATGATAAATAGGAGAAACTATTTCCCTATCCTGAAATATTCTTAGATCTCTTGGGGAAAAAAAAACATATTACTTCTTGTCTGTACAATGCGAGAAATAGCTCCTCATGATTTTTTTTCTTGTGTGATTTTCTATATGTGATTTATTAATTAGCCAGAATCCCTATAATTATTTTTAAATATCATATCTCCCATGTGCTTACTTGCTAACTAAGTCACATTTACAATAAATATGTCCTGGGAGAGGCTGAAACCATCCTGGAGGGAATGTTTGTAGCCTTAAATCATTAAGCTGGAATGTGTTATGGCATTTCCAGCAGAAATTATTGAGGCTGAAAATTTTGTTAGTAGTTCAAAACCTTTGTAACTAACCAAATTTGAAGTACTATACATTATTAAAAAGAAGAAACAGTAAGGTTTTTACCATCAGAAAAAAATTACCTGCTTGCAGTTTGGTTCAATAAAAAATAATTCCTTCATTTTTATCCAGTAGAAAAAGGTAAGGGATGCTTCCGTTTTTAAAAAATATTTCATTACAGTTTGCCATCAAAATGACAAGAACTGTTGTTTGATATTTTTTTTCATTAAGAAAGCTATGAAACTCAAAGATGTTAGGGGATTTGAGCTACTTCTAAGAATTAAAATGGAAGATGATTGTAAACTCTAGAATCCATACATTTTTCTAGGATCGTTTTGTCTACAAATATAAGACATTCCACAAAATAATCTTTTTTTTTTTAAAATTTGATTCTGTTTTCCTGGCTATCCTAGACTTCTCTGTACAGCCCAGGCTTGCTTTGAAATCACAGAGCTAGGACAGCCTTTGCCTCTGAGTATAGGGATAAAGGTGTGTGCTTCCACACCCGGCGCTCTAACTCATTCTTAAAACTCTGAAACAAACAAGCACAACCTTGCTCAAAATATTGATACTCATAACACACTTTATTCAAAAGTATTTTCCTGCTGTTTAGTACAACTTGTTACTTTTAAGAATTATTCATTCTGGTTATGATAAAATGGGCCAGTGTTTATGCTGCCCTAAGAATATGTATTCTGACGTGGTCCTAATACTCTGGTAAGACAGATATTAACACTATGTTAGAGTTGTAATGTTAAAGGGCTTAAAAAGTTTGTACAAAGTCGTATGTCCTATAATAGGCTAGGAAATCATATTTTTTGATGTCAAACATAATTTCTTTCTGTACTTTTGAAATTGGGCACACTATCCTATAGTGTGCCCAATAAATAATAACATTTATTACCCTATGTTATATTTTATAGTAAGTGCATATAGAGGTGAATGGAATGTTTTCTTTACTTCATTTGGAGGACTTTGACTCTGAATGAACAATTTCAGTGTAAAATGAGATCACTGTGGGATTATAGACAGTTTTTTGTTTGTTTGTTTGTTTTTGAGAGAGAGACTGAAGGTCTTTTATAGGAGCTGGAGGTAGACCTTGGCTAGGAGGTATAAGTAAAATAAGGAATAAAAAACACAAGCATGGCACAACATGGTGATATCAGAAATTCTGACTTGTACAGATTTTGGGAAAAGCATTTCGAGGCCAGTGCTTCAAAAGTGAGTTTAGTCCTGTCCTTCTGGCTGTCATAAACACGGAGGATCATTAATGTCTTTTGTTTTTAGTTTAAACAGTTTTCCTTTGTATTCTGATAATTTCTTTTGACAAATGGAGAAGTCAATTTAAGCATTTCTAGACAAATAATTTTGATAGAAAGTTTGATATTACCTTGTTTCATACTCATTATTTGTATTATTTATATTTATATTATTGCTCAATAACTATTAATTGTGATTTCAAATAATGGTTGATAAAATTTACCAAAAATTTCTTTAGCCACTCATGTGAATGCTTGGAAAATAGTATTATTTTTCTAACTCTATTGTTTGAAGAACTTGAATATGATTAGCACTTTTTGTGGAAGACAATTTTATACTCCCCAACAGTTTTCCTTTGCTGAATTCAGAGGTTTTGCTTTGGTCCTCCAATTAAAATAATAGGATTCTTTTTAATTGTTGAGATTTTTAACAATTTTAAATTGTTAATATTTTTGAGGCACTATTCTGAAGGCACTATTGGGTAGATTGATGACTGCTTACCACTGAAAGCACATACCATTTTGCAGCAGCATTCTCATTTATTAATGAATAGTGTGTAATATGACAATGAGTTAAAATATAAATATCTGTATAGATTGAATTCTCAGTCTAGTACATTGTTTAACTTTTATATCGTAGTGGCTATCATGTTAATACTATTTGATTAATTTGTTTTCTTCAGTTGTATGGTCCTGTAGATCATATCCAGGGCTTTGCAGTTGTTTAAGAAACACTGTATAACTGAGTTATTTTGAGATTAATGTATATTTTATATAAAAATTTATTCTATATTATAGTCAGAATAATGTAAGGACTGTGTCATAATCATCCCACCTTTTTGAAACCTTCTCAATGCTTATGTTCTAGAGGTGTGTGTGTGTATGTTTGTGTATCTGTGTGTGTGACATTTTAAATTCTGTTTTCCTTTTAAGTACATAATTATCTTTGTTCTTCTTTAAGGAGTATTTACTGGTTTCTGTTTAAATCAAGTTTAGCTATAGAGCTGACCATAGCACATGTCACTTATTCAAGGAAGTTTATTATATCTACATCCTATGGATAATTTCATTGTGGCAGACCACAGATGAGATCTAAGGAATGTTAAGAGAATACCAGTAACGCAATCTGGTAAATTACCAAATACAAGAGAAGGAGGAGCTTTCAGGCAAAGTAATTGAAATGGTAAGATGTAAGAAGTGGATATTAGCTATATAATATAGGATACCCAAACTAAAATCTACAAACCTAAAGAAGCTAAACAACAAGCAGAACCTAAGGAAGGTGCTTAATTCTCATTCAGAAGGGAAAACAGGATAGACACCAGGAGAGAGGGAACAGGAAGGGAGCCTACCACAGATGTCGTCTAAAAGACTCCACCCAGCAGGTGATAGAAGCAGATGCAGAGACTTACAGCCAAACTTTGGATAGAGTGCTGGGCGTCTTATGGAAGAAGGGGGACACAGAAGTACTTGGAGAGGACAGGAGCCCCACAAGGAGAGCAACAAAACCAAAAATAAAAAAATAAAATAATTTAAAAAGCTGGGCCCAAGGGAGACTGTACAGACTTATGCATCAACCAAAGACCATACATAGAGAGGACCTAGACCCCGTGCTTAGATGTAACCCATAGACAGCTCAGTCACCATGTGGGTCCTCTAGTAAGGGAAGCAGAAACAGTTTGACATGAATTCAGTTGCTTGCTCCTTTATCACTTCTCCCTGGTGGGTCAACCTAGCCAGTCCACAGAGGAAGAAGTTCCAGGCAGTCCTGATAGGACCAGAATAGGCTAAGGTCATACAGTAGGGGAGGCAGAATTCCCCTGTCAGTGGACTAGGGGAGAGGGATAAAGTAGGAAGAGGGAGGGAGAATGGGACTGGGAGGAGATGAGGGAGAGGCTACAACTGGAATACAAAGTGAATAAGTTGTAAATAATAATAATAATAGAAAAAAAGAGTGTCAAAGATGTGTACAGTCATGACAAGGGAATAAATAAAGTCAGAGCAGCCTTTGATGGAAGTAAGAACAAGCTTTCCACAGTGAAACTTCCTTTGGAGAGGTAGTACTATTGAGAGTCCGATTGACAGCTGACCTCAATGAATATTGATGATGTGGAAGGAGGAAACGTCATTGGAGCAATTTGCTCCTCTGCATTCTTAGTTGTATTTAAGCAGAAAAACTGATTTTTATTTTGAAAAAAAAAAAACAAACTTCATTGTTTAACAAATTAATCTACCAAAATTTGCTTTCGCTTAGAGCATTGTTACTTCTATAAATAATTCAAAACTGCTATTATGAAAAAAATTAAGAAAATAAAGGCTCAACATTAGACGCAATAGACAATATCCATTCATTAATTTCAGCGGCCTTCCAAAATAGCAAATGGGTTGTTTGAATACTGCTCACATATGGCATGCTTTATGAGAAGGCATGGAGAGTCAGTTTGAAGACCTTAGGTTGAAGTAAGGGATGACCACTGCAAATCCACTCCAGATAGACTTGGCTCATTAACTGAACACACATCTACACCATCTTGGAAAGTGTCTGGAAATCATCATCACATCGGGATGTTAGTCATCCATTCTGTTATTGGTTATTCCTGGGGAAATAATGGGTCATTTCATGACCTAATAATCTGAGTTTGTTTGGCAGATTTTATACTTCAAGGCCTCTATGAACTGTTTTGTAAACTTAGAGATAGTTGCTTTGATCTGGGCATAGAATAAAACAAGAACACCTACTAAATAGCAGCTAAAGTGCCTTTCATCTTTCCTTCAAAGCCCGAAATAAAAATAATCAGTGCAAAGTAATGCTTTTCTTGTTGCTTAGATTTTTACTTTCTTGATTACTTGGAAATCTCTAACATCATTGATTCCCAAAGCCAATACTGCTAGAACTCTTTCCATGTTAAAAAGTCTGAATTGAATGAAATAGATATGTCAGTAATGCATCTTAGTAGCTTTAATATAATCATCCCATTCTTACAATAAGTAAGGCTTAAACTTTGTATACATCAATTTATAAAAACAAAACGTTGTACTCTACATTCCACATAACAGAAATATTTCTTTAAATGTATCATTCTTCTCACCAGATATTTGTTAAATATCTGTGTCTGTGCATTATGCTGTGTGCCAAGAAGTAAAACTGTAAATCAACATCATGAGAAAAGTTACGTTTATGACTCTGTTTTTCTCAAGATTCATCTGTGATTCTTGGCCCAATGGGAGCTCTTTAGAGTGGATCCCTTTGGCTGTAGAAGGACTCCAGTGATACTTCAGTTAAACATGCACACACAAAGCAAACCCTCACACTGCACTCACTAAAGGCATATATAGGTTCCACTGGAGAATTCATTTGTTTTTCTTTTGCACTGTAAGGAAAAAAAAAGTCTGTTTCAAATCCTATTTGTCCCTTATCTCTGTTTGTTCAGTTGTTTTTAATATCACACACTGAAGGCATTTCAATAGCAGTTACTCTGTGAAGTCATTTGTTTTCCTTCAGCAGGCTGTTGCCTACTGAATTGTAAAGCAGCTCTGACTATTTGCATCCTGCAGATGGAGCGGCATATAAACACTCCCAGATATTTCTGGTAAGTATGAAAAAAATATCTTATTTGTCCTTTCTGTGAATAAATAAGAGAGTGTCAAATTTTATAGACTAATAAATTTGTATTCTGGCACTGACATTGAATCTCACATGCCTTGCTATGTCACAGATCCTGAGAAACACTTTCCTTTTTATTTCAAATGAATACTAAGTCAAATAGAAGCTCAATAAAAAAAGAATTTGATTGCATTGTTTTTGTCTGCCCAATATTGAGTTGCAATATGCTATAAGGAAATGCAATTTTCCTGCTTCCCCAGCTTGTTACTCAACAATCACTCACATGCACACAATCCTGTATGTCACAGAGATTTCGACTAATGAGTTAAATGTCGTTTAGTATTTACTTTGCAACAGTTGTGTCTCAACAAATTTAATAGTAATTTTTAAAATATACGCTTAGAAATACAGAAAGAGCTGCTTATAAGAGGACATCTAAATATGTCCCATTTAAAGCAATACTTTTTGAATATGCAAATATGCTGGCTTATGGGCACACGTATATCAGACTCAGACATAGAACTCTACATGGAAAGGACTGACTTGCAACAGCTCCAGAGAAAAGAAGTGTTCTTTTCCAATTCAGAATTTTATATTTAATTTGGGTTGCATATTTTATGATGTCTAATCTTCATATTCAGTGAGCTAATGAAGCTATGTAATAGGTGATTGACAGCTGAGTACTGATTTTAGAGTTGCAAAATGTAGCACCACACCTTCCAATTTCTGCATGTATTTCTTTTATGCACTAATAGCATAAAGTTATGTGCTTCATAAAGTAAACAAGAGAGTATAATTTTGGAGGTCCGTTTGGGTCTTAAGCACTGAAAGCTTGACTTCGATTTCTTTACTCCTGTGTGGGAAAGGTGGCTTCTGAACTCAGTACATGGTGCTTACTCTCTATTCTGCTTTCTGAAGATTAATTTGTACGAGTTATCCATGATATTTCTTTTACAAATGAGATTTAAATAGAACTTTTATCTAGTTGTCAATGTCTCTTTGATTTCTGAAGACTATTTTTTTAAACAAGGATTAATTTAACAAGAACTCTGTTTAGAATCAGTTTCAGAAGTACCTTAACATCGTAGCCACCTAGAATTTACTGACCCTTTGCTAGTTATATGTGTGTATACGCCTATGTATGTATCTGTGTATGTATACATATGTATATATACATATGAATATACATATATGTGCATATCTAGTATTTTTATACCTGTAAGTATACCTTTGGAATATAAAACTGACATATAAAAATTTAAAATTAACTTTGTTAATGCTTGAATGAAAGCTTATAAGTGTTCAAAAAACAAGTTCTTAAGTTGCTGCAACAACTTCCTCATCTCTTCTCTGAAATTAAGTCATAAGAAAGGTTAAAATGAACTCAGAGACAACATTACTTTGACACATTAATGATATCTGTCCCACGTCCTTGATTATCTCATCCATTCCTATCAAAAATCAAAATCAACGTTATATGTGATCTGTACAGAGACATAGATGTCTCTCTGTGTGTATGTCTTTCTAAATTATATTATAACGCTTATTACATGTTTCTTCCCACATTTAAAATTTAAGTTTAGAAACTACCATTTGATACTAAATTATTGGATTCAGTTTATATGTGTAGGTACAAATGTTTATGTTTATGCTTTATATAAAAACACAGGAACATACAAAAACAACAGCTGTGGCCAGGAAGAGTTTGCAGTACTCACGCAGACTTAACTTGTTAGTGTGAAATAACAGAACACATCAGCCCTCACAGCTGTAGATCGTAGAATCCTGATGTTCCCTCCACCCGGCTTCATTGAGGCAGTTCCTAGCTAATAGCTTTGGATAATATTTATTTTTTGTTTTTGTTGTCATTCCTGATTCTGTATTGGGATTGAATTTGGTAACCCATACAGGCTAGACAAACTCCACTGCTGATCCGGACTCCCTGACCAGGAAAGCTTAGTGGCCAAACATCACCTGCCAAATCAGGACTCCCCGACTGACCAGGAAAGCTTGGCAGCCAAACATCACATGCCAAATCAGAATGTCAGTTACAGTACACATATTAACCCTCACATATGCACACAGGTATAAACAGAGTAAATGTGCACATATATGTGTTATACACACATCTATACATACATACATACATACATACATACATACATACATACATACATACATACATACATACATAAAGGTCAGTAAATTCTAGGTGGCCACTGTTACTGCGCATCTGAAACTGATTCCAGAACAGAGTCCCATTTGAAGCCTCCTTCGGTTATCAAGTCGCCTTTGCTTATAGACGTTGGCCTTCCAGAGTTCTGCTCCCTTTGCTCAGCAGTAAGAGATGGTCTGCCTGCACGTCTTCCTCTGTCTAGTTGCTCAACAGTCAGTGAGGATTGCATGAAGAAACAGAGGATAAACTATGGGCATGGAGTACTCATTTAGGACCTCAGACCCATGAATCTTAAGTATAGCCTCTGATAAGGAGTTCACATTAAATTTCATGCCACAGAGGCGTTCCCAGCTGTTGAGTTGATGTGAAGGAGTGGAGTAGCTTCATGACAGATTACTGTCCTCTGGAGAAGACATGAAGTGGAGTGATGCTCTGTCTCTCCAACCTAAGGAGTGCTGTGAATATTCTCCAGTAGTGATTTGAGAAGGCTCATAACTTTAATGACACCCTTTATCAGTTGTCATGACTCTAGGCTTTGAAATGTCTCAGACCTAAGAAGGGACAAAAAAAGAACACGTGTCACCGGAGAGACAGAAATACCGTAGCATAGTATGATCGTCCTTTTTAGAAACTTTTGCAGTGATGAGAAGTCACTTGTGGCTTGTCACTCTAGGTAAACGACACAACTACACTTCGTTTGCCAGCTCTACTTAAAGATTTTGGTTTTATGGTTTAAAAAAAAAACCTGTCATTTATTCCTTCAATCACTTGTAAGTCCCCTGTAATCCTTTTTTCATGTAAGCACAGTGGAGTTTTCCCTTTTGTTTGCGGCCCCTGCGTTATTTACTTTGATGTGCTGTGAGAAAATCTGCAAGTGTGTTGTCCTAAGTGCAAGCATCTCACCAACAAGATGTGAGGCCTTGTAGTTCACTGAAGAAAGGGCTCTGTGTGCAGAAGGAGGTTTTGTCCCTGCCCTCTCCCTGGTGGGAGCCTTAATTGCATTTTCTCTCTCTCACACTGGCTGGCTAAGGAGGGTCTACCTCCCCTGCTGATGCTCAAGTTTTCAAGCTCTGTTACCCTGTGAAGGAGAAAATTCCTTGGTCCAGGAAGAGTGGGGTCAGATTTCTTTTTAAAGAATTGTCTAAGTGAGTATTGTAAGTTTACCAAGCACAATCAACACATTTTTTTTTTCCTGTATAGAATTCTTCTAGCAATTTCATAGAGCGCAGCTTATAAACGCTTCGGTTCTGCATATCACGAAGAGTCTCAGCTCCCAGGCAAGGAGGTTAGACTTCTTAATAGTCAGCAAACAAAAGTACTGTAATCCATGCCTTTTCCTAACCATCCTTACATGATTAAAAATATATCTCAAGGGGTATTGTTAATTATTGACATAAATGCCATTTTTCAGCCATGTTACAAAGACTGAGTTTTAAGAACCTTCTTACTTGCTGCTGTCATTTCTGCAGGTATGTTCAACATGTTTGAGTTATCAGAGTTGAAATTAGTTTTTTAATTTGTTTCTCCTTTGACAAAGTAATTTCAGTCTCACTATTTTTGAAGCTGCCATACCCACGTCCATTTCCTTGTTCTGTATTTTTCATGCAAGGCAGAAAGAGCATCTGCTTGGCATTTGTGGTTTCAAAGTGTCCTAAATATGGAAGCTGTATTCATCTGCATTCACAAGAGTGCTTATTTATTGTTTGAGGCTTAGATGTTTCATGTACATATGCATAGGCTAATTGTGTTTTTAAAAGCCCATGTCTTGTTATTCCAGCTAAAATAGATTACTCGAGCATGTATTTTATTTGGCAAGACCATATTTCATTCCTATGGCTTGCTTATAAGTCACAGATCCTCTCCGGGCCTTTCACATTTCCCCCTTTACAGCAAGTTTCTTCTCTTGTTCTTTTGCTCCGCATCTTCTAGTATTTTAAACTCCTCAACTTTCAAGCTGCAGCTCAACACTGACTGTCCCTTTTCATACACCTCAAGTAAGTGTAGTATCTGGTACTTATCTTCTGCTTGTTAGAAAAGGACCATACCTGTCTAGAGAGCACAGTGGGATTTTGGCCGATGTAGTTGCACAGGAAGTACTAAACATGAGATTGGAAGGAGCAAGGATTGGTTGGTCAAGAAGGAAATAAAAAAGAAGATAGATGTTATGAATCACAATGTGCAGATAAGGTGAGGTCACCTGCCTAGGGATCGGGATCAGGGATTTTAACTCTGACCAATTCTGCCATCAGCAATCACTGGGCTTTCAGGCCTTGTGCCAGAAGCTGAGAATACTCCAGAATCTTTCCAGCTGTTCTGAAAAGCAGTGATGCAACACAAAACTTGAAAATATCGCCTGGATGCAAGAGTACACAAGGCTTTATGAACACTGTAACATCCTCAAACAGAGAGTACTGCTATTAAAGAACAGCACCGTGGGCAAGAGAGATGGCTCAGTTGGTTGAGATGTTTGCTGCCAGGCATGAGTATCTAAGTTTGAGCCCTGAGTTTTCCTTAGTGGAGGAAGAGAAACATCTCTCCTGAGTTGTTCTCTGAACTCCCTACATGTGTGTACACACGCACAATAAATGAATAGAATGCTGCAAATTATGGTACTGTGAAGCCAAAACTTTTTATTTATTCTCTTCAAACAGCCTAAGGATATAAACGGAACTTCTTAAAGCAGGCTTTATAATAATGCATGTTTTAAAACATGGCATTGTTTTTGGTTACTGTAAGCAGGGTGATTTCTTCCATGCTCAGTGATCACATGTGTGACTGATGGAATTTGTCTCTCTCTTCACTAAATGGGTACCTAACAGACAAGAAGGACAGGCTTACATAGCTTTTTTATTTTTCCTAGTTAGTGAAGAATAAAATGAAGTCAGATTATATAACAAAAAAAGAAAAGGTTTTCAACAACTCTTAAGAATCATATATGTTAAATTTCAGAACTCAGGAATTTAGTGAGTCAAAACTATTATAATTTACAACTATCTAAACTGAAAGGTAGAAGCAAGATGCCTTACTGTGGTCACAGCATACTTTATTTCACTTAAATTCCATTTTGTGTTTGTATAAACTTAAATTTTATCTTTTTCCTAGTGGTCCTCACTCTACTTGTGTATTTCACCAGGAGAAAATATTGTCAGTGGATCAATACAATGTCAAAGACGTTGAACAAGAGTTATAAATAATTTGGTGTGTAGCTTTTCTATTTATCAGTGAATTTTATTCTGATAAAAATTCTTTCTGATGAAGGCTGTGGGACCTGATTATTTTTTTAAATAGGTCAAGAAATAGATCAGAAAATCTTCAGGGGATTTATCTCTGTTTCGAGTACTTCATAATGACAAACTTTCCTTGCCTAATGAGCGTGTCTAGATGAATTCAAACATATAAAGCAAAGGGTAGAAGAGGGCATTGGACTTCTAAGAGAACTGGTCTAATTGCAGTGATTGAACTCAAATGATTGGAAATAGTTTGAGAGACAGGCAAAGTGATAGATAGGTCCTACTTGTTAACCCAGACATACTGCCCTTACATGGGAGGATGAAAGTCACTTGGAAATAAGGAATAATGGACTATTTTTGTGTATCAGTTCTGAGCCAAAATAATGAAACTAACTATTTTTTTTCTCAAGTGAGGAAAACATTTGTTTTATCTGTTTTCTAACACTGTGTTTCAGCATTCAGTCAATTTTCTATACAACTACTTACTGGCAGTGTTAACTGAACACTGGTATGGATCAAGGTTTCTCTCACACACACACGAAAAAGTTGGAGGGATCCAATTTCTAAAGCATGAGAGATTGGAGCTATCATATCTGGACTTTTAGTGGATGATATTGTCCTTACCTGTCTAAACACTTCCTTTGTGCGATTGTGTGCATAAGAGTGCTTGTGTAGACATTCACTTGCATCTACGGAACACCATCTTTCAATCAATCTATCAATCTATTAATCAATTAATTAAATCACTTTACATCCTGGTCTTAGCCTTATCTCTCCTCACCTCCCAGTCTCACCCTCCCTTCCTTTACCTTTTCTCTCTTCTATTCCTCAGCAAAGGAATATCAGAGCTGAGTGTGTCCTCTTTACCTGTGGCCTGGCAAAGCAGTCCCTGCAGGGAGAAGTAACTGAAAAGCTGTTAAGAGAGTCCTTGTCATAAAAATCCCACACTCCCTTTAACTATGGGATGCACATAAAACCTGAGCAGCCTATCAGCTACATCTTTGTAAAGGGACTGTGTCCAGTCCATGCAAGGTCCTTGGTTGGTGCTTCAATTTCTGCAGGCCCCTCTTGGCTCGAGTTATTAGGCTCTGTTTGTCTTCTTGTGTAGCTCCTGTCACTTCTAGGTCCTTTTCTCCTTCCTCTCATTTTTCCACAAGGCTCCTTAAAATCTCACCCAGCGTTTGGTTGTGAGTCTCAGCATCTGTTTAGAGGTACTGCTGGGTTGAGCCTCTTAGAAGACAGCTCTGTTTGACACCTCTCTGCAAGCATAGCAGAGTATCGTTAATGGTGGTTTTCTCCCATGGAGTGGGTCTTGAGTTGGGCCAGGAATTGGTTAGACCTTCCCTCAGTCTCATTTATTTCTGTACTGTCTTTATCCCTGCACATTTTGTAGGCAGGGTGAATAGCAGATTTATTCATAATAGTCAGAAACTGGAAACAACCTAGATGTCCCTCAACTGAAGAATGGATAAAGAAACTATGGTACTTTACACAATGGAATACTACTCAGCTATTAAAAACAAAGAAATCATGAAATTTGCAGGCAAATGGAAAGAATTAGAAAAGATCATCCTGAATGAGGTAACCCAGACCCAGAAAGACATGCATGGTATTTAGTCTCTTATAAGTTAGTTTTAACCGTATAGTGCAGGGTAAATATGCAACAATGCACAGATCCTAAGAAGATAAGTAACAACAAGGATACAAGGAGGTAATGGTTAATGAGAGGGAACAAGGTATGAGAGGAAGAGAGGAAATGCAGAGAGATATGAGGGTGGAGATCAGACCTGGGGAGAATGAGGGAAGGAGGACAGAAGGTCTGTAGAGAAAAGAGAAACTGTGGGCAAGGGTATCTCTGACAAGCTTGAGACCTAAATCAGGTTAGGCTCCTGTGTCACGGGGATATGAGAGGGACCCCAGCAGAGACTCCTAGTAGCAGGAGCCATAGGGACAGAAGAGGACATCCTCTAACTAGACAAGACTCCCAGTAGAGGGAGAGGAACACCAATCCAGCCAAAAAAAAAAAAAAAACTTCGACTCAAAATTCAACATCTTTCTTTTGATCTTTATTTTTGTCTCTTTGTCAATGCTAGTCTCTGGTTATCACTTCTTCCCACTATGATGCCATGAAAGCTGCTGATGAAAAATTTATTTCCTCTTGTTCTTGTCTGCTTTGTTTAGGAGAGATATTCCTTTCTTGGGAAGAAATTAAGTAAAGATACTTTCAACTTTGTTTAACCAATATCTCATCTCCATGCCTTGCAGTAGTAGCATGCAATGTTGCACATTATATGTATTTCCTAAAATTCAAACATAATGCAACTGCTGTAGATAAGTATCTTAGCCACTGGTTTCACTTCCCCAAAAAGCAGCTAAGAAATTGCATTCAGTTAGTAAACTTTAGTTTAATGCCTACAATAGAATGCTCAAGAAGGAAACACGAATAAAAATCAGCACAGTCATGCATTTGATGATTTCTCTAGGAAATTTGTAAATATATTCACTTTAATACAAAGTGATACTCTATAAATTTTTACTGCACCTGTAAGAAATTAGACACTGGGGTTGCTAGTAAGAATGTACAATGGATATTCATTTTTTTCAATAAAATGATGCATAAAATGTAAAGAAAAGTAATAATTCTTAGATTTTTTTTTCATGAGAGTGTTCTAGTTCTGACCTCTGCATTGTCTCACGGTAAATGTCTAGGGCCAAGGAGTGGCTGAACCTTTCACATTGGTGTCCTCAGAGCTCAGGTTTGCCATTTATGAGTCCTAGAAATAACAGGCATAATAGGAATTCAGAAATATATTCATTGGTCTATGGAACATACTTTATGGTTCACTTCTTTCCTAATTCCAGGGTTTTTGCATTCTAAACCATGGCATGAAACTAAATTGAAAATTCCAGGAAATTGAATATTCTCTGCAATATTTTACTTTTTACTGTTCAGCAAGTGGACCAAGATAACCAAACCAAACAAAAAAGCATCGAATGTGCTTTCACTTAAATGATGGGATTGTATTTTCCTTTCAGAAGAATGAGTGTTGCAAGGTGGTGAGAGAGGAGTACTTTCTTGGAAACAAAATTATTTTCCACCTTTAACTTTGGAGTTGTAGACAGACTTTTCATGATACTTGATTGTACCAACTTCTAGCAAATTTAAAGAATATACCATATTCTGTTTTGCATACCCATCATTCACAATACTCCACATTTGTCTAGGGATAGAATATTATATTTAGTCTAAAATGTTTTGAGTGTTTTACAGTCATTTAAAATGTAACTGCTGTATCAATATAAAAATGTCTCAGACCAGGCACAGTGGCACACACGTGTAATCCCAGCACTTAGAAAGGGGAAGGCAGGAGGAACTCTGTGAGTTTGAGGACAGCCTGGTCTACAAAGTGAGTCCAAGACAGCCAAGGCTATACAGAGAAACCCTGTCTCGAAAGAAACTATCTCAGATACTACATATTTTGAGTGACTGAATATAAACTCTTAATATAAAATATCATAACACAGAGAAGGAACTGCCATGTGGCCGTGGTGTAGTCCCTTAGATTGCCAAACTCATTATAAACTTCTAGTTTTTGTGTATGGCCATCATGGTCATTATCTGGAAGTCTCCCACACCTTTTTACCAGCCTCTGTTTCCTATTCAGGTCACAGCAGAGCTGTCATATCCTCTATTCTTTTTTTTTTTTTTTGACTCCTCTCCCTAGGCTAGGTTAAGTAAGAACAGAGCATGAAATGGCTCATGATTTACAGAACCTTTTAACACATACCATCCCATTTGATCCTCATTATCTTCATCCACTCAGTGTTTCATTCACAGAGCATTTGTACAACACCGCTCTATATCAGGAACTGAAGTAGGGGCTCAGGTTGCCCCCAGTACAAAATGAAGTGTTTGTTCTTAGGTAAACCTCAGTTGAGTAGAGAAGTAAAGCCAGATAATTCTTGTGGTCAGTTGCAACCTTGGGACTGCCTTGGGGAAACGATGGAGATTGCATGATCAGTGCAGTGCGAATAGGTGACCACAAAGCGATGAGAATAAGCAAGAAAGAAAATGCTGCACTGGAGTTTGGAGACATCTGGAAAGTGAGGCCTACAGTTTTTATCCTTTTTATCAGTTTTGTTCTCAAGTGGTTAGATTGTATGCATAGCAGTGTCTAAAAATCACTTCATTTTTAAGGTTACTTTTTATATTACATGCGTGTATATCTGGGATTCTGGTATATGCCTGTGTGTATGGTATTTTAATCTTCCAATTTTGAGTTTGGATTTGAAGTTTTTATTCCTGGGGTGATGTGAATAGATGTTGTCTTCTGCCAGGGCAATTATAAACAGAGTTACACAAGTTGATGAAAGTGAGCTATGGTGCTATATTTAAAAACATATCATTCTTTATTCACCCATAGTTACCTAGAAGAGGGGAAATGCCACTAAATTTGATTAGCAATGACTGAGCACCATGAGCATTTTAAAATTTCTGTCTGTATATCTTAACAATCACCACAGGATTTGGATAAACAATAGTATTACCATGTTACCTCTGTGGAAGCTGAGACCCAGTGTTGATGCCATGGTCCCTAAACTGTATGTCTCTCCACTATACTGTGCCGTCTCCCATTAGCAGGTGCCAGCTATCCCCAAGTTCCTGTTTCAGGGAACATGCATGAGAATTACAACGAGAATGTTGTCAAGACAAGAATTTTATGTGATGGATAAACAAAGGATAAGGGAAAACAGAATAAAGGGCACAATATTGGTGGACTGACTCTTGAGGCAGAGAATCACATAGGCGAGAACTTACCTAACGTACTTTAGATGTAGTATCAGGAAGTAAGAAGCACCTGCAGCTTAGAGGCAAATTTCAGTGCTGCATGAAAAAGGAAGAACCTGCTGTAAAATGGGGGGTAACAGAAAATCATTTGTCTGGAGGGAAAAAAGGGGGGACTAATGTTACCAATGAGTGACAAGGTAAAAGCAACAGGATTTATTTGACAGGTTAAAGCGATGCCAAGTTTTCAATGTGGAATAGCAGCATTCAGATACGTTTTGTTCAGAAACGAAATGATAGGTAAGAAGATGTTCTCAAAGAGCTAAAAGACAGCTGTGCAAGGCAGCTTCCTATAATTTCATGAATGATGTATTTGCAATGAAGGCAAAAGATGAAAGCTCATAGGGATTTCAAAATCAGTTATTAGTTGGGTTTTTATTGCTTACCATAGTGTCATTCAAACAAGAAACGCAGTTCTAATATTAAACAAATTATTTATCAACCAATATGTTAATGACCAATTGCATTAAAATACCTACATTCTGATGTCACACTTTTGAAATTTTCTTATGTTACTCCTTAGATTCAGAAGCCAAGTTACATCCTGGGCTATATTAAAATTATTATAATTAGAAGTTAGTGGTGGGTCTGACCTTTTAAAGACCTGGAAACCCAACCCAACATTTCTCTTGAACATGACTTACAAATAACAGTAAAAAGTGACCCCACGATGTTGCTACCAGTCCTGATTGTGAAACTATTTCCCTTATAGATTTTTGCCCATTAAAATATTTCTGCTAAAATCTAGAATGTAATAGTGACTCTGAGAAATACACAGGAAGGAAGGAAATGTTTGGTCAAATTGCTGCTTAATTATTCCGATCCTGTAGTGCCTGGCTCTCTCTTACCGAATAACTTTTGATGCAATCACAATGAAAAGTCAGGAAATTAACTTTCATGGAAATTGAGTCATGCGTTACATGCACCTCTGATTCTGATGCTATTTATTTAGTAGCCAGTAACTCCGAACCTAGCTGTTCCACCAAGGATTCAGAGTCTGCAGACATTATTTTATCTTCCTTGGTGTCCCGAGATTCAGCTGCTGGACAAGCTCTCCCAACATGAGCACTCTTGTGGTCCCTCAGGTCTAATGAATTTTATCTTCATGAACAAGAAATTTTAGGTGAATTTGTTTTATCTGCAACCTGTTGTAGTTCTGTTTTTTTTCTTCATTATTTGTCAATGTCCTTCAGATAACCTTAAAATACAGACTAAGTCTGTGTTAATTACTCAATTCTGACTTCTCACTTTCAGCTAAGAGACTGTTACAGATAAACAGAAGTCTCTAGCGGTAGCATGTTTGTCTTCTTCAGTTCTGTGATTTGTAAGCACCTGCATAGGTTTGTAGAGACAGAACTTTTAGGAGGATGAAAAGTCACTTAAAATTGAATTTTGATGACATAGTAGGAAGTGAAGTAGACCAATGCCTTTAATTTTACATTTCAGTTTCAGGTCCAAATTTACCTATTTCGCAATCTGATGACAGCACTCTGCTGTATTATCTGTCTGTTTTATTCCACGGACCTGTTAACTGTAGCATGTTTACAGTAGGTTTTAACTCTTGTGGTAAGGGTGGTGGTGCAGACACTACATTGCCCTCGGCTTTGTAACGCTCTAGAAATGCTTAGGGAGGAAAGACTTTCCAACTGAGGAACTGTCAGCTTCACTGAGTGCGTGTGCTCATTCACACACAGCTGCATGTGGGTGGTTCATGTGTAGGTGGAGTTCAGAGGTCAACCTCCATGTTCTTTTTGAGATATTGTTCACTTGTTTTGAAGATAGGCTACCTCAATGCTCTGAGTTTGCCAAATAGAGGAGGCTGGCTGGCCATCAGGCCCCTGAGATCTGCTTCCCCAACTCTGGTATCACCAGTGTATGCTGTGATGCTAGACTTTTTTACATGGGTTTATGGGATCAAATTTAGACCCTTGTGCTTTCAGAATGAACACATTTTCACCTGATTTATGTCCAACCCCTGCCATTTGGGCTTCAAAGGGAGTTACAATGACCCATTTTTATTCCTGATTGTTGTAGTCATGACTTAGGGACTACTGAAGAAGATTTTTATGAGACTTTTACGAGAATGTCAGTCCTTTCAAGAGCATTGTAGAATGTGGGCATAGAATGATTGCTCTGTCCCAGTACAAAGAGTACCATTACTTAGGAGTTATATCAATCCAAAAATAAATAAAAGTTTCTTAAGTTCTTAAACTCAGTTTTTATACCTGTCAGTTTGGACAATAATGCCTTTTAGACAGTTGGCATCAACACAACACATAATACTGTATAAGGCTTTTATTACATAATATGTACCAGAGATATACTTATTTCTTCTACCTGTACATTCTTTACTATAGGAAGGATGGTAGAACATTATCACTCCCATTCTAACACCTACAACAACTTTTTTTTATTTTTTTAATTAATTAATTTATTTATTTTTGTATCAATCACAGGTTAGGTACTTTGCATCCCAAGCACAGGCCCCTTCCTCATTCCCTCCCTCCCACCCTCCCCCTCCCTCCCTCATCTCCTCCCTGTCCCTTCCAAGTCCACCAACAGGGGAGGACCTCCTCCCCTTCCATCCAACCCCAGCTCATCCTGTCTCCTCAGGACTGGCTGCAATGTCCTCCCCTGGGATCTAGCTAGTCTGTCACTCCACAGCATGTATGGGGGAGGGTCAAAGAGTCAGCCATCAAGTTCATGACTGAAATAGTCCCTGTTTCCCTCACTAGGGTCTTCAGTCTGACACCGAGCTATCATGCGCCCCATCTGAGCAGGGGTTCCAGGCCACATCCACACGTGGTCCTTGGTTGTAGAAACCGTCTCATACAAGACCCCTGTGCCCTGCTCAGTTTGGTCTTTGTGGAGCGCTTGTTCTCCCCAAGTCTCACCAACCTCCTCCATTTCTATCATCACTTCTCGCCCTCTGCCAAAGTCTTGATCGCGAGTCTTAATATCTGCTCTAATACATCGCTATGTTGACCCCCTCCCCACCCCCAGAGGTCCTCCTTGGCATGCTCCTGTACTGTTGCTTGTTTTCTCCTCCACTCAATGTCCATCCCATTTGTTCATCCAAACGAGCATTGATCATACCAACGTGGGTCCTCCTTCCTGTATATCCTCCCTAGGTGTCACCTACAACATCTTATCTAAGTCTCCAGAATAAGGGATTCATACCCATACAAAAAGCATTTGATATTACATTGTCTTTCTACTATGTGGATAATAACTACCATTCATGCTGCAAAATAGAAATACGACCCGATTTTTATGTGCTTTGTAGAATATGGGAATGATGTGGGCAGTAGAGCTACCACTGAGGAAGCCAGTTGCTTAATTTTTGCATCTGCCTTTGGAATGGTTTGTTGGTGCTCCATTTTATGTAGAGATAGTATACTGGAGCCGCCATGTAGTTCCATGAAGCAGAGGGTCTCACTGATTAATCTGAACATTAGAAAATGTGACTTTATTCCAGGCACATGTACACCCTGGAGGGTCATATCACTGATGTCATTTTGGAAATTTGTTTATGAAAAACATTTGTTTGACGTTAGAGTGTAGCACTCTTTTGTTGTATTCACCATTGTTCCTTTGGGTGGCTTTTAGGGTGGCAGACAGTAAAACAATCAGACTTTGCACTATTTATAGGAAATAAAATTAAAGCCTTAAAGATAAATGAGCACAATTTGTGAACAAACTCAAAACAACAATCTTTATGAAGATTATTTGTATGCCATTACCATTGGCTTCTTCCAAAGATATATTCTCAATGATAATAAAGTAATAAAAGATTGTTTTCACAGCTGTTTGTCTTTGATTACACATTTCTTTGAAGTACTGTAATAAGACAGACTTTGAACCTGGAAAGAGATCAAATAATGAATTGTTCTGCTTTGTGAAGCTTAGGAAGGGATTTTATTGTCGAAACATATAGAGCAACATATTTTTTCTTCTTACAGTTAAATAATGGTTGAAAGTACTGTGAGATCATTACAGATGGACCAGATTAAAGGGCTTGGGGCCAAGTGTGAGTGATCAGCGCCAAAAACATTGGAGCTTCACTTTAAAATGTCAGGTTTTATAATTATCAAATATTTAATTTTGGATTATCTTTAAGTTACCATTGAATATTATGGAGATGTTAAAATATATAGAGATATATTTTCTCAATCATAATAGTTAGGTCTCAAACAAATACAAAATTTAAATTCCTTCATCCTAAGTAACTTGTTTTAAATTTGTCATTGTCCTCAGTTTTAGGTAGATGACATTAAAGAGTTTCTCTACGTCGAAGCAGATGTCAATAGATTTTTTTAAAGTAACAAATATCATATGGCCTTTACTTTCCTTAAAATAACAATTTAGAAAGCACAGCATGGTTTGATTGTAGCATTCTTAGTATGCTTTTGAAGTGCTCTATGCTAATGTAGTTGTTGTCTTGTTATTTACATCACCAGTTTCTCAAATATTATTTAATATTTGGTGATCTGCAGAACCCAATAGATATCATAAGAAATTCTAAAATTAGGCATAATCTCTGTAATGATTCATTTCAGTTCAGTCTATGGTTGATATTATGTCTACATGATCATGTGCATCAAATGATAATCAGGCAGCTATTTCAATTTAATGTTTTAATTTAAAGTTAAAACAGCAGACTGCTTATGTAAATATATAATGGTTCATGGCCATATGAATTAGAGAATTAGTTCCATTTCTATGCCTATTTTCAGATCTTGTTTCTTTAGCTTATTACTTTTTCAAACTAGTTTTATTGTATTTAGAAGAAAACGTTTTTTTTTATTTAAGATATAAACCTTTCAAATGATAATTTTCATGGAAATACTAGACAAAGGAATGTTGTAACTTTAGAGATTTTTATGATGAAGGTGTGTTTAAGAGATGTCACTTTGATATTTTTACATTATGTCCTACATTTGTCAGCTAAAACCAGGATATTGCCTCAATGAGAAAAAGCATGTTCTGCACTTGTCAAAAGGCAGTAAGTAATGATTAAAATAGCAGTGTGAAACGCTAGGAGATTAAAGTGATGCTAATGATAAGTGAGAGAAGAAAAGGGCAAGCTATATTTTAATCCCTGAGAGAATGGTTAATGACTTCTATTGCCTGAGATTAAACTAAACCTGTCTCATCAGCTTTTTCTGCCTGGTGAAAAAAAGCTCTCTGCACTTTAATTTATTAAAGTCTTTTAAGGAAGCACATTGATCTACAGAGGTTAAACTTTTAAAAATTGTGCAAAACACACACAAATGCTTCAGCAGAAGTATGATTTTGTTGCTTTTAGTCATGCTTACAGACTTACAAAGAATCCATTGTCTACATCATAGGATGTTTAATTAAGAGATATTAATTACTTAAGTCAAAAGACTTTTATTTTATATTTTTGAAGCTAAACATAGCCATCTTACTGCAAGGGCTAGTTGCTGGTATATTATAGAGGCTAACAATCTAATGGAGGTACTATTAAATCATAGTAGTGATTTTTAGAACAATGTGGTACATAGACTATTCAAAAATATGATTTACGAAAAAAACTTAAAATGTGATAATTCTATGCTTTAAGCAGCTCTACAGCCTATGAACTTTAAATGCCATGCTATTGTTACTTTCAATGTTTGATGACTACCTTTCTTGAACTTCTAATTCAAGCCTGTACATTTTATCCTGTACTCACCCTCAACTATGAAGATAAGCTGCAACTAACGTTTACTTTCTTTACCCTTGTTTACCCTTCCCTATATGAAGGATGTGAGTGTGTGCATGTGTGTGTAAGCATGTGTGTGTGTGAGTGATTGTGTGTGAGGTGTACTATTAGCAAACTAGAAAAATCATAATTTTACTCAAATCCTTTTTTTGCTGATGAAAACCATATTCAAAATATTTCACAGATTACATTTTATATTTTTATTTTATTTATTTACTTGTTACAGTTTGTTCACTCTGTATCCCAGCTGTAACTGCCTCCCACATCTCCTCCCAGTCCTGCCTATGTCCCTCCTCTACCTTTATGCCCCTCCCCTTGTCCACTGATAGGGAAGTCCTCTGCTTCTATTTGTCCCTTGCCTATCAGATCTCATCAGGACTGGTTGCATTGTCTTGCATTGTGGCCTGCTAAGGCTGCTCCTGCAAGAGGGACAAGATCAAAGAGCCAGCCACTGAGTTCAAGTCAATGACAGCCCCTGATCCCCTTACTAGGGACTCCACTTGGAGACTGAGCTGCCATGGGCTACATCAGTTCAGGGGTTCTACTTCACCCAAGAAAACACAGGATATAGATAACTTCACAACAAAAAGTTAAAAAAAACTAGCATAGAAACACACCATCACAGTAAAAGGGACTAACAGTCATTGGTCACTATTACCTATTAACATCAATGGACTCAACGTTTTATCTTAATCTGATTGTTGTCTATCATAAACATAATACATTTCACACAGTCAGGACCTAGATGCATACTGATTGACTGTAACAAATTTTCACACTTCCTTCTAGGGTTCTCTATGAGATACTGTATGTTCTCCTCTGAGTTAGGAGTTACCAGTTAAGTTTTTGTTTTTTAAGTAAATAGGATACCTAAATTGATAAATTTGTTTGCATTTAAATGTCCAAGTGACTGTTTTAAGCCAGGCTTGTATTTCAACTTAAAAGAGACATATCATTTGGAATAGATATCTTGGGTTGCTTTTTTTACTTCTGTTAATAATGTTCTTTGAAACCCATATTATTAATCCTTATCATTCTTAAGGGTTTATTTCTTTATAATGACTAAAAAGAGAACATTTAAAAGGAAGATTATTTCTAAAATTTCATTATCGAAAACATTTTAAGCTTTATTTTCTACCTTTCCTTTTAGTTGAGCAAGTTTAAACTCAGTCCATTCTTTGATGCTAATGAAACAGCAATTTTTCTGAAGGCCATGTAGCCCTAATGAGCAGCTTCTTATGAAAGAACATTTAATCAAGGTTTATTTTTAACTTGTTTAAACAGATCTAATAGTTTGTGCTGATTTCATTTCAGTATAATAATTGCTAGCAATCCTATTAGTAAGTCCTAGTGAAGGGAAGTTAACACAAATTCCATTCTAATGAGAATAGTTACAGCAAAAATAGTATTCTCATGGCAGAATCTGTATGATACTGGTACTAGCTATTCTGTGAATCATGAGTTACTAGTACATGAAATTTGGTAGCCTTATTTAATATGAACTTACATTGTCTCTGAGAGAAAATGTTAACGATATTATTGATTAGGGAGCATTTTAAAAGATAAATCATATTTATCACATAAGCACATTTTGATACAGTTTTATTGTAATAATACCTGTTATATAATTTAGCTGAATTTTGCACCATGATCTGGCTATGCAGCTCAGCAGTGAAGTAAATAGTTCTGATGCTCAAGTTCCTGAGTACCATCCCCAGCGTCATTTCTTATGAAGTGACGTCATCTTTGAGAACCTTACTTTTTATTCATTTCAGCCTAGACTGGGGGTCGGAGGGGAGGAATGCTGCCAGTTTAGGACAGGTTAAAATATACCTAATAGAATTAAATCATGATTTGAGAATATTAAGGTTTGAAAATAATATTAAGTAACTTCAGTTATAATACATAACAAAACACTTTCTAAGAGATGTCAGAATATTCAGCTGGCAAATGTGGGAAGTTCTATCAGTTTACTTTGAGGATGGGCTTCAGAGAACACTGTGGTGTGTTATACTGTTCAACAATGGGAAAACCTGAAGCTCAAACTTCAAAGTGATAAAGATGGCAAAAGCAAGATATTCTCATACTGAAAACATAGTGAGGGAAGAATTTTAGGCCCAGCAATACAAATGCATTTTTTCTAAGTTCAGGTTACAATCTTTTAAACTTTTTATTGCATAATATGACATAGTGACATTTAAAATATGGAGAAATTGAAGATAAATAATATGGACTGAATGGCATTGATTTAAAATTTTAAAGCTATACTAAAATATTCTAATATACCAAAGGACATTTTAAGTTATACATTGTTTATAGGTTTCTGATTAGAATCCCACAGCATAATGTATTATAGCTTGCCTTTTCCGGGAGAGAGAAAGAATATTGTCTGTAGAAAAGAATGTATAGTAAAATTTAGGATTTTTTCTTTTTCATATAAATCATTTGCCTTTTTTGAGAGGCCTTATGCACAAGATTTTGTCCCCATTTTAAATTCCAATCAATAGCTGATATAGGAACACTTTCTGAAGAACATAATTTATTGCTTAAAAATGGTAAAGTTGGAGTAACCTGTAAGAACTGTTGGGGTTATTTTTATGCCTGAAATACAAAGAATAAAATCTCTCAAGATCACTCAAGCCATCATATCTTGATAATTTAAACATATCTTTAATTGCATTTATTAACAAAACCAAAAAGGTATGTCCCTATCTCCTGTTTTTTCAGAAAAAAATATTGTTATTAGTATACACTATTATCCATCAAAGAGCCTGATAAGGACCAACAATATTCTTCTTTGGTCTAATTTTAGAAGTTTTGAGTCTCATACTTGATGGAGCTTGAAAGCATGTTGCTTTTGAGATGTTCCACAGGTGTTTTGATTCCACAAAGATTTGAGAATTACTGTTTTCAGAAGCACAACCCTCTGTTTATGAAGAGGAAAAGGGTCACTTTTAGCAATTTTGTCTACTAAGATGAACTTTAGGTTAACTATTTTGTTTAGAATGTATCAGATGTTGAAGGCTTTCATGAGGACGTTTGGGGCTCTAGGTATGCTGTTTGTGTGCACATGTCAAAGTTAGTGCACCCATCACCGACACTGAATTCTTAAATTAAACTTGTCCTCTGACTCAAGTTTCTTGTCTGTATTAACTTGAAACAAACTCACATGGTTTCACTGATTGCTTTTTCACATTTGTTTTTGTCAACCAAGTTGAAATGAATTTATAAAACTACAATAACTGCAGCCTGTCTCATCGAAATGAATTAACTTGTGTTCCTAAGACAAGATAACATATCCTAATGCAGACGGGAATTGGAGCAAAAGCTTTACAGTAGTGAAACTAAAAGACAGTTTTCTAGCACTCAGCAAAGATGCAATAAAAAGTGAGGTATCAAGTAACACAGTCTCCTATTCTCCTCAATTTAACAAATTATGAAGTAAGAAACTGTCTCAATACAGTCCACATTTTTTGAACTGTTTGAACAATTTAAAAGAAATTTGGCCAAAAATAGAAGTAATATAATGCAAACCAAACAACAATCAGGAAAGCACTCATGATTAAAGACCACTCTATATTTTATTTTAGCTGCCCTTATTCCTTCTGAAGTAGCCTGTCCATTTTGAATCAGAAAAGAAAAAAAAAATGACACCTGTATAGTTTGCTTACTGAGCTCTGAAGCACAGTACAGTGAGAACTGAACTTAAAAAAAACTATATAAGCATCTTATTTTGTTGAAAGAATAAGAATATATTTTTCTATCACATTTATTGACTGTTTTCCTTTCGTCTTGGAAAATCAATATGTAAGAATGACGAATGAATTGTTCATGATACTGAGTTATATCCCAACTTTTCCTGCTTACATGGGTGTTCTCCCTGGCTGGACATTAAAGAAATAGCCTTCATCTCCTTCCTCCTCTCAAGTTCTCCATACCCTCTCTCCCCTCCTCATTGAATCCAGGGCCTGGTCAAGATATGCGAAGGATCTCATCTTTCATTACAGTACACTCCAGCTCCTGGACTTTTTATTTACATTTGTACCTATTCCAGACAGAAAGGAAAGAAAGTAAGCAGGTTATAGGCCCCCTTTGTTTTGATTATGGAAAGTATTATTTTAAAAAGGATGAAAATGAATATTTAGCTCCTGGTTAAAAATATTTAAAGTGTTTGAGTGCCATGATAGAACCATCAGGGTTTTAGAGTCAATAATGAGGCTTACATCTTTGGAATTACTTTAATAAGAATATAACATTCTGAAATGCTAATTATGATAGCCATAATTATACTAATACCAGTAATAACAGAAGTATCCAGACTTAAATATGTGAAAGTTTAAGCTGTTAAAAATGCTAAATTTTGCTGTGAGGTTAAATCATTTTATTGCAAAGTACTGTTTTTATTCTTCTCATATTATCTTTTTTAAAAGCTATATTCTTACAATTCCACTGAAAGTTATACAGACTAAAAAGTGTTAAAAGGCTAGGAAAATATTATTTCATCGTTTTTGTTCCATTAGAATTCACTTGGGTGGCTGAGAAAATGGTTTATGGATTAGAGAGAGAAGAACAAGCTAAAACATTTCATACCTTCATCTCTGATAAATTCCCCAAATTCATTCTTTGCATCTGGGCCATAAATAACAACCATGCTTTCTGCTAAAAAGAGCTTTTTCCTACACCAGGTCTTTTGTCTTAGAGATGAATGCTATAATAAATTTGAAGTCTTAGGGGGGGCATTGTTTGAACTATAACATTATGGTTTACAACTGTTGCTTCTATTATGAGGAGGATAAAAAGCGACGCTGAGGCTTGATCTCTGTCACAGAAATGGATTAATATTTCAGTCTTCAATGTGGGTCAAGTGTATGATTCTCCCCAAAGCAATTCACTATGATTAATTTTTATTATGTGAGCATTCAGATTCTCTTTATATTCTTATGTATTTTATTCCCCTACTGACTCACTCCACACAACACTGGAACTTAGATTTCTCACATAGTAGTGAAAACACAGAAGTTTACAGTCTTGAAAATTTTAGTAAAACCTTATGGGTAAAACTCCTGAAATGTATTTTTTCAGCAGTTATATGGATAACACATCACATAAGATTGTTAAATCATTTTATTTATGACTTAGATCAGTCAGATCAACATTGGATCAGTTTCCTAATAAACTGTTAAATATTATGTTATTTTAATTACTAAGCAATATATGATATTTAAATTTACCAATGATTAACTAATTAGTTATTGAGAAATACAGTCTCTCACTGCGTGAAAATGGCAGTTGTTTAAAGGTTTAATTTTAAGATCTGCTTTACCTGAAGTCAGAAGATAATAACAAAAACAAGAGCTCTCTTATATTATCTATACAATAATTTTCCATACATTTCTACAAAATGTATATAATGTAATAGCTAAAAAGTTTACAGAAAACAAAATTTTGTAGATTATTAGTTGAGACTATCTTTTTTTTTCTTTTCTGGGAAAGGAATCAAGCCTTTTTTTCATGATTTGAATCCCAAGCCCCATACCTGTTGGATAAATGCTCTACCTTTTCCTCTCCTGAGCTGAGAAACTTTGCGCATACTAACAATTTCATGCATCATGTAACTCTCCTCTGTAGTCTGAGAAACACTAGAAACTACAAAATGTAATATTTTAATAAGTAGAATACTACTAATAATTCCTGCAAAATATTTGCAGCGTAATTGACAAGTCTTGTTTATGACGTTTTTACTTTACAAACTGTTGTTAAAATGTCAGACACATCAGTTATTAGTTATCGAGTTAAGAAAGACATGGTTTCCACGTGCAAGGAACTCACACACCCAGGACAGACAATTATATGTGATAATAATACCCTGTGGAGCCAGAGAAAATAGAAGTCACGGGGTAACATTTGTTCCTACTATATAAAATCTAGTTTTGTTGTGTATTATCTCAAACCTAGCTACAACTTAAGAAGAAGTGGACTGGTTTAAAACAGTACTACTGCCTAAGGCCTGCTCTAGATGAGCTAAGCAAGAGGTGAAAGTGGTGAATGAAGCTGGCTGTTTGGAGTTCTAAAAGTCCCTCAAGTGATTATAGATTGTAACGCCCTTCTAAGTCGACATGAACTAGGACAGCGGTTACCTAGTGAAAAGAGGGTTGATGGAGAAAGATGTGTGCATGGGAACCTGGGAGAGAGCAGAGCATGGTCGGGAGCACAAGCTTTACTTTTACATCTGGCTCTGATATGACAGTCATATAAAACTTTGTCAGAGAAATGATAAGTCTGAGAACCACATTTTTTTGATAGTGGAGAAGTATTGATACTTATAAGCATTTCTAAGGTACCTGACAAATATAATGATAATCACAAATGCTGCTTAAACATGGCTGAAGACAGGGTCTTAGAAAGACAACTCAATAAATAAGAACGCTTGCTTTGTCAACACAAAGACCTGAGCTTGAGCTTACAGCACCCACATAGAAGCCAGGCATGGTTGGCTATATAAACACAGTGTCACAACATGGCTGCCTTTTAAACAAAGCAGTGTGAGAAATGGGGACAAATGGCTTATACAAGGTCCTGGGTACCCAGCCTAGCCCAAAGAGTAAATTTCAGGTTCACTGAGAGACCATGTTTCAAGAGAATAAAATAAAGAGCAATCAAAGAAAACATCCAGCATTATTGGGTTTCTACATAGGCCCACCCTCACACTTGTAAACTCACATGTATTCATTACACACACTCTCTCTGTCTTGTTCGCTCACTCTTTCTCTCACATGCACGTGCTCCCTCTCACAAATCCCCTCTCTTGCACTCTCTCTCTCTCTCTTACACACACACACTTCTCTGACTCTCTCTCTTCCTGTCTCTCTTTCTTTCTCAGGCACACACACACACACACACACACACACACAGACACAGACACACACACACAGACACACACACACACACAGACACAGACACACACTGCAAAGATGACTGAGACAGGTTGTCACTAGACTACATATGCAATATTCTTGAGTTTAGATTTTACTTGAAAACCATGAGGACACAGTGAAGATTTTTTTTAATTTTTATTCTTTTGTATTAGTTACAGTTTATTCACTTTGTATCCCAGGTGTAGACTCCTCCCTCATTACCTCCCAATTCCATCCTTCCTCCCTCATCTCCTCCCTGCCCCTCTCCAAGTTCACTGATAGGGGAGGTCCTCTACCCTTCCATCTGACCTTAGCCTATCAGGTCTCATCAGGACTGACTGCTTTGTCCTCCTCTGTGGCCTGGTAAGACTGCTCCCTCCTCTGGGGGAAGTGATTAAAGAGCAGGCCACTGAGTTCATGTCAGAGATAGTCCTTATTCCCCTTACTAGGAAATTCATTTGGATACTGAGCTGCCATTGGATACATCTGAGCAGGGATCCTAGGTTATCTTCATGCATGGCCCTTGGTTGAAGCAGTTTTAAAGCATCTGGTTTATATGGCTGGACAACATAAAATGTCTAGAAAAAGTAGAGGTGGGAAGGCTGTTTTAAACTAATAACAGCACTACACCTGAAAATAGAAAGAAATTGTTCTGAGAACTGAGATCCACAAAAGATGAATAAAGGAATCTCTTAAGGGGTGGTCCATTGAATTTGGCCACCAGTGCTTGGTTTAGATGAAGTGAAGCCCTAAATTGTATGGTTATGTAATATAATGCTGACGATCTTAAATGCTATGGTCAGAATAACATTAGTTAAAATAAAATGTCTTTAAAAAGAGATAATTTTAATATGAATATTACTGATATCACCAAGTTATTACTTAAATCATCAATATTTGATTATACAGACTTTACTATTTTTCCCATTGCCATTTTCTCCACAGCAGTGACTAGGATGGACATACACAAGCTAAGTGTTCAAGAAATGTTTGTTAAAGTCTTAGATAAATAAATGAAATATTCTCCAATATTTGGTGCTTTTCATTTGTAAGTATGTGTTAACTAATTTGGCAACATTTTTTCCTATTGAACATATAGCTTTATCAAGGATGCACCTGCCCCTTTCATTTTAAAAGTCTATTCAAATGTTTACTAGTTAAAATTGTTATATTGGAAAGTTCTCTAAAGGAACAGGACTCAGTCTCAAGTTAAAACACCACTGATGAGACATTAGTATAACATTAAGCACTTAAAATTTTTTAACCAACCAGACTTAAAACCTAGCACAGATTCATTGTAAATAATACTAGCGTAGTCACATTTGAGAAAAGAAGATATTAAGAAGAACCTGTAACACTTCCCATCTCCCAGGTAAGCATGAGAAACAATGAGTGCACACACACTTAGCAACTCATATGCCTGCATCTACAACTTCACTCTAACACATCTGGATTTGCTCATAATTGCTCTACAGCTGGCACATAATCTCCAAAATGAATTCAACAGTATGAAATTCACTCAGAAACACAGGTAATTATTAAATGAGTTGGTAGACAGAGGATGCATCAGACAGAGATTGTACAAAATGGTGTCAGCCCTCGTGATTCTGATGAAAGGTTCATTGAGTTTAAAGCATCCGGACATGTCAAAAGCAGCTCACTTGAGGCATCAGGCCAACATACGTCAAGGTTTAAGCTTCTTTTCACAGCTATACTATGAGCACAGGTTTTTTTACATACAACTGATGAACTACAAGCATTTCTCCAAGTTTTACTTATTCATTTACTTTTCTACATAAATGGCAGTAATTGAGAAAGTATATGATCTTTGTTTGGCCAAATAGTAATACTATCAAATTTGAAATGTAAAAATGTAAGCTTTAAGTTTTCCTCTTTGGGTGGATTTTCCTTGATTTGGGGTTTCTCTCGTGTTTTGAATACCTTTGGCCCCTTTCTTCACAGCACCTGTGCTGTCCTGGCATTGTCCTGGCTCTTTTGTTTGTGCAGTCCATTCACTTGGCAGGTAGGTCTAGCACTAGGATGGTAGTAGACAGTTTACTTATCTTCTACTTCATTAATGCAGAGGCCTATAGGAGGGCTCAGGACACACATATGGGGGCCCAAATAAGGAGTTTATTGTCTGAACATGTTGATACAGACCTATCTGCTGAGACTTGATTTACTCGGGGAAGTTTACCTATTTGAGCTACTGAACTGAGTATAGATTTCTATACAGTATTTGATATGAGTTCCAGCCTTTCTCTTAAACCAGCAAGTTTACTTTACCTAATTTCAGTTTTCTGGTCTGTGTCCTTAACATTATGTATTCAATCTTATAGGCCCGTTTTATTTTTAATTTTTTATTAATTACACTTTATTTACTTTGTAGCTCCCCTGTAGCCCCCTCCCTCCTCCCATCCCAAGCCCTCCCTTTCCTCCGTTCTCCACGCATGCCCCTCCCCAAGTCCACTGATAGGGAGGTCTTCGTTTCCTTCCTTCTGATCCTAGTCTATCAACTCTCATCAGGAGTGGTTGCATTGTCTTCCTCTGTGGCCTGGTAAGGCTGCTCCCCACTCAGGGCGTGGTGATCAAAGAGCAGGCCAATCAGTTCATGTCAGAGGCAGTCCTTCTTTCCATTACTATGGAACCCACTTGGACACTGAACTTCCATGGGCTACATCTGTGCAGGGGTTCTAGGTTATCCCCATGCATGGTACTTGGTTGGAATATCAGTCTCAGGAAAGACCCCTGTGCTCAGATTTTTGGTTTTTTGCTCTCCTTGTGGATCTCCGTCATCTCCAGATCTTACTATTTTTCACTTCTTTCATAAGATTCCCTACACTCTGCCTAACAGTTGGCCATAAGTCTCAGCATTTGCTTTGATAGTCTGCAGGGCAGAGCCTTTCATAGGCCCTCTATGGCAGACTCCTACATTGTTCCCTGTTTTCTCCTTCTTCTGATGTCCATCCCCTTTGCCTTTCTTGCTGGGAATTGAGCATTTTATCCAGAGTTCTCCCTCTTGATTAGTTTCTTTAGGTGTACAGATTTTAGTACCACAATCTTATAGACCTTTAAGGCCATTGATTATTAAATGAGTTAATAATTGTGTATGAAACATAATTATTAGTATCAATAGTGGTTGTAGCCTTCTGTTTACATCATCTATATTTAACATTATATATTTAATTTAGGGTTACATATATACATATAAAATTCATTTGGGTCTACTTATTAAGTTAACAAAAGAATGTTAAAACTTTTCCAGGCGGCTTCATTCTGATAATGTTCTTAGGGTCCCCGTCCCTACTTTCACCTTACACATCATACACATTACACACCTTACACATACACACACCTTACACATCATAAACACAGCTCCTGGGCTCTCAAAAGATGGCCCCAGCAGCTGCAGTTGCAGTATGTGTAACTTTAGTCCAGGAGAACAAATATGACTCCTCTCCAGAACTGCCAAAGGCTCAGAAGTTCTTTAGTACTTATGCTCTCATTCCACCCAATGTTTGGTGTCTGAAATGTTTGAGGTTCCAGTAATATTTTAAAGGAAAAATTATTTTATAATCTGAGAGGAAATAAAAAAAATACAAGTGTTTCCCAGAGAGGACACTTTGTCTAACTTCCCAAGTAACAGTAGTTAATTGCAAGCCAGGTCAGTAGAGCATTTTCTAATTGAGAGGAAACGAGAAGGTTTTGTAGTCCCAGTTAACAACAAGAGTTTCGTGCCCTATTGCATACCATAGAATACCCTTCTAATAAGATTTGTCAAGTACAGGCAAAACGGCCTTATTACACACATTGTACTGTCCAATGGAGTAAATTACAAAGTGTGAACATATAATGACTATCACCAGAATATTTAATATGAAGGATAAAATAATAATTTGAGAAAAATGATTCCTCAAAGGAGCAAAGATTAGGATTAAAATGAGAGTTAGAATCACATAGAGGTAATTCAACATTTGATTAAGGGCTTAATTTACTTATCTTTATTCAATTCAAGCTTTTTTTTTCAAATTATTAAGATTTGGTGAATCGAGAGTTATTTTTAGATGTTCTTGCCTCACAGTAGAGGAAAACCGATCAAACCCCTACAAGATGAAGGGTTTATGATAGTACTGATGTAGGGACAGTGGACTATGGAGATGAGCCTGTTGTATTCTATAAATTTCTTCAATGTGAAGTACTGTATCCCAATTCTTTGATGTTTTGAACAGATTGATAGTTGAAGTGTCAGGTGTGCTCAGTGTGGAAGCACTGGGTGATTAAGACAATGAACTCAGAGAAGAGCGTGGAGTGAAAAGCCAAGAAGAATAAAGGAAGACAGGAAAAAAAGACTAACCGAGTGCTGATAATTGAATTGCACTGGCAAAAATAAATTAGTGAGTGGCACGGGGAGGGGGCACCTTAGAACCACAGCGCCCCTTGGTTCATAAATGTGCCAGTATCCATTTTTTTTTTCTCATTGTTAGTTAGGAAGGGCTGTGTCCTTTCCTTTGATGATGGTAACGAGTTCTATGACATTGCCACTTTGAGTTCTTGCTTCATTAGATTGGGTGACTGTTTATTTGAAATTGTAATGAAATATTTACTTTATAGAGCTATAAGGATTAAGTGTGATAATTGAGGGAGGCTGCTCTGGAGCGCTCAGTGTAATAGGTCCCCCTTGTTTGAATACAGAGTGCAGTGAGAATGAACGAGCCAGTGAGTGTGTTTCTGCCTGTCACTTTCTTTCTACATGTTGCTTTTTCTTCTGGAGATAAGTGGGCCTAATGCTGAACAAATACTGGAAATCAGAAGCCACTGAGAATCATTCGCCTCTCGCTTTCCCATGGCAGCGTGATAGACGCTCAATCAAAGAACCCCCTCCTCTCAGCAAAGCAACAATTTTGTCACCACGAGCAAATCCAATTGAAAAGTCCCTTGGACTGAGAGGAGAACTCCAGTTGTCAGAATCAGCAAACAGAATGAAAAGAACTAAGAAGAGTAAATTGGCACCTGGGGCCTCCGTGGTAGCCTGTGATAGGCTGTGGCATTGTGTTGGGTAGACATTCAGCCATTTTCAGATATAATGGGAGAAATTAATGCAAATGAGTCAATGGAATGAAATGCATTTTAATGCAGATTCGAAGGACTATCCCGAACTGCTTGATAACAAGCCGCTTTAAGAAAAGGCTTACATTGTGAGGACTCATTTTTTCCCCATTTCTTCTCACTAGTGCCTCATAAGGGCTCTTTGTTCTCTAAGTAAACTCTTTCTAAACTATTGACATTGCTCATTTATGTGAATTTCAGATTTTTTTTCCTCTCCTGACAAAGTAGCCTTGGGTGATCTGAGAAAATGTTAATTGCAAGAGGACAAGGAAACTGGCTGAAACAAGAAATGCAGTCATTAAGTGCGGTGTTGCAGTTGTCCATGCCTCATTATTACATGCATACAAGGCAATAAAATGCATGTTTCACAAACAAATCTTTTGACAACTGCAGTTCAAGAGCCTCCAGCTGTCCTGTTTTCTTACATCTATTTCTCTTGCTTTAGCAATCATGACCCGAGCTGCGCTTCAGTCTCACAGAGCAGCCTTTTATGTTATGCAAGAACCACAGTCATTTCATAGAGTAAAGATTTTTTTTTGCTTTCAAACATTAAAAAAAATGTCAGTTTTTCAGAGTCAACTTGAATTTCTTAGTAATGTTTTGTTTTGAAAAGGATATTTAATAATATCGAAGGAGGCTGAGAGAAGTGGGCTAAGTCTCAACAAAGACAGTCTTTCGTAAACCAATATTTTGAAGACTTAACTCCCCCCCCCACCCCAAGCTATCTCTCTAAAAAGAAAAGGCACTAGCTTGAGAATTAGCGCTTCATCTTCCGTTTTTGGTCCACGATGTTTTCTCTGGGCTAAAAATGCAAACCATTTTTCTTTTTCTTTTAAATTTTTTTTGTAGGAGACAAAAATAGTTAATCAGATGAAAAGGTCATTAAGTATAAGTGCAGTTTGGACATGGGGAACTGTCAGATACACAAGGAAAGCAGCTGGGGGGAGGGGGTATGGAGGTAACAGATTCAGCATTGTCCAAAAGTTCCAGACCAGTGATTAATGTGTAAGATAATGGACTTGGGAAATGAGTAAACACTCCCCATGCTCCCTGCTTTGTGCCTGAACGACTTGATGACAAGGGCAGAGCAAGGTGAGAATTTAAACAGGACCACAGGAAAAAAAAAAGACAAAGCCTAGCAACAACACAAAGCTGGGGGGGCAGGTTTACACCTTTTGCAGCATAGAGGGAGCGTAGCAACTTCCGTCACAACAGCCCTTAGCAGTGGGCTAACTTAAAGTTCAACGTGGGAATGAAATTAGAGGTAGAAGTTATATGTCACTCAGACAACTTGTGATACAGCAGATATTTATACTCACCTCTTTTCATTTATTTCTTAACATCAAAGGCCCAGAAAGAACTGATGAACCGGTTTGTGTTCCGGTGTATCATGAAAAGGGAGAGACGAGGTCTGTATTTTGATTAAATTTGCATTCAAGGTGTTGGAGGTTATTGCTTAAGTAATTATATATACACATTTAGGGCTCTTTCTCCATGCATAGATTTCAGGATCTGAAAGACACTCTTGTGATGACATGGTTGTTAGCATAGCCTTATCACTCGAACTTAACCTTCCTGAAGGTGCTGGAAGTCATTGATACATATGGAACTTATACTTACATTGCATAAAACATGCCATGCCCGTTTGCCAGCTCCTGCTCCGCATGATTCTTTGGGTTCTAACAGGGACGTTTTTACTCTTCCCTATACTAGTATTAGCTTAAAATATTAACGCTGTCAGTTCTCAACATAAAAATCTATTTCTATTCCTGCTAGTCTGTTTGAAATGAACACATCAAACCCATCATTGCACTAAGTGTTTATGGCTCTCTAAAGAGCAGCTGGCCAATCCTCTGGGCTAATGTCATCCATGACTTTAAACAGTGTTTACCAATGTTTGACCATGAACAGACAGCCTTAAATCTCTGATCTGGTCCCAAGGCATCTGTCTCTAGTGGTTAACTTAAAAATATCCTAAATGGTCATATGGCTTATGGATTCTAAATACAGTGTAGAATTTCTAGGAAGCGTAAATGTTTATCTTTCAATTTCTGTGTTTCCTGCAGACCTAGATTTAAAGAACCATGTTGTGTCCTCTTAAATGCGGGTTGGCTAGCCATTCATGGAAAGCACAATTTTCTTGCGATGTGCTACTGTCCAAAGTTCCTTTAAGAATCTTTTCAGTTTCTCAGCAAGAGGCTTGTGACACTTGCCTTATTACAAACCCATTTCAGTGATTAGGAAAAACGCTCCCTAGAGAGAGCGTGATTTACTTGGACTAGACAGTGAGAACTCTACAGAGCCAAGGCTCAGTCTCTGGTCCATTTATTTTCCTACAGCCTCAAAGAAAATACTTCAAAAAAGGAAATCATGTCCTTATATTGCTCTTGATCTAGTGCTTATGGCATTTAGGGCATTAAAACAGTTTTTTTCCTAATTTTGCTTTTGATCTTGAGTTTTGAATTACTATGTATTGATTTAAGTGATATTTCAACATTTAATTAAATGCATGTTTATTATGAGTTACTGAGGCATAGTATTAATTATTCAAGCTAAATAAACTACTTTTGCTTTATGTCAATAACAAGCCCTTTCAAAAATCTTCAAACATGTTTTCTGCTGAAACTTTCAATATGTATTTTTCATGTTTTATGCATTGAATTTTACTTAACAACTAATCAAACAGTGGCAGTATATGAAGGTGTTTTTCCTTGTGGTTACAAATTTGTTATGTGAGCCATTGTTTTTTATCTGACCCTTTTAATCCACCAGGCCACTTTCAAAAGCGACAGGCAGGCGGTGGAATCATAGGTCACAGCTAGGCATATCAGCGATTATCAAGAATTCATTATTTCATGGTTTAAAACAAGCTTTCCACACATGAACTGGGTGCTCTGATTTCCTGTGCCTTAGACAATTGATCAAGGATTTCAGATGCTCATACTAGATACACTATGCCTCTAATGTTCTTTAGAGTTTTCTAAGCTAAAATTATTGTTTTAAACAATCTCTTTCACATCAGTTTCCATCTCAGACTGTCAATTCTCAGTGTTTGAGAGATCTGGTCCTATACTGATCTTTATTATTAAGATGTATAATAAAGTGCCTTGGACACAATATCATTCAAAACTGTTTCAAAAGGCTGGAAAGGTAGCTCAGTGGTTAAGAACATAACACAAATTTTTTAAAAAATTAAATATTTAATATTTTTGTCCTAAAAATTAACTTATAAACTATTACCTAAATCTTTGAGAAATAGAAATTATGAAATGATACGAATAAGGAGGAATAAAAAGCACTTATAAACCCAAGATATTAAGAAAGAAAATAAAATATATGCAAAGTAGGTCCAAATTCACAGTTAAGTATCTTGAGTTTAGTCATTTTAGTATTTTTCAAATTTATATAATTTAACACTTTTTATGTCATATCTTCAGTATTTACAACTTTTATAATTTTGTCCCATAATGTCTCAACCAGCAAATTGGTATTCCTCAGTAAATACTCTATTTCATTGGTTTCCTGTAGCATAATACTTTTAAAAGTAAGTGTTTGAATATATTTGTTTCTAATGCTATGATTAAACTAAATGCTTCTAACTAAGGGATAGAACCAATTTAATTTGAAGACATTGTATGTAAGTTAGACTTGGTATTTAACAATAAGTTGTAGAAGGTTACAATTGTATGCTTTCTAAGTAAGATGCAACTATTTATTATTCCCAGAATTCTCTGACTCTTATGGGACTCATTTTAAAGATATACAGTTCTTACATATGGAGTCTCATATGACTCCTCTACTAACTGGGCCTAGGACAAGCACACACATTGTAGGACTTTACTATTACAAAAGTTAATAAGTGAAAAAAGAGAAAGCTAAGATGAGTGGCAGACAGAGAAACAAAACAACAATGGTTTGGTATTCCTACTGATGTAGCAATTATAACAATTAGATGGTTCCTATAAAAATGGCTTACCATTCCCATATCTCTTCTCATCTGCTCTGTATTTGAAGTATCTAATTTTATATTAACTTCAGTGCTCAAAATATCAGTTTTCTCTACTTATGTATGGTAGATAATGAGTACAAATCAAACAAAAAGCTGTATTGTTACCCCACGTTCTATTAACTTCTTTAAACAACACAACACAAAACAAGTAGAGCAGATGGGATGAGGTAAAGAAATGTGCCTCCAAGCCGGAAGATCTGAGTTAAATCCCAGGAAGTGATATGGTAGAAAGGGAACCAGCAGCAGCTGCCTGTCTTTTCATCCCTCAGGAGTACCCAGGTATGTGTTACATGCATGTGTATACACACAAGCCTACCAACCAATCAACCAACGAACCAACCAAATTACATATGTATAATATGTATTTATATGCGTATAGATGATAGATATGATAGATAGATATTTAAAAAATAACAAAGCTTCTAAAGCTTGAGTGCTACTAGTAAATCTTGAAAACAATTAGCCACGTGGCCCTTCTAGGAAGTGTCTCTGTACAGTGTTTCCCTACAGGTAATAAAACAAAACCTATAGATAAAATTCATCAGTTTTCTCATTAATATTTAGAGGGAAGAGTAAGAGATACAATATCTTATGACAAGCTTTCTATTAGAATTTTTGCCATTCACTAGGTAGAGGTAAAATTGCATAAAATATGATATCAGTTTCATAGATCATGATGGTTCACACAGCTCTTAGGAGCCTGTGACAAGAACATTCAAAATTCCCCAGGCCATCCTCAACTGCACACACACACACACACACACACACACACACACACACACACACACACACAGAGAGAGAGAGAGAGAGAGAGAGAGAGAGAGAGAGAGAGAGAGAGAGTCTGTCAAAAGCAAACCAAAACAAAATGCCTGATACAGACAATTGAAGAAATGATTTAATGACGGACTGCATGTCCCACTACCTCACCTCATTGCTTTGTTTTCTTTACCACCCACTGGAAATACAGTAATGTGACAGAAAATGGCAGTACTCCTGTTTTCAGTTTTGGAATGGGTTATACATGTGTGTCTTGTTTGTCCAGTCATGTCTGGAAGTTATAATTTGGCCTATATTTGTTTTTAATTGTGTGAGAATTTCATGAAATACTTCAGGAAATGTGAGACACCCCAGGGTATTGCAAAATCTGGGCTGGAAAGCACTGGCCCAGAGAATGGTGACTAAATTCTGACAGCTGTTGGGTCAATGGGCTAAGCCATTTAACCTCAATAAACCTCATTTTCCTCATCTGTAAAACAAAACTCCTAGTGTTGACCTAATTCGTATTTCAGGTTGGCAGCAGCTAGGAAAATATTGGGAGTGCACATCCTCTAGGAAAGAATTAACTACCTTGTCTCTTAAGAATTTTACATACCAATGAGAAGACACTTCACTGCACAGGTTAGGAAGGGAGAAGAGAGGGACATTATTTGTAGGTGGACAGGAGCCAGAAAGCCAGTCTCAGAGTTTTAGGATATTAATTGAGGGTACCCACATCAAGAACAACAGGGTAGTGCCAGAAGGGAAACAGGCATGATCAAAAAGGTAAAACTGATCAGGGAACTGGGTGTGAATTCTTCTATTCTAAAGTGTCCCTAGATCAGTTTCGAACTATTTCAGGGAACAATATTTTGCTGAGGCTGTGTATAAAAAAAGAGAGAGAGAAAACAGAGAAAAACTGCAGAAATACTTGAATGGAGGGTGTAAAAGTATATTAAGGTACACAATCACCAGGCAAATCAATCCCAAACTGGTTGCCCTCTGAGTTAGTTATAACAATGGCCTCTCCTGTAGCCTGAATCAATTAGGAGATTTTGAAACAATGAGGCATTTAATCATTTATATTTTAACTGTGACATGAGGATTGCTTCGCATTCCTTTTGAGTGACTGGTCCACACAGATACCAATATTTCTTGCATAGAAGGTTAGAGCTCTTGGCAGCAGTGAAAGGAGCTGACCACAGTGACTTCGGTTTTAAAAAAAAGGGAATATGGAACAGTCAGAAAGAGGACAAACCATTGCTGATGATCGAGAAACGATTATGCTTCAAATGATCAAGATGGGGAGGGCTCCCAAGCTATCTCCCAGTTGTTAGGATATGAAGATAGCTGGCTGTGAAATATGGAGTATAATTTCCTCATGCTGTTACCCGAACAATGTCAGTACTCTGTGCATATTTATGTAATTTTTCACTTTGAACATACCAACATTACTACTCGTTTCTCTATCAAAATGGTAGTTAATAAAAAAGGCATCACAATCTTGCATTTTTTTCTCCTTTAAACTAGTACATCTGAATCAGATGTTGAAATAAAGATTAGCCCTCTTTTTTTGCATGTGCTGGTGGTGCACGAACCTTTTAAGGGATCTGTGAATTATTGCCTTGGTTCAGCATGAGTGCAATGAGAAGAAATGTACCTCATCTGTAATACACTGTGTAGACTAATATCAGCTCCTTTTTTTTCTTATATTGCAGTGAGATATTGATCTGGTAAAATGGTACCATATTGGAGCTGTCTGTTGTGGTATTCATCATACTGTCACATCCCTAGTGCCTTGGAGTTATTGGAAAGTGGAATTGAGAGAGTTCTGTCATTTGGTGTGCCAATTCATTCACAGAACAGTCACTATAATATTTGCAGTGGTTCACTTATCTTTCTAGCTGGGATAGCTTCACCTTCAGTAATAAGGTGGCCTTTCTATTACTTCATGCATAGTGGTATAAACAGGTGAGGTTTAGCTCTTCTGGAGTTTTCTTTCGTGCTTATCGTTACTCTAGAAGTCTTCCCCCACACCTGCTGACACCCCTGATGGTGATGTTTTGAATTTATTCCTGTGAGATGTACCTGAGCTATGGCTTCCAGCTTTGCTTTATCTGATGTTAATAAGAACGCAAAAGATGAACTTTTATATGTAGAAAGCTTTTCATTTCTTTCCTCTAGAACATATCACTTAATGTTAAAAGAGCTTTCAAAAATATAATAAGATACTGTCAATCTTCAGTGACTAGATTAAGCATTTTGAATGGATTATTTTTGTTTTGTGTTCTTCCTAACAACCTGATGATTTTACCTGAATGTCATGTTACCTTAAAAAATCATTTAGGAACAAGGATTCCATCTGAGGAAGTAAGTGTTAACTATGGAGTAGCATCAATAAAAAGTGTAAGAACAGTTGCTCTTCAGGAATGTTTCCAGTTATGAAAGTCTCAGCTGTGGCTTGTAAACTGAGCAGGAACACAGAGAGAAGTCATGGTTTATAGCTTCACAGTTTTCAAAAGCCAAATGATGTCAGCGTAGCCGACTAGACTGATAGAAATTAATGCAAAATCCATGGCTACTGGAAATCAAATGTATGCCTTTTAGTTGGCAATTGGAGAAAAGTACAACTGCAGACACGTGTGTGTTCAGCACGAGATTTTGCATTGCTGTTAATGAACAGAGGTCAAAGGCACTATCAAGTCTGTATGAGCCTTGGCCTGCTCTTAGGCTAAAATCCACACATTTTTTTTTTGAAAACATACCATTTATTTGCTGTTGCTTTCAGGGGATTAAAACCTCAGAGATGACATTTTGTGACTAATCTGTTTTTTTCTCTGTCAGCGCTGGTATTTACAACACGCTTATTATGAAGGATATGTTAAATGAATCACAGAAACAAGAATGGGCATTTTTCAAAGTCTCAATGAGATTACTGTAACTTGGCTGATAAGTGATCACAGAACAGACATAGAAAGATTTTTAAGAAGTACTAAAACATTAACAAATGTTGATGGCAATGTCTCTGTGAGGTTTTATGTGAAATGTTTTAGTATAGCATATCTGGCTTTTTTTTTTTTTGCCTAAAGTCAGGTGAAAAAATTATAACATCAGAAACTTGACCCTTTTGTATTTTCTTGACCTATATACTATATACTTGGTACTGTTAGAAGATTGTTAATTCCTATTTTCTTATTTTCATATCAGTCTTGTAGCTGCTCAATATATTTAAAGACACCTTTTTTTTTTTTTCAGATAGCTTACCCATGCTATGCCTTATACTAAGAGTTTCTGGGAAGAAATGTTTATTTCAAGTAAATGAACATGCTTAGACACTTAACCATTTTATTAAGATTATGGTGTATAATTGCAAAATAATTTCTGTATCATATTGAGGATTTAGGTCAACAAGATCTTCAATCATTAGAAAAGGCAGAGTAGTAATCTTTTGCAAAGCCATTATTGAGCTGTTGGTGTTCACTAGAACGGACAGAAATAGAACATCACTGTATTCCGTAAACAGTTTCAATTTGATCTGTGTACATGATAAAAATCTTGGCTTCTCCATGCATTTAGGTGCTGTCATAGCTGTTGTTGCCAAATAAGAATGCAGTGTGATGTTATTATAGTAAACAGCACTTAAGCACAGCTGGCAGAATTGATCAGGGCCACATTAGAGTGAACTTCAACAGATGACTGACGCAGCAGAAACAATAACTGAATATGCAAACAGCCCCTGCAGTGAATGCTCCGGGGATCAGGCACCATTATTTTTGACTTTGAACAGGGAAAAGGGGGCAGATTTGTAACCTCCTTTTATAGAGAAAGGTTCTGGGTATTATGTAAACATCTGACTGCCATTTATAATGGTGGTTAGTTACAATGCAAAACCTAAGCCTCCCCTGACTATTTACATTCCATTAATTATTAAAGGAGAAAAACATAAACATCAGATAACTGTGTTTAATGTTTCACTTAAGAATTTTTTTAAGCTGTCTCTTCTCAATTAATGTTTGTTATCAAGATTCTGTTTTAACTCAGACAGCAATGTGTGTACTTCATTGATGGCTCTCACCCTTCTTAGATTTAATTATTACACAAGTTAATTATGTGAACTGCATACTAGTGTTTTCTTGTCACAATAGTGAAATTATTAAATATAGCATACAAATATCAGATAACAGTTACGTAGTATATTTTTATTCTTAGTTTTTAAGGTCAATTTATATTTTTCTAATTACTAAAATATGAATTTCCAATACAAATTATACTGGTACAATTGTTCGGTGCTTTGAGATCCCACTTTACCATTTAACTACTGGATTAAAAAACAGATAACCTTTAAAAGTAATTAGCAAACATTTATTTTCTTTCTTTCTTTCCTTCCTTTCTTCCTTAGTTTCTTGTTTTTTTGTGGCTTTATTAATGTTGTTGTTTTTGAGACAGGGTTGCTCTGTAACCCCAGCTAGAACTCTCAATAGATCAGGCTAGCCTTACATTCAAAGATCTTCCTTCTTCTTCCTTTGAGTTCAGATATTAAAGGCATGCTCAGCCCCAGTTACTTTTTATAAAGTTTAGCAAGGAAAGCATTTTAAATGAAATATTATACTATGCTATTTTACGATAACAAAGTCCATCTACTTGAAATGCCTACTTCTCTTATTACTCCTTGTAAGATCGTTAGTTTCCTTTTTATTTATATGTGCATATATTAATTGAACAATACACAAGTAGCATTTTGTTAAGATAACACCATACTTCTTCATGCAAGGATTAGGAAGATAAACACAATGAAAGAATTATTGCATGATAGCAGTGGATGAATCGACATTAAGCAATGATAATCCAGTGCCAGGATGCTTCCTGAAAGATGGTGCTTACATGTAGATGCCAAACTTGTTAGGAAGTAGGAGGCAGGGTGAAGGAAGGGGGTATAGGGAATGGTCAAGTATAGAGGCTATGTCAGAGGTCATGAGCTCTTTAGTTCCTCTGCCTAGCATTGTGCCTGGCACAGAGTGGGTCTGAATATAAGCTCTCAAAAACAAAAAACTTCCACCATTTCCCTGCAAATTTCACCATTTCTTTGTTTTTAATTGCTAAGTAGTATTTCATTGTGTAAATGTACCACAATTTCTGAATCCATTCCTCCATTGAGGGACATCTGGGTTTTTCCAGGTTCTGGCTATTATAAATAGAGCTGCTACAAACATGGTTGAGCAAATGTCCTTGTTGTGTACTTGAGTGTCTTTTGCATATACACATAGGAGTGTTATAGCTGGAACTTGAGGAAGCACTATTCCTAATTTTCTGAGAAAGCGCCAGATTGATTTCCAAAGTGATTGTACAAGGTTACATTCCTACCAGCAATGGAGGAGGGTTCCCCTTTCTCCACAACCTCTCCAGCATGTGTTCTCACTTGAGTTTTTGATCTTAGCCATTCTCATGGGTGTAAGGTGAAATCTTAGGGTTGTTTTGATCAGCATTTCCCTGATGACTAAGGACGCTGAACATTTCTTTAAATGTTTCTCTGCCATTCAATATTCCTCTATTGAGAATTCTCTGTTTAGCAAAGAGGGTCTCTGAAAGACTCTACTGATAGAAGTATCAAAGCAGAAGCTGAGGCTCTTAGCCAAACTGTGTAGAGTGCAGGGAATTTTATTTAAAAAGGGGAGACAGAAAGACCGGAAAGGGACAGGAGTTCTAAAAGGAGACCAACAGAGCTAGAAAACTGGGCCATGGGAACCCTGTAGAGACTGATACCCCCAAACAAGGATCATGCATGCAGAGAACCTAAATCTCTGCTCAGATATAGTCTCCAGGTGGGTTCCCTAATAAGGGGAGCAGGGGCTGTCTCTGGCATGAACTCAGTGTCAGGCTCTCTGATCACCAATTCCTGGGGGGTGCAGTCTTGTCAGGCCAGAGAGGAAGACAATGCAGCCAGTCCTGATGTGACATGATAGGCTAGGGTCAAATAGAAGATGAGGAAGACCTCCCCTATCAGTGGACTAGGTGAGTGGCATAGGGGTTGAAGAGGGAGGGAGGGTGGGATTAGGAGGAAATGAGGGAGGGGATCAAGTCAGTAGGGATATGAAGTGAATGATTTGTAATAAATTAAAAAAAAACATAAAAACTTCACAATAGGAAAAGGTGGTTGCCTCAAAACTGCAGGAAAATGAAAGGTGTTCATTTTATTTTTTAGTTGCCTATTTTTGCAACTACTGGCTCCATTTTCTTGATCACATCTCTTCACATAGTCAGCTTTATTTAAGTTAGATTTAGCTTTCTCATGGTGATTTTGTTGTGCTTGTTGTAAATTTGTTTGTTTGTTTGTTTGTTTTAAATGATGTCAGTACTGTCTAGGGTATTGAATTCTTGGGATGGGAGGAAGTATCATTTATGGAACTTCTGTTTCATATACAAAATGAGATAATGCCTGTAAGTTTTCTACTCACTACTCCTTAACAAGACAGCCTCTGGGTGCCTGTTTTAAATCGGGGTTCTTCCCTAGTTGCACAGTTCTGGGAATGCTTTCACCAGAGCATCAATCCATACAATGTGGCTTGTATGTATATATTTACAGGACAGCCATTTGTTATTGGATAACCAATTGCCATTAGTAGCTTGAAGTGATGAATTAAAAAGAACTGCTTCTCCAGGCCACTGGATTAGAATTTGTGAATGTTACTGAGTTTTCTCAGCTTGCTTTCTTAATCTATAAATGGAAGGAATTAATTATTTTATTCAAGTACCTTCCAATCAGCATGGATATGAGGATTTAGCCACATGAGGAATACCTCCTTACCTGAAGAGAGGGCCGCATAGGAAGGGAGCATATGTTTCTCAAGCAGGTTGCTGGGGTCCCAGTCAACGATTTCCTCTTCATTCCTGTAGGTTTCACACAAAACTTTCCACTTTGTGCAAAACGATGGTACTTGTTGCCATGTACCAGTTACTTTTTGAGATATTCTAATTGCACCCAAGCATAAATGACAATGATATTTCTGTGTATCATGGAAAAGTGGGAACCTGCACCAGAAAGTCATTCCATCACTTTGAGAATGGATCTCCTGGATAGCATGTGGTTTCACCGGAGTCACGCAGTAGTCATTGAAGTGTAAAGGAACTACTTCAGAGCATATCACCTAGGCAAGAGCCACACAATAAAGGAGGTACAATATGACTTGCACTAATTTCATGGTTAGTTCTCCAGTAAGGCTCGCACTAGATTCTTTCTTCATCTAGATGTCACATTTAGATCAAACAGATATACTGATGGAAACCGGAAGTCTATGTCCCATGTTGTTTTTTTCCCAGCCTTCCGTGAGGTGTCCTTGCAAGTCAGCCATCCCTTAGAATGCACGTATTGTGATATGACAATTCCTTTTCCATCTCTTTTGAACTATGAGGTCAAATATTCTGAAATTTCTTTGATAATTATATATCTGAGAGGGCATTTCCCATAGAGACTTGTATCTATGACATATGTGTTCATGATGATGAAAGAGCACTAGCATTTGAAGAGGAAAAAACAAAGCAAATTGAATTCCTTAATAGTGATGAGACATAGAGTGAAATTTTTGAAAAGTAAGTTAGTAAAAACAATCTTATATAACACCTAGTGTCATGTCATTCATAACCTATTTTTAGACATGCGGCTTAATTTGATTTTTACAGTAATCTTTAATGCAGATGGTGTTATTGCCACTTAGGATATGAGAAAACAGATTCAGACATATGCATTTGCTAAAGGTATTTGAACAAACAAAGCTCTAAATTTAACTCTGGTGCTTTTTCCAACAGAGGTTTTACATACATTTTGTGTTGTATTACTAGAAATAACCTAATGCAGTATGAAAGACAAATACTGGAGTTTATTCACGCCAACAAAACACTTTACCATATGATGTTACACTCATTTAAAATGGTCCCATTTTGCAAAAGCTCTTGTTGCAATGTCTGAAATTTAATTTTGATTCCTATAAGGATAGAGTGAACTGAACTGGGCCCTCAAGAATGTATTTATTCTGGGTAGCTATTAATTTTGTGATTGAATAATCTTAGCCTATTCTTAGCCTTATTAATTTTAAGACTTCCTGTTTTCTTCAAAGAGCAAAAAGGGTTTATGTACATCTTTTTCATGTTTACAAGAAACATGTGAAATTCCTACTGCATTACAACTCTCAGATAGGTGGTCCTCAATAAGTGCAGGATTAGTCACGAGACTTTCTCATAGTGAGGCATGACATGCTGGCTTCTTCAGGTTTCCTCAGCTTTCACTTCCAGACTTTACTTCATGAAATTTTCTACTATATTTTTTTTCTTAAAATAAACTAACATGAGCAAACTGCACCAGAAGACAGTGTGAATTATAAGTACCTTATTTGGGAAACTACTTTTTGTAAGCTTCTGAAATTCTCTATTTCTATAGTTAGGTCATATTTCACTGCACATGAAAGTACCCTAGTAAGGGGAACAGGGACTATTTCTATTTTGGACATGAACTCAATGGCTGGCTCTTTGTTCCTCCCACCCCCCCCGAGGGAGGAGCAGCCGTGCTAGGCCACAGAAGAGGACATTGCAGTCAGTCCTGAAGAAACCTGATAAGCTAGGGTTTGATGGAAGGGGAGGAGGTCCTCTCCTATCAGTGGACTTGGAAAGGGGCAGGGAGGAGATGAGGGAGGGATGAGGGTATAGGAAGGGAATGTGGGAGGGGGTTATGGCTGGGGTACAAAGTACATAACCTGTGATTAATATAAAATAATATATATATATATATATATATATATATATATATATAAGAAAATATATAATGAGATAAGTTCATCAAAGATGATATTTTCCAAATCATTAAATAGCCCAAGTTCTAATTCTTGCTTTTTCAAACCACTTGGAAGGAAAGTTTCAAAAAAAATAAATTTATTAAGTAAAATGATGAGAAGAAAAACAACCGTGTTTTCTTTTTTTCTGGTTTTTTGAGGCAGACTTGGCTGTCCTGGACTTGCTTTGTAGACCAGGCTGTCTCAAACTCACAGAGATCTGCCTGACTCTCCCTCCCGGAGTGCTGGGATAACAGGCATGGGCCACCACAACCAACTTCACCTTGCCTTCTTCTTTTTTTTTTTTAATTAATTTATTTTTATCTCAGTCACAGGTTAGGTACTTTGAATCCCAGGCGTAGCCCCCTCCCCCATTCCCTCCTACCCTCCCACTCCCTCCCTCATCTCCTTCTTCCCCGCCCCCTCCAAGTCCACCAACAGGGGAGGACCTCCTTCCCTTCCATCCAACCCCAGCTTATCCTGTCTCCTCAGGGCTGG
>CM053745.1:42081935-42099603 GCA_028658305.1 Pachyuromys duprasi | reverse complement strand
TATTGCTCTGTAGTACAGCTTGAGGTCGGGGATGGAGATACCTCCAGATGATCTGTTGTTGTAGAGGATTGTTTTGGAGATTCTGGGTTTTTTGTTTCTCCATATGAAGTTGAGTATTTTTCTTTCAAGGTCTATGAAGAATTGTGAAGGTATTTTGATGGGGATTGCATTGAATCTGTAGATTGCTTTTGGCAATATGCTCATTTTTACTATATTAATTCTACCAATCCATGAGCACGGGAGGTCTTTCCACCTTCTAAGATCTTCTTCAATTTCTTTCTTCAGAGATTTGAAATTTTTTTCATATAGGTCTTTCACTTGCTTGGTTAGAGTCACCCCAAGGTACTTTATGTTATTAGTGGCTATTGTGAAGGGTGTTGTTTCCCTCATTGCCTTTTCGGCCCTTTTGTCTTTTCACCTTGCCTTCTTTATTCAAATTTCCATTTGTTTTCTTTCCAAGATTTGGTGGCTTTTTATCACTTGATAAACATCTTTGTGCTTCTATTTGACTTTCATTTTGTTAAGGGAAGGAGAAGTTATATGAAAAGAAATGCTTTTGTAAAAGAATTGAATCACCAGTTCTTTAAATTTGCATCTTCCTTTTGTTAATCTGTCATTATACAACAAGTTGTTTCAAACACTCATATCTATTTCCCCAAAAATGGTCATGTAAATTGAAATAAAATAATAATTTCATCTTGGAATTTCAGATCACTTAAGGAACTAGGTTATGCATCTCTTAACTTTCAATGAATAGCCTACAATTTGGTCTCACTCCTGAGCTCTGTCATATACCAACCAAAAAGACAAGATACTGAGATTTTCTTTATCTTACTTGTAAGGAATGGCATACTACAGAGATGAAATCTTTAGCCAACTATTTGAATCCTCCTGTTTCATTATCCTACCAGTGACTCTTCAGCCCACCAGACGGGCATCTAAGTTACCGTTCTTCATCAGCACACACCTGTGAGGTTCAGGTCCATTACTGCTCCCAGTTCTGCCTCTTTTTCCCCCTAATATGTTACATATATAGAAAATATGTCCCAAATTTTCTTCTCTCTAGTATCTGGCCTCTTAGCATTCACTTGTCAAAAAGTTTGCCAATAATTATGGCAGAAAGTTTAGGGTACTGTTCCCTCTTGTTTAGCTTCTGTCTTAGGGACTTTTGTGTCTTGCTCTCCACATGATGAAAAACTCATTTCCCTACCTTGTTGTGCAAACCACTGTGTAAATAGCAGGGCGACAGCAAGGGTCATTCAATATGAAAATTGTCAGATCTTCTAGTCAGTTCTTCAACACTCCCATTTGTCAGGTGGCTTTGAGGAAAAGTCTCTGCTACAAGCCTCATCAGTATCTTTAGAGAAATGACACAGGCCAAGCAGACACTACCTAAGAGCAGGATAGAGGAGGATGTAAGTTTAACTTAAGAGTGTGCTATGCCCAGATCACTCTACCTATTGACTTCTGGAAAAATTCTCTGACCTGAAAAAGATTTCATTTTTTTTCTACCTTCTCAGGCAAAGCTACAAAACACAGCAATTTTTTTCCTACAGTGCCAGATAGTTCTTCTCCTTTGTCTTGACATCTCTTTTCTCCTGAGAATTATACACTGTACAAGTGAGTAAAATTATTATAGGCCACTTAAATATATCTGTCCTTATGTTTCATACAGCTGGGAACACAATGTAGAAAGTAATATCATAATGCAAAATTTGGGGAACTTGTTCAACTATTTCACAACATTATCTTTTGTATTTTTCAATAATGCTGTTATATACATTTATGTACCTTACTAATAATGAGTTAAAAATTCCAGATTAGCATTTAAAATAATCTCTTTAAGACATGTCTTTTCTTTAAGACATGTCTTCACAGTCTCAGGCACTTTGGAGATATATTTTGTTGGGTTTTATATTCAATATTAAAATGAAAATGCAATATGAATGGAATAAATAACTACATTGTGGGATATCTCCTTAAACAATTTTCACATGGCTCCTGACTAACAACATTTTGGTAGAATTCTGCCATTTATCTTCACTTATTATTATCTAATAAAGAATTTACTTGTTGATAGTTAGCCTTTATTTTATCTTTCCAATAATCAAAATTTAAAAATTAATTATTGAATGGCTCCTAAGAGCTTAGTAGTCTGAAATAAAAGACTATGCCAAATGTTCTATAAGCACAGTTTCAAAGAACCTATTGAACATGAGAGAAATTAAATGTATAGCAATCCAGCTCTATAAAAGGCATATTAACTAAGACTTGTGGAGAACAAGAGCTCCACAAAGACCAAACTGAGCAGGGCACAGGGGTCTTCTATGAGACAGTTTCTCCAAGCAAGGACCATGTATGGATATGTCCTAGAACCCCCGCTCACAAGTGGCCCATGGTAGCTCGGTGTCCAACTGAAGACCCTAGTAAGGGGAACAGGGAATGTTTCAGTTATGAACTCGATGGCTGGCTCTTTGACTCTCCCCCATACACGCCAGGGAGTAACATCCTGGCTAGATCTCAGGGGAGGATATTGCAGCCAGCCCTGAGGAGACAAGATGATCTGGGGTCAGATGGAAGGGGAGGAGATCCTCCCCTGTAGGTGGACTTGGAATGGGTGGGGAAGAGATAAGGGAGGGATGGGGAGAGTGGGAGGGAAAGAAGGAGGGGTCTACACCGGGGATGCAAAGTACCTAACCTCTGATTGATATAAAAATAAATAAATAAATAAAATTTTAAAAGGCATATTAATTAATAAAATATTATAAACGTAAGAAACTGAATTATCATATCTTCTTTGTGTAATCACAGTTTGCATTGGCCTTTATTGAGAAGACTAATAATACTCACTGTTGTATTTTTAAATTTTATTTATTTATTATGTATACAATATCTGCATGTAGACCTTCACATCAGAACAGGGCACCAGATCTCACTATAGATGGTTGTGAGCCACCGTGTGGTTGCTGGGAATTGAACTCAGGACCTCTGGAAGAGCAGACAGTGCTCCTAACCTCTGAGCCACCGCTCCAGCCCCCTCACTGTTGTCTTATCTTAAAAATATGTTAGCACTATGCTAATGTTGACCCTACACTGTTATTGTCAATAACTATGAAAGAGTTAGACATCCCACTAAAGTGTCAAGCCTAAATGGTAGACAGGCAGATAGTTTTAGTTTTAACATAATCGTAATGCTATTGAGTAGGACATTGAAATCTATTATTTTTAAATGCTTTCAATATAAAAATGACAACCCCTGTAAAACTTATGATATTCTTATGAGAAAATATGATCAATAAGAAGAAATTTCAGTAACTTTTCACTTCAAGATACTGTAGAAGATGGTAAATGTGTACACATACACACATGGCATAGCAGATACAAATTTTTGTCATCGACTTTGAAAGATGGCATTACGTTATGCTTTGGCATTTAAGTGTTTGATCATCGATCCTCCATATGAATCAGGCTAGGAAGAGCAAACCTTTCTTCTGGTTTGTACTCATTTGAAACATAAATAAATCATACTAATATTTAGAAATTTCAAGGAAAGTAGTTCGAAGTTAGATCGCTATCTGGTCTTAAATTTTAAATCAGTATCTGCATTTTTAAGGAGATAACGTTTTTTCAATATATTATGGTGCTAATTAATTTTGAAATGTCAACAAAATGGAAGATATACTTTAAGGAAAACTTTGTTGAATGAAACCTTCCTTGAACTAATGTAATATTTTTGTTCTTTTTTTTTAATGGTGAATTGTACCACGGTTGACTGATAAAGAATGAAGTATTCAGAACTCATTTTATTTGATGTAGGTAGTTAGAAAAAAAATGGTTTAAAGAAGATATACCAGATGTGTGATTTGGCTGTCTTCATCAGTTTTGAGGAAATAGAGTGAGCAAGAGATAAACCCAATGGATGTTGAATTATTTCTGTGTGTGGGGCTGTGGTAATGAGACAATGTCTGGATGCAATTATTTGGAAAGTTCTTGACCTTTTATTTGTACAAGTTGATATAATTATGATTTCATGAGGAATAGTTTTGAAATTCTTAAGCCAATTTTAGCTCAGTGTTTATATTGTGTCTTTGACTTCAGAAATCATGGAAATGTTTCCTACTTTTAACTTTTATATTACATCTTTTAAAGCTCAAGTGGTTTGCTTCAGAGAGTTTTAGTTTAAGATCTTATTTCAAATAATTATTCCTGATTAGTTATAAAGGGTATTGCTGACAGTATTTTGTGATTTTTTTAAGTTAAACATTCCTTTCCTTTTTATTTGTGTTTAGTAACAGAAAATAAAGGAAGGAGTACATGTGAAATAGCTCTCACTGGCTAACTAACAAAACCTCCCTCTCAAGCAACAACTTCAAAAGCCATGTCTGCTCCTACCTGCTTATGTGCAGTTCATCCTGTCCCATAAGAATGTCACTACTCTCTTGTCCCTTTTGAGCACATGTATGCAGGTCTTATATACATTTCGGTGTGCACCAGCTTTAAAAAAAAAAAACAGCTGTGAAGCAACAGCATCCTCAGATGGTAAGAACACTTGCTTCTGAGGCTTAGGTCTCAAGTTCAAACTCTGAACTCACATGACAGAAAGTAAGAGCTGATTTGTAAACTGTATTCTGACTTCCACATACATATCATGGCATAATATGCCCCCAGCTTGAAATGTGACCAGATGAAGTAAGAAGTTAAATGTAAAAAAAAAAAATAGTGGCTAATGCCACTAATTTTTATATTGACATATTGACTGATATTATTTTGAAATATTGAATTATATTATTAAATTCTTATTTTTCAAAATTTTAGGTAGTTCTTACAAATTTTTAAAAAATTTGAAGAGTTTTGTCATATTTCTTTTTAACTATGTTATTGTACATATAAATATAGCTTTCTTTAAAATAATGATTCTCTCCTTTCATTCTTTTGGCAATTTCTTTCAACAGTGGTAGCAGATTCACCTTTCCCCTTAGCTCTAGTGTTGTTGAAAATTTTTGTATGTTGACTTCCAACAAAATTTAAATTCTCTTTTAATAACTTTCAACATGTTGGTTGTCAACTTCCTTTGGATTTTACCCTATTTCAATTTTTATTTCCTTTCCGAAATTTGACAAAATTATCTATCTTATATAATTTTTCATTTACTCAAGTTAATGCTATGACCATGTATTTCTTTTCCTGAATTCTATATTTGTACTCTAATAATGTAAGTATATCTTATGTAATAGGTTTTGTTGTTGTTGTTATTGGGGTGGCAAACCTATTGTTCCTGCTTGCTCTGTCTGCATCCGCAAATGCATTTTTACCTGTGAATTTCAAGACTGAGTTCTGATGCTTCCTGCCTGTGGTGGGAAGCTCCTCATTGGAACAACATGTCTATGGTTAAAATGTCTTATTGATGAAAATTTATTGATCCTTGAAAGTATGTGGGAGTAATTGAGAGCCATTTTTTCCCTTAAGATATCATGGAAAATATGCTTGGAATGAGTATATCTATGCAGAAGATTTCTAAACTCTCACTGTAGAGTCAGCGCTCTGCCTATGAGCAGCAGTTACCCAAGAAATGTCATATATTAAGATATATTATAGTTATACTTTATTTACATTAGTATCATGTTACTTCATCTGGTTTCTAACAAGATCACTTTTATTTTATCCAAGGTCCTAATATTTTAGCATTAATAATAAAATCTCTCCTTTCTCTTTACTTCCTCATTTCATCAGCTATTTAATACTGTTGATTGTAGCTTCATATTCTCTACACATCACCACCATTATTGCCTCTAGATTGTATTTCCTCTATGACTCATCTTAGTTAATATATTTCTTCCTCTAAACTGCATTTTCAACAATTATTCTTGGATCATTGGAAATAGCTGCAACTATTCTAGACTACAGTTTTTCAAAACATGTTGCAGTTGATATTTAGAAAATGTTTCTATATTTCTACCCTTTTATTGATATTTTCTGAACTCTGGACTATTCATGTGTGGCTAACACCAGAAAGATAAAATTTTAAAGTATATTTTATATGAATCATTAACATGAATCGAGAGGAAAATTATCCAGAAGTCATTGCAGATGCCATTTGTATGGTTACCTGTGAATTGACTGGCATAAGCAATCCAACTCGTTTTTTTAAATCATTATCTAAACTAAATTTCTACTCTGTTGTGTTGCAAGAAATCTTTGGTTTGACTTTTAACTGAAACAACGAAATTTTTTGAGATGGATTATTTCTTGGAAAGTGAAAATATAGTCCCTTAATTACTCACAGGACCCTCGTCATCTTGCCTGAATGGTGAGGAGTCTTAACTGAAATGAACAATCCCTTTTCCAGATAGGAATTGGTGCATAGTTAAATATGTATAAAAATATATACCTTTGGGTTTGTCTGGTAGGAACATTTTTTATGAAGTAATGTTATATGAGATATTTTAAGTGGAGATTTTAATTTATATAGTGATAAATGAAGCATTTTCTAAAACTTGCCATTCTCCATAAAATGCTACACTATGATATTCAACTGCTAATCACTAGGTTAATTTTAGGAAGCGAACAGTATACTGAGATACTTATTAGATAGACTCTTTACACGAAAGAGGATTTCACTTTTAGTATTATCCAAATTATTTTCTGAGGGAAAATTTTTAATAATTTTCATTATATATTAGTGAAGTATTCACTAATTTGGTCCCATGAATAGAAATGTCTCTTTAGGAATGCTTTCATGTTAAAAGATCTTTTCACATAATTAGGATATACTCTAGCAATGAAATAGAAATGGGGGATACAAATTAAGAAAGATTTGAGTAACTTCAGACATTTTGGAGAGTTTATGAGGATAAAACAAAAGAAATTGTGGAGCACTGAAAGCAGAACGTTAACAAGAATCGAGACTATAAAGAGTTAAGTGTCATGGGAACCTTGAAAGAGACACTTGGCAACATGTTGGTTAAAAGCACAACACAGTAAATATTACAGGCTTGCAAGCTGTTTGACCTAACTTGCAACTAGTTAACTTTGCTCTCAGAGTATGAAAACAGTAATGCCTATAACACAAACAAAGGAATCTGACTGAGTTCCAGCAAGGCTGAATTTAGAAAAGCAGGTAGGCAAGACTTGGCCTGTGTAATGTAATTTGCTGACCTCTACCCTAGGGAATTAGGAACAATGGATAGTCTTAAAGCAAAGATGAAAGGTAATTAAATTAAAGCCTGAATCAGAACAATAAAAAAGATAGTAAAGGTGGAGAGAGAGGTTGAATAACACCTTTGGAAAAGCACTTGTCCACTTTGCAAAAATACTCAAAGTAGGGAAAAGAAGTGTTCTTTCAGATTCCTCAACCTCGATGGAACTGCACATAGTGAATGGACAGGAATTCTCACAGCCTTTGGATGGTTGGAATCATGGGTAGGGTCTAAATGATAGGTATTTCATAAAGGTAAATCTTAGAAATGATTGAAAGAGATCAAAATAATGCCCTTAGTGATATTATGTACTACTCAGAGAATTTTTTATTTAATTTATTTTATGTGCATTGGTGTTAGGATGCCAGACCACCTGAACTGCTTATGGACAGTTGTGAGCTGCCATGTGGCTGCTGGGTGTTGAACCCAGGTCCATTGAAAGAACAGACAGCACTCTTAACCACTGAGCCATCTCTCTAGCCCCTACTCAGATAATTTAAGTCACTACAAATCCTATTAGTTGGAGAGCGTGTATAAAATTAAGGAGCATTTGTGCGTGTACATAGTGTGTGTGTATGTGTTTGTGTGAGTGTGTGTATGCGTACCCTTGTGTGTGCATATTCGTGTGCAGGTGCAGGTGAATGCAGGTGCATCTCACATACCACAGCCAATGAACAACCTTTCAGGTTCCTCCTCGCCTTCCACCTTATTTGAGACAGGGTTTCTAGTACACTGAAATTTCTGGCCTGTGACCCTTTGCGCTTTCCTGCCTCTAGTGTCTGTCTCTGGTTAGCAGAGGAGTTGCAGACGTAGAATCGACTCTATCTCTTTCACATGGATTCTAGGAGTTCAGACTCTGGTCCTCATGCTTGTATGACAAGAACTTTATTTAACAAATGAGCCATCTCCCCAGACTCAAAAGGGCAAATGAAGAAAAGCTCAGAAGAAACTGGAACAATAAGCCTAAAATTAATATTCCATTTGAAATCTAGTCTTAACTTTTAAGGACTGTTAAAGTGTGACTATATTCTTGATAGGAAGAAAAGTTTTAAGAAATACATGTATACATTTCTTTAAAGGACATTGAAATAATTTTAGTACCCAATTGTGAAATGTTCCAGTATTTTCAATCCAAGCAATTCTTGTGCCATAGTCTATCTTATTACTTGAAAGGTAATGTTGCCATTATGGAAACTAGGAAAATGGGATAGTCTTTATCACTTTTAAACAGACTAGAAACTAGGAAAGGAACAATTATGTGATTATCTTAAAATCACATATAACTACAATGATAGATACAAGATCAGAATTGGTGTTCTATTGCATCTTAGCTCAGACATGTCAGATTCCAGCATTGCTACCTATTAACTATTGTTAGACATACAGAGAGCTTAATTATATAAACTTGAAACTATTTGGAAATGTCAGATTATTTCAAAAGTTTAATATTGATAATGCTTCTTTGTAAACCATCACATAGTATGCAGTTGGTACCATGGTCACTGTATATTATTTCAATTAAAACACAAGTTTATTACAACCTAGTAAAAGTATTCATTTGAGTTTCCTGATATGATTTAAATACAATTTTTAAAAAGTCATAACATTACTCTGAAGTTAAGAAAATGTAGTCCTCAGTATTGCTTAAACAAAACCATTGCCTCTCAGAAAACAAACTACTGACGTGTAATTCTAGATAATCTATATGATAATAATAACTGACATTATAATAAATAAAATTATTGGGAATAAGAAAAATCTCATGTGTTAAACATAAGTTTTATATTTGTTCTTTGTTAAATATAATTTCTGTATATAAGATGCATTTTAGGTGTTTCATATTAAAAAATACAAACTATATCAAAGAATATATAAATTACGTGCAAGAAAAATAAACACTTTACAGTTGAGTGAATATTTTACCTTGAATTTATAACTCCTATGTTTTTAACAATATATTGAAAATGACTAGGCTTGTTTTTTATGATAGAAAGCATATGTTTTGCAGAATGTTATTCATTTCTGTTATTTCTGTTTCTGTAGGGGTTTTGTTAAACATGGTTTTAATATGTACCCTGGCCTGGAATGCTCTATGTAGACTAGGCTAGACTCAAATTCACAGAGATCTTCCTGACTAAATAGAGAGCTTGAAGCTTAGAAAAGAGTACTATGCCAATAATTTAAATACTTGATTTGTGGAGAATAGGTTTTATAGAAAACAAAAGGCTGCTATCACCAGGCAGTGGCTTTTGTACATTCTTAAAACTTTGTTCGTTTTTAGAGAGAAGAAAGTTTTTTATCCACCTTAATTCAGTCAGGAAGAAATTACTTCAATATAATATAATACTTTATTAAAGTTATGCACATATTCAATATTACTCAGTAAGATTCTCTTGAGGTGAAGGACAAAATGTCCCTCCCATATTTTTGCATTTAGGAGACACTGCTAAACCAAAGGCTTTTTAAATGGAGGTGAAGTTAGTACTGCATGTTTGTTAGGTTCATTTTAGGTTTAATCTACGTTATGGCCTCATAAATAATTCTAAGAAGTTACTATGTTGCTTTCTATTGCATAACACTGTTTACCTAATGCTCTTCTTCTGGAGGGACAGAAAACCTCCTCACCTTTCAGAAACTCAGAACAACTGAATCTGCACCTGCTTGATTTGTTGCCAGCGGCTGTGAGGCAACTTTCCTTCTGCTCTCCTCTCTCTCGTTGTGCTGTGTTGCTTCTGTTTCTTAGAGTCTGTAGGGAAGCTAATATTAAGTATTGTCAAATAAACAGTGTGTGGTCATTAGAAGCACTTTGTGAGCTCTTTATTTCTTGAGTATTGATCCTGATTAGTAACCAGGAATCATCATCAGCTAGGTCATTCCATGCTGATTTTTTCCTTAATATATTTACTTTTCCTAAAGGAGACTGTGCCTTTTATAACTCATTGTATCGTGTAGCTCTTTATCTAATTGTCAGAATGGTGCGGTAACCTTACACAGTCCATATTTCTTCAGTCTTTTGGTATTGCAACATTTGAGAAAGGTTTCATGTTTTACTTAAAATGTGGGATTGGATACAGAAATACCACTTAAATTCTGGTTATGAATCAAAGCTTAAGTATGGGTAATGTAAAAAAAAATCACACTCAATTGAAACAATATCTTTAAGCAAACTTGCTTAATTCCAAAATGCAAAACAGCATCACTTAATTTGTACCAATGTTTAATGGAAATCTGTAGCTTAGAAGAGGTACCCGTAGTGATCTCATGTATTTTTCCTATCTTTTGCCAACACTCTTATATTTTTTGTCTCTTATCTGAGGTTTCTTCAACAACCTGCTAAGCAAAGTGAATAAAAAGGTAAAATCTCCAAAATAATTTTTATTCATCCTGTACTAAATTTTACAAGGTAGCTGATTTACATATTTAAAAAAAATTCTCGTGCAAAACAAATCACAAACAGGTGGTTTTCGGCAGATAAATGAAATGTTTTACTGTTATAGAGCAGGACAATTCTTTTTCCATTGCACATTACTTTGGGTAGAATAAAGTAGACAGCTCATGCTGAGAAAACTGAGATGTAGGGAATGCAAGAGCTAAAAGGCAGACAATACTCTCAGTAGTGTCTCAGGCCTGGATCCCTGAACACTGGGGTGATCCATCCCCCTTGAATGAATAAAACCATGAACTTAACTGTTGCATGCTTTCGGCTTGGAAAGTCACTTTGTAAAGTGAGAATGCAAATGATCTCATTGTTGTGGTTGCATTTCTAAAGTCCCTTATTTTCCCTATGTCAAATCTATTTGTCTAAAGGAGCCAGTGACAATTATTTTTAAATATAGACTACTTCCCCATTTGAAGTTCAGTTTTTGTAAAATGAAAATATTCATGACTACATTGGTAATCATTTGGTGTCTGCTGGTGATACCATCCTAAATGTATCTCTTTTCACAATATATGCATGGACCAGCATCTTCAAAAACTCCCTGCTTCTCAGATGCTACTTTTTATTATTTCAAATAAATGAAAGAAAAAAAATGTCCCTTACAAATCACCAATTTCTGTAGAAGTAGAAAGCATTTGATTCAATTTGAATGTTTAAAAAACTAATTTGGTTACAGGAGGGATGTTTATTTCCGTATAACCATAAAAAGTAGCATTGGAGGAGCAGGGAGTTTTTGAGGAAGCTGGCCCATGGATGTATTGATTCTATTGTAGAAGTACTTGGTACAGGGTGTGTTTTGTGTTAGGTTGCACACCTGATCTTGCGCCTGCTGGAACGTTTCCAGAGTGTGGTCTGGAAGGTACTGTTACTTCCAACTTGTGCCACTGAAATTAAGATCTACTCCCCAGAGAAGACAAGTGAATTAACACAGTATGCTCCATGCACAGTGAAAACAAACCAGCCTGGGTCACTGCTTTGTTTAGAACTGTGAAATGTGCCTTAGCAGATAGTTTCAGAAGACTGAATGAACTCTATTTTTAAAAAAAAATAGAATCAATGATTTAGTCAGCTTTGTTTTAAGCTCTTCTGGAAGGTGACAATTCTGAAAACAAGAGCTATATGCATTTTAAAGCAATACATCCCTGCTTCTCCATTTCCTTATTCACAATTTATTATAGCAGAAAAGATAGACAGATAATTGGTAGCAAAATATTAACATTAAAAATCAACAAAAGTACAGCTTTCTTATTTGTACCCATAAAAGCCATTTTAACATCAAGAAATCATCAATGCCATACCATTAGCAAATAAATAATAATCACTCAGACATGAAGAGGTATTCAAAGACTAGAGTATTTTGGTGATGAAGACAGGAGAAATAATAGAAATGTGCACAGAGCTGTTGGTATATCTTGTAGGGAATATCTAGAAAATTAGATTAATCAAGGAGCAGACATTTGGAAGAAAGTTTGTGTGAATGCCTGACAGTCTTGCTCTTTCCCTCATTTCAAATGTTGGCAGGGTAGCAGGCAGCTCCAAGGGAAATGTGCTCCTTTCATACTTGAGTAATTGATGAATTGTATGCAATATGCAAATGAGAATCCATAAATCTTATGAATGACAGCTTAATTTATGTGAGCCTTAATGAATGCAGGATTAGATTTTAATTAAATATCCTCAAAGGCACCCTGAGTAGTAGATTTTTTTAGGCCCTGTTTTTTTGAAGACTTGTTTCTCAAGCAATGCATTTCACAAAGGCAGAAACCAGGCAAAGAATTTAGCCTACATTTTAATAAGACGCAATTGCTTTACTTAAACAACAGCAGATAAAGTGATAAGTCCTAAAAGAAATGTATGCGATTCTCTTTATTTTCTACACCTTTCACTAAATTTGATTACTTTTAATTACCATTGCTTTCTGTTATAATGTGTTATTCTTAATTGCATGAAAGTTATAACTTTTCTAAAAATAGCCTATTACTGAAGTACTGTTTAATAAAATATTATTGAAAGTAGCTAAACATTTAAGTACCACATATAATTTGAATAAAATAGGGTCCACTTAACCAGTTTGTTCTTTTATCAAAATTTACACGTAATATTTAATGAAAGAAGACGATAAGTAACAGAGTTCTATACATGATATTTAATAAGGAGAATTGCATTTTAAACTTAGACTGAAAAGATGCATACTTTCATGAAATACTTACTCTTTTATTTTCATCAGCACTTTGAACTTGAATATAGGTGTTTCATCAATTGTGTATTAGATGACAACGAAAAATTTTGTTCTTTTTTCATTGAGAATCTACTTTTTTAAAAGGTGTAATTACAATAAACATTTGATATGCTGTTTGCAAAACCCTACTTTTCTTTTTCCCATTTGAAAGGTTTCTTTGTGAAATCACACTGAGTCTACTTTTTCAGGGCTCAGTGGGTTCCAGCTAAGTGAGTGCTAAGTCCTGAGTGCTAGTGCTTCAAGTACCTCTGTGACTGACTCTAAGGGAAAAACCAATAGGAAACGTTTCTGCTGTAAGTGATGAAGTTAATAGAGTTCTGAATGTAGTTCATTCATGAAACTCAGATTAATGTCACTGAGAATGGTAGTTCCAGTCTTTCAGTGAGAGCCTTGATCCACAGCTGAGGTTTTAGGATAGGGCTATCTTTGAACACCTTGGAATTACAGATACATTTATGAACTCATGATTGTGTTTTCTGTTATGATCAGCAGGTTCAGCAGCTTTCCCAAGGGGATTCAAAAAAAAATAAAGAAAAGAAAAAGAAAAAAAAGAAGGAAAGGAAGGAGAAGAAAGTTCCAAAAAGGAAAGAAAAAAAAGAAAGGAGAAAGAAAGACAAGAAAGAAGAAAATTATGAACAAAAGTATAGTTTCATAAACCGAAGAGTCTATGTGCGATCAGACAAAACTATGCAGTTCAGTTATATCCACTCACCTGCTAGAGGACCAGTACTGTTTTAGCATACTTGCTTTAAGCTTTATGTTACTAATTGTTAATACTGCATTGTTTACTTTGAGATCAGTATCTCAGCTGAATAGGCCTGCATTTTTGTATTGTTTTCAATCACAATTACTATCTCTATTGTGATGAATTTAGGAGCTTTTTCTTACACTAAATATTGCATTCTTTAGCAAGTTATGCATAGAATTTTTCCTGACAATAGTGGAAGACAAATGATCGGTGAGGCATGGTGATCCCACAAGGGTAGCCAAGGCCAGACGATCATGACTTTGAGAAGAACCTAGGTGGCACAGTAAGACCATGTCTTAAAATTAGTCACTACATACAATGACAGTATAGTTATAAAGAAAGCAGACATTTAAACACAAATTAAGCATATCTAGGGTATTTGGATATTTCTTGGTGGAGATTCCAATTTAACAGACGGAATTTCACTACCTTTGCTTGTAAGTAAGTACACAGGAAAGGTAGATTCAAGCAAGTCTCTTGTTCTTCTTAGGTCGCATCCCCCTATTTGATGTAACTTAGCCTACGAAGAAGGCCAGAGATAGTATATTTAATCCCCATGAATGCTGATACCAAGCCCAGCGAACTGCCTGTAAACTCAAAGCCTATTGTTCATTTTGTTGAGCCCACTGCTGTTGTACGACTGAGTTCTTTGTCAATAACCTTCACACTCTTGTTCCAAGGACATTAAATAATAAGTGAGGAAATGATATATTGCTACATTTATGCTTTATTGGAGTCCTACAAAATGCCCAAAATTTCCCAGCCATGCTCAGTGCAATGACATTTTTCAAGTCTTTTTCAGATCTTGGAGTACCCCATACTAAGCCTCAAGTTCGATCAAGAAAACTTTCTTTTTCTTCTTCTTTAATTATTTATGTTTGAAACAGGGTTTCTCTGTGTAGCCCTGGTTGTCTTGGGCTCACTTTGTAGACCATGCTGGCCTGAAACTCCCAGCAAATGGCTGTCTCTGTCTTCTGAGTCCTGGGATCAAAGGCATGTGCTACCATACCCTGGTCTCAACCAAGAAAACTCTTAATCAAAGAATTTTGATGCTGAAAATGATTTAGTGAGGAGTGCTTTGTTTCAGAAACGATAGGAGTTTCTCCTTGAGCAATTTGTATTTATTTTTAGATGTTTTGTTCTGTTGTTTTCTTTTCTTATATGGTTTTCCCTGTAGTCCAGGCTGTGTAGGAACTCAATGTATGGTCCAGGCAAGTCCAGCTGCATTAGCCTCCTTAACATTAGCATTGCAGGGATGGGCCACCATGCCAATCTGTAAAGGGATTATTGTTCTATAAATTTATTTTAAAGAAAAAAATAAACAATTCTGTATCTTTTACCTAAACACACAAAATGTAGGAGGAATCTGTATTGCTAGGAATTCAACAGGTTTCATAAAAGATGGACTTAAAGGTACAGAAAAAAAACAAAGTGTTCTCAACTCCTTAAACACACCTAGACCGGCATGAACAAAAGCCAACAGGAAGACGGAATCTTTATTTTTATCCACATCTATTACCTGTTTATAAAATAAAAACTCACTTACGAAAACTGGCATTTGGTAACTGTATCTGCCAAGAAATATTTCTTTCTAAAATAGAAATATTAAGGTTTCAAGGTACATACACGGAAGTAAAGCTTATATATAAAACTAGTAATTGCCAAACAACATATTGTCAATACGTACATGCAATAAATAGCATTAGAGTATACATAGTATTTAGAGAAATGACTGAAGCACTCAAGAATGTATCATAACTTTACAAGTTTATTCTCTTAAGACCTGAAATGATTTAATAAAATATTAAGAACTTGTATTTAAACTGTTGTTTTAAGATGAATATCTTATTTGTTTCTTTACAAAATAATTTGGAAAAGGAAAGTGTTGGAATGTTTGAATTATCACACAAAGTATACAGCAAAATTAAAAATAACTCACTGTGCTGGTGCTCTAGTGAAGCAGAGGGGAAAATGTCAACTAGTTCATTTTAGTTCTTCATGTGACTATTGGTAATGATATTATTAATAGTTATTTGGAAATAGTGGACGAAATGAAAAATACACTGACCCATAATTGGCACATAGCTATCAAAAGTGTCTAAAATCATGCTGTTTTTAATGTATGCAGTGTCATATAATTATGGAATTTGGAATACCCACAGTTACCAAATGAATAAAAGTGGTGGTTAAGTGGTTGGCCCTTTAATTCAGAGACCTTAGTAGATGAAAATATGTTCATCTCTTACCTCCTCCAGTGATAATTATCATTGCGTTGTTGGATCGCATTTCTCAATTCTTGTATAATTTAGCTCTGTCAGCATTAATCTCTTGGATGTTCACATCAGTGGAACTAAATGTCTGCTTAATACTATGATGGGTAGGCAGTTGTCATCCTAGTTGGAGAAAAAACAATGGAAAAATTTACTATGAGACTATTTGGATGTAGGATCAAGGCCCTGGCCTAATATCTGAACAGTGAAACTTTCACGATGTAATATTTGGAAATGCTTTTGCATTTCCCTCATACAGATCTACTTTAAATTTGCTTCTTGAACGTGAGGAGTTAACTTTTCTCTCCTTTCCCCTCAGTTAGTGTTTTCATTATTGCTTCTTCCACAGCAAACATTTGGGGTAATAAATAAAACAGAAATGCTTTTTTATAGCACAGATTTCTATCTTCTTTACACGTATGATCACAGCTGTATTTATCAGGGTGTAGGAACATTCCGACAGGTGTGAGGGCTAACTGTTTGATATAAGGTCACCACTGCAAGAAAAACAACTTTCTGACAAAGTCATCATAGTCCTGATAAGAAAAGTTCAGAGACCATAATGTATAATGTTAGGTATCATTTTATTACTTTTATATTTATCTTCATTTACATTGATAGTGAAGCATTGACAAAGGAAGATTAACTGGAAACATTTATGTGAACAAAACAGGCCTATGTTTTTTTCTCTTTACATCATGAGCTAGCTAGCAAGCAAAAGAATTCACATTTCATTAAAGCCCTAGTCGCATTCTTCATAGAATCTGAAAACTTAAACACCGTGTAGTGCTTTGGAATTTTAAATGAATGGATTCCATTTATAGTACATTTTAATTTAGTTAGTTAAACACATTTGTTAAACATGATTATAGCTGAGCCTTGAAGGAGACATTATGACTGAGAGTAGGGTGGCAAAGTGTCCACTGCCTGACAGAAGTGTACATTGCATTTGGAGGGTGCAAATGCTTGGGAAATGATTGAAAATTTGATGAAAGAATATAAAATATTATTATTATTACTGATAGAGCAAAAATATGAACATTTTACCCTAGCGTTTTCCTAGAAGGTATTTACTCCCCACTTGATCATGTATTAAGTACAACTCTATTGAATTTCTTAATCAGACAACACTCCTTTTAACATTAGGCCATTGGCATTAACACATTTTCTTCTATACCCCATAGCTGGTAACTTGCCAACACTCAAGATTCATTTTAGAGATGATGTCTCTGTCCTGGTAAACTAAAATCTCTATTCTAGAATACTCTTCTCTAATTTTTGTCTGTCTGAACTCCATCCTTCCCCACTACAAAATGAGCTCTCAATTGTTGAGGAAATTATCAGTAAAGAAAGACAACTATAGAGCTACAAGTGGCAATACAAACTTAATGAAACTTTTCTGGAAGACCACTTTCCAAATATTTGATGTTAACGCTTTACAGACATCACCAAAGAACTGAGAATGCCCCTGGAAATCCCTTGACTTGTGGAGAAAATATCTTATGTCCTTATTATTTGTGTATACAATCTTAATGTGAATACAAAAGTAGTTATATGGGAGAAACCTGAAAGGCAAAAAGGAAGATTCTTGGAGATGCCACAGAAAGGCACGTGTCCTGTGGTTTCCCCCAAACAGTAAATCCGATGATAGAATGAGCCATTCTGATGGTGGGTCAAAGGCAACATTTTAAAGGCAGCCTACAAAGACCTCCTTCATTTCTGTTCTTAAGAAATCATACCAGAGGTTGTATCCACACAGAAGTGACAACTTTTTTT
>CM053745.1:42057997-42081435 GCA_028658305.1 Pachyuromys duprasi | reverse complement strand
ACTGGGGAATACATACGGTAGAATGAAAAGAAGCTCAAGACTGAGCAGTGTAAAGGAATCTGGAAGAGATGGCGAGACTGGATGACCACCTAGATTCTGGCCTTGGGACTTGGATAGTGCATGATTTGTCACTAGAGATGTCAACACAACAGGAGATGAGTTGCAGATTTAAAGTAGACAAGAACTGTACCGAAAGCATCTGGAGCTACATGTGAAAAGTCTAGTAACACCCATGGCAAAGTAGTTTCGGGGACTCAGCTGAAAAGAAAAAACATCATTTTCATATTCTCACAGCTTTGTTTTAATCATTGATGATTTTGATTGATGATTTTCTTGTGATGTTTTCACACAGAGAAATCCAACAGGATGGATGAAGGACAGTGAGAGAGAGGTAGAAGTATGGAAGATACAAATGGGAAGAGTGTGCTCCTGAAGATTAGGAAGGACAGACTTGCATCTTTCCTTTATTCTCTTGGTTCACACTTCTAGCAGAGCATTCTATAATAACATAAGGTCACATGAGCATTCATCTCAGATTTTACCATGTTATCTGTTATAGCATCCTGAGAAGGAAGGGACTTTGTGTATTCCAAAAGGCTAAGTGACTTGCCAAGGAAAGACATGTAATAAATGATGCCTTCTGTCTTTTGATCCATGGCAAAGTGACCTTTGTCCCTATTATCCAGAGGTGCCAGGCTACAATGGAATAAGCACAGGCTTTGAAGTCACAGATCCACGGATCTGACATGGAGATCTGAAATTTATGAGCCATGCTATCAGGCCAGTCTGTTCTGATTTTCTCTTCTGAAGAGTGGAATAAATATCTGCAGTACAGTGCTGGTATTTAAATGAGATAGATATTTTACTTAGTCCAAAGTAAGTCTGACTATGTTAGCATTTCCCATTTTCATAGAAAAGTCATCACTGCCTTAACTCTTTATATTTCTAAACCGGGGAAAAAGAAACTCTCTGGACCCAGAGTGCAAGCAACAGTAGTTAGCTGACTAGGTCTAGTATCTGGGTCTTTTGTATTTCTGGGTCTAATGCACTTCAGATCCTTAAATTTGAAAATGCATTTAAAAACACCTGTTTATGTTTCTTCTAAGTATTTTCAAGAGGTACCTCTAAAAAGAAGTTAACAGTTTCCCTGCAGTTCAATGGTATTTTCATGTCACTACTTGGAAGGTCTGTTTAAGAATTAGATAAAGCTATCAATTCTCTGTTCTCTTAAAGGGTCTGGGTTGTATTTCGTAGTGTTGAACCAGTATTTTAGCAGTTATGGTTAGTTGTCATCTCTAGAATATGCTCAACACCGTACCTTAACATACAGCTGTACAAAATCCCTTGTATATTTTATCTACCTACAAGGCCGAAGCACAATGAGCAGCTGGCTTATTCAAGTTACCCTGTGGAAAGAATGCTGTCATACATATTTTATTGCTAAGAAGGGGGACTCTTTCCTTAGTTTACTCTAGAAAAGTAGCATGAAGTATAATAATAATGCAATGCAGCACTCTTCATCTTGGATTTTTGTGTTGTGTTGTGTATGTGTTTGTGTGTGTGTGCCTGTAATTATCTCTGCTTTGTTAGTATTTCAGATTCTTTTATTCTATCAACCCAAATGATAATTTTTTCTTACTGATATATTGAGGTTAGGTTGGTTCTCTGAGTACCATGGCAAAGGCATCATCCATGTGATTCGGATATGGAGTCTGTTGAAACTTTTCTGAGAACATGCAGTAGCAACTAACTCGTATGGAGAAATATTAAAGAACTACACTGTAACTGAGCATCTGAGTAAGCAGTGATGCTGAAGGAATTGAAGTATTACTGTGATGACATATTCATTTTAAATATCTATATGGACTATTGAATGAGTGTCAATAAAGATAGAAAAATAATTTCTCATTATTATATCATTGTTAATTTTAAGAGTATAATTGTTTAAAAGAAGCTATAAATGAGCTAAATATAATATAGATTTATTATGCTCATTTATAAACATTGGAGATTCTATTACTCTCCCTAATTGTTTGTGGATAAAGTCACCCTTTTAAGACAATTATTTCATTAGAGTGTAACATGCTCTGAAAACTAGTTTTATGTCAGGATTGCCAATACCCTTCACTGCAGTAGGTGTGACTGGTGCTGTGCTATGCACTCAGTTCCTGGTCATGCATTGGTTTTCAGATGTAACCTCTATTTTAATTAGTGGATTTAATAAATTGTGTCTTCCTAAATTTACTGCCTTTAGAAAAGTTTTTTTTCCATAAAATGTTACCTTTTAAAAACAGATTACCATGAGAATTTAATAAAATGACCGGGTTTAAATGTAAGATCACTTAGATCTATAATGATTTAAACCATCTGTTCTTTATTTATGTATTGAGGGGCTTTATATAGTACCTTTGTTGGATTAGACCTTATCTATCAGTGTGCTTTGGTACCACATAATTATAAGAGAACAATAATATATTTCTGTCAGCTACCATTCATTCCTTGTTTTATGCACGTTTAGTCCATTGAATTAATCTCTGAAACAATAGAAAGAAATTCTTTTCTAGAAATAGCTAGCTTTTGCCTGGACTTTGTGGCAGAATGACATTACGGAACATATATAGTTGTTGAACCTGATGGATTTAGCAGCCCCGACGTTGATAGTATCAGGTTCCAGCTTGCCCTGCTAGGTCAACATGGACCCAGTCCTTTAAAGAGAAAAGTTCACACAAAGTTCACTTCTATTGTTTTACCATGGTTACAAAACAGAGAGAAAGGGGGAGGGTAGGTTTGGGACCCACTCCTTCTGTGAGACCTCTCTTTTTGCTGTTTTTTTTTTCTGTTTTTGCCAATTAAACATTTGCAACAGAGAAAATTAAAACTCACAGTAGTTTGTAAATGCATAAGACCTGATTGCTCCCTTTTATCTCTTGTAGGTAATCCTTAGGCAGAGATGGATGACGTTAAGACTATTGCAGCAAGAATTTAGATTAGTTTAATTTCAATTAAAGCGTTATTTCATTCCTTCTTCCACATTAAAAATTAAAATTTATAAGGTTGGCATGGTGTGAAAGGATTGTTTATTGGTCTGGAAGGGTAAATGTAATAATTTCTTTAAAATAATTTAACTTTGACCAAATATGCTGAAATAATTGCTATAATGGAAGGGAGAGAGAAGCTAAAATATTTTTATTCAATAATTTCCATTTATGATTTTATTCGGGAATTGTTTATGTAAATCTTAAGAGGTTGAAATGTGTAATGGGTCATTATGTCCTTACTCAGAGAAATATATGAGTATCTTTTGAACATATGTGAAAACTTAATTCAGTTCCAAAACCTTGATGTTAGGCCACTAAATCTGTGGAAATTTTTGTTCTAAAAATATTTACCCATTATTAGTTCTAAAGGGTGTCAGTATAATTTAGTTTATTCTGTAACTGATTTTGTAAGACTGCGAATTCATATGATTAAGGCAATAGGGCTCTGATGTTCCTTTTTTAAAAGTATTATTGATACACATAATGTGGAATATTATCTCTATAGCTCAAATCCAATCAATACTTAGTGTTGTTTACTTTTACCATTTGCTTGTATTTTATTCTTAAATGTGATTTAGTATTCAAGAAAAAATAATTTCAAGTAGAAGTGCGTAGTTGTCATTTTCCCCAAAGTCCCAAGGAAAATACTGTTTATTGAAAAGTGTAATGTAATGAAGTTTTCAATTGGACATTAAGTATGTGTTTAAAAAATAGTTTATAGGTCCTTTAAAAACTATTGCCAAAACAGAAAATTCCTGTGTGTTTATCATGAGTACTACTATTTACCTTCAGAATGAAGGGATGGATCTCAGGATTGAGAGAGGACTGTGATCTGTATTATGCAATTACTTATTGACCTTTACTCTTTTGATTGGGATCATTTGCCTTGAAATTTTACCTATGTGGAGATAAAGATGCTTATGGTTTACATAGAATGTAGCAAAAAAGGGAGCTCAACTATATACATTATTTGTATGACCAATATAGAGGAGGACATACAAAAAGCTTTGCTTATAAATTTCCTTTTTCAAATTTATTTATTTATTTGGGTATTTACTTATTTTAATTCCAGTTTATTCACTTTTTATCTCACTGTAGCCACCTCTCTTGTCCCCTCCCAATCCTGCCCTCCCTCCCTCATCTCCTCCCATGCTCCTTCCCACTCCACAGATAAGGGAGGTCCTCCTCCTCTTCCTAGCCTCTCATGTCTCATCAGGCCTGTCTGTATTGTATATTTATCACAATGACTCTTGTTTCATACTTTGTATAAATACCTGCTTTTTAAAATATCGTTCTAAAAAATAAATCTTAAATTTCTAGTATAATGCTTATTCTTTTTGCATTGGAAACGTTTCTTTTCTTTCTTTTTGGAAAATAGCTTTGATTAAAATTACATGATGTAGAAAGTTTAATATTGCTAATGATGGCCTTAAATGAAAGCTGCTTGGATAAACTAAATAAGGCAGTTGATAATAAGCAAAGTATGACATGATTTCAGAGGTCACCTAGCCCTTTCCCTTCCTGCAGAAAGGACTTACCTCAACACTTCAAGATAAATGAGTGCTTCTCAAATGTTAAAAGTATTCCAGAAAGGAGTCTACCGAGACCTTCCCTGATAACCCATACTAATGTTTAACTGCTTTAATGAGAGACAGAACTATTTTTTCATATCTATTCTACATCCCTAGTTGCAGTTTAAGGTTTGATACTTATTTTTAATGCCATTTTCTCTGTTTTTTATTGCTGTGCATTCTGAATTTATTATTGGCCAGATTTTCCCAGTGCATGAAGACCTAGGAATAAATCTTAACATGTTTTCAAATCTCAGCCTACAGTATGACTAAATACATACTGCTTACTCTTCAATGGCCTTGAAATCATGTTTTCTTCCTCTCCTTAGAACCATTATTTCCAATTACAAAGGACACACTTCTTTACTTTTATGGGGAATAACCCACCGGGGTGCATTGGGTCCCTTTGTCATGTTCTAATTTGTTGCAAAGCTCTAATATGCACTAAGCACAGAAATTGAGTTTTTCATAAACAAACTCTAAAAGTTTTTAAAGTTCCCTCTTCAAGTGAATTTTTCAAAGGCTATGAAAATATAATAAAAGTTTTAAATAAACTGTTTTGCAGGTAATGAATATTTATGCACTCATGAAATTATACTTTAAACAGATAATCAATTGATGTATTTACTTACATATAATTATGAACATCACCCATTGGTGTCTTAGAGAGATTCTCATTCCAAGACCCCCACAAAGTGTGTTGATGTTCAAGGCCCATAGAGAAAATGGTCTCACAACAACATGTGACTTACTCTCATCTTCTTTACAGCATCTATCACTTATATATTTCTACTGCCTAATGCAGAATCAGTGCTACGTAAGTGACTGTTAAGTTACATTGTTCACAAAATAGAAGAAAGAAAGAAAAATCAAGCCTGTCCCTGTTCAATGCATAGGATATTTTTATTCCAAACATTTCCAGTTAGCTATTATTTAAATCCATGAAGATGTGGCCTGGGAATTTACTATATAGTTGAAGATGATTTAGTATTCTGATCGTTTTATCTTTACCTTCCAAATGTTCAGAATACAGAGATGTGACAGCTTGCATTCATTTGAAAAAGGAATCTAGATTTCTACCATTATTTTCAGGAAAAGGTCTCACCCTCCAAACTTTTCCTACAGCTTTATATTTATAGTAATTTACTTATAATTTTCCTTCCTCCTGAAAGCTACCACTTTTCCTACAAATAAATCCTTTCCCTAGGAGAATCTGATTATAAATCATTTCCTTAACTTTATTTTGCTTAGATGGGAGAACATAATTATTATTTTTCTGTACATTTCATTTCATGTATTTATGATATGTTTCATTTTCCTTTTCCATCTGCTAAATTCTGGTTATCTTCCAAGAGCCAAATCAAACCTCAAGTTCTGTTAGAACTTAGAGCTAACAATTCTATTTTCTTCTAATCTGTCATCGCTTGTTGGCTGATACAAAAGGAAAATGCTTTTAGGATCAAGCAGACACAGCATAAAAACACGAGACCCCTTACTTTACTACATTTTTTTCATTTACATTTAATATATTTTGTTTTGACATAATGAACCCTCTTGCATTCTAGGTGACTCCTGTATCACTGAGTCATACGCCACCCCAAAATTAACAATTCAACATGATGACAACCAAGCATTCAATTCAGTAAATACATCCTCTGCTAATGTACAGTTTGCATACTTTCTCAAAGAGGGTTCCTGTAGTATGTAGTTCATGCCTGTGTTATGCAACCTGTAGGCATATATGTGTGTGTTTGCTATCCCAAGGCTATAATTTCCACAACAGCAGACACTATGGCTTAACTTTTGTTTAAAGTTCTTCAACCTAGCAAAATTCCTAAAAACAATAGACGATCTCTAGATTATTTGGAGTCAAATGTGATTGTGTTGAACTGTGACTAGGTGTGGAATTCCGTTAGAGGAATGCTTGTGAGATGCCTTCAGATGAGCATCTCACCAAGGCTTAGGTTTGAAATGTCCCACAGAGATGTGTTTTACAGATATCACAATGAAAATTATCATTTGTCAAAAGGCTTTTTAAACCAATTTAAGCAACCAATGCAAACACTTACTGTGAAAGTAGATTCATCATAAATGTTAGAATTAGGTTGGAAATAGAGGTCCAGGGAATTCTAGGGGGTATGGCATATTTGGTTGGCTTTAATGTGTTCGAAGTGATGTGGGATGTGGGCAGGTATATGTGTGTAAGGGTACATATGCCCAAATATATTCACAGAGTCGCTAGTGTGAGTAACTATATGCTCTGTTATATCTATCATTCTCTGCCTTTTCTTTTGAGACAGAGTTTCTCTCTGATTCTGTTGCTGAGCTTGCTGCCAGACCTCACTCACCAGCAGCCTCCTGTCTCTGCCTTTCAGAGCCCTGGGCTTTCAGTAAAATGCATGGATGTATCTGAATTTTCACATGGGTGATAGACTTCTAAAGTTGGGTCCTCATGGTTAAATAACATTCACCCACAGAGCCATAGCACCAGTCTTTGAATGAAAACTTTGAAATGCGATCCAACAATGGGAAAGAACTTTATTATTTTTTTTTAATTTATTTATTTTTATCTCAATCACAGGTTAGGTACTTTGAATCCCAGGCGTAGCCCCCTCCCCCATTCCCTCCTACCCTCCCACTCCCTCCCTCATCTCCTTCTTCCCTGCCCCCTCCAAGTCCACCAACAGGGGAGGACCTCCTTCCCTTCCATCCAACCCCAGCTTATCCAGTCTCCTCAGGGCTGGCTGCAAAGTCCTCCCCTGGGATCTAGCCAGTCTGTCACTCCCTGGCTTATATGGGGGAGGGTCAAAGAGTCAGCCATCAAGATCATGACTGAAACAGTCCCTGTTTCCCTGAATTCGGTCTTCAGCCCTACACCAAGTTATCATGGGCCCCATCCGTGCGGGGGTTCCAGTCCACAACCACACATGGTCCTTGATTGTAGAAACCGTCTCTTACAAGACCCCTGTGCCCTGCTCAGTTTGGTCTTTGTGGAGCTCTTAGAACTTTAATTTTTTATATTTTGCTTAGAGAATAAAATTGGGTAGTTGTAGAAAATTGCCATAAGCCAATGGTAAAAGAGTTCCCTGAAAAGTGCTTAGCAGATTAAATCATAAAGGAAATACCATAGTTCATAACTGTGAAGAAATTAATTTCATATCTGTGTTTGTCAAAATGGAAGAATAGAAGAGCTCCAAACAAGCACATCACATGTTTTCAAAAATTCAAATACTGAAAAAGAAATAGGGATGAGTTGGAAAATTATGTGCTACTGTTTTGACTGTATCAAATCTGAATATTTGCGAAGATGCTATGTTTATTGGAATTTTACTTACCAAGATAAGAACAATGTTTTCTCTGTCAATTTTATCAGTACTGAGTCAGTAAACTTAAGAAGGGTTAGACACATACGTGATATTAGCTTCTACTTTTCATGACTTTAATCAGGAAGGAAAATGTTCTTTGTAAAATGACACTTAGAAACTCTTGAGAAGTGTAGAGGGAATATTCACATTAGAAAGTACTCTTTCCCCTTTCAGGGGGTAGGGAAGGGGCATAGGGAGAGAAGCAGGAGGCACAACTTGGAGGAGAGGAGGGAGGGTTCTGCAGTGGGCTGTAAAGTGTAGAAATTATAATCAATTAATGTAAAAAGTCTGATATGCGAATAAAAACATTTCAGTTAAAAAAAAAGTATTCCCAGTGAGTAAAGTTTTCTACTGTCAACCTGACAACCTGAGTTCCATCCCTAAGGCACACATGGTGTAAGGAGAGAAACAATGTCTGTAAATGTCCTCAGACCTCTGTATGCATGCCATGGCAGAAAAACATGAATAGAGTTCTTATTGTTAGTAATGAGAAAAATGACCATGGCGAAGAGAGGTAAAGGCGTAGAAACTCCAAACTATGGAACACTGAATAAATGTACGATTGATCATTTGACAAGTAGGTATGGTGGGAAGCACCTGTAATCCTAGCACAGGGTAGGTTCAAGCAGGAATGTTCCAGGAAATATTCAGCTGCATAGTGAGTTCAAAGCCACTCTCCTTTTGAGTCTTTGACTTCGAGGGTGGGGGGCAAGCAATGACTATAATGACATGTGACTACCTTGGTGTTTAGTGAATAAAAAGAAAAAAAAATCATAGGAAGCTGAAAAGATATTATATTGGGTATACTTTATTCTTCAAGAAAAAAAAATAGTTTGATTTGTAGATGGAAATAGTCGTTACAGGGTATTTGGACACTTAGCACCAAAAATAGCTTTCCTTGAGTTTCTGTTAAGGGATGAGGTAATTAGTGTCTGTGGCAGTTAGCAAATTGCTTAGAAGCCTAGGCAGTCAGTTTTAGTATTGGGTTGTGTGGATTCAGTGAAGAATTCAAATGCATATTTTTTTAATAAATTCATTTTTAATGATGTTTAATGATTTTTTAATGATGTTTAAACCACTGTCTTCTATATACTTTACCAGTCCTTATGTACCTCCTCTAAGCAGATTTTTATATTAAAATAAGTTCTTTTTTTTTCCTTCAAATGAACCAAGGACTGTCAGGAAACATAAGCAATGCTCTTGAAGTCACTGAGTTGAACTATAACAACCATATTTTCATATGTTTGTTGTTGGACTTTAATCTATTTTTTTAGAAAATATCCTTTTTAATTAATTGAAAGATTTAAACACTCACTGGTGAGTGTTCTTTGTCACAGAGAGATATGACTATCACATAAGCACATGAAAAGTTACTTGTCAGCATTATTAGTCATTGGATAACGAAATTAGCACTATGGCTGGGTACCATGGCATATCTGCCAGACTGATTTCGGTGAATGCAAACAAGTACAAAACTCTGGCAGTGTCCAGTGTCAACAAGCAGCCGAACCATTATGCTTTCATCTGGGTCACACTCATGTAATCACAGCAATATGCTTTCTAAGAAGCAGGGATGACAGTGAAGAGGGCATTTCTTTAAAAGGCTAATCACGTGACTTAGGCATCCCAGTCCTGGAATTTATCCACCAGGAATGGATCTATATTTCTACAAATGTATTGATATTTGGGTGTTCGTGGTATATGCTTTAATCTTAATCCCAATCTGAAGTTACAGTATGAGTAAAGATATGAATCTCAATATAAAGTATTATGACTAGAAGAATATCTACTTCAATACTTGAAAAAAAAAACTTTGAGAGTAAGCATTAGGAACTTCTAAGCCACTAGATAGTTCTTCCTGTACTTTTTATCAGTCAGTCACATTGTTATGATGTATCTAATATAGTTAGCTTTACCTGAACAGTGAACAGCATCTGAATCTCCTAAGCTAGTACCAACAAATCCTCATTCTTGCCTCATATTGCTTGAAGACAGTTGGTCTCTTTAGCTATATCATTGTCATTTTGTCCAGAGATTCTCATGAAAAGGATCAAAGGTCTTTTCAGAGCACAGATTCATTCTGGATGATGTCAAACTTCTGCTCAGTGATGGTATATAGCACATTTACCATATATTTTCTCATAGGAAGTCTTAAAGCAAACCCAAAGTAAAGGGGGAAGAAAATGATGTGTGATCAAAAATTCCAATTTTATTGTTGTACCCATTAAAATGTGTGGTGGGTCAAGAGAAGAAAAGCTAAATAATCAAAAGCTCTTGCTAATGAGGCAATGTGGCAATTGCCTACATTTTCAACTTTTGGTGATGAAGGCAAAATTACTTTACCTTCAAGGTTCCAAGTTAAAGTGGGAAAAATGTCAATGTTTTTTTTTTCTCAAAGCAAAATACCATTAATTAACAAAAGTAAATTTATTAAATGTCATATCCTTTAATTCTGCAATAGTACTGCCATAAGAAAATTAAAGAATTATTGAAAAAGTGACTTAAATAAAAAGGGCAACTTAGCATTGTGGAAAACTTACCCAAGAAATGTTCTAAACTGTAGTTCGAGATAGCAATAAACAAGGTAGAATACAGGTGGTTCAAACACAAACATGTATTTGAGAAGGCAGCCACACAGGTTCCTAATTAGTTACTGAGTAAGAGTGGCTCTTCAATGTGATTCTCCTATAATCTCTTGAAATGTTATGGTCTAATAATTTTTTTCTCTTGTGCAAAATTCTTGTGAATTGATTAAATTGACTGTAGAAGGGCTCTATTTTTTTCTTGCTAATTTTAAAGAAGTAATTTATGGTTTAATCCCTTAAAATAAAATTAACTTTCCATTTGGCAGCATCATTTATGCTGTTATCAGCACCACCTTTTCCTAAGATAATTAGTATCATGTGTTTCAGGAAAGATGTTAGTGTGTACTTCAATGCTTTTTTAAAAAAACTTTTAATCAGCACTGTTCCTCAGGAAATCTCTATTATTATACAAATTCAATGTTACCTTTTGCATCACAATATTTTCTGCATCAATGTAGAAGAAAAATAAATTTAAAGTAATTGCTTTTAGAAGTTTATTGTTTTAAAGAATTCTTGTAAGTAAATAGGATGAAAAGTACTTACTAATGTTTGTTTGGTAAGCTTACTGAAGTAGATGTTGATAGACGCCCCGAATTACTTTCTTTATTCCTACACCATAGTACTTTAAGCTAATCGAGAAACTAATTCATTGCAGCAAACCATTTTGCAAGAAACTTTGTTACAAGCGTACTATAGGATTTTCATCTTAATTTACTATCATAAAATGGATGTTTACATGAAAATGGTGTGCAATTTAGAATCCTTTTAAACTTGAGAACTTGTTTTACATTTTCCAAATATTTTAGATGCAAATTATTTCATGTAATGCATCTACAGTTTTTGATTTGCTTGATGTTTTAAAAGTAGGATGCTGTCACACAGTGGCTCAGTTGTGTGTGGAGGACAAACATGACTGTGTATCTTTCCATAGAAATCTAGCCGTGACTGCAGTGCAGAGGGAAATTTAGTTCCCAGGCCAAAGAACAATTATGTAAATCTGGTGTGATGGTGCATGCCTTTTATTCCAGCGTTCAGGAGGCAGAGTCAGGCAGATCTACTTGAGTTCTTGGGCAGGTTTGTGTATGTGGTGAGTTCCAGGCCAGCCAGATCTACATAGTGAGACCTTGTCTCAAAGCAACAGTAACAGAAGCAATAGCAACAACCAAACCAATTAAAAAGTTTATTTATTTTTGATGCTGTAAAATCCTACATTAAATTATATTATGATAAATACATATTTTATTATTTTAATTGTGAATTAAAATTCCAAGTATATGTGTCTGGAGTTTCAAACTAAGTTCAAACATTTGCATATTTACCATTTTAATTGGTGATTTTCATTAAAATCGTTTTCCACCATTTTAAAACACTGTGGATTCTTCTTCCTTCAAACACTTAAATTTGAAGAGAAAACACAGATCTGAAGTATTCAGTTAGGGGTAAGGATACTTTCCAGAAGGCAGAAACTCAACAGGTTTCCTCTTTGTTATCAAGTTGGCAACATATGCAGTACTGTGATTTGTCATGGTGCAGATCTAAGGGAATAATTACTAAAGTTATTTTGATTGAGGCGACCATAATCATGAGCACACACTCCTTCTTATAACTCTTCATTCCTACTTTATAAAAGACATTGTTCTTACATGCTTAAGGCATAACACTAAACAAGAGACCTTTAAAGCCTTATCTTTATGGAAACTGCAAGTATAAACAATTATCCATAAACAAATAAACCCATAGTAGTTGTGAAAACACAGCAGGGTGGTTAAAGGCAACTGCTAATTGAATCTACTGACTTAGTGTTTAGGAATTAGGGAAGCTATATCTTATTGGAGAGTATTCCAAGAATTAGCAAATAGCTAGAGTAAAGAGGTGAGCAGAAAAATTGTGTTTTTCAAGCAGTATATAGATTAAAAGCTGTGTCTTGAAAATGTACTCATATGACATCTAAGTCATCCATGAACAAGTGATCACCATGCAAATTTATTTACTGGTGAAATAGTTGTATCACTAATGTGAACGGCCTAGTTCCGTTCAGTTCTGCTACATTGGCAATCTGTTGCATTAAAGATTTTCCTTGTTGCTTTATTCATCCTTCTCTCTGTTTTTCTGTCTCTGTCTCTCTATCTCCCTCACTCTCTTTCTTCCTCAGAGAGTTTCTCATAGGCCAAGTCTTCATATAGGCAAGGTTGACTTTACCATTGATTCCCCTGCCTCAGCCTAAAAACATTACAGGTGGTGATAAATACGACGTGGAGTTACTGTAAATATTAAATCATGTGATGCATTCTGCTGTTTATATCATAATTACTCTTTTAATAAATTATTAGATCTAATGATGTTGGACCTCTTATCTTGGCAATAATACTTAAATTGTAATTCATGCTAACCTCATGAGAATTTAATAATCAAGGGATTGCTCATTGTTAGTATTATAATAAAATTTGCATTGTCCTCTCTGAGTCCCTGTTCTAGATAGATGATATTTCCCTACTATAGTATAGTCAGCTATTACCAAGCTCTTTCCTATTGGAAGAGATAGTTACAACTGAATTGCTAAACTCATATTAGAGCATGCAAGAGGCTTCACAGGAAAAAAAAAATCCTAAGACAATACTTAAAGTCTTGCAATATAGCTTAGAGTAATATTGTGTGTGTGTGCAAATGTATATATACAATACACTCAGCTCTATGTAAACATAAAGAGACTTAGAAAGTAGCTTCCATAACTTTGTGCATATGCAACACTTGTTGAGGCCCTAATAAGCCATTATTCCTGGTGTGTACTTCTCTGCATTGTGAACCTCGAGCGTGACATTTGAGACCTTCAGTGTCTTCATTCCACTTGTACTTCATTTGTCAAAATAATATTTATGTTTCATAAACCATAACAAATAATTTTTACTCTTTCTGAAAGTAGACCCTCCTCATCTGTTAAAACCATTTGTGTCTTTGTGGCATTGTGCTAATTTGATATGAAATCCTCTCAGGAAATAGGTCCTATATCTTTGTTTCTGTCATAGTATGTAAGATCTGCCTCTTCACTCAGTGGTTTTCTAAAAATTGTTTGCACACTTGTATTTGAATGAGAATATACATGAAGCAAGTCTTCACATTTATGTTCTTTGAGATGAGCTTACTAGACTAAGATTGATACATATTTTGAAAAATTCAACAATCCATTGACAAGTAGTCAGACAGAAAAACTTACTACAAGGTGAAAATTTATTTTTAATTAGAAAATCAAAATCAGTAAGTTTTTTCCTCCTAGAATTCTCTCTAATATTGAGTGCCAGGCTTAATCAGTAAACATTTTGTTTAGCAGAAATAAAAAAATTATGAAACTACAATTTTATACATAACAACACTCTAATACCTATTTGCCTCAGTTATTTACCTCCTGTTTATAACTGAAAATACAATATTTCCAACTTGCAGTTATTTTCAAAGGAAATGCTTAAAATAATTTCTAGTATCAAGAAATATTTGTGGCTACACTCAAGGTGTTACGGTTTAGTCAACTTAACCACTTCTAACTATTGTAGAGCCCAGTGCACTTAGAAATAAGCAACAAATACACACACAAATAACACAGAACTTAATGTAACCATTAGAGTTTTAAGAGCAGCCTCTGCCCTTTATTTCAGGGAAATAAAGTGTTCACATTAAAACAAAGTCTATTTAATCTGAAAAATATGATTGCTGGTGTCTTTTCCAAATCTGTAGTACAATGGGTTTATTTCATAAACTCTTATCGTATGTTATATTAATAGTAAAAGTCCTTTCATTAGGGAATTCACTTTTTAAGAGAATGAAATAGAATTCAATTAATATGAATAGTATTAACAGTAACGTTTGGTGATTCTTTAACTTCCGTATCAGGTAATAAATTGAGCGTGTTGTTAAATCTGTACAGTTAAAAATGGCATAGCTTTCATGCCTCAATATCTTTTCATCAATACATACCCGAGAATCATCCTGAAAGTGTCAGTTGTGAGGATGACTCTGCATTCTAGAGTTGGTATTGGAATTTGTTTCAAAACTGTGCTTCTTGACAACTCTTCATGTATTATACCACAATGAAGAGAACATTGTTTTACTTCTTTCCTTGAACATTGCTCTAGAAAATTACTTATGTACATTTATTGCACAGAAATGGGATACAAATAACCTGTCAGTTGAGGGTAAAAAATATCGGTTTTTCATTGAATCAGCCATTTTGTCTATTTATTCATAAGCAGATAGACAAGATTTTATGAGTTCTGATTTAATAGGTACTAGTTTTTTTCACTTTTATTTAGAAGTAATTTTTCTGTCATTGTTACTTTTCTATAATTTGCTTTTAAAAATTTGCTCAAAAATTACAATAAAAGTCTTGGTTTGGAGCAAATCAATCTATCACGACATAAAAATGCAATTATAATCAAACAATTGTTGCATTCCTTAGTTTTGGATACAAATATCTATAATAACAAAGTACAGAAGATGCGTTTCAAGAAAGAGAATAAACTGTTATCTCTGGGTTCTTCTGTAAAGTTGAATATGAACTAATAGCTTGCATTCTTTATAATTCTCTTTAAATGAGACATCAGAACAAAGGTACCTTTAACGCACAATGATTTGACCACATAAATCAATGTTTTGTACATATTTTCGAAGGCTAGAGGTAGGAAGAGAATATAAACAGATAAGATATGGCATACAAAACAGTTGATAGTGATTATGTCCGAGGCTGTGTGATACTGTGTGATTCTGTGAATCAGTAGATCAGGAGGTGGGGTGAGATAAATTACCATTGTGGAAATGTATGTGTTAATGAGATGGATATATGTCTATGGATGTTCCCTTCCTCACCATCTGTCCTCAGAAGTCTTCATTTATTAGCTTCTGCTTTTTTATACTCACCTTTCTTCAACAGCCCTACTGTGATGCTCCAGTATATCAATTTGGAATTTTTAGAGCCCATTTATTTACTATTTGTTTCCCAAACACACTGAGCGCTCCTTGAAATCAGGGTTAGTAACGTACAGATATTCCCAGTGACACCATGAGGTCAAACACACTGACATGTTCAATTAATGTTTTGTTTTTTAATAATAAAAAATATAAAATAGCAGCATCATTATGCAATGCTCAGGCTTTCTTCCCTAAAGTCATATCAGGGAACAAAAGTATAACTGAGGATGCTCATTCACCACTTAGATGTGTTATATATTGTTGCATGATACTAGACAAGGCCTTTTTCTCCTAGATATGTCCATCTCCTTACCAACAAGACAAGGGAGATGTAGTATCCACCATTGGGAATGCCACTCGATGTGCGAATATCTGACTAGCTATGCAATACCGACAATTAGACTGTCAAACTTCAAATTACATTAGCAATAACATTAATAAAATTAGAAATACTCGTCTCAAAATATTCTTATAACTATAATATAGTAAGTAGTAGTACCTATTTAGAAATCAGATAACAGAATAAACTCAATGTCATACCTGATAGAAGCATAGCCAGAAATGTAATATTATCTTATTTAGTATACTATATCCAAACAAAATGAAAATGTTTGGAGAAAGATCTTTAAAATTGTAAGAAATGCCATCTGCCAAAGAAAATACTTTGATATATTTTGAAAATGAATCAAATTTAAAATATGTATGAGAACAGGATAATGGGATAATAGTTATCTATAGCTACTGTGTGTGTGAATAATAAAGCCTTTATATTAAACAGCACACAAGTGCATTGTGAGAAAAATTACAGCCAACAGTAACAGCTGAGGCATGTTGATCAGCTAAATAGAAAAACTGAAAAATTACAAAGGGGAAAACTTTTTTGGCGCTCATGAAGCCCAATGCTTGGTATTGGATTGATTTAGTCATTCCATATTTTAATTAGAATATTTTTAACATTTAATGTAAACTTTGTAAAGCGGTTTTGATACGTAATAAGACATCTGAGAAAGAATCTAATATAATTGAGTCTAATCTAATCTAATCAAGAAGTAATTGTTTTCAATCCTCCAAAAAACAAACTTACAATAATTCCAGATTATTTCAGTATTTGTTAATCAGAGCATTCCATTAAGTTTTGCATATCACTGCAAAAAGCGTGTGCCAAAAGTAAATTCATCTATAGCCTGGAAACTTATGAGGGGAAAAGTATAAAGTGGTTAAAAATTTAAGTTTATTTAACTATAAAATCAATTATGACACTAATTAATATTTATAAATATCATGTTCTATGGAAGAAATGCTATATATGTGTAATTACTCTATAGCGATGTAAAAATGTACACTCTTAAGTTTTTGTATCTTCTTAATATAAATCTATATGTCCTTAATTTACTCTTAACTATGTATTAGTCATATCTTTCACCTGCAAATTTCATGACTTCCTTGTTTTTAGTGGTATTTCATTGTGTAAATGTACTAACATTTCTTTATCCATTCTTCAGTTGAGGGACATCTGGGTTGTTTCCAGTTTCTGGCTATTACTAATAAAACTATGTTATGAACATAGTTGAGCAAGTGTCCCAGTTGTATGGTGGAGCATCTTTTGGGTATATGCCCAGGAGTGGTATAGCTATAGAACTATTTCCAATTTTCTAGGAAATAGCCAAATTAATTTCCAAAGTGATTACAAAAGTTTGTATTCTCACCAGCAATGGAGGAGTATTACCCTTTTTCTGCATCCTTGCCAGCATGCACTATTACTTGAGTTTTTGATCCTGGCCTTTCTGATGAGTGCAAGATGGAATCTCAGAGTCATTTTGATTTGCATTTATGGTTAACTTTGTATCTGGGCTACTTTCTTACCTAGTACTTGGTAGCTCCAGATGAGCTACTTTAAATATTTGTTATTGGCCCTGGAAAAGGTTTCCTGGAAAAGTGTCATTTACTGCTGCTCCTACAGTAAAGCAAATTTCAAGGTTAGAGTAAAAGCTATTCTTCCTTGGCAGGGTTCCTAATAGTTTTCAACTCATATATAAAAAAATATAATATATACATTAATATTGCATTAATATTTGTATATTTTAAGATAAAAATAAATGTTATATAATATATAATATAAATATATAAAAATATATAAATTATATATAAGTATATAAATTGTTGATGATAATCTTTTGACTTTGTGTAATTACCAACCTTTTTTAAAAACTTGAAATAGATAACCACCTGATTTAAAATATTTTTTCCAACCCCAATTTTTTAAAAGAGTATCTTTCAGTCAATGTAATTTTCAGAGTTTGATTCTTATGACATGGCAAACATCATGCAGTAGTGTTTAATGATAAATAAATGTTAAAATTTGACTATCAATAATTCTTCTGGGTAGAATATATTCCTTAGGAACAGTTAATTTGAAAAGTTTACTTTCACATTTTTGAAGGTCTCATGAAAATCAGCTCTCTAGAAATAACCAGGTGTTATATTTAATTCAGGCTAGTAAGTGTTCATCTTAGCATGATCTTGAATAATTGGCGTGTATTTAAGCATAATAAAAGGCTTGAGAATATGCCGTATGGAACAAAATAGTGACAACCCTTTGGGCACATGTTATTTCTTTCCACAACACCTATATGCATTTAATAGATTTAACTTGGCATTTTTCTAAATTAAACAACAAAGTTTTCTGTTGAACACATATTTGCTACAGAATGTTTTCATAGTTAACATTTGAATATTTGTTAAGTTTAGAAACGGCAATAAATGTTTTGTGGGTAATTGAGGGTTCTGTGCTTTGGGCTCATGGCATGGAAGCATGGTGTGCCCAGCTTCCTCCTGTACAGACAGTCCCCTGTGGACAGCATGTCTTCACTGGGTCTTTGTATACTGGTCTGTAGAGAACCATCATTTTAATGAGGTATATCAGTCTCTTGGTCTGAAGTGTCCACATGGCAGGGAACCACAACCTCAGAGATATAGAAAGTTTAAACAGATGGAAGGGTGAGAATGAGAAAGGGTTGACATAGATCATCATTTCAAAATGTTTCCTCAATACTTAGCCTTCTACAAAATATGAAAACCCACACACTGGGACAACAATTCTGTCACAAGAGTCCCGTGATTATCCAGGTTTCCGCTGTTCAGAAACTACTAAGAGAAGTTTTACCAAAAACAAGTTAACATTATCTAAGAGGAGAAAATTAAGCTGTTATGGCTCTTTAATATAATTTTTTTAATTTTTATGAAATACATATTACTTTTCGGAGGGATTTTGAAAAACTGTTGAATCTGTTTCCTATAGCTCGTTGAATCCGGAAGACCTCAATAATTATGTGTGTTTGTGTCTCTACTGGAAATTTATATAGATATTACAAATAATCTAGGCAGATACAGATCTCAGGTCCTCCTAAAGTTTACCCAGATGGTGGTTTGTTTATACTAAATTTTCTGTAGAAATGTAATGTGAGTTTTTGAAATATGACTTCTTTTTACAAGTTTGTTTTTTATTATTTAATGATATTTGATTATTTTAATATCAGTGGAACATCAGTCAGAGAAGATATGTATTCTTTATTCAAAGATAATCACTTAATATTTTATTGGATTTCCTTCAGTGTGCTTATAAATCACTTAATATTTAAATGTGCTTTCTTTCCTTTATTGTGATTTCTCTTCTGTAATCCAGTGTATATTCTCATTTGCAAATATGTGCCTTGCTATTCTGTTTCACTTAATATGTAAGCATTACTCCATATTATCATACTCAGAAAGTTTATGACTTTATAATAATATTCAATTTGTCTGAAAATCATTAAGAATATATATTTCTGATCTCAAATAATTTGTTAATATGAATATGAAGTGTATAAATTACTATACCAATGTAGTGTGATTATTTAACAGCAATCTAAATTTGAAATTTTATTTATATTTTAAATAGATCATAGTTCAAATAATATGAGTAGATTCATTTTATTAGAAGAAAATTTGAATAATACAGAACATAGTAGGGAGTTTTTTGTATAAATAAATTGGAGAGGAGCTTGTAGAAGAGTCTAATTGGTTACTTCTACCCCCCAAATAATTGTGGTCTAGGGTAAATATTACAATTCATTTTTTCTCCTGTATTTTTCTCTACATAATTTAATTTTAATATCTATCCAAAGGAGAGTGTGAATCTCTCCCAGGCACTGTGATGGTGTCAGGTCTATTTTTTGTTGTTTTTGTTGTTGTTGGCATTCAGTTGCAGAAGGCTGCCCTTGGATGTTTGTTGACCAAAAAAAAAAAAAATTCTTTGAAGTAGACCCGCCCCCAGCTCCACCAATGCCTTTCATCCCTTCAGTGCACCTAGCTGTGTATCATTTTGACTTTCTTTTCCTGAAGATGAATTTAGACTCTCCTTGAATAAACATCATGAATGCATTATGGGTACCCTGGAGTCAGGCCTTCTAGCCCGAAGCCCTGGAAACAAATGGACAATAAACCTAAAAGTGTCCTGGGAGAGAGACAGAACTAGTCTGCAATTTAGTGATACAAAGGACGGAAAGTAGATTGTCCAAAGTGATTTGCCTGCAAAGCTTTCTTATTTTGTCTGCAAAAAGGAGTATTTAGCATTTGGGGTTCAGAGTGTGGAAGTGAAATTCTTTAAACCCTTGCTTTCCTCTTTTAATGTAAATGGCTGAAAATACCAAACTCTGGGGTGTAGGTAAGGTGTAAGGCTGAGAGAAACATGGAGGAAGTCTGTGGTCAGGATTTCATTCAGGCTACTAAGGCTAATTCTCTACATAATGCCTTCCTTTTGATTAGATGTGAGACAATTCTTCACACTTTGACCCTCTGGTCTCTGTTGTAGACAAAGTGAGGATGGATGTGGTTGCTATTAAAGAACATATTCTAAGAGAGAAGTTTTACTACTTGCCTCCTCTGTTCAGTTCAATTTTCTGTTATCTCAAGAATAACTGTTCTCTCGCAAAGCATACCAGGAGTCTGTTTAAAAACAAGGTAATTTTATTAGCTATTCTGTGGAGTTGGGTAAGTATATCAAGACGATACTACCTGGTAAATCCATGAAGCCCATACAGGTATATCTATTGAGGCAATCATACCATGTGTATGGACCTCGCACTAGCATATGGTCTTTTGGAAGTTTCTTATATCTCTGTTAAAAGAACTTCAAAAGTTGTATTAAAGTATTGTTTTTCAGAGTACTACAGATACTAATGATCTCCAGACGTTAGTGCTCAAAATTCCATGAGGACAATGCAAGCTTCTTAATAAAAGAAGCTTACTGGGAATAACAAAGAAATAGTGATAATCTCGTTACTAACCACATTTTTCCTTCTTCCCTCCAACTAAGAAGTTCTCTCTGACTCACAGAGAAGACAACCAGTGGTGTAGGGCTTATGGAAACTTAACATCTTTCTCTCCTTTTTAAAAAACCATTTGTCCTGTTCTTTGCCTCAATGTCTCAAGGCTGCCTTCTCGCATAATTGTAAAGTAATCCCCAGTAGGGTGTTAGTTGATGGCCTCAGGGTGTTACTACCACCAAGGGTATTTGCATTTTAATGGAAGGCTTTAAAAGAACTTCAAGCATCAAGTCTGAGAGCAATAAATCTCTATTGGTGGAATTTGAAGCAATGTGATAGATTGGGCAGGAGATATCTGTGCTGAAAGGAGCCCACTGGGTTTATTCTAATCACAGCATGAATTAAAGTGTTCCTACTTAGTGGTAGCCTGACTTCTGCTTCCAAAGTGAAAGTTCTGAGGACAGCTCCTGTGGCCTGAATAATGAAGTACTCCTTAGCAGTTTCATTTTCTTTAAAAGAAAACAAGTCAAGGGGCTAAAAGTTCAAATCTTTGAACTGTCCTTTCCTTTCCTATTTTCTCCATGGTTGTTCCCAAATATTTTCTCTGTGCTTTCAGTGTTCAGGAAGAAATATGTTCCTACTTTTCCAAATTCTGAACTTTTTTCTTTTTTTGTCTTTCTATCTTTTTGGTTTTTTTTTTCTTTCTCTTAATTCTCTAGAGACTTTTTGATCATTGGAATTGACAAAGCATTGTACTTAAGCAGTCTGGAGATGGGGAGAATAAATTTACAAATAGATCTAAATCTATTTTTAAAAAAAACTAAAAGAGTGAGTTAGACACTGACTTATTTGTGTGCTATCAAGTTCTGAGAGTAAAACGGATTCATTCAGAGGGAAATCAGGGATGGCCGGTGATAATAGGTATTGTTTCCATTAACTGTGGACTATCCTCACACAAAAGAGAACCTGAAGCTTGAAGTGGTGACACAGATGAATCTTTAGGACTCTGTTAGGTAATAGGGAGGGAGAATTCATTGGGGTAGAAGTAGTAACAGAGGCAGCCTTCTCAAAAATGGTGTAAGAAGAGCCCCAAGCCACCCACTGTTCAGATGAGTGTGTTGTATGGAATCTGAAATCCTAGCATATGGGAGGCTAAAGTTTGAGAGCAATGAGTTCAGTCATGCTGCAGATAGGAAATGTGATTTTTTTTCAAAAGGAAAAAGAGAAAGACTTGAAAAAAAGACATTTAGTAGAACACAATATAAAATAATACATGAATGTTGGAATAAAATAGTAAAACAGGAAGAGAAGATTAGGACCAAGTATTAGAAGGTCTGTATTTAGGTCATGGATTGTGAATCTAATAAGGAAGCAAAGTATAATATATTAAAAACATGTATATTAGAAAAATTTTTCTGAAATAATTTTGGAGTACTGTCAATATTTGAGGCTTTAGATTGGAGCCAAGTTGGAGGTAGGTCTTAAAAGAGATTGGAAAGTTGTGACAGTGGACCAAGCAAGAAATACAGAATCATCTGGAATAGGATTGAGACATAGTCAAGAAGATAAAGTGATATCTTTACAGAAATGACATTGGAGTGTGTAAAAAGGAAAATATATATTCAAGTTGTGTGGGCTTTTGGCTTAGTCAGTTAGGTGCCATTTTGCTGAACAAGTGAAAGAGAACTCAGTTTAATGGGGCAGATGCTGAGTTCAGATTTGGATAAGCTGAGTCTTAGATTATTATAGAACATCTGAGCAGGGACGTCTGCTAGATGGGCATCAATCTGTCTGCATCCCAGAGGAAGATCTAGGCTGTAGATGTATGTTTAGCCATTAGTCCTAGCATGTATGTGATGACAATAGAAGAGCTCACTCAGGAAGAATGGAGACTATCAGAGGCCTGTCGATTGATCCCAAGCAAATCATCAGTTAAAAAGCCAGAAGAATCACAATGAAGAATAAGAACAAGCAGCTGAAGAGATACATCAGAGCAATAAGCAGGAGGGTATCCATATTGATTTACAAGACAGATAAACTTGCAAATAAGCTCCTTGCTCTCATTCCAAAGTCCTCCAGAATCTAATGCTAGGCATTAAGTCCATGAGTCTCAATCTGTGTTTCTCCTGTTATTTGAGTTGTGTCAGTTCAATAGGAAGAAATACTACCCATCAATAATTTCTATGGTTCCATTTCCTTTCGTATTATCAGGGAAGTGTGCTACTTTTGTATACCTATAACGTCAATTGAAATTTTCATCTAATGTTTCCTCTACCATCTTTCTTTCCTGAAGATGAAAATCGCATTAACCAACCTATGCTCTGATTGGTAAACAGATTACAACTTTTGTATTGGACCTAGTACATTATGATTTGCATCATAATTATTTATGCACAAGATTCTCCCCTCCCTCCTGGCAAGAATAAAAACTCCAGAGGATGAAGAACTCATTTCCACAAATTAGCCTCCATAGTGCACTGCTTTGAAAACAGCAGGTACCTTGTAATTATTTGCTCAGTGACCACATATATTCCTTACATAAAATAAAAGAGAGAAGGTTTTTGAATCTTCTGATGGAGCAAGGGACCTCATTGGAGGCAAACATGAAAATGCTCAAGGA
>CM053745.1:42017997-42055497 GCA_028658305.1 Pachyuromys duprasi | reverse complement strand
TGCATGCTTATATCTGTGTATGTGTTTGTGTATATGTACATATGTGTGTGTAGAACATTAAGTGTCAAATTAAATTACTTTCTTCCCCATTCATCTGACAGTCTTTCACTGAATCTTGAGCTAAGCTATAGTCAGAAAACCCAGCCATTCTTCTGTCCCCCAAATCTTGGAGTAACAGATGGGCACTGCCACATCCAGACTTCATGTGGATTTAAGCTGAAGTCCAACTACTTGCACAGAAAACACTTTTTTAATCCTCTGAACCATCACTTGCACTACAAATTAATTGAAATTACCATTAAGATTAGATTTTTTATACTAGAAAAAATTTATGCTAGAAATTTTATATAGAAAACATCTATCTATCCATCTATTTATAAATTCTCACATATATTTATGGAAACCAATAGCTAAAAAGATCTTGTAGCCAGCCAAGTATTGTCTTTGCCATTTGTTTAGGTCACTTGCTTCTCACCATACTGAATCCTATTGTCCAAAATTCTAATCTTAATTTGACATTTGAAAAAGAATTTGGTAGTATATCATGAAGTTTGGACCATTCTTATTTAACTAGTTGATCAAAAACTTTTGTGTCAATCGCTTTTTTTTTCTTGATTTTTGGACAAATGCTTAAGGAAAGTAACTTATAAGGAAGGCTTTATTCTAACTCGGGGATTCAGTCAGATCTATGGCCTGGTGTTTCTAGCTCAGGTTAACTCAGACTATCATTGGAAAACAGAGTTGTTCCCTTTCTGATGATGGCAAAGAAGCAGAGAAACAAGACAGAGCATGTTCATTTTTGTCTTCCTGCTCTCCTGTTAAACCCTGGCCTGAAATTCAGGGCCCCAGCATGTTGGAAAGGATGATGTACCTTGAGAGCCATTTTTCATGTGCAGTTAACATAGGCTGCATTGCTAGTTTGCTCTGGAGATGCTCACAGATCAAGGCACGGCTGTTTCCCTGATGTAGATCTCTGTCAATCCTGTCAAGGAGGTAAATTAACCACCTCAGTACTCCTTTGGAATTTTTGTTGTTATTTTTTAGACTGTATGGAAATTTTAACTAACTTATAGCACGTTTTATAGAATAGACACTCAAGTGTGATGAGAGAAATAGCTGAGCATATTTGACGTAAATGAATTTACATGGACTTTTCTATTTAATCATCTTAATAATCATTTTTTTTCTGTATTAGGTAAGCTTATGTTCATTTTCAAAAGCTAATTAATCACAGAATACAGTTTCACATTGTTTTCACTTAAGAATATTCAAGATCTTGTTCAATTTGGCCTTATTTTTAAGGCAAAAATAATACTCACTTGATTATCAATGAAAGTAATATTTAAATAGATGATTCCTCCAAAAATATCAATGTAGCAACACTCATGTAACATCATAAAATAACTTTGCAGTATGGTAAGTTTCTAAATAAAGTAACTTTATGTGTTACAATCCACAAATCACATATTACCTTAATTTTAAAAAGTGTTTTCTTCAAATATATTACATATTCCTGGATGAACAGAGAGACTGGAAGTAGATCCAACTCGACTCATCATTAGCCATTCATTTTCCAAGTTGGGTCATTTTTATGTATTTCACGTGTAGTGCCATTCTCCTGAGGCATCTTTTGTTTTTGAAATATATTATGAAGTATAAATGCTGATTTTTGTCAAGCTTACCAATCACTGCACTGAAAAGGTGGAGAGAACAGTTCTTGAGGAGGATAAACTGGAGGAAGTGGGGAATCTAACATGCTATATTTTCTAGAGCCACAGCTAGAGCCAACCACAATTTGGCTTTCTTGCTATAACATTATTCACATACTCTCATCTTTTAGACAAGGGTCCTAAGATGTGAGGGTACCAACATGTAAATGTTGTTCTCAAATAGTGTTACCTTAATGTAGACAATTTAATTACTCTCGTTATAATTTTTTTCCTACATGGAATTCAAGTTTTTAGCAAACATGGAATTCTAAAGTTTCCTTTAAAAAAAGATGTAAGTAGCTTGTTCTGACCTCAGTATACCTTTCAGAGTACTAACCTAAACATGAACAGACAGATGAAAACAATAAATCTGCTAACTTTCAACTATTATGGTTAAGTGGAGTATTATTCGTGGACACCTATTCTTAATTATATGCCTAGAAGTAACTTTGTCTCTTTTCCAATGCTGAAAATTTGTTCAGCCTGATCCCATGAAAATAAAATCTATTAATTTTGATGAATTTATAAGTATCTATGGATTTGTTGCTGGTAGTTGAATTGTTATTTTTATTTTCAATGACTGACTATGAGAGTTTAAAAGGAAATATTCTTTCAGAAAAATGATTACATACTTTATAAACAGTAATAACAGACACATATAATTAAAAAGGCAAGAAAGTTAACAAATATAAAAATGAAAGCCCTATGACATTGTCTGTGGTGTTTTATTTGTCAAGAAGTTTGTTTGCTTGACTAGATTTTGTGTGTACACTTAGGAGGGGACGTGGGTAGGTGGTCATGATTTCCAAAAGTTATGGTTGTCATGGATGCCATAGCAACTTGAAGCTGCAGTTAATGAAAGGAAAGAGGCTTTTGTAGAATCTCACAAGGCAACACACCTCCTGCAGCGGTCACTACATTTATCCTCACTGAGCACTTGCCATAAATCATCTTTGAAATATGCACCAGTTTGGAATAAATTCATCCTAGCAACAGAGTTCTAATAGCATTTAGACTTTTTATAGAATCATTTCTATTATGCAATTAAGAAAAGGATATTTAGGAACTTGGAATACTCCTTTCTTTGTGCCAGAAGTGCAATTTGGATAGTATATTTGGCCAACTTTCTGCTTTCATGTTTAGATCAGAATTCAAAATACTTTTGAAACATATTTCTGTATGAGTATTCAGTCATAATGTGTAAATACACAATGCTTGCATTTGAAATTAAAAGAAAGTCTATTAAATATCTCCTTTGTGAAAATATACTCAAATGCAATGATTGGATGACTCATAATTTGCTTCTTGGACATTTCCTTCCTCTCACTATGACTTTCTAAATACGTACTTAACACACAGAGTGAAAATAGAAAAAGAAAAAATTCAGTCACCCAAACAGTGACAAACACTATTCCTGTAGATAAGAATTCGTATCTAGCAAATTCATACATTTTGATACATTTCTAGACTAGGACAATATTAGTCAATGTTTAATCCATTTGAAATGTTCATGTCTTAATCAGTTTTAAATGAAAACTTTCTTGTTTAGATTGATGGCATAAAAATGGATTTATTTAAATTTATTTTCCTTTTCTTTTTGTTTATTTACTTTACCTCCCAAGGGTGCCTTCTCCCTCCTCTCCTCCAAGTCCTCCCTCCCTCATTCCCCCTTTCCCTCTCCCTTTTTCCCCAGAAAAGGAGAGCTCCTGGCCCCTTCCCCTCCTCCCCATCTGCATCATCAACCTTCCCCAGCACATCAAGTCACATCAAGACTGAGCATAACTTCTTTCCCTGAGACTAGGCAAGGCAATGCTGTCAGGGGAAAGTGGTTCAAAAGCAGGCAATAGAGTACATGTTAGTAACATTACCCCCTTCCTCCCCTCCACCAGCCACACTCTCCAGGTGACCCACATGAAGACCAAACAGCCCACTGGATACGTGCATGCAGTCTCTGAAAGACCCCATGAGATTGGGTTAGTTGTCTCTGTGGGTCTTCCTGTTGAGTTTTCTGTCCTTTACAGGTCCTTCCATCTTTCCCCAACACTTCCGTGGGTCTCAGAAGCTCCGCCCCATCCTTGGCTGTAAGTCCCAGCATCTGTCCAGATCCACTGCTGCCTGGAGCCTCTCAGACTACAGTCAAGTTAGGCTCCTGTTTGCAAGCATAGCACAGTATCGCTATCAATGTCAGGAGCTGGCTCTGTACTGTGCAATGGGTCTCAGGTTGGGCAAATTCTTGGTTGGACTTTCCTTCAATCTTTGTTTCCTCGTTATTCCTGTACTTGTTGATGGCAGGGTACTTGTCAGATCATAGGTTTTCTTGGTGGTTGCTGTTCCCCTCAGAAAAATGTATTTTTGAAGTTTGTCTTCTTTATTTTTTTTCCAGGTGATATTAGTGATGAGCAAACACACCTAAACTACCCCTTCACAATGTTGGCATCTGTAGCATTTTAAGAACTTTTAACATTCCTATTCCCTCTTCTGAAAACGTTGAAACTTTCCCCTTGTGTTGAGAAAAGTATTATAATAAACGTATTCGTTGTGGCTCCTTGGTAAGGTCATCTTTTAAGTATAACATTTCGAGTGCCTTACTTAGTAAATATGATATAAACTACTTAAAACACTTGTGTGCACATTATATATTATAAATGTGGATTTTATGTTCACACATAGGAAACATTATAAGTGGCTACTTTGAGGGTATATACATATGTCCTATAACAGAGACAATTTCAATTTTTGTTGGAGAGAAGAATGAATTAATATGTCTTCTTGTTTTTTAGTGGCAGGCTAGTGTGAGCACTAGAGTATCTTGCATCTACTAAAGCTTTAAAACTTGTGTTGAAAACTCTCTTCTTTTCCTGAGGCTACTCTAACAAATTACTACAAGGTTGGTGCTAAAAACTTTTTTTTTCCTCAAGTTTTGGAGGCTGAGAGTTCATAATCAATATCATTGAGCCCAAATCATAGTGTTACTAGGGCTACAATCCCTCCTGAGGCCTCAGAGGAAGGAGAATCATTCCTTAGTTGCTGTTACTCCTTGGAGTAAAGTGTTCTCTCTACCCCTCCCAACTTTTTCTCTGCCTCTACCCCTCTCTCCCTCTACCCATCCTGACCCCTGCTTATTTAAAATCTGCTACTGTTCCTCTCTTGTAAGGTATTTGTGGACAATCTCTCCATCTAAGCCTCTGAACAACAACATGAACAACATAACTTAGGGGGCTGCTGTCCGTTTCCCACACCCAGCAAGTCTCTATTGGTAAGAGTTGAGAGAAGACAATTAGAGTGTCTCAGATAGACACACTAAATATACACCAAAAAATTCTGGCTAGTTTTGTTCACTGAAGTATCCCTGGATGGCAAATATTGCCTGGCATAGGGCAGAGACTCAAAATAAATATTTGTTCAGTGAATACTGCTAATAAATGTTTAGTGAAGGATTTCTGAGAGAAATTATTATGCCTCAGAGTTACAAAATGAACCAGTGGTGTGTTAATATAGCTTTTAAACTCCTACTAAACACACATAGGCACTATATTAAATATTTAGAGTTTAGAGTCCAACCAGAGGTATAGCAAGTATGTAAAAGGAAATATTTCTCTTTTAACTGTAGGTTACGATAGTTAGATACAAGCATTAACACAAACAACTGAGGAATGTTATATATGTAAATTTGTGTTTGTTACAGAGATAAAATATTAGTCTTCATAATTACTGTTTATATGTGAATATTACTATTTTCACTATGCTAGATGACAAAAAAGGATGATAAATTTCATTGTACCTACAGTGTTTTGATGTAGAACGAATTTATCAAACAGCTAAATAAAACTGAACGTGGAATTTAATTAAAAATAAATATAGTCATTGGTCTGAGGAACTGTATCAGTGCATTTGCTTGCCAGTGATGTATGGGTGTGTATGTATGTTTTCCATGCTTATGTGTGCATGACTGTCCATATGCATTCAGACGTGAGTGCATATGTGTATGTAGGCATGTGGGCAATGTAGGGTGTCATTTTCTGCACTTTCAGCTGCGTTTTCTTCAATCTGATCTCTCATGCACCTGGAATGCACCAAGTAATCTAGGCTGCCTGTCTGGCAAGCTCCAGGAATATGCCCAACTCTATCTTCCCATTGTTTGCATGATGTAAAAGGGCCACTATTCCCAGATTTATAACATGCGTTCTGGAGATATTGCTCATGTCCTCAGTCTTGCACAGCTAACACTTGACTAAGTATGTCTCCATTTCTAAATTATGTAACACCCATAATTAAGTACTATAGCCAAATCACAATATGCTCTGACTCTCTTCTTAGCAGAGAAATTCAAAGCATTTTTCTTAGCTTTAGAGATCTGTTATTTTTACATTTAATTAAATTACTACATATTATACATGTTACTAGAATCTGGACAGGCTACCCTTCTACTTAAATTAGAAGATAATTATAGTCCTTTCTTCTCTAATTTATTTTTCTCTTCAAAGTTTCTATTAAGTTCTGTATCTCATTTGCCTACACTAAAAATGATAATCTGATTATGCTTCCTTCTCAGTACATTCATAGTGCTTAAGTCTTTAATCAGACTAATTCTCATTTTTGGAGTCACAATGCATCATTTGATAAAGGGAATGCATTTACATCAGAAACCTAGACTGCATATTTAGTACTGATATAGAGCATTTGCCTAGCATTCGTAAACCCTGGGTCAGGTTCTCAGCATTGAAACCAAAATAAAACGGGCCTGGTTAGATGACTCAGTGGGATAAAGTGTCTATTGGCAAGACTAGTCCCTGAGCTGATCTTTGGAACCTGCATGATGGAAAGAACCAACTTCTACCAGCTAACATCCAACATCCACACACATGTATGGGCACCCAGACCCACACAATAAATAGATGTAAAAAATTTTAAAGCATTTGTAATTTTTGGTCAAGTGTGATTATTACTGGATTGTGTAGATACCTGGATGTTTGTAGACTGTCCAGCTTTTGTGTAGAATCCTTAGTGTGCTGACCCTTCTCTTGTGCAATAGGTAGTATGTTGTCATTATTGGTCACAAAAATTTGTTTGTGCTGTTACAATCCTGATTCCCTTTATAAACTAGCAAAGAGGGAAATATAAGTACCTGTTTATTTAGAAAAAGCAGCATATCTACTATACATATGCTTTGAACATTTAATAGACTTGCTAGGGCACAAGTTCCATAAAACATACAAGCACCATGATTTGTTAAGTCTTCCTTTGATAGTTTTTCTCTTCTGAGATGACTTTCAAAGCCTCAGCTTCTTCCGATGAAACCTTCTCTAGGCTGTTATTGGATTAAACCAAACCAAGTAGAAACTTCGTTTTGTTTTCTCCCTACTTTCTCAGGTTATCTGTCTGAGGATGTGTGTCATTTGAACGGAGGTAGAAGAACTAACTGAGAAGACTGACATTACCAAAAAAATTTTTAGAGATTAAGAAATGGTAGAAGGCTCAGAGTCTTAATATGTGTTTGCATTTTGTGATCAAATTGTTTATTGTCCTATTAATGAATGAATTTCACTTGATTTTAAAATATTCTACATTAAAATATGCAGATACTTTTGTTGCCTCTGTAATCATAGTTATCACTTTGGTAGTACTTTACAAAGCAACAATTTAATCCTAACTTAATGAACAGGAATATGACATCTAGATAAGGGGAAACAGAAACACAATATACCACAGCACGTCCAGTGACATCTGGAATATTAGATGTTGACAGGAACTTAGATATGTTTTAAGATACTAACCAAATTCCCAACACTGAGGGAGCAACCTAGATGATAGGAATTCAGAAGCAATGATGTTTGGTGTTAAGAAAGCTTACGGTGCATAATAGAGTAGAACTAAAGTTCTCTGAGGATAAGTTTAACCAATAGATTGAAGCTACAGCATATCAAGCTACCAAGAACTGTATTGGTTTCTATGAGTCTACCTATTGTGCTTAAAGTCCAGGCTCCATCTGCAGCACATTAAAAGGTCAAACAAACAAAGGCCTTTTCTATGAACACAATGCATTACTATAAAAAAAAGCAAGCCTGACAGAAATGTTTGAGAAGAAACTAGAGGGTAGAAAGTTGTTTATCACAGGTTTTATAAGCTGTCTTATGTATTATTAAAAGACAGCATTAAAAATAAAACAAATCAACCAACAAACATAATCAAAGGTCTCCTTCTCTGATCATCAGCCACCCAGTTCAACTCCCATCACCTTTCTTAGGGAAATAGGAAGTTCCTAGTTTATGAAAAAGGAGGCTAGATTGGGAATATAAGGCTAGTTTTTTAGCGTGCTTCCAAAGCATTCGGGAAATCCAGAGTTCAATCCTTAACATGGTATAAACCATGCATGATGTGGGCTTTTTAATTCAGTAATTGATAGGTGAAGTCAGAAGACTACAGCGAAGTCATCCTCAACACAAACCAAGATTGAGGACAGCCTGTGCTACCTCTTCTTGGATTTCCTACTTGATATGGTCTCTTTGTAGCTACAGAATATACATTCTCCAGACTTTAAATCATATAATACTAATTGATAATATATAGAAATATAAAAATTTAACTAGTTTTTCACTGAATTTTGAGATGAACAATTACGTTTTTAAAACAATCATATTCTTGCTGCCCCGTTCTTTACAGATGATATAAAATTGTTTGTAAAATTGTGATTATGGAATCTAACGAATGCTTCATTTCCTATTTAATGGATTTTCTTCTGATCTCTCTGGCCTTGATGTGTCCTTTTGAATGAGCCCAAAAGTGTGAATTTCCTGCTAAGAGGAAGTGTTAATCATTGGTCACGTCATGGAGAAACACACACATAAAATGATTTAAATTAAATAATTTGGAATTCATTAAAACTTATTTGACCTCACTTTCAATTAGTAAAATCAAGTTTCAGGAGGAGTCAATGTCTAAAAATCATAGGAACCTTCAGTTTCCCACTTACATGTACATGGATTGAGCATTTGGCCTGTTCAGATTTTTATTTATTTCATAGGTAAAAAACATTTTTTCAAATATTAATTTTTTCATATTGCCATGAATGTCAATACAATCTGTAGCAGATATTGCAAAAGAAATTAACTTAAGGAAAAATGTTGCAATAAAACAAGTTCATCTCAGTTTTATAAATTATTATGTTTGAATTCTCATAATATTTAAATATGTTTGATTTGAAAATAAAAATGATAGCATTCTAAAATGTACAGCTTTATCATAAATATTTTGGTTTAACAAGCTGTTCACAGTTGTGTAAATGTAATACAAGTCAATCCTAATAGAGGTAACCGTGAATTTTGGTTACTGTGTACTTTTCAGGGCTTAGTGACAGTTTTATTACATAGACTTGCATTTGTACGTAATATTAACTTGGTGGATATATCATATCCTGTTACATACTGCTTTAAAAGTGTGCATCTTATAGACTGTGGTAGATCTTAAGAGTTCTTAAAAGTGTAGATCGCGTCCATTTGATTACATTCAGTGTTAAACTATTCAAATTCTGGAATGAACTGATATACTGTACAGTAAACAGTGAAACAAGTTTCCAAAATGATAAAATAGCAATCTAATTTCAGTAAGATAATATACAAACATGACTGTTCTCTTGTTGTTACATGGCCAAAGATACCCAGAGTAGATGACTTTTTTTTTTGATCTTTTGTGCTCTTTAACATCTTGAATACAGCTGTGACAAGTCCTATTCCTAGAGAAGTACTCCATGGATATTTACTTCTATCGTTAATTTTAGAATACAATCAGTAGGTTATGACTCATGTCTTCAAAGGACATTATTTTTCAAGCTAGGTGGTATTGTGACACCGCTCCTAACTTGGAACTAAAAGGCTGGGCTGGCTCTTTTTTCCTTGACACTTTGCAACTTAAGTGACCTAGAATAATTTTGGCTATGTTTAGTCCTCATGGGCAAGAATGGGAACCCAGCACATCATTTTATAAACATATTGAGCATTGTACAAATTTTATTAGTACAAATTTCCTTTGTACTAACCAAAACAGTTTTTACTGTACATATATATATATATTTATTTATTACAATTTATTCCCACTGCATCCCCTCCTTCATCTTCTCTGAGTCCCACCCACCCATCCTCTTCTCCCCCTATGCCCTTTCCCTAGGCCCCTGATAGGGAAGGTCCTCCTCCTCTTCTCTCTGACCCTAACCTACCAGGTCTCATCAAGGCTGGCTGCATCATTTTCCTCTGTGGCCTGGTAAGGATGCACTCCCCCAGAGGAAGGTGATCAAAGACCAAGTCACTGAGTTCATGTCAGAGACAGCCCCTGTTCCCTTTACTAGGGAACCCACTTGGAAACTGAACAGCCAATGGGCTTCCTTTGAACAGGTGTTCTAGATCCTCTTCATGCATGGTCCTTGGTTGGAGTATCGGTCACTGCAGCCCCACCCCTCAACAACTTCAAATTTTCTACATCAAGCTGCCTTCTAACCCACTCCTTCATTAACAATCCATCAAACAATCTGGCATAGCTTACTTGACAGAACTTTGTGAAGGACAAACACATCTAGTGTTTCCTGGTATACTTTTGCTCATCATTATCATTGCACAGGGGAATGTTGGATTTCATAATGATGAGCTTCGGAACAGATCATTTGCTGTGTTCCAAATGCATATAAGCTGTTTATCTTTGGACATGTTAGGTCTGGGACAATGGACTTTTCCTTATGTTTAAGGTATCAGCTTTTAGTCAATTGCATTTCATCTTTTTGTACCTTTGTTTGGCATCGTGCAATTAGCTAAACTCACATATTTTCCTCCTGATATAACTCTCTTCCTATGCCAATGATTACTTTTGAATCATTACGTATAGAATTTTATGATTTGTGTTTATGATTCGTATTCAGTTCACATAGAGGTACCCCACTTTAAATGCCCTGATAGATAGCATCATATTCAGTTATAATACATTTCCATGATGTTATTTTTGATTGTTTATAAACATGTGAAATAGTCATATTAATGCCAATAAAATGATCTATTTCTCTAGTAAGACAGTTTTTAAGTCAGTTTTTGAATCCATTATTTTTTTCTATTAAAACATCTATTTGATGAAAGTGAAATATAGTAAGGTTTTCAGAATTGATCTGTGCACTTCAGTGCCTCATTCTTACCAAAGCCATAAATGCCTTTTGCAACTTCTAATACTTTATTTTATTCCTTAACAAAATTCTTAAAATTTTATTACAGAGTAATCAATTTAAGAATTGCATGGAAACATGTTGATTCAAATAACCACACATCTAAGTAACTCTAAATTCCAATATATTAATTTCTTAATAACACGATAAAATGCTATTTCTTATTTATTTGAGAGTGAAATTCATCTTATTACATCTATTCTTTATGCTACATATTGAAAAAATTAAATTTAAAGATTCCGTTCCAAGAAGAACCACTACCATATGACCTGTCCATATGAGTTGTCTCCTTGATTTATAATAGCAATTGCTTTCTCAGCATGGATCTCATGACATAATAATATTGTATGAATTTTTGAAATTATACTGAGTTCTACATCAATCATCCATAGTGAAGCAGTATCTGTATTAGTGGGAAAGGCTTGCTTGAAGGAAGGATTTCACAAATACATGCTTTTCCAAAATGTAAGCATTGTTGCTTCCTTTGGAATCCTTTAAACTGATCACGGAAATGCTCAACACTCTTCTTGTCGTACTATTCAAATCCCTCCAAATGCTCTCACCACTGCTGTAACTGGACCAAATTCAAGAGTTTGTTTTTCCTGTCGTTTCTAAAATTAATCTGTTAAATATAAGGACTAAAATAAAACATAGCAATATGAACGTTTGTCACATTTATTTTTTCTATAAGCATGAGATAAAAAGTAAGCCAAATCGTAAGTGTAAAAAATACTTTATGTTGATATTTTTCTTCATGGTTTTCATTAGAAGCAATCATGTAGTAGGGCAAGGGACTTGTTTTAATATTGTAATCCTTGTTCGATAAAACACAAATAATTAGTTTTATACGTAAAAAAGCAATAGGTTTTCCGCTCAACATTTACTTGAGGTTTTTATTTAAGCTTATTTCATTTTGTTACTGAAATTCTCTTCTATCTGTGTCATTCTATTTTTTTATTAATAGTTATTCTGTCATCTACTAATTTCTTATTTACATAATAAGCTGCAGTGATTTTTCACTTCTAATGTAACAAATATGGAAGCTTTATAAATACATTTACAAGAACTGTAACTTTCAAAGGACAGTTTTGAAACAATTATTTAAACTTACAGATATTGTTCATTGTTCCATTTAAATGAGCCACAGTCACACTTCAGATTCACAAAACAAAACTGTTTTGAAAATGAACATACTGGCTATTTGCTTTAAAGTGTATTTGAGTTTAAGTATACATTACTCCTCATATATATGTGTGTTTGTGTGTGTATACTATAAGAACTGTACAACATAAGCTCTATATTTGCTAAGACATTGGATATGCTATAAAAAAGGAAATTTTTTGAAATGGCCATCTGCTTTTATACACTCTTGTCCACACTGTTCACCACTGTATTTAGTCTTTAGCATTCTCTCCAGCTAAAATATTGTCAAATAAATATAATTTAATTGATCAATTTAGTAAATTAGTCAAAAATACAAAAATTCAAAAGAAAAATATTTGTTGAGAGATTAGTACATTGTAGGAACGCAGCGAATATATCATTTGCATCACGTGACACACATCCAGGAGGTAATTTTAACCTACTATAAGGAAGTGAAATAAGACACCCTAAAGTTGTATACTCTATTCACATTGAACCACAGCTGGGCGCTGACTTAACAGTGATTCCTTTCTGCTCTTTAGGAGCCAGGCTGTTTTGAAGAAATCCAGGGATCTCTGGTACCATCCATATTTAAGAATTGAAATGGAAGATGAATTAAAATTAAGATTTTTAAAAGCAACACAAGGAAACTTAAATAGAATATTTCAAGTTATCATTGGTATGTTTAATATTAATGTGAAAATTATTAGCTTTATACACATTGTAGGGATAAGTACTAAGGTAAAAATCTTGTACTAAAGGTATTTTACTTACTAATCTATATTAAACATTTTCTGGATAATTAGGCATTTCATTCTAAGAATTATAAAAATATTAAGAACTGATTCAAAATGTTTTATGGAGCAGAAATGTTCAGCCCCATGATTTTTAGAGTTAGTGAATAAGTAACAAAATGTTAGGAGAGATCTTAAAAATTATTCTTCAGGCTTTACTGTACCACAGTGAAAGAGCACCTACCTCATATGCAGGCAGGCCAGAATACAATGCCAATACAACAAATATTGGGCACTCACATTTATCTATTTCAGACTTCATGACAAAGTTGAGAACCTTCGTCAGCCTTTATTTTGAACTTTATGTCTAACTTGCCACCAACATTTGAATGCTTATAAAAAGTCTGACTTTTACATTTCACTTTGCAGAATGATGTACTAATTGAATGACAGATACTTAGTGCTACTGAAGTTATTTTTGAACTTTATGAATACCTGCACACAAAATTAATGTTTTCTTTCATTCCAAGGCATTTACCCCAAAATACTTAAATATTGAAGTCTTTCCTTTCCATAATTATCCAGTGTTATGGTCATTATTTGACCATTTGTTTATTATTAGTAAATTTCTTTATACTATTTGTTAACTAACTTGAAATACTATCCAACTGAAACATTTTCACAGTTGGTACTGCAGGATAATTTGGTGTTTATGTTATGACAATAATATTTCACTCTGCTAAAACACTAAAGACTTGATATGTTTTGCTAAATGCTATATTTCAAATATTTACTCTTAAGTAGTTATACATTTTATAAAAATCACTAATAACTTACATTATATAGCATATATTTCTTTTCTGTTTGCTAATGAAGGATCTTTAGTTTTATATAGAATATATAACAGACATATATAATCTCCATTCTTTCAATGTCATAAATATATAATATTAGAATATACTATAACTATAACCTCAACTTTTAAAATCAAACATGATGATTTCAAAATTCTCTCATTAGTATTATTAGTTTGCATCATACCTTCATACCTACAGTAATAATTTTTAACTGCTTCTATTTTCACGTCAAGAATTCATTAAGTAGAAAGTAGAAAATATCCAGTTTTCTAAAGAAACAGGTAGTTTTTGAATTTCACAAAAAGTTTAGTCTTGATAGAAAAATGAACTGATAGCCTTTTATTTTGCATTGAATCTCAATCTCCAAATGAGAGTTTTGAATATTAGGTTCTTGACTTGACTCACCTCTGTTTAATTTTGACAGTTGTCTTAAAGTGAATTTAGTGTTTAATGAAATTTTCTGGACTGATAACTCAAAACCTGAAGGGAACAATTCTAGTGGTGAGAAAGTAATTTTCTGGCCTAATTACACCTTTGGCCTCACTACAAAGTCTGTCAACAAAAATGCCAGGTTTGATCATGATTTTTTTTGACATGAATTCACCGATCTACTTTACACAGGAGACTCTTTTACAATAGCAGTTGGTATTTGCAACTATGGCTTTATAACTGGGAATAAAACCTCAACACACTGCCAGTTGGTGAATCTCCTAAAATTTCTATCAATTAGGAAAAAAAAAATATGTGCTGGTAATAATGAACCGAAATGTGTGTAAGTTCACATTCTAAAAAGCTGTATGGGTGAGATAGCTATTTCAACTGTGTCATGTAATACCAAATAAATAATGAATATTTTACACTAAATACTGAAAAAGTAAGTTTCTGTGTTTTCTAATTTTTTTCTTTTCTTTTTCTCTCTGTATTATTCTAAGACTTTTTTTTCTTTTCTTTTTTTCTTTTCTTTTCTTCTTTCTTTCTTTCTTTCTTTTTTTTTTTGGTGTCAATATAGCCTAGAAACTTACACATGCTGGTCTAGTGCTGTACCACTGAGTCATACACCAACCATATCACTCCTGCCACTTATTTGCCTTACTGAAGACCTAACAATTCCAGAGTTTCTAACAGGAATCCACAGAACTGATATCTTTTTTAAGTGTGTCTGCTTAACCTTGACCATCAAGCACTTGTAGATACTGGCAATTCCCTCAAATTTCTGAGCTTGAGGGTTACTTTATCAATATCAGTTGTTTGTTTAAACTATAAAAATTTGTTTAGCTGTCAACTTTTAAATCCTTTTTTCCAATCATATGACCAGAAATCATGATCTGCTACATAAAGAATTCTATATGTATTCATGTGAACTAGACAGTACTTCCCAAACCAGGATTATCTACCCCGTCTGTCTACTGTCTTCTGTTTTCTCCTTCTTGACTTCATGTGTCATATCACTGTATTTAAACAAAATAATGGAAATGAAAATTGTGTTCTATATAAATTGTGTCAACTCTAAATAACAAACTAATAAGATAATTAGGCAACACCCTTGATTTTTTTTGCCTCCGCTTTTCAAGATCATAATTCCTAGATCTACTTTTGATAAATGTTTTCCTCAGTTATACAGTTACACATAAATATATATGCCCACATAATCACACATTCTTAATTTCTAATAAGTGAAAACACCAAAAAACCAATAAATCCAATTTAAAAAAATTGGTTACAGAGCTAAACAGAGAATTCTCAACAGAGGAATATAAAATGGCAGAGAAACACTTAAAGAAATGTTCAATGTCCTTTGTCATTTGGGAAATGCAAATCGATAGTACTAAAGAAACTAAACAACAAGGAGGACCCTAGGGAATATAATTAATCCTTATTCAGAAGGGCAAACAGGATAGACATCAGAAGTATGAGAAAACAAGGAACAGGACAGTAGCCTTTCTCAGAGGACCTCTGAAAGACTCTACCCACCATTGAAGGAGATACTGAGACTCACAGCCAAACTTTGGGCAGAGTGCCAGAAATCTTATGGAAGAAGAGGGAGATAGAAAGACCTGGTGAGGCCAGGACCTCCACAAGGAGAACAACAGAGTCAAAATAAACCTGGACTGAGGGGGCCTGCACAGACTGATACTCCAACCAAGGACGATGCATGGAGAGGACCTAGACCCCCTGTTCAAAGGAAGCCCATTGGTTGCTCATTTTCCAAGTGGGTTCCCTAGTAAGAGGTATAGGGTCTGTCTCTGACATGAACCCATTGGCTGGGTCTTTGATCACCTCCCTCTGAGGGAAATGCAGCCTTGCCAGGCCATAGAGGAAGATGCTGCAGCCAGACTTGATAAGACCTGAAAGGCTAGGATCAGATGGAAGGTGAGGAGAACCTCCCCTATCAGGGAACTAGGGAAAGGGCATAGGGGAAGAAGAGGGAGGATGGGAGTATTGGGAGGAGACCAGGGAGGGGGCTGCAGAGGGGATACAAAGTGAATAATTTGTAAGCAAAGAAAGAAGAGAAGAAAAAGAAAAAAGGGAAAAATTAATAGATAATCTAAAACAAGTATGTGTTATATTTATTACAATAAAATATACTGATAATTATATCAAGTAATCTGCGAAGCTATACTTTAGAAGTCTTGATTCTTTTTTATAAATATTTATCACGAGTTACAAGTTTGAATGACACTGCCACTCAAAAATCCATAAATAAAGGTACAGTTTGGCATGACAAGAGACCTGTGCAAAAGCGCTGATGTATTCTAAAATGACAGCTAAAGTTAAGGAAATGAGCATAACCATCACTATAGAAAATGCTGGATTTAAATTGGCCTATATCCATATGATATTCCTAAAAATTCTTTATGGCACAAGCATAAACCAAGTAAATGTGATAATGTCTGTGATAAATAATTGTAAACTGTGTTATATTCTAAAGAATGTGATGGAAGAGAGATGTCAAGGCCATCCCTTGCTGGTTAATGTCATACTGGTCATTAAGCATCAGTAATTTATACTGTGTATTAGAATTTTCTTAGATGTAGGCTACTAAATCCTTCTACACATATTAACTCATTTAAACTATCTTTCAAGCATATATTATAAACTGTTGTGCAGCAAGTATGATACTTCTCATATATTCTTTGAGGGTGATATCAATTAAAATAAATTATGAACCAATGCCTGGACAATTTTAATAAAAATGTTTGTTGTGTTCCACTTAGATAAGAATTATGCATCTGGGGAAAATATCTTTGCCAATATGGCAACTAACCTAAGTCCACTTCCTTCATCAGTTATTCAGTACTAAGAGTTCTACTTATTGCATTGTTTAGACAATGGCCTGACCCAGTTACAAAATATCTAAAGAATCAGGTTCTTTTATGGTTTTTTTTCTTTTCAGGTTATTCACTTTGTATCCCAGTTGTAGCCCCCTCCTTCATCTCCCAGTCCCACCCTTCCTTCTGCTTCCTTCCCTGTCCTTCTCTCCGGGTCCACTGACCTGGGAAGTCCTCCTCCCCTACTGTCTGACTCTATCCTAGCCTGGATCCTCTGCCTCTGTGGGCTGGTTAGGTCACCCCACCAGAGAGAAGTGAATAAGGAGCAGGCAACCAAGGTCAGGTCAGCAACTGTCTAGGGACCCTACATGGAGAATAAGCTGTCCTTTATGTTTCTTGTGTCTTGAGAGGTTTAGTAGAAAACGATTTGGTCAGATCAGATATGAAAATTGGAGGTGGTTTTATGAAGATTAGTTTAAGGAAATGAGGACTTTTGGAGAAAAATCTGGTGTTCTGATGGAATGTGAGCACATCTAGTTCATGCTTAACAGAGGTATAGAATAATATCCTGCTCATCTGAAAGGCAGAACTCAACAAATGAGTGCTATTTATAGGCATGGTAGAAGGAAGGAGAGAGTGTTAGATATCAGACCATCTAACACCTGTAGACTTGGTAAACTCATGGAAACAAAATATCTTGACTGTACTTTCCTAAGTTTGTGCAGCAGGGAATTTTAATGTTTTAGGAAAGCATGCAGTTATTCTGATAAGTTCTGACTCTAAGGCACATTAGGAGGCAGGCCTTATAGCTCATGTTTGTAATCTTAGCTTTCACAGAAAGAGATAGGTGGCCTTAGACTGGAAGGCAAGCATGACTTATATAGCCATACTGTTAAAAGAAAGACAATACACCCAGCCCATAACCACAACAAAACAAGAAAACAAACCAGAAAGATACTCGATATCCACCAGTGTCTAAAAAATAGAAACAAACCTAATCACAGGGAGTCATTTTCCCCTTGAAATTGTTAATTTTATAGTTTACTTTGAAAAACAGTCAAGTAAATTTACAGTTATTTGTGGTGAAATTTTGGTGCATTGAAATTGATGAACTGTTTTTTGAAACTGAAATGTATGCACATAATTACATATAAAGATATACTAATTTATCTAATTGTACATGGAATATTTTTATATTGTTAAAAATGATGTAATATTTTGGATCATGATTTGAGTAATGATTATTTACCTTTTCTGATATTAATTAGGGATTTAGCAGGTCTAAGATACACAAACACATGCTTATGTATATTTATTTTTTAAGAACTGGTATAAAGACCTATTATACTTTATAATGAATAACTAGAAAACTTACAACCCCATTTAATAGTTATCTTTGGGTTTTAGATTCCACCTAATACTTTTTAATTCTGCAGTTTTATCCATACTTTATTTAACAGTGGTGCTTGAACTCATTGTCAATGATAATGTACCAGTGACTAGAGTCTAATTCATTATTATTTTTCATAAAAAATAGACTTGTTTTAATATTTTCTATATGATAATTTGTTTAGAGTTTAAGATCCAAAAGTTGATAGTTACTACAGTTGCTAAAACAATGTAATATAAGGATAAGACTTACACATTCATTTAAAAATTTCCTCATTTTATATCAACATCTAGTTATTGCAACAACTTGATATGGTATCTTTTAAAACCCTATGTCATGCATGAGGAAACTAGGCCTATAAATTTCAGTTCAAATTTAACTGGAAAGTGGCAGAATGATTCCTGGAATCCTTTTCTGCATACTACTAGATTCATTTAAAGAGCTATTTCCTGTCCCATGATCCCACTACATTTGCCTACATCATTCCTAATGAAAATGGAATGCTTTTATATTTTGTTATAACTCAAACTCACATCTTCTCCACAAATTGTTAAATGGTTAAAACTCAAAACGTACAAATGTAATTTGTAAGCCAGATCTGAAATGTCAACATTCTATATGTTTAAATCTTTGTATGTAATTATGGTCCTTAAAATACTAAGCAGGTGACTGAATTAAATATAAGTCAGGCATAAAATGCCCTACATGTAGCAACATAGTGAATCAAGTAAATTATCAAACAGAAATGCTCATTTTGTGCTCTGGGCAATTTTGCCTGCCAGCACTTATACATCAAAACTTCACTCAATGTACAATTGATTTTATTTTATTTTGTTTATTTTTAATTCCCTACAGCACGCTATGTTAGTTTTTGCTGGATGCAGGCTGCATCATTAGGTTTCCAGGAAATTAGAGTTGGTTCAGACATGGTTGACCAAAATACCATTTTCTCCTTTTGTAAAATGGATATTGGTTCTTTTGTAACATGGATATTGGGTGAGTGCTTGTGAGATGAAATTATGTAATACCAATGACTTCAATGCATGCAGTGTAGCCTGGTTCCCGGCCCCACAGAGAAAGCACCATGTTATGAGATATGTGAAAATCTGAAAAATAACAGTGTAAAATCAGACAGCCAGTATCTACTAAATATATTTGCAATTCATGGACGGTAAAGTCCAGTCTTAAGTACGAATGAATTCCTATGTAAGATTACAGTTTCTTCATTTCACAGTGTTTTGTTTTGTTTTTTTATGTTGCCTTAAAACATGTCAAAAAACAAAAATCCCAACAGAGGAACCTAAAAGGAATGTAGGCTCTGCGGTTATGTAAATCGAATTGAGTGCTTTACAGCAGGTTTAAGATTTTTATAACTCAGAAGTTGTTAACAGCCAGCTGGTTTGTATCTGTTTTTTTATGGTTATTCTTGTCATATGCAGCCTCCACAATTTTTAATTATATTTTATGGTATGTGTTTTCTTCCTCTCAAATCCCTCAGCCACTCTTTGCTTCGGTAGTTCCCACTGGGAGGGGCACAGGTACAAGTGTGAGACTCTACCCCTGAAATACAGGATTTGACTCCTTTTTTCAATAGCTCCATTGTGGAAAATTCAAGTAACTTTCTATTGCAAAGGCATGATCTTCCATTAGAACATTAAGTGCTCCTTAATGTAACAATATCTGCATAAAAGTTTGTGAATTACCAAAATCAGCTTCCAGTAATGTAAAAAAGCCTTTTAATCTATAAAACTATCAAATCACGTATGACAAATGTTTTCTTCTTTTAATTCTATTTATTATTTTTACAATTCGTTCACTTTATATCCCAGCTGTAGACCCCCTCCCTCATCTCCTCCCAATCTCACCCTCCCTCTTCTTCCCCTCATGTCCCTCCCCCAGTCTACCGATAGGGGAGGACTTCCTCTCCTTCCATCTGACCCTCAACTATCAGTCTCATCAGGACTGTATTCCTCTTTTTTTTAAACCTCCTATCAATCATTTTCACCCTCCATTCTTGCCTTCCTCCCTTTCTCTCTCCCTTCCTCCCTGCTTCGCTCCCCCTTACCTTCTTTCTTGTCTTCTTTCCCTTCTTCCCCACTCTTCCTTCTCATTTATTTTTAATTTTTATATTAGTTTTATCTTATAGCTAAGTTTTAAATGAATGCTTTATTACCCATTTTATTATAGGGAATATAATGTCACACTCTGGTTAAAAAGTAATCCTGTATAGCCTTGAAGAGAATAATGAACTTTTCCTAGAATATTATTTTTTTGGTACCATAGATGAAAAATTGGTGTATGTCTAGAATCTGAACAAGTTTTTAAATTTAGAATATGTACAATTGCTAGTGATGGAGCATGTGTGTGATCCACGCAGATGTTTGTAGACATTCAGAGTCTTTGAAGTACACATGTTATGTTACTTCTTTACATTATGAAATATGCCAGAAGGTTCTATTCTCCAAATCATAGGATTTACAATATTTGGAACACAGTGGTGAGTGCTTAGCTTTTTAAATATTGAATGTGGGGTGTATTTTTGCTTGTATTTAGGACATGATCAAAATATTTTAAAAAGTGAAGGAGAAAAACAAGTGTGACAACACAGATCTATCCTACAAACTACTCAGGTTTTTATAGGAAATAGATGGTATATGGGGTGCGATAGGAATAATAACTACTACTTAAGGAATCTGATTTTTATTATTCTCATTATATCGATCAGTATAATTATTATAAAACAGTATTAGGCCCTTTAACGCATACCATATTTAAGACTCCAACGTTAAGGTAAGAAATATTTATTTTGACTTATTGTCTATTTTCCCTTCAGTGTTAGGATATTTAACACAGCCTTCTCTCTTTGGCCCTTTAGGACTAGTTATCACAATATATTACTGTTGGCTTTGCCTGGAGTTATTAAAATTCACCAGTGTGCTTTCAAAACTGAAGTAAGCTCATAAGACAGATGTAGATGCTAATTCTTCTGAGATTTAGTGCACATAAAACATTTTGTGCAGTATCTGTGCTAATATGTGTGTCAGAAATCAAGATAAACACTAGAAAAAAATGTAAAAAACAACAACAAAGGAAAGACTAGGAAGGTGCTGGAAAGAAGTAGCAGCTGTTAAAATACTAGCTATGCAGGCAGGAGGACTGGGTTCAGCGGCCAGCACCCAGATAATATGGCGCCAGCACAGATCTGTAACTCCAGTAGTGACAAGGCAGAGATGGGGGTGGGCATTCCTGGGCCTTGCTGCGCACCCAGTCTGTAGTGATCACTAAGCTTCTGGCTCAGTGAAAGAACTTGTCTCACTTAAAAAGAAATGGAGTGAGGACACTAGATATCACTCTCTCGGTCTATGGGAACACAAGTGCAAACACACAGATGCGCGTGCACACCCTCACACAAGCTCACACAACACACATGCACACAATGGATGTATATATTTATATATACCACATCCACCCAGCCATATACACACCTACATAATCACATGTAGATCTTACACACAGATGTGCATACACACCCTCACACAAGCTCACACAACACACATATACACACAATGAATGTATACATGTGTATACATCACATCCACACAAAGTCAGGTATATACATATATGTATATACATACACACGTACACAATCACATGTAGACTTTACACACACACAGAAACACACACGGAAAAGCTTGTTTTGATTGCTAGAAATATCTAGATGCCTCCTTGTTTCCATTCAAATTTATGTCCTTTTTTCATTAATTATTATTGCATGCATAGTTGGCATATTTATACACATATATAACTAATGCCTCATGAATTCCATAGAGTATAAGAAATTAGTTTCATAAATAAATTGAGAAACCTCAGTCTCAGCTTCATTAGCCAACTAGCCTACAGATCCATAGCTGAGGTGCTTAGAGGCATTGTGTGGCTCTGTCTGTCTATCTGTCTGTCTGTCTGTCTGTCTGTCTGTCTGTCTGTCTGTCTGCCTGTCTGTCTATCTATCATGTGTCCACCATCGCCTATCTCTATCTATTTATCCATATAATCTATCATCAGTCTGTCTACGATCTACCTATCTATCATCTATCCATTTTTAGTGTGCCTTAAAGAAGCACCAGGGGCAAGCTTTGCCATATGTCTCAAAAGTGCCAATGTCTTTACATTATTGACCAGTGAAAATTTATGTTTTACTTTCTTCTTTATATGCTTCATAAAAACTGTGACTCATCCAGAATTATCCTTTTAAACTTTGTCTCTTCTGCTTGATTCACTTAGTCTAGGGTGACCTTCCATTAACACAATTTTCTTGAGACTATGAATGAAATTCAGATACCAACAATTTAAGGAAAATGAAAGAGAGAGGAATTTAATAGCTTTCTCATTCAGTACAGTTGTTCTTCAGAACACTGAGAATCTTGGATGTCATCTTTAGTGTTGTATTTCTTTTCTGAGTTCTGTTTAGACTACAGCAGAGCATCAACCGGCTTGGCCTCATTGAGGGACCTACCAGGTGGTAACTTCAATTTATATCCTTGGAATTAGGATCTTACTTGAGAACAAATCTCTTCTGTGGAGTAACTAAGATAAAGGTACATGCAAAGTGGCACAGTGCCGTGATGTGGACGTAAGTGCTTGGGGACTTCCACATTACTGAGCACCACTAGCAGCAAGCTGAAACTAGCAGCATGCTTTCCATTGTTTCAAGTAAGCCATCTGGAGATTTGTAAGGGCTGTAGTACCTTTAGCATTTCTTTAAGGCTGAGTAAGCTATGGTAGAGGTCACATGACACACACACACACACACACACACACACACACAAAATCGACACTGACATATTGACATATGGAGCCAGGAAGAATCAGATGTCTGTACACAATGACAAAGTAAGAGCTTCTTTAACAGGACATAAGCCTCTGTTTCCTCTCAGCCCACTGTCTTCAGCTCCCTGTCAAATAAATATTTCACCATTTTGTACCATGGCAGAATGTTTTTGTTTCCTTGAATTGCCTATCATATCTTCATTCTATATGTATGTCAGCAGTCCTTTGTGATAGAATATTACCATTTCCTGACTGAGTGTTTGTGGTGAATTTCACATTTGTAAAATGCAATTGTTACAAAATTCTGAATTCACAACACATTTTTTAAGCACTGGAATCTGACAGTAACACTGGGGACTCAATGTTTTAGTTCATCAAAACTTGTTTAAAGCACAGAAGTTAAGAGTGTGAACTTTGATGATCAACTTGTCTCATTTGAATTCTGATTCCTTCTTTTATTAGTTGCACAGTTTCAGACTGTTTACTGTGTTTGCGTACAACATACTCTTTCTTCTAGAGGTATGTGCAGATACACACAAAAATCCACACTGATTTAAGTAACAATTATTAACATACTGTCTATACCTTTAGTGGGGAGCATACTTGCATACTAACCATGTTTCCATCCTTTCTTCTTTTTTATTTTTGTATTTGAGGGGACCATGAAAGGTCTCAACATTTCTTGGCAAGTTTTAGAGGCTTTTTATATGTTTTTCTAAATCTCAAAGTAATCTGTTAGTTAAAAGCCTTCTAAGTATCTCTAACAGACTAACATTTGTAGTAAATACTTCAGAAGTGTTTACTTGGGAAGTAAACATTTGGTATGTATAGGCTGGTAAGTAGGAAGTGTGTGTATAGAGAGACATACAAACAGAGGTCTGGTTGTTACAACTTTAATGTTTTTGTACTTTGAGCACACGGAGGACACAGAAGCACTGTGAGGGATGATTAGAACTGTGTGCAGTCATTACCACTTGTAAAAGCCACTGCCTAGTCTACATGTGTAAAGTGCAAAGGCCTTCTGAGAGGAAAGGACGTGACAGCTGAAGCAAAGGACTGGTACTGGAGAACTAGCAGTTATACTCCCCTCTGGCCTAGGCTGTTTTCTGACCTGACATACTGCTTTTGATTCCTTTGTAACTACAGCGCTTTCACTTTAGAACTGGCAGGTGTAAGTAGGTGTTAGAATGAATGAGTGATACTTTGCTCTCTTTCAAATTCATTGCCTATTTTTCTTTACTAGTTGTTACAAACACACACACACACATTTCTAGATATATTAATACAGCCTGCTCAGTCTGTACATTGGTATTGGATAGTCAGTTGGTGTGCTCTTCCCTGGAGAGGACAATTTCTCTTGCTCTCAACATTTCTTAGTTGTTTATAGTTCTTTTTGTGACTCTGAGGCCTTTCCGATTCCACATTACTTGGATAGTCCTTGTCCAGGTCATGTTTAAGCAGCCATGAGGGGCAGACATTTCTAGGACAAACTCTCATTAAACTCCCAGTTCTTCTGGCTTTTACAGTCTTGTACCTCTCTATCTAGCAACGATTCCTGAGTCATAACTGCAGGATTTATACAGCAGATATGTCAGTAAGGACTAGGCTCTATTACTATGGATTTTTGATTGGTTATTGTTTTCTATAATGGTACCCATCTCTTGCAAACAGGGGTTTTATTGATGAGATATGAGCACTACACCTATCTATAGGTACAAGGACAAATGTTTGAAATGTAATTAGCAATTATGTTGGTTTAGGAAAGTGGTGATTGTAGGTTCTTCTCCAGGTCACATGACTTCACTAGCCCTAAGCAGTTGGTTAGATTTCCAGGACCAAGTATAAACGCCCGCTTGTCGGACAAGTTTTAAATCCTGTCAGAGAGCTTTTGGTGACTCTCCAGGTGTGTGTGCCGGTACTGCAGTTTTAAGGTTTTCATGCCACACTGCATGTTCTTGCAATTCATAAGCATTGTGATCCTTTGTTTCTGTACTCTGGAAGTTTGAGTGGCAACTTTTGGCAGCATGAAAGCTCCTCCCCAGGGATGATGCCCTCATTCAGATCTGTTTCTATGGCCTCTGGACCCTGAAGTGCGTGGTATGTCTCGTAACAGGGACTGGCTTTCTGCCTCTGATGGTCGTGGGCTCAGTGTAACATCTCAAAGGAGAGCTTCTCGTGCATGGTGCTGTTGTTGAGTTTAGAAGGTCTATGGGGCAAGGGGGCGATACTGTGACCATGAATGAGAGGATTCACTTAAACTGGATGTGTAGTTTATCCACTGACTTTCTCACAGGGTAGGTAGGTAGTTTTTAAGTAGATAGCTAATATTATGATTCCTTCGTACGTTCTCAAAACTCCGCACTATTATACGACTCTCTTTCTAATGCTTTTTATATCCCTTCCCCTCCCTAAGTATTTCTTGTTTTTCCCAGTTACCCCTGTATAGCACTTGTACATGCTATTCCTTGCTGTTGCACTCTCCACCCCATAAAAGGTCTGTTTTTATTTTCTCATTAGTAAATGCAGACAAGTGTGTTTCTTTGGAGGACCAAGCTCACTGTAGTGAGTGCTCCGTAAGATTTGGATAATATAGGCTAACTCTTTTCATTCAATATACGCTGTTACTTTGTTCCATGTGAATGAAAAACTTTACTGATTAAAAAAAATGGTCAGATAACAGTGATTGAATGAAATTCAACTGCACTCACAATTTTTTTGTTTGTTTTGCTTTTTTGTTGTTGAATTTGTTTTGTTTTCTGAGACAGGGTTTCTCTGTGCATCCTTGGCAGTCACGGACTTCCTTTGTAGACCAGGCAGGCCTCACACTCACAGAGATCTACCTGCCTCTCTCTGCCTCCTCCCGTGCTGGAATTATAGGCATGCACCACTGTACCCAGTGTGTGTCATTTTGAATATGGATTTGAGCTATGCAGAAAGATGGAGTCTCCTTTATTTAGACTTAGAAGAACATTGGTGAAAAGTTTGGCTCCTTTAATTAACCATTGACAGTTATTAACTTTACCATATTAGTCTTGTTTTTACAATTTTTTTTTCAAATCAAAAATCACAGGGCTTTATTTCCATTCTTGGGCATGGGCTCGCAGGGTTCGGCAGGGCAGGGAGCAGGCTCTAAGAGAGGGAAGAGGCCTGCCCTCTACTTGGCAGTGATGAGCGGGTTCTGCAGCACCACAGTGACTGAGTCCCTGGGCAGGAACATCTTGGAGACGTAGCGGTCCTTATTGACAGGCTTGGACTTCTTGCCCTTGCTGCTCTCTTCCGGACCGCAGTCCACATCTCCTTCACATTCTCCAGCACCGTGTTGCAATGCCTGTCAAAGGAGCTTCTTGTCATTGTGACAGTTAATAAGTACTTGTGTGTTGTTCTTGACCGACTGTGTGAGCACTGAGAGGGGACCTGTGTTGAATTCCTCCTCCTCCCGCTTCTGCAGCTCCTTTGGGGTCATCTCACTCTTGGGTTTGTTGAGAAGACTCATGGTGGAGATTTCCCTCGTAGGCCGCTGCCGCCTCCAATGCGTTGCTCGAGCCTCTGGAGTAGAGTAATAGCTACAAATTTTAAAATTTTTGTAGATTGCCATTTATTCATTCATTTAAAATTGGGATGATTGGTCTAAGGTCAACAAAAAAAGGACAAAAAGAAATATTGAGTCTAAAATGATAAAGACTACTAACTTTAACAGTTCTTAGTGAGACAAACTAGGAAAGAAAGAAGCACTAGTTATATATTTTAATAATATCTATAGCTGTGATTCCTTGAAATGGGAAAGGATGAGGACAGGAAGGTATATGATGGACTGTTGATACGAAGTTATGGTACTTTTGGTATTCCACTGTGCAGAAGAAAAGGGGAAAGAGAACCAAGAAAAAGGATGTGACACTAAATCATAGTTGCTTATTTGTACTTTTGACATAAAATATGTTGAAAATACAGACAGTTCAGTGATATTTAGACAAGTAAGATAATGGATATCTTTAAAATTATTAATTTATTTTTTATTAATTACAATTTATTTGCCTTCTATCCCAGCTGTAGTCCCCTTCTTTTATCCCCTCCATATCCTACCCTTCCTCCCTCATTTCCTCCTATGCACCTGTGTAAGTCCACTGAGAGGGGAGGTCCTCCTTCCCTTCCATCTGACTCTAGCCTATCAGCTCTCATCAGGATGGGTTGCATTGTCTTCCTCTGTGGCCTGGCAAGGTTGCTCCCCACTCAGAGGGAGGTGATGAAAGAGCCAGCCACTGAGTTCATGTCAGAGACAGTCCCTTTTCCCCTTATTAGGGAATCCACTTGTATACTGATCTGCCATGGGCTACATCTGAGCAGAGGTTCTAGGTTAGCTCCATGAATGATCTTTGTTTGGAGTATCAGTCTCAGAAAAGACCCTTGTGCTCAGATTTTTGGGTTCTGTTGCTCTCCTTGGGGAGCTCCTGTCCTCTCCAGGTCTTTATGTCTCCACCTTCTTAAATAAGATTCCTTGCACTTGTTATGAGTCTCAGGGTATCTGCTTTGATACCCTGCTGGGTAGATTCTTTCAGAGGTCCTCTGTGGTAGGCTCCTGTCCTGTTCCCTGTTTTTTCCCTCTTCTGATGTCAATCCCATTTGCCTTTCTGAATTATCATCTTACTCAGGGTCCTCTTTCTTGCTTAGCTTCTTTAAGTGTACAGATTTTAGTATCTTTATCCTATATTGTATTTCAAATATCCACTTATAAGTGAGTATATACTATGTGTGCCTTTCTGCTTCTGGGATACCTCACTTGGGATGATCTTTTCTACTTTCCACAATTTGCCTGCAAAGTTCATGATTTCCTTGTTTTAAGTTCTAGTATTGTTCTAGTAGTATTCCATTGTGTAAATGTACCACAATTTCTATTTCCATTCCTCAGTTGAGGGACATCTGGGTTGTTTCTAGACTCTGGCTATTGCAAATAAAGCTGCTACGAATATGTTTGAGCAAATGTCCTTGTTAGATACTTGAGCATATTTTATATATATGCCTAGGAGTGATATAGCTAGATCTTGAGAAAGAAGTATTCCTAATTGTCTGAGAAAGCACCAAATTGATTTCCAAAGTGGGATGTACAAGTTTACATTCCCACTAGAAATGGAGGCAGGTTCCCCTTTCTTCACATTCTCTTCAGCACGTGTTATTACTTGAATTTTTGATCTTAGCCATTCTGAAGGGTGTAAGGTGAAATCTCAGGGTCATTTTTATTTGTACTTCTCTGATGATTAAGCACTTGGATTACTTGATTTTTTTTTTTTGCTTTTTCTTGGAATTACTGTGAAAAATTAATTAAAATATTTTATCTTAGTCTATGGACTATGTAAGAAAATTTAAAACTAAAAGAAAATTGAATTTTGTGTTTTTGTGGTATAGTTAGAAAGGACATCCTGCTCTGGGTAGGCGAGAAGGAGCGTGCCATAGGAAATTACTCAGACTTATGGAATAGTTAAGATCTGTTCTAGACTTCTTTTCTGTTTATCCAGATTGAGTTTTTCTCTGTGGTTTGTGTTGCTGACTCTTTCTCTGAGGGCCAATGAATGATCTTTTATATATTTTTCAATTTATGCAAAAATTAGATGCCTATGTCATGTCAAATATAGTGATAGAACTTAGCATGACATATGCTAATTAAATGCTTATCAGAATTTCATGGGAAAACTTAACAAGTGTCACTTATTTTCAGGCTGACTAGTGCATTCCAAGAATAGCTTTAGAAACTTGCTTTGAATAAGACATGATGCATGTCCTATGACTCCTGGACACCTAAGTGTCTGTGTTTATATTTCTGAGAAAATACTATTACACATGCAGCTGCTTTCTGCCAAGTGACATTTCAAATATTTGCTTCATATATTCAGTGCATTGGGATTTACACATCTCCAATTTAAAAAAAAATGTAGTCTTAGATACTCTTGCTTTATTTGCATTCTTAAAGAATTATTAATGAAATTGAATCTTAATTGAATAACTCTCAATTCCTCATCAATTCAATACTTTAAAATGAATTAAACAATTTGAATTGAATTAACTTATTCACTTCCACCTTGGTGAAGAGTGAATGATTTCAAATGATGCCAAACTTACTCACAAAGAATAATTTTGTTGAAAAGGCTTCCCCTTTCATTTCTCTTTTTATGCTTTCTCTTCTTTCTTGAACTAATTACTCTTTTTTTGGCAGCTTTACTTTCCATTCTCAAGTAATATCTCCTTTCTCCTAGCCCATGTGTTCAAGTCTCAAGCATCTTAGCCTATGTTTACCTCAGCAAAGCTCTCTGGTTCTTTCCAAAAATGAAATGAAGATACATGTTGCTTTTATTGTTTGGCGTTGCCCCTCTCCTTTGTCCCAGCATTTTCTATGGAGAAGTGTTAGGGCCAATCTTCCTTCAACACTTTGTTAAAGCCTTTTCTGATCCCAACTTCTCATTCCTATATCTCACCATAGATTTTTCTGGCTTTGGGAACTTTTGTTGTGTCTGTGTGAATGAGATGTGTGTGTGTGTGTGTGTGTGTGTGTGTGTGTGTGTGTGAGAGAGAGAGAGAGAGAGAGAGAGAGAGAGAGAGAGAGAGAGAGAGAGAGAGAGAGAGAGAGAGAGAGAATGTATGTAAATGTGTGTATATGAGTATATGTCTCTCTGTGTGTATGTGTGATGTACATGTGTGTATTGTGTATGCATCTGTGTGGGTTTCAGTATGTGCATGTATGCGTGTGTGTGTGTGTATCTCATGCCAGTGTTTAAGTTTGTGTATTTGTGTGTGTATGCATATTTCTCCTTACATCTCTCTTTTCTTTTTTTTAAATTTAAATTTACTTTTTAAAATTTATTCACTTTACATCCTGATCATAGCTCCCTCATTTCACCCAGGTCCCACCCTCCTTATCTCTTTCTTCCCCCGAGTCCTCTTCCCTATGTCTTCAAAAAGGGGAGCCATCCTCCCCTACTAATTCACCCCAAGCTTTCAGGTCTTATCAGGACTGCCTGTACCCTCTTCCTCTGTGGCTGTGGCAAAGCCACCCTGCCAGGAGGGAAGTGATCAAAGATCAGGCAACAGAATCCATGTCAGAAACAGCTTTTGCTCCTCTTACTAGGGAACCCACATGGCGACTGAGTTGCTTATGGGCTACACCTGAGCAAGGGGTCTAGGTCCTCTCCATGCACAGTCCTTGGTTGGTGCATCAGTGTCTACTGGCCTGCCTATGCTTAGACAAATATCACCCAAATTAATATGATTTTAACAATAACGAATACTGTCAACTTTAAAAAGAATGGTTTTGTAGTGATTAAAAGTCAGGATAGCAGAATCAAACGTTTTCTAGGTGTCCATCTGTCTCTGCTATCCTCTTTTAAAAATTGGTTTAGTCTCCTACCTTCAAAGCATGGGAAAGGAAGAAAAAATTTTCTGTAAAAATATGAATGAATGTCACAATTTACTTTGTGCTCCAAATACCATAAATAATCCCTTAATTTAGTAAACTTATTACCCAATAGGAGCCAATCAGAAGATAAAATAGTTCAACTTTTGTTCAGTAATTGATAGAAACATGTTTGAAACTTTGTTTAGAGGCCTAACATAGTGGGAGTGTCACTTTTCAGGGAAACTTTCTCTGTAATCATTTTAGACTTACTGAATTATTGCTATTGTATGGACCATAATGATCACATACAGAATCGCTTGAAGCCTTATACCACGCAATAAAACTAGTCTGTGCCCATAAAAAAGCAATGTAACCCTAGACAAAGAATCACTGTTGTCACCTTGACAAGCATCACTTTGTTATTATGGAGCATTGAGGGAAGAATTTTTATATATCAGACTTTGTGATTTCCTTTTTCATCCTACATGATTCCTGTTTCAAAGTGAATATTGTACATACGGAGACGAAGAAAAAAACTACTGAGGACAAACAGGCACCTCTTTAGAAGCCAGTCAGAGATGTGGGCTGCACTGTGTAGCTTTAAGTCAAGTACAACTCTGAGATCATGGGTGATGGTCCCAGTACAAACACAGTACAAACTCTTTTATATGGACCTGGGAATTTAGTGATCACAGAGATACATATTTGAAACACATAAGTTTGCTTAAGTCTTCAAAACTGTTTCCTCATAATTATTTTGGTCATTAATGCACATTGATTACAAGTCTTGATGCAATGAAATATAATACTTCTTAAAATAGGCAAAGAGTTATCTCAAATTAATAAGTTTTATAAAAAGTTTTTTATATTAATCACAGGTTATGTACTTTGTATCCCAGCCGTAGACCACTCCCACATTCCCTCCCTATCCCCCCATACCTCCCTCATCTCCTCCCTGCTCCCTTCCAAGTCCCCTGATAGGGGAGGACCTCCTCCCCTTCCATCTAACTCTAGCTTATCAGGTCTCTTCAGGACTGGCTGCAATGTCCTATTCTGGGGTCTAGCAAGGTTGCTCCTCCCTCAGGGGGCAGGGGGGTCTAAGAGCCAGCCATTGAGTTCATGTCTGAAATAGTCCCTGTTCCCCTTACTAGGGTACCCACTTGGATATTGAGCTACCATTTACTACATTCAAGCAGGGGTTCTAGGTTATATCCATACATGGTCCTTGTTTGGAGAGACCTTCTCATAAAAGACCCCTGTGCCCTGATATATTTGGACCTTGTGGAGCTCCTGTCCTTTCCCGGTCATAATAACTACCCTTTCTTTCATATGATTCCCTGTACTCTGCCAAAGGGTTGGTTATGTGTCTTAATATTTGCTTTGATACCTTGCTAGATAGAGTCTTTCTGAGGCCCTCTGTGGTAGGCTTCTGTCCTGCTACTTGTTTTCTCCTACATCCAATGTCTATCCCATTTGTCTTTCTAAGTAAGGTTTAATCCTCTTACCCCAGGTCTAATTTCTCGTATATCTTCGTTAGGTGTATAGATTTCAGTATGTTCATCCTATCTTATAGGTCTATATGTGTGTCTTTCTGCTTTTGGGATACCTCACGATGATCGTTTCCAGGTCCCACCATTTGCCTGCAAATTTCATGATTTTCTCCTTTTTAATTGCTGAGTAGTATTACATTGTGCAAAAGTACCACAATTTCTGTATCCATTCCTCAACTAAGGGACATCTGGGTTGTTTCCAGGTTCTGGCTATTACGAATTAACAAGTTTTGATTCAAAAAAAGGGTCCTCAACAGAGTGAAGTGACAACTTATACAGTATAGAACTATACCAGCTATTAATGTGACAGAAAATTAACATTCAGAGTTTATAATAATTATACATTTTAAATTAAAAAAATTTACTTTTGTACAAGAATTTATCATGTTTTGTTAGGTAATGTTGTTCACAACCATATAACTGCACTTTATTTTTTAGGTTAAATAAAACAGCTTTAGAGTCATCTCTTGTATAATGAAATGGAAAATTCAAACTTCATGCAGTGTTCTTTGGCTATTATACCTTTATTTTTGCTTTTACTAGACTATTGTGCTGGTTTCTTTTTTCACCATAGTTACAAAGTATCAGTTAGGACAACTTGAGGGAAGAAGGGTGTATCTTGACTCAGAGAGAAACCAATACAGAGTTACTGGGTAGCATGTACTTGGGAAGAACATTATAGCAATGGGTGTACATGATCAGAGGTAATTCTTCATCTCATGTCTACTATTTGGGAAGAGCCCATGACAAGATGTAGTTATGGAAACAATCTTGCAATGATTTCCTTTCTCCGGCCAGGCCATATCTTCTACCTTTCATCACTTCCCAAAGATAATCTAGGATTGTGACTTCAATGTAACAGGATCAATGCATTTATTTTGTGAAGGTCTTATGATTTAATTTGCACAGGAAATGCATTATGCCACATACACAGCAGAGGGTTGCTGTCCTTTTCAATCTGTTCACCGTAGCTCAATTCAGTCAGATTGGCAATAGTTATTAACAATTATAACCATAAATTGCAATTACATTTCCATCATTTCTGTGTTAGTTTCTAGTGTTGAAATACTCATGTATCTTCCAATCACAGTAAGAGTAACAATACCAGCTCTGTGGAATGGGTAGTGTTCCAAGTCCAATTGATAACCCTTACAGATACTCCTGTGATTACTATTCCCATGCAGCTAAACACATGGGTAATATTATCAGTCTCATTCTTCAGGAGAGTTAATAATATTTTATGCTCTCAGAAAATTATAGATATAGATTTTTAATAATTTTGTAATTGATCCAGTGCCCTGTTACTCAAGTACTTGCAGTACTTGTGAAAGATTCCTTGTGAAAGTTTGATCCCATTATTGACCATGGGGGAAAAAAAACAGTTGAAGGAGCCTGTTTATGGCTCTGGAAATAGTTTCTGTGTCCTTCGGCTCTTACACATAGTATGTTATTTAATGTTCTAATCAAGTCTGTCAGAACTAGGCAAGAAGATCTACATTTTCATAGCTGTGAGAAAGTTAGCCAAAGCATGCAGATCTTACACAAGTTATCTCCCTATATTGGAGAAAGTTTGGGACTTCAACCATAGTTTTTGCATATATTCCTTCTTTTATTTCTCTTACTTCATGCTGTTCCTTTTTCTTTTCTTTGAAAATTTCATACATGCATGAGTTTTAGTAGTCATTGTAGTCCTATTGCTCTCTCTTATCCCCTTTCTCTACCTAATTCAAACTTTCTTATTTTTTAAAAATTAATTTATATTTTATTGATTACAGTTTATTAACTTTGTATCCCAGCTGTTGACCCTTCCCTCAGCCCTCCCAATCCCACCCTTTCTCCTTCTTCTCCCCCTATTTCCCTTCCCAAGTCCACTGACAGGAGAGGTCTTCCTCCCCTTCCATCTGATCCTAGCCTATCAGGTCTCATCAGGACTGGCTGCATTGTCTTCCTCTGTGGCCTGGTAAGATTGCTCCCCTATCAGGGGGACATAGTCAAAGAACCAGCCACTGAGGAGAGGAGCCTACCACAGAGGGCCTCTGAAGACTCTACCCAGTAAGGTATCAAAGCAGATGCTGAGACTTATAGCCTAACTTTAGGCAGAGTGCAGGGAATCTTATGAAAGAAGGGGGAGATAGAAAGACCTGAAGGGGTCAGGAGCTCCACAAAGAGACCAACATAACTAAAATATCTGGGCACATGGGTCTTTCCTGAGAATGATACTTCAACCAAGGACCATGCATGGAGAACACCAACAACCCCTGCACAGATGTAGCCCACGGGTAGCTCAGTCTCCAAGTGGGTTCCCTAGTAATGGGAACAGGGACTGTCTCTGACATGAATTTTCTTCTTCTTAAGTGTTTTTCTGTATGTGTGACCTAGTGAGCTTGATTAGGTTTGCCTAAGTGAACATGTGTGGGGAGGTCTGAAGTCTGCCCAAGTAATCAGTAGTTATACCATTGGAGAAAATGACCCCCCTCTTCAGCAATCATTAACTGCCAATAGTCTTTGAGAATAAAGTAGTGAAGCCTCTTAAGAATATTCTGGATCCTAGTTGAAATGAGGACTGACCTAGTCTTGTAACTATAGGTGCAGAGAATTTATGAGTGCTGGTCATGCCTCATCTAAGAAAAAGTGCTTCACCGCACTCCTTCTCTTCCTCCACTTCTTTAAATTCCTTCTGTCCCTTCTTTAAAATTTTTTCTCTGAGCCTTGAAATGGGTGACAGGCATTCCACTTAAGGCCTTGAACTCCACAGTCATTTATTCTTGGCACTTTGACCAGTTATGAGACTCTGCTTTAACCACTGCCCACAGCACTCAGAAGCTTCTCGCATGAAGACTGTGACCAGCACTAATTTGGATTATATGCATAACTTCAAGGAAACACACGTAACTGCATGCAGTACTACAACTGTTTTCTATATTTAAACTCTTAAAAGCAATTAGTTTTTGTTTTGTTAACAGTATAAATGAAGAGATCAAACAACACTGTCACGACAATAAACATATGTACATGTTTAGATGTCTAGTTGATGTAGTTCAGAGGTGACCTCAGTGTTCAGATTTCCTTGCCTTTTAAATATTTAATTATCTGGTAATCAAATGATAGTTGGATAATTACTGAAACAGTATGAACAATATCAAGAATGTAAAGTTGTGCTACGTTATATTAGTATATGTATTAAAGGTATATGATTGCCTTAGTTTTTCTACAAATATCTCCAGTTAAAGTTAGCAAAGAAAGCATTGAGTTCCACTTCATTTTTCTGTTCTGATGACCCTAATTGTAGAAAATCAAGGTCACTATAGATTTTATGAAACCTTTATTTGAAAAAATGTAGCAAGACTTTTATTCTGAAAAGTAAAATAGATTTGGAGAAAAACAGTATTAATTTCTAAAAGATACACACTGTCCATGTTATAAACATGGCATCATGGATAAGCACTTGAAGATTGGACTATTTTAAAAAGCAGAGTAATTTTAGTTATTATTAAGGATATTAACTATTGCTATGTTCTTTTATTCTGCAATTATTTTTTCTTGGTAATTGTTTCTTTATCTTACCTCTCATCTCTCCCTTTCTGAATTCCTGACTTTATTAACGTATCATGTTTTTCCTCTCGCCAGGAACAACATAATCATATCCCATTCCAAGGGTGGTAATTCCTTGTCTATGATTGGTCATGTATGCCAGATAGTGATTAGGACTCTGAAATTCTCAAGAGGGAATTTTTTCTAGTACACCTGGGAAAACTTTAACAGAAAAACGAACCATATAGAATGATTATATCCCCATCTTTTAATTTTATCAGCTGGATGAGTTGTTGCATACAGCTTGGTAACATGGGAGCATGTCCAACAGAAGACAAAGAAAATATGGTATAAATTTGGACTCTATGCATTTGATGCAATGACTTACCAGCCTGAACTGTGCATGCCAAACCTTTCTTAAATTTATTTTTTATTAATTACAATTTAGTCATTCTGTATCACAGCTGTAGCCGCCTCCTTCATGCCTTCCCAAACCCACCCTTCCTCCCTCTTCTCCTCCCATGTCCCTCCCCCAGTCCACTGATAGGGGCTGTTTTTATGCTAAAACAACTCTTACTACCTCCTCCAAATGATACTACTTTATTTGAGATTTTTTTTCTTACTTCTTCTCACCTCCCTGCTCTTTCAAGCATCCTTATGTATGCTTTGTTAATGTACTGATAAAAATATCAAAACTTTAAATTTGTGATATTGTTCACAATATTTAGGGTTTTAGCCAATCATCATCATCATCATCATTGTTCTTATAAATTGATTAGGTCATATGAGAATCACTAAGCTTCTTTTAATTTTTCTTTAAATATTTTAAGCATGGAATACAAACATGCGCTTGTAGACTGCCTATACCTTCAAGCCTTTGTAATGCTTCCACACTATCACCACCCTTTCATTTTTATACTTTTGACAGTTTCCTCTAGGCTCCTGTTCACCGATGTTCAGTAACAATTTAGTTTCTTTGTCTTATGGGCTTCATATGAATAAACGATGAGAAGCTGTTCTTTCAGTGCCCTTTATATTTAATGAATGTGTTTATTGTTGTGAGTGTACATGTAGTTACAATTCTTGTATTTTCTGAAAACCTTAAAACTCATTTCATTAATTTTTTATATGTTGGTATGAACACATGTGTTGGTGTGGCAGAGGCCAGAGGTGGTGGATCCCTTGTAGCTGGAGTTACCGATGATTGAGATCTTCCTGATGTGGGTACTGGGACTCAAAAGCAAGTCCTATAAAAGAATAATCCATGCTCTTAACACCTGAGCTATCGATACATCGCCCTCCACCCCCCCCACAACTATTCCTGCATGATTTTTTTATCATTGCAAATTGAGGCATATTAGATAAAATGATAGGAGTTCTGAAGTCTGTGTTGTTGAATGCCAAGCTTGCTTCTGTGTTTGTCTGTGCTATGCTTTTGTCCTCATAATGTTTGTGGCCAAAGACTAAGACTAACGCTTAGACTAAGTCACAGCATTAAAAAGTACTATGGCTGAAGTAACAGATATTTGCTTCTGTGAAATAGGAAAAGGCTTATTTGGGCACAAAGGATTTTCTAGAAGACCTTTTAAGCCAGAGCTGAGAAGACAAGTTTGTTGCCCAGCCTGAATTTCTCAAGTTTCAGAAACATGGTATTTTGTTAGGCCACCAGGCTAGTACAGTGATGTTTAGATATTATTTCAATCAATAATCGTGTTCCATTACCCTAGAATCTGTGTCAAGCTGGGGATTAGGTTAAAAAAGAAAACAACAAAAGCTCTGGCGGTTGAGAAATTCTAAGTATTTTGCTACATTGAGGCATTGCAGGCATGAGCACGTTCCTTGCACATTTCGGTGTTTCACAACGCTACAATTAATTAATTGAGTCAATCTAGCTAAAACTCCAGTCTCAGTTACTG
>CM053745.1:41921354-42017497 GCA_028658305.1 Pachyuromys duprasi | reverse complement strand
TATTTCAATCAATAATCGTGTTCCATTACCCTAGAATCTGTGTCAAGCTGGGGATTAGGTTAAAAAAGAAAACAACAAAAGCTCTGGCGGTTGAGAAATTCTAAGTATTTTGCTACATTGAGGCATTGCAGGCATGAGCACGTTCCTTGCACATTTCGGTGTTTCACAACGCTACAATTAATTAATTGAATCAATCTAGCTAAAACTCCAGTCTCAGTTACTGTCTGCACATTTAATAAATCCTTTGAATTCCGTTGATGTGGCTTGTTTTGTATCCTCCCTGTGCTCTGCAGCACAACTTTCCCAAACCCATAAAACTTTGATTAATGGGAGAAAGAATTAAACTTGAGATACCTGAGTTTGTTTCTCTCCCAGGCTTCTCTGACCTCTGGGTCATTTTCTAATGCCCCTCAACCATTTTCTGTAAAAAAAATAAAAAAATAAAAAAAATAAAAACAATAAATGAGAAAAGAACTGTAATTTTGAAGCATGACTTTCCTTGCCTTTAACAAATCTTACAGCCACGAATCCGTGGATATAACTTTACTTTCAAACAGTGATGTGTTTCCTTTCCTGGAAGCAGCCAGTGCTTACTCACACTTCTTCCCTTTTTCTTATGGCACTCATTGAACACAGACATGCATACAGGTAAGGCAGAAAACAAACAAATAAACAAAACCCTCCTCATATTATTAATCACTCTGGACATGCTTCCCCTTGTCATGTTAAAGCAGCATGTTAGGGGCTTTTGCACCATTGGGAAACCTACTCGTTGAGTCTCAAAGCCTCTTTGAAGACCAACTGTCTCAGTTTGCTTCACATTCTCCTATGCAGATTTAGCTTTGACCAGAAGTCTAAATTTGGGGTTCTCCTATAGAATTTTATTTTTGCCCCTTCTCATCCCAATCGAATGTCTTGAATCTCTGCAGTTTTCTCCTTCTCAGGAAACCTTTCTGCTAAATATGGAAACACAGAAAAGAAACACTGATGTGAGCCTGTGCTTGTGTCTTCACTGCAGTCAGGCCTCTTGTTCCCCAGGTTTGTGGGAAACAGCTCTCAGGGCTCACACTGTCAGTATCTGCTGCTAGAGTTGCTGCCATGCTGCTTTATTCACAGGGGACCAAGGTGCTGTCCTTGAGACACATCCTTGGCATGATGCAGAGTAGCGGTTCTGTAGGATGCTACCAGGGCAAGAGGGTTCCATGTCCTGCTGAGAACATTGTGTTTGGGGAAAGAAACCCTGCGTGTGTATGTTTCTTTAAGTCTTCCTTTACACTGTATTCCAGAATAGGCTGGAACTTTGACCACAGTTAAATGACATAAGAATCTCTCTATTTTCATGCAGTGATGTGTAGATCAAGGTGTCTTTGAGGTGGTGAGTAACTTTGATCATCACACGGTGTCTCTTGAAAAAATATGATAATGTCTATAGTTGTTCACAAGAACTTAATTTATCATCTCTTCTAGAAAATGTTAAAATGAGAAGTGCAGAGAGATCGTTGCTTGAAAGTGTAGGCTAGACAGATGAAATTGTTCCTCCTAAAAATTTTAATTGCCTATGGATAAAATGAAATATTTGCTGCTAGTGTTTTTCAGTGTGATAGAAGGGGGATCTTTTTCCACTTGAGCGGTTTAGAAGATGCATAGATAACGTCATAATTACAATGAGTTTAATTAATACTGAAGCTGGCATTGGCCCTTGTGCAATGATAAACTATAAGGCTTTGTGTATTACCATGCCACAGACTCTAAGTGTGGGAGCCCTGGGGTAGAACTCATGTCTTCTCTGTCTTCTTTGTAGTTTAACACTGAGCTCGAGAGATTGTTCTCTGAGATTCAACACCTAAAGAATGCTTTTTTTTTAATATTGTTCAAAGCTGACCTCTGCTTCTCAAAAAGTTTATCTGTACTTTTTCATCTGTTTAGAAACATACATTTTTGGTTAAGAGACCTGAAGACAATCTCTCTTTGTCTTTTTTTTTTTTTTTTTTTTGCCTGTGCTGAGGAGGTTGAGATAAAAAAGAACGACTGCTTTAAAAGTCACACATGGCTGTAATTTAAGATTTTTTTCCCCTCCTCATTGTCCGTAACAGTTGAAAGAAACCTTCAATGAAAGTTTATTAACTAGGCCAAAGCCTTGGGGCAATAAAGGTTCATTTAGTGCCAGTTTCTTGGCTGTTTTTCTTCTTCTATTTTTCGGTTAAACTCATAGCGTAAGATAATACTTCACAAAATTAAACCTTTGACCTTCTGTAGAGTTAAGTCTCCTTTGATTAGATAAAGTAACAATTTATGGTCCAGCCGAGGTTGCACATGAAATGAATAATGCAGGAACCTCAGTGTGGACTGAGAAGCTATTGCTTTTAAAAAGATGAATGCTGTTTAGAGCAGGGAAGTCTGCTTAAGTGTGTTGTCTTCATTCGCAATGTACTTCAGCAACATTTCCAAAGGTTTTACTTCTAAAATAAAGTTATTTTTGATTAAAAAAAAATCTCAACAGAAAGATTTGCAGATTAAATACTGCAAATAAAAGCTTTTGAAACTCTTACATGATGGTTGCACATACAACAAGGAGATATTTTAAAGATAGTACAAAAACTAACCCAGTGGTCCCATTAAATAAATTCACGAGAAAAAGACCACTAATTTCACAGATGCACTTCAAGGTGAAGAGAAGAATGGAAATTGGCAATAGCATTTTGTGGACCTGTTAACAAGGCTAAATTAAAAGAATGTGTAGCTGTTGCAAGTTAGGAACATAAATAAAATATAATAATGTTAAGCAGAGTCTCTGTTTTGAGCCAGCTCAGAGGACTTCACTTTCTTAATATTATGATGTAATAGTAACCTATTTGAATAAAAAATTCTATTCCTGTCATTTCTTCAAGTCATATTATAGGTTTGAAATGTCGTGACTGTGAAAGTGTGATCAGAAATGAAAACATTAGGTACCTGTTTATGTTTTAAAATGTACTTGTTTGAAAACAGTTTTGGGGAAAAATAAGAAAAATCTCAAATATGCATGCATGGATGGAAAGTTAATGCCGTGTGGGAGGCGTGCACACGTTTCTGATCAGATCGGCTGCTTACCTGTATCCATAGCTCAGTGGACACAGAGGGATGTGCACATAGTGCAGCCTATGCACCTTGCAAAACTGCAGTAATTAGCTGGTTGTTTAAATTGCTAATTGACATGCAGAAGTTGCATGCCGAAGAAAGTGTTTTAGTTTTAGTTTGGTTCTTTTTCAATTAGCTTAAATTATTTAAAGTGAATAAATCTACTGTGGTGATTTAGTTTCTTTTAATAGATTCTCGTGGCACAAAACAAATTAGGTCAAGAGAAGCCATTGGATCACTACAATCCTGGATGTTGTCCTCAAAGTGAAAATGTTAGGAAAGTTCAGGATTTGTTGTCGCCGTTGTTCTGAAAACAAATAAATGGTAGTGACAAAGAACAAATAGTCCCAAATCTCCAGACTCACATTTATTTTCCTATAAGGATTAAACATAGTTTTCTATAGAAATATTTTAGAGCAAAAACAGGGATGTGAATAATAGAATACCCATCTGCTCACTTTCTGGGTGAGCTCTGCTGAATATGGTAATCAGGCTTTATGAGAGAATGTTTTTTTTTTCTTGAAAAGCAACAATGTCATATTGTGATCAAGCTAAATTTGCCTATGACACATTCAAGGCTTTAAGTAACTTCATAGTGATTACAAAGTTACACCAAGACAAAGACTTCATCCCCTCAGCCTGACACCTCTCTCAGACTGAGGACCACATTCATTTTTTTTTCTTTTGAACATTCCCTATCACTTAGAATGTGTGGGATCTGTTCTTTAAAACTCATGTGAATTGTTTTCCCCCAAGGTCCAACTCTAAGGCTCTACCTGATGCCTTCTTTTCTAAACATTATCCCCATTCAGCCCTTCCTTACAAAAAAACTAGGAAATCCCTACCTCACAGGCTGATTATGTCCCTCAAAAAAATGCTGACAGACCTGTAAGAACCTGAAGACTAAGAAGTAAAGATGCACCATCTTGACCGGGGCCCCTCTGTGCTTGCTGTCTGATATTCAGTGGTGGTAGATAGAAATGTTCCCAATTCATCCTGATCCTGAAATGAAGTTTCTTGAGTAGGACAGAAAAATAATGTTGATACATATTTATATCATGTGTCTCCATGAATACATACCCCTCATGGGTCTTTTCCATGGAGATATTTATGTTACCATATCAGAAAACTTTTATGTTCCGTTTTTCACATATTTTGATGTCTTTGGATAGTTTTTTTCCTAACCAAGTCTTAAATATATATTTTTTTAAAAATGTATTTCTCCTCTCCTCTCTCCTGTCCTCTAGTCTCCTTTCTTCTCCTTTTCTCTCGCCACCTGTCCTCTTCTCTCCTCTCTCTCTTCTTTCTTTCTCTACTTTTTTGCACACACACACACACACACACACACACACAAACATTTAATGCAGCAGAGTGGCAAGAGTCTCCATGCATTCTGTGAAAAGCAAAATGAAAGAGGAGCTCTTGAAATATCAAAGGAAATTGGGACAAATAGAATATATGAGAAGATTATTTAAATTCAAATGCAGATGAGATTATACTTTTGTAGAACACTACGCTTGTGGCATTTTTTACTTTGCTCATCAATCCAGCCCAGCTCAGCAATGTATTATCTTGTTGCCTCTCTGAAAACATCTTTTTAGAATGTCACACTCTGTCAGTCATACTCATGCTAGTTAGAACCACCTGCCTAGGCTCAATTACTATGTCATTTGCTTGATGGCTATAAATGTAAGAAGAAATGCTAGGCCCTAGAATGGAACAAGGTAAGCTAATGCCTTGTTAATTAAGAAATAGAGAAGTAAGATATGGTATATTATGCTTTCGGTGAAAATTGGAGCTAAATTTTTATTATTTCAGTTAGTGTGCATGATGAAAATTGGTTCAATATTAAAGTTATGCAGAAGACAGTGTTCATTTTCTGTGAACAATGATGTAGTATTCAGACAATATTACTAATGCTGCCACATGTAAAAGTTTTGCAAACAATTAAAGGTGAATTCTAATTCTCTCTACAGCAAATATATCATGAATTTCATGAAACTGTCATTGAAAATTTCAGATTTCTCCATCAGCTGGCACATTTGTTCATTTATTTGAATGTCTAACCTTGGCTCCCACTTGCAATCCATAAGTTACAAAGCAAAGAGATGCATCTTTTAAACACTACTGCTTGCTGGATTCTCTTTTATTCTCTATACCTTTTTCTTCAGTGGGTTCAGGGCTGAAATGTGACCTAGAAGAAGTGGGCTTGCTCTGTCATTGTTTAACGATGTAATGCTATGGAAAAGAGTATTATCTTTGGCCCCAACATCTCATTGTTAGTTAAACAAAAATTAGCTTTTTCTAGTACCCAAGTTTTATAAGTTGAATCCCCAAATGGTGGCTTAGAAATGATTTTTAGGGGGGATAGTATTAAAGAATAGTAAAAGATATAAAGTCCATGTTATGCCTGCCTTTCCACCCAGGAACTCAGTTCTGAAATCCAAATTACAGTAATTTAACCCTTTTTGTTCATTCTGGTTTATCCTGTTTCTTTGAGTCAGTGATCAGAAGGCGATATTTTCAAAGACCCCTATTAAAAATGGTTCAATGATTTACTCAGGGCCAAATGACATCCTCATGGTGTCTGGCCCTGTGATTTCACTGAGGCTCTAACCCCTTCATTCAAGAAGGCTAGAATTGTGAATGGTTCACAAAAAAGGGTGAATGCTGATAATTATTTGACTTATCAGTGGTTAATCATACAATGATAATGTTTCTATTAAAATATTGTTTAAGTGAAATGTAATTGCATCTCTTTCTTACTTTCATCACCCCAAACCCTTCCAATTCCCTTCTCTCTAATCCATCTGAGCCTCAACAGTGTTTCCTGACTGCCTAAATAATACCTGCACAATAACAGTATCAATATGCATGCTAACTCAAAGGGATAATATGTTTCTAACTATATGTTTATGCAATTTTGTGAGGGTTTTTTTGGTTGCCATTGTTAGTCTAAACATTTCTAAAATCTAATTCAATCAATTGAGAAACTGAAAACTGGTACAGAAAGTGTTTCCATTAGTGGCCTCAGGGATCAATTTTCCTTTTCTCCACAGAATACAAATGTGCTACAAAGGGCAAGAAAGTCACTCTAATGGACATTAGGAGACAAGTTCATGCTGAAAATCTTCACTTTAACCAGATGCACAATTACGTTTCTTATTGTAGTAGCTTATAATTTCTGCTATTTAAGCATTCGAGATGAGAACATGCATGGTTCAGTCACATTTTTAATTTATTTAGAAAGTAATAAGAAATAAAATAACTGGAGATTAGTGTCAGTTTTTGGACAGCTGGTGTTTAAATAAGGATAAGAAAAAAAGTGAGGTAAAAAAAAAGATAGCTGGTATTTTCAAGTTGTTATACTGAGCCAACAGTTCTTCTGCGTCTTGGAGTGATTTCAATTGAGTTGTAATTCAAACTCATATGGAGCTTACAATGCACCTTCAACATAGCTTTTCAAAGTCTATAGGAACTGTCAGGAGCAGAAAGATTGCCTCACAGTAATGAGTGTTGAATTGAACTATGCTTTTTGATGTTTTACTTTCTGAATTGAATTGTTAGACAAGATTAATTGCACACAGTGAGAGTTTTAAATGAATGACTATGTAAAGCATTAAGTTCCTCTCTATGCTACTTGGGGAAAAATAGCTGGAAGGTTTAAATGAATAAATGTATTTAATGCACAAAATGCCTGGGCTAATTTTAAAATTCCTTTACTAACATCTTTATTGAAAATAGAAACCCACTTTATTCATCTGTCTTAGTTATATTGCTCTGGTTGAAGTAATTTAATATTCCTGCTTTCTACTAATCTTCTAGTTCAACAGAAGTAAACAATAGCTTTCATAAATTAAAAATACACTCTTCTGAACATGCTTATAAGATTAAAAAAAAACAAGGCTGTAAACATTTATGACTGAAGCAAACTAGATTGTTCAAACCCTGCCATGATGCATCCTGTATATCAATATGGCATTGATATCAGTTAGAATGCAAACAAGCCTTTAAATGATGTGCCCTTCATTTCAGCTGGAGAAGCCGCTTCACACCATCTGCCTATCAGATGGTTAGGAACCAGGACTGCGTATTAATGCCACATGTTCGATTTTCCTCCTTCTTGTAATGGTTAGATTCATATTGCTAATAGCTGTGCATGAGCACTGTCGATGAAATTTCTGTGACGGTGGAGTGATGAGATATTTATAAGCTGCCTGTCTCCCTGAATAATCAGGGGAAAGAATGCCAGACATAAATAACCTATCAATTCCAGAATATTAATAATAACTACCCTTGACCATAATTTCTTGCATGTTTAAACTTGTTTCTTCTAGGTTTGAGTAAGCAGCATAGACTAATAAATAGTTGGCCGTATGGCATATTTGAATACTTACCATCTCTTCAACGTAACATGACTTTTCAACCATTAGGTTCTGAAAAAAAATGAACTTTATATGGAATTCAATGTAAAAGTAGACAGCATATCAAACATTTGGAAGTCATCTTGATGTCTTTGAAACCAAAGATCAAAGATTGGACTTTTCAAGTTAATGAGCAAACAAACAGATCAGAGAAAGGATTTGACAGCAATATGTCTTCTTTATTGATATTTATAATCTACAGTTGTAATCTTCTACTTATAACTAAGGGCACTAACTTACTTGAAATAAACATAATGAGATTCTTATTCTTTTTAAAAAGGGTGATCAGAATTGCTTAATGCATTTGAAAAAATTTAAAGGCTATTTAATGAAAGTTGAAAGCAGAATATAATTGCTCTCTTCGTAAAGTAAGAGGATGTGTTTAAATAGTAACAATGGTAACAATGTCTGCTTCTCTTTCAAAAGTTAGACCCATGAAATTGTATTTGAAATAGCAAGGAATTTATATCAATACAGCATGTAGAGTTAGATTCATTGATTATATGATGAATTTGATCCATGTGGAGGCCTGAATTAAAAGGTGTTTCAAGATAGTCAAACAACTATATTCTAAAACCTTTGACAGTGGTTTAGCATGTTTAGTGAATGAAATCAAAGGGCTAATTATTTCTTACTGTAAGAGATCATTTATTCATTCATTTATTTGCCCATCTTAAGTTCTCTACCTCTATTAATTGTTTTGATGCAACCATTTTTCTTTTCAACAGTTGGTTTGGCTGTTCTATCTCCTTTTATAAATAGATAATTTCAGTTTATATTTCCCTGTTTATTTTTAAACATTCACTTCTGAAAGTTCATTTCAGTGACATTCTACATGGTTAACAATCATTCATTATAAAACAGATATACTGTGTAAACTTTAGTATAAAATTTTCATCAAGATTTTATATTTAATTTAAAATATTTCTTATATTAAAGGAATGCTGTGAATCTCCCCCCCTCGCCCTTTTGAGAGATACTGCATTGACTAGATCTGAAAAGAAAATTATTTGGTTTGATTGTGAAGAGTGAAGTGTAGTGGCAATGTGAAGTGTAAGACTCACTTTGTAGTGAGACGTGGAAACAGGGGAAGCAAAAATTTTCAAGGAGTCTGAGGCAGAAGGGGAGTAGGGTCTGTGTAAATAGCTCTATAGAGGGGGTTATGAGGAAAGATAGATATTAAAAATTACTGCTATTTTTGCCAGAGAATTTTGTGCCTTATAAAAAAAACATCCTGGTGTGAATTCTGGGTGCTCTATATGTCATTTATTTTCCCCTCTTTTCTTTTCAATGAAAGTTAATTAATGAACACCATATATAGTACAACCTCTATCTGCGGCTACAAAGAGATTAAAATTATGCTTTCACTAAAGACAATAAGGTTCGGTGGATTTGAGAATTACCTTGGAGATTTGAAAGGGAAGGGCCCTGAAAGTCAATGGGAACTATAATAAATGTAATAGGCTGCCAAATGGCTTGCGATCCTCTCAAACCTTAGGCACAAGGCACCTATGGAGAGTCATGTTTGACATTAGTTTAATGAGATTTACCATCTCTTGTGCAGTCACATGCAATCTACTACAAATACAAAGTGTTCACGTACTTTTATTAACATCAGAATTACTGCTATATTTTCTCTTCTGGCTTTCCAAATGATCTAGTTTGAGAATGGCTTAGCACTCAGTGACACGTTACAGCAAACTGCATGGTAATATTTGTTGTAAATATGCCAAGAATCTATCCATATACACTTGATCTAGGGACGTGCCCACACTCCCCTCATCTCTAAGCCACGTCTTTTTCTGTCATATCATAAAGAAAGATATCAAAGGATTGTATTGTTCTTCCCAGGTTACACATGAGGATGGCAAGGTGGCAAGATGGCTTATGCAGTAGGAAATTTACAGTGTGCAAGTGCAGAGCTTCAGACTCTCCGCCGCAGAGCTCCTGAGTCAGAACTGTAGATGGGTATGATGTAGCTACATTCTTAATTTGAAAGTTCCATGACTGGTTCTGACACATTCTTGGAAAGCAGATTCCTGTCCAACTGGTGTGAGGCTTCTCAGGAAGTCAGACCAACATGTTCAAAGATAGGAGTGAAAGGACATGATGTACTCTACTTGGGTAACTGAAATTGGGTTATGCATTTGGGCAGAAGGTAATCTGTTCCTGGGGATGTGTCTACATGGATTTCAGGGAAGTGGTCACTAGGAAGCCTGATGACTCTGTAAAGTATTCAGTTTCATTCTAACAGCAGACATTGAGCGGTATGATCATGACTTAATTTTCAATGACCATGTTGACCAATAAAGGTTGTTAAGAATGTTCAATGTGTACACATGTCATGCTCATATATATATATATACTGCACCTTCAGCTTTCACCTCTTGTACAAACTGAACTGGTTTATAAAAGAGAAGAGCAAAGAGCAGGGAGCAAGGTTGGGTGGGTAGGGGACTAGGGACTGGATCTGTGAAGACTTCGGTGAGAGGAATGAGTATGACTAAACCTACATTGTATAAGTTTTTTCTTTTGTTTGCAATTATAACATAATCACATAATTTCTCCCTTCCATTTGCCCCTCTCAGCCCTCTCATATGCCTTTTCTTATTCTTTTAAAAAATCCATAACTTCTTTCTGTTCAAAAATTGTTATTATGTCCATATATGTATATTTATATGTGTATACATATATATTCCTAAATTCAACCTCTTCAGTCTGTTTGATGTTACTTGTATGTGGTAGATTGGATAACCAACTAGTGTGTGGGTTTTTTTTTTCCTGCAAAAGGACTATTTAAAAGAAAGCAGCCATCCCTGAGGAGACAAGATGAACTGGGATCTGATGGAAGGGGAGGAGGTCCTCCCCAGTCAGTGGACTTGGAGGGGGTGGGGAGGAGATGAGGGAGGGATGGGGAGAGTGGGAGGGAATGAGGGAGGGGGCTACGCCTGGGATGCAAAGTACCTAACCTGTGATTAATATAAAAACAAATTACATTTAAAAAAAGAAAAGAAATACAATTACAAACTTAAAAAAAAAATCAATGCCTTGCAGGATCTTAGGGAATAAGACACAGAGTCTACTGTTGTAGTAGTAGCAGAAATAGAAAAATGGTTGAATTTAAGAAAATAAATCAAATACAAGGAGGGTTAGTAAAACTAAAAATTTCATAATTGTTTCATCTACCATAATTTCTTACTGTGTTTAAAGTTTTAGGTAAAGTTGGGATACTAAGTTTTACATCAGTCAGTTACAACACACGTGAGATAGATATGTGAATGTGTGTATACAGTTGTTATATATATACCTTTTGTAGTTCTACTAGAATTGTAAATTTTGAAAAAGTATCAAACAAATTTGCAACAACACAGTATAATAGCATGACTAAAGGCAGTTATGACAATCAAGGATTAAGGTAAATATGAATAATCTAGAAAACAGAGTAGGTAACCATGTTTCCTACTGAGCTAACACTTGAATCTTCCATACAGAGGAACAAGTATATACAACAGGCCTGTTCTGTACTTTATAAAATATACCATTCTTTATATAGCTTTCTTACCTGATCATTATGTTTTCTGTCTGGGTTTAGTTTGGTTTTACAAAAGAAGAAATTGCCAGGACCAATTTCTGAACACTTACGTAGTGTGTTATTTGGAGTTTGTTGACTATAATGTAATCGTATCTTTAGTCTTCATATTTTGAAAGCAATTACTAGATTCTGCTGTAGCATGAAGCCAAGCCATGGGGCTGGAAAAAGACATAAATTGGAGACAAGTAAATACCAGGAAATAAAGGAAAGAGACAAATGAGATGTTCACATTTGTTAAGAGGCAAAAGTCAAGGGAAAAGATTTTTCTGGGAAACACACAGAGGATTTAAAGAGAACAGGAAAGAAAACGCTCTGAAACATCTTTGAAGGAAATGAGTAATTGAGGAGAAAATTCAATCCTAGGAAGATGAGAGAATCTGTTCAAGTTGAGACTTAAAAGGCAGCAAATGCTTGTGTTAAACCCAGATGGATTCTTTGAATTTAGATCAATGGCCTTTAAGGAACAGTTATGAGTTTTTCAAGCGAAGATCTGACCTGCAAAGCTTCCTTCATTCAGGGGAAAGTAGTGAAGGCCTCTCTGCACTGGTCTGCAGAGAAGGTAGACCCTTCCGTGAACCTATTAGATAGCAAAGATTTCCACGAAAAAAGACTCCCATGTAATTCTATGGGCAGCCACTCTTCGCTGTGGTAACTAGGAGTAATAATTAGTGGGGAGGAAAGGAAGACGAGTTGTGTTTATTTTCTCTACTAGCAGGGAATGGAAATAAATCACAACAGATAAATTCAGAAGGCTGGGACACAGTGGTCAGAACTCCTAAACCAGATGTGTGTGGAGAATATGGGTGCAGAGAAAGACACAATTCCCTTTCATAGATTGTTAAAGCTCTAGAATTAGCAGATCTTTATTCATATTTCCAATGGTGTGTCACTTTTTTCAGGCTGGAATGAATCAACTTCATAAAAGTTGACATAGTGAGAAAATAATAAAATTTCTATTTAAAATTATCTTATTGCTATCTTTATAATCATACTTTAGGTCAGTGGTTTTTGCATTTTTGGTCTTCCAAGAACTGGCCTCAAATTCTACTTCTTCTAGCATATCTATTATTATCTGCTGTTCCATAAATGACCAGGGTCTGTAAGACAAAGAAGAGACAGCGACCATCCTCAGCCTAAACATAGCATTTTAGGCCTTGTGGTTACTACATAATCTGTAAACAAGGGTAACAATGATCAGAATTCTCTTGTGTCACTCAAAACAGTATTTATATATTGAATAAGTGAAAGCAAATTATCTGTTGAAGTATTTTAAAATTTTATTTGCCTTAAAATAGATCCCTAAAGCTAGCTGTACAGTGGCCCCTGCCACAGACCAGCTCCCTACCCCAGAAGGAAGACAGATGCATAAGCAGATGTATACTGTGCAATATAATGTGTACCATTGCAGAAATGTGACCATAGTCCTTATAGACAGAAACAAGCATGCATTGTCAGCTCCCAGGGAAGATGGGTTAATTCTCTAAAATAGGAATAAAATTTGACCAGAAGATGGACATTCATGGAAGTGAGTCACACACGGAAGCAGAAGGTTGATGCCACAGACTGTGTGTGGGAAATGATAGTGTATTTAAGAAAGATTGATTGTGAGGTACTAGAGTAAGGAGACTTGGGTACCAGAAGTTAGTTTTGTAATTAATAATCAGTTCTGACTTTCTGCACCCTTCTGGGCATCTGTAGAAGACATTCAGCCAGGAGTGGAATGTTCTACGTCTATGTACTACATGAGCTACTTTTCTGCTACTATTTTCTTCGAGAGTTTGACAAGAATTTACGTCCATGTGTCAATGTTGCAATGGCAGGTATTAAATAGAAATATATAATCAGTACTACATAAAGAAATTAGATAATTCTATTATATGTTTGCATGTGTGTTAGGAAAAGCCATGGACTATCAAAAAATCTGAATTTGAATTTGAATTCCTTTATTTTTCATTCATTTTTTTTAAAGGCCTGACTGCAGCCGCTGCAGCCGCTGCAGCTGCTACCAATGCAGCTATTGCTGAAGCAATGAAGGTGAAAAAAATAAAATTAGAAGCGATGAGCAACTATCATGCCAGTAACAACCAACATGGAGCAGATTCTGAAAATGGGGATATGAATTCAAGTGTTGGTAAGTTGAAGGTTCGCTGACACCATTCAAATTCATTTGCATAGAATTATTTCCTCTTCCAGAACAAAACTACTAGCTACTCATTCATTTAAAAAAGTACTTTAAGATCTCGAGTGGCCTCTCTAATAGATATACCAATGAGGTTACAAAGTTATACTTTTTAACACAGTATCAATTTTACAACTACAACTTATGTTACAAATAATGAATTAATGTACTTCATAATATAAATGAGTTTTAAAAAAATCAGAATTATAAAATGTTGAGTGTAGATAATGTGACCAAAATACAGAGATGTGTGTGTTTATGTGTGTGCATCCAACCCTATGTATCCTTTGAAAAATAATTTTAATGTATTTATTATCAGAGATGAAATTTATTACCACCAACCTGCAGAGTTTATGCATGAACCCTCACTTATTTGTACGAGGTGCCTTTCTTGTCCATTGTGAACATCTGAAACCATTGACAATACATATTATCATATCTGTTTTACTATATTCATACATGTAGTACAATTTATTTTACCAATTAGGCATTTTTAGAGATTATTTTAAAAGGTGGTAATAAAATTTAATAATGTCAAAATGCTGTCCCAATTACTGTTACTTAAAGCTTTTACTTTTTTGGTATGTAACATAATTGATCCCATGCAAAGCAAACATAAAGCAAAACTTGTAAGTGATTGCTCAAAATATCAGTCCAGAATACTTTACCAGTGGCAAGTAAGACTCCACAAAGCCAGATAAGTAGACTGCAAACTGAAACCTTATTTTCTTGTCAGTAATGTCGGTTGTATTTATAAGATCTTCTCTCCACACCATTATCAAGACAGTCCCCATTTGAAAGAAACATTATGAAGTTCTCCTGATCACCTAGCTTGCCTTCTGTTACATGTCACAACAAAACCAAATGAAACACTTTTATCCTCACAGACTTGTCTACTAGCTTGTGAAATGCAGCTTTAAATGTGGGCTATTAAATTAATTAATTTTGTTTACCAATGAAATATTTGTGATGTGAGTGTTGATGTGGCAAAACCTTTCATTCTGTTGCTATATTCTAGTATTTTTTCTAGTACAGAGTTAATGTTCAAAATAAAATTTTACAAGAGAAAAATCACACTTTGTAAGGGACATGGATGTTATCCTTTCCAACAAGGCACATGAGAACACAACAGTTTACCTCAATTTTTCTTCATCATGTCTTAAACTAATCAATAAAGCTCTGCTTTGCACCCATTAAGATATTGTTATGGGCGTATGATGAAATATTATAAATTTTAAAAATCATCATTTCGTTGCAATTACTCATAACCACATACCAGATGAAATACTAGGGCAGTAAGTAATTTGAAACATTTATGCAAAGACAAAAACACATTTCTTCCATGAAGGTAAAGGGACACTTCTGTCATGCAAATGGGAACAATAGAAATTCTCAGCAGAACTTCATAAGGGCAACTGAAAACGACAACACCTTAAATTGAGAGTAGCTGCGGCTGGTGTTTAGAGCAGTGAAAACATGGACGGCCACCATCTCTGGAATATACCAATGCTTACACTACTTGGGATCCTAGAAAGAAAGATGAGAAAGCAAATAATTGCTTAGCTCATGGTTGGATAATGTTGTTTTAGAATTCAAGTCACACTAATATTGATAGAAAATGAAAGAGTTATAATTCTATTTTTTTAGAAATGCAAAGTGTAGAAGAGATTAAAATTAAACTCTTTTTGCTTTGGCTTCTGAAATAGATCAACTTCCAACACTTATAAAAATAAATTATCAGTGCTGATTGGGCAGGATGATACCAAGATCATAAAAGGTGTGTTTTCCTGGGCTAGCTAGCTCATTGAACTCCAATGTCTTGACCTCCGTTATTTCCCAAATGTGGGAAACTTGTCTGCATCACTTATTTAGTGTTCATGTTATCTTCCATAAAAATAATCTACTTATCAATTATAGTAATTATTCCAAATTATTATTCTACTTGATTATTTTCAAATTTTCAGAATAGACTTACAATACAGGCTGTTTCTGGTAGTAGATGCTGGAGATGACAATTAAGAGGAACAATATAATAAAATTTAAGGGGACATATTCAAAAGAAAACATCTCTTAATTTTCCTGGGAGTTGAGCAGCAGTTAGCTTTTCAGACACCAATGGGCAGAAGTTAAGAAGCAAACGACTTACAATTAAGCATTAACATGTATTTCACATTTTTAGTATGCAATAACATTTACTTAGTATCCAAAGTACAGCTCCCTTTAATTATTTAGGTACTTAGGCTATTATCATGTCTGAAATTATAAACAATTTAAATATCCCATTTTGTTTTAGTTGGAAAAATAACTTTTTCCTGTTAGTGGTAGCTCTACTGTTAATATCCTACTGTGAGCTATCGTACGTTCATTTGAACCAAGAGGAACGCTTACTTGTGCCTTCTTTGAAGATTGAGATATTTACAGGTGTGTTTGCATCAGTGGATTGTTAGACAACCCCCCTTACCAAGGTACGTACATCATTTATTTTGTGGCCTAACTTTAGCTGATTTGGAAAGGACTTCTGTTGTCATTTTCATTCCATTCTTAGCATGCAGCAACTATCTAAAAAATTTGCAATTCCTATCATCTTTCACCAAAACAGCTACTATTGGATATTTATTTAGAAAGCAAAGACAGTGGGCTTTAGGTAGGAGGGAGGTGGGAGCCACGGGAGAAGAAACCCAGTGAAGGTCAGAGCCAAGTCTGCATAGATCAAAGCAGTTGCTGAACTGAGCAGTTTTTGTGGCTCCAGGCTTCTATGGAGACAATTTCTGCCTCTTTTAAGTGCTCAATAACAATTTGATTATGACTTTGAAAACTTATGTAGACTTTCAGGGCATAATAGTTCAAGACAACTGGAAAATGCCACAGTGAGATAATTAAAATATATGTGCCTGGTGTTTAGGACGCCATTCGTTATGTCTGCTTCTCACATTGCTTATCTGAAGTTTGGTATTACTTTTACTATTATAGTTTCTCTAAAGATGCCCTCTTGAAATTACTTTCTTCCCATTTGTACTGCCTTCCACAGCAGCTTCCTTCTTTGCATCCCTCTTGTGCTGAGTAGGTGTCACTTCTGAAGATGTAGAGCACTGAGAGAACTTAGAAGCATTTTCTTGGAAGTACTTTCTTAAACATTTGAGTTCAGCTCATTCATTGTAAAAGTACAAATGTGATCTAATACAAACCCAGTATGCAAGGGCCACATACATACATGTTATCAGGAGAGACTGGACTACTGTATTAATAGGACATGTGTTGGATTTTGGGAATGTGTGTCATGGTGAAGTGGCTAGGCAGAGGAATTGAAGAATTTGAATTCTAGAAAGAATCCCAAAGCTCTCAAGCCTGTGCTTTGGAATTCAAACTCATTGGTTTTGTCATTCTGCCTATCATCAAGCACTTTGCAGGAGTGACATTCTTCACAGAGGTGCAACTTAGACTTGATGTATTGTTACTTCCTTAGTCCTGCCCATGCCCAGTGACATGTCTAGAGTCAACTCTGTCCCCTGAGACTTTTGTTTCCTGGCCTCACAAGGTAAGGCACTCACTTTAGGCTTTCCTTTATAGGTGCATGTTTTCAATTTATTAGTTGTAAATAAATCTCTATAACTCAACAAAATAGATTTTGCTTCTGCTTGATCTGACTGGATTTGCCTTGTTGAGGTGACTAGATAATCTTGTGGAAGATGACTTTCACTGATTCATAATGAGTCCTAATAATTAGCTACAAAAAAAAAGGAGTTTTGGAAAATTTTGATGTGGACAAATGCTTATTTTGCATTCCAATTTTAGATGATAACCTTGATCCCATATCTTTCCAAGAGGGTGATGAGTGTAGAAAGAATGAGGAACTCAGGATAGATCCAAGTGAGGCATCAGCTTGCTGAGTGAAATATATGGCCACATTGCCATTCTCCTTCATCCACAATCAATTGGATTCTTTTAGTTTAATATTTACTTGCTAAGATGAGATGCTAGTCTGCATGGTGATAAACAGTCTGCTCCTGGCATCTGAAGGTGACCTGTCAGTTCATATGGACAAATCTTCTGCTTACTGAAATGTACAAAATAAATCATTAAAGCAGGCAGGTGCTCATTCCCAGATTTAAATCACCATAGATTTATGATTTGAATTAATGCTTCATTTGGCCATAGAAATAGATACTGAGACAAATGATATGCACTGGTTGGGGCTTCCACACTGTAGCCATCCTGATATTGATTACTAAGATGTCTCAGCAATCTCTTGTTTATATCAAGTACTATCTTGTGACAGGTAGCCTGATATGAGCTACGTTCCAGATAAGAAGGAAAAATGTCCTGGATTCTCTTTAGTGGCAACACTCTCCACAGAATATAGGCCAGATAAATTACTATTTTTTCTTCTTTAGCAACTGATCTGCATAACCAGCTTAAAAATTCTGCTGCAAATTTGAACTGGGATATTGGTAAAGGAAATTTTAAAACCAGTGAACTCAAGGTCATTTTGACAGCATCCATAACTTTTTAAAAATATAATCTGTTTTTCTTTTCTTTTGGCATTATGCTCATCTTTGAGGATACTAAATTAATAACAATTTGTTTAATCTAAATAAAGGATCCTTAATTTTACTTCTGGTTTTGAAATGTTATCTAAATATTGACATGAAAAACCATCTCACAGAGCTTCTATGTTATCTAAATAAATACTTACTAAACCTAGTGTCTTATTCTCTTTACGAAAGAGAGGCAGGAAGTACACTTTTAAAAATACATGCATTAAATATTATTCTAAAGTATAAAGTTTTGTGAACCATAATTTACCAAGATTTGAGAAAAGAATGCATTCTTCTCCCAACATTTTATTTAAGGAAAACACTATGTACACAGTTTAGAAAATACTCGGAGGCTTCGAGAGGGACCTATGCCAGTGGCTAATATCTGACTCATAGAACTGGTAAACAGCTATCAACAATAGTAGATTTCTGGCTTCATAGGAAATGAGTTCATATCTATTCAAAATGTGATCTCAAAACAGATGTCCCAAGAAAATCTCATTGTTTAAACTATAGCCATAACCCCCTAACTGCTGTTATTATTTCGAGGAAGTGAAGTCATCTCACGACTTCAGTACTTTGTCTTTCTGAACACTGTGGCACTTAGGCAAGCCTGTGCTAATTCAGTAAATGACAAAGCTGAGCAAATGCCATTTGTATGAAGTACGTGGTTCTTTTAAAATTCTTCTCAAACTTGAAATAGTTAACAGGATGCAGGAGTTTTGAGCAAAAGTAAGGACATGAGTTGGATTGAGAACATGTACCTCAGTCTTTCCCCTGTTTACTTTTCCTGCCCTCCAAACAACCAAACACATTTATTAAAGGACAAAAAGAAAAAGGAAAAAGGCCAAGTACAGAGGGAGACAAAATATCTTCCCTAGCTGACCATCCCCTTCTCTTGAAACAAGAAGAGTAACCATAAGAATATTTGCAGCTATAGAATTTGCCCAGAGGTCATTTCCTTTCTTCTATCACATGTGCCTATTTTGAGGGAAAAGGGTTTTTAGGAAAAAGTCTTGAAGAGCCAGAAACAGCAAATAAAAGGGAACTGAGAGCCAGGCCGCCACGCGGAGCTCTGCAGTTGCACATTGGATCCTGCCTTGGCAATGTTAATGAACCTCAAATCCTTCCTATAATTAGATGAGGGAATTGCTTATATTTTCAAACAGATGATGCTGCTATAATGAAACGATTGACAGGGAATTTAAGAGTGTCTACAGTAGTCATTTGGTTTCTGTTATAAAAAAAAAAGTTTAAAAAGAAGATTGGCTTTAGACATAGGTCCTGAGAGAGGTAGTAATTTACATACCATGCTATGACAGGTGTCTTTGTATAGTAAGAAATAGAACGGAAGACTAGAGAAATGATGGGCAGGTATAGCAATGTTTTTGGGGAGGGGTGTCCTGTGCTTAGTCTGCTTAGGTTCTTTAAAAGGGGCCGAGACTCAAGAGATGGATCCGGATTGAGTGCACAGCTGTAACTGCTGATGAGCTAATTGCTCCTTATCGCTCAGCCCCATTCATCTTCATTTTTTACCAATTACTGAGAATTATCTGTGTTCTCAGTTGGATATGAGAGTTAATCCTTTTTGGTTAAGCTGGCAATACTGTGAGCAGATTCCAACTCGGAGGGTGAAAAAGCCAAAGCAAGCTTGCTCTAAAAATGTCTCCAGTTCAATTACAGTATCACTGGTTCATAAGAAATTTGCTATTGTTTAACAGATTAAATGTGGATTTTCTTTTTTAAACACTAACATCTTTTCCTAATAAGTCGAAAGAACCTTCTTCTTGCCTGGTGAGTAAGATTAAATGATACTGCTATAAACATGGATGGACACAAGACCATCCTAAAAGTTTAAATAATGATGACATTCAGAACGTAGACTACTCCAAACTGATAACTGTCAATTTATATGCACAACTTTTAGCTCATGCTTTCCTTCTTGTGCCCTTATCCATGGTCAAGAAAGGATGCCTAACCTTAAAGCTTTCATAAATGTCACATTAGGGTACTAATGGAAACCAACACAAGCATCTCTTAAAAGTGTAGTAACTGCCATGGCTTGTAATTCAATTGATTGTGAATAGGCCATATGGTTAACATCATTCCCTATGCAGAGGATGTCTTCATATCCTGACATCTAATACAAAGTTACTCACCCCATCATTAAAAACAAAGAAAGGGATTAGGTTACTTTCTCATGAATTCTGATGCACTAATAAATATTTAATATCTCTAGCATTTTTATTTACTAAATATCTTAAATAAGATAATGTAGGGAATATAATAAACAGCTCATTTAAATTGAAATTATGAAAACAAACTTAATGTGACATTAAAACATTTTATATGGTATGACCAAGGGAAAAGCCTTCAGATGTATTCATGAAATGACATGTGCATATGGAGAAGACTTGTCTTCTCCTGATAATAGAGCCAATAATGAGTGTAGCTACATAGATGAGTTTTTGAACATTGGCCTTTCTTGGCAGAAAGGCTCATTTTTTAAAAAACTTTTCTTGACTTGAGGACTCAATAGAAAATAAACAATAAAAAGCCATTCTTTGACGTGGCTTTCAAAATAAGAACCCTAGAGCACCTTATATGTCTCAATAAAAACACTGATAAATAGAGTGCTGTATGTCTATTTAAAATATTATGTAACCATTACACATGACAGCTCAGAGCAGACCATATTCACTTTGACTGTAAGGAACATAGGACAGAACATCTTTTCTTGATGCTGTGCATCTTTTTTGTTAATGTATAGAAGAGGCTGGACAATAGTTTATGTAGTTTTACCACAGAGAGAAATTAATCTTGTTTTTAAAATATGGTTTAAAATATAGTTAAATGTGGCATAAGCCCTGGGAGCTAGTTAGTATACTGCATCATTTGTGCGTCTTAGATCTTTCAGGGAAGTGAGAGGTACCATTATTCTCTTTAATTCTTGTTTCCGATGTTTGCTATTATTTTGTTAAGTAATAGAAGTATCTGTGTTCACAATAGGTGACTGGAGGGATGTTTGATTCTTCATTAAGACACAGCATCTTTAAGAATATTTAGAATATATTCATATATATCTTTTGTATGTCAATAAAATCCTTAGACAATAATTAATAGTTTCCACTACTTTCTTATATGAAATAAAAACACGTTTTATTGCATAGAAGCTAAATCTTTTTATGCAATGTTTTTTTAAACAATTCTAGAGGACACTTTCAATGTATATAGACAGTTTGAAAGCATTATTAGAAAATAGGCAATATTTTAATTTCAATATTAATAATGCTTATAATAAAACCTATGACTAGGTTTTAAGGGAAACCTAACAATTAAAACACATGTGCACACACACACAAAACATGTTAAATGATTTTGACCCAATGTTAGCTGTATAATTGTGAAACAAATAACTGTAGAATATATCCAGGTGAAGGAATTGTATGGTACATTTCCTCAAAAGATTAGACACAATCATAGCAAATAAAGTCATATATTATCAACATAATATATGCTCATGCTGTGACGTTCATATAAACTTAAAAGATAAATTGTATTCAAACCATTTTTGTATAGAGAAGGCCAGGTCTTATTTGCTTCACTAATATGTGCCGCTATTTCCATTTTTTTTTACATTCAACTTATTATGATTAGCAACACATTTAAAATAAGCTTTCTACTTTGTGCTTTATAAAGGTGTGATGCTCAGCATTACCTACTTTAAAATAACTTATGAAATCTTATTTTCAATAAATGTATTATTTGAGACAACCGTAGGACTTGCTCAACATTTTGTGAGTTTGCACACAAGTTTAGCTCATTGCACCTGCCAACAGACTTTTCACATTTTCAGCATTTCACAGTTTCATTGCTCTGATTCTTTTCTGAAGTGTTCAAGCACTCCAAAATTGTACAAAGACATTTGAGTGAAATGTGAATTTTCAAACTGAATGCAAAGTAGTATAACCAAAAGATTTGTAAATAAGGCAGTAGTTGACATAAATGTCTAAGACTGCCAGTTTACCTAAAACGAAATAATGTGGCAGACATAGTTTTACATGCTCTTGATGCTACAATCACTCCCCTTCCCTCAAACCTGGATAATTTGAAAACTAAGAAAGAATGGAGGATTTAAATATGGTTTTCTTTAACAGCAGGTCATAATGGAAACAGAGACCCTTATAATTCAGTGCTGAGAGAATTACCAGTTTGATAATGATTAGGAGTGTTGTTATTAAAACAGTATGTGCAGTTCATTTTCAACAGTTTTGAATTAGAGTCTGCACTAATGAAACGGATACGGTTTCCTTCACAAAGGGCAGATCTGGTAGTTAATATCGCTGCAGCAGTGCCTTGCAGGCCAGGCCTTTAGCTCTATTTGTATTTCACAGCATGATAAGCAAAGAGTGTTGATTTTCAAGGATCCTGCTGATGAAAGGTAATGGCATTATTACATCTTTATCTCAAAAGCAGAACTGAGTGGTAAATGATTTTTTTTTCGGCTTCGCACAAAAGATTTCTTGGTTAGAAAGCCTTTTTTTATTTCTTTACATCGTTTTAGCCTTGGAAATGATATGTTATTATTTAATGTCTGCACAGCAAGCTTGAAAGCACCTAATAGCGAATGGATTGCAAGTGAAGTACCTCCTGTTCACAGATATGGATCTCCTCAGTCACACGCTGTACCAGCTGTCATCCCAGCCATACTGCTGTGATTTAATTAGTCTGTTTATGTCCTTTCTAATAATATTTCCATCTCTATGAAAGGGCAAAAGCGACAGGGACTTTTTCCCTTTCTAGTTGCACAGACTGAAGAATGTGGCCTACATCTGATATGTGGAGAAGCAGGATTGAATCACCATTCCTGTCGTCGTTCAGCCAAAGAGTGGACTTACTTCCTTGGGGTCATTTGTTGGCTGGTAGCCATAATCTGCATAGGGACAAAGAAGAGGACACAAGTGTATTTGCCTGCACACCTTGTCACTGATATTGTACTTTTCATAGTTACGCATGATGGCATGCATACACTAAAGTTAAAATTATATATAACATATATACCGAATTTTTATCAGTCCTGTATTTGTCTTCATAGCATGTTTTAAAAACATTTCTCTTGATTTTTGCATAAAATGCAACATATTAGGATTCCTCAGAAAAGTTTTTCATTTTGCTAACTAGAAATGTCTAATGAAGTAATGCATTTTCAATTTTTTTCTGTATGATAAAATGGGCTTGGATCTTTGGGTAAAAGCAATCTCATTGAAGATATTTTGTATTAGGTTTCCAAAAAAATAATCTCTTCATGATTTTCCTAACATATTTAATGATTTTGTGATATCTCTTCTAGCAGATGTATTTAAGTTAAAAACATAGGTTTTACTAAAACAACAAAGTATGTATTTCAATTAAGTATATATAAAATGATGAGTGCATAAAAGGAAATTGATGTCATTTAATATAATGTGGTGATTAGTAATTCATTTCCAGACAGTATGACACTTGAGTAGTTAGCCTGTTTCAAAACTCTGGTCTTGGAAGCATTATTGTTTTGCCTGCGGCCTCAGGATTCTGTCAGTACATAGTGTTTTAGGAGTCACAGGTGAGAAAAATAAAAGCAAATCAAATTTTGAAACTAATTTGTTTGTTTTTAGTTTCACTCATATTTGACTTCAGAGAAAGTCTCTAACTTTCTACAGCACTTGATTCTAAGTATTTCTGTATGTCACAATTCTTCCTAGATGATTAAACTAGATGATTTTTATCTTGTTTTTTTTTTACTTTAGGTTTAATATCTCAAGTGTGTTTTTGAGAGGTACTATCTGTAAATACATGATCTATTATATAATACAAGCTCAATGTTCTACATCTGGGTAAATAAGAACATTAAAAACCCTAATCTGATCAAAGTGCTTAGCTTCGAGATAAACAATTTTCTGTGACATTCTAACACTTACCACTTAAAGTTACCTGTGTTAAATAACACTCATAATTATTTTGTTGTTTTGTGTGTGTGGTTGATGTTGTTCTTTTCTCCATCCCCCACTGTATACCCACAGCAAGAGAAAAACTGTGCTCAGGAATAGTTTTTACTAAATGTGCAAAACGGAGCAGTTAGTTGTAAAATTTATTTCTATCTACACATGTTGGACTTACGTCATATTATTTACATCCCACTTCATCATAATATGATCTTCCTCATCAAGTTGCTGCACATGCACAAATACATATAAATATGCAGCATGCATATGTGCATCCGCACATGCACACAACACAAACACCATTTCTTCAGTATAGTTAACCTTCTGAATATCTTTCATCAAATTATTACAAGTATTTATTTCTATTTACTAATGGATTTTTCTTCTGAAATTTAGTTTCATAATTATTTTGTTTTGGGGAAAACAAAATCTTCAAAAGGCACAAATTTTGCAGCATTTCAACTAGAATAGAATTTCCCTGTTTCAGTACATTTCCTGTACTGTCTATCTTAAATGTAGGTGATTAAGCTGTCTTGACATGAACCATTTTGGTGCTTTGATGGTATTTTTTTATTAATTGGGTAAATGAATTGTGAGCTGTGTGATTGCATGATGATGCAGTCATTTCGTTGTTGCTTTTTGCCTTTACTAATCTCTGTCATATTGGATTTATAAATGGAACAGAGTGACCTTTGAAACAGTGATGGAAATGAAGAGATAAACACAACTTGAAAGGACAAACCAATTAATATCAATGTGTTTGCTACACATCCATGAGGAATTTTAATCCTTTGCTCCCCACAGTCAATTTGTGGTTCATTTGTTGAGTAAGGGAACACAGTTTTTGATATTTACAAGTTTTTTTAATCTTATCTCTTACAAAAATATATTTTTGTACACATCAAACAATATTACATTACCTTTAGTAAGCAAAAAAACTTGACATCTATATTTAAAGTTTGGTAATATTGCTTAAACAAAATAAATTAGCACTGCCTTTGGATATGTAAAAATACAAATACATAGAAATATTAGCATACATTTATATGTCATATTATTAAGAATGTTTTGTGCACTTGATTATACTCACTTCTTGAACAGATCACTCTTTGATAAAGTTAAATTCATAATTGATCTCGTGCCATGGCCTATAGAATATTATTGAAATAACTTAATTTAGGAATCTTAAACAAAGAATTCCTTACTTTCACAAGCTGACCCGAACTGCTATGTCAGTTTTTTCTTTATTTTTTTTTCAAAGTCATAGCAAGTTTACTCAAGTATGCTGTGAAAAGGAAACCTGAGCAACCTTAGCTTTCTGCTCTCTCCCCTTTCCTTTGCCTTTTTTTTTTACCTAACTGACCATATTTTCTTAAAGACAAAAAGCCAGTTCTCTTGTGGAGTTAGTTTCAGAAATCTTGCACCCCATACTTCCTTTAATAGGTTAATTATAGGATATTATCAATTTAGTATTCAGGTTTTGAAATATTGCCATTGATGCACAACAAAAAAACAAAGTAATTCAGGCTTGACATTTTCAAACACTTACATTGAAAGGCTTTCACTTCTAATTGATTTTTAAAAGAGTTCCCTGGAAAAGTGAGCTCAGAATGTTTTTAACAGTTTTGGCAATGCCCCAGAAAGCTTACCCAAAGCATAATTCAGCTCTTCCTAGCTCTTCTATGAACTAAAAAGGAAGTGCCCCATAATCGGCTTAATATACTGATGCTGAATTATCTCCACAGACATCACTTTAAGACATAAATTATCAAAATGATTACTACCAAATACAAAGTAACTTACTTTTGTCAAACATGGAAAAATGATCAAAAGTTATTGATTAGCAAATGATATACTCTATTTTTCTGAGGTAACATTTTTTTCTTCCTCATTTCTAACACTTTCAAAACTAGTGAAGCTAACCAAAAGTTTGCATATTTTCAATATATTGATAGCAAAACTATTTTTGATAAGGTGTGAAAAACTTGCTCAGACAGCTAAAATAAACGTATATGACATCCATTCTCTATTAACAAGCATGCAGGCTAAAATACAACTGACATTGGCCACTGCAATTCTTTTAAAAGGCTCCAGCTAAGTATTTCAGGAAAAATGATTTCATTGACTAGTTGTTTGTCAATTCCTGTGCTTTTTTTATTGATTGCTTTTAGCTGTATGGCCCGTTGATTGATGGTGTATCTGCTTACTCTGGGTGATAAGAGATCAATTTACACAGCAAACAGATAAGCATGCCCTGTTTGGGTTTCTACTTTCTAATAAGATTAATTTTGTAGTCATGTATTTCTAGGAAACCACAGTTCACAGTAGTTAAAAACTTCATTTCATTTTTCTTGGTCTTTGGCTCTCTATGCATGTCCCCCCCCCCCAAGCATGATTAGGCACAATTGTGTGATTTGTAAAGTATGACTAGTCAGATTGAATCATTTATTTGTAAAGCTTTTTATTTCTGTGATGAAGACAGTAGCACAATTACATAACATCCTCACATTCCCCTAGGAATCTGGGATCATTTGTGGGTTCACATTCTTGTGTTGTGAAGAATGCAGGGCAGCAGGCTGTGTCACATATAGTCAATGACAAACAATTTGGATTCATTCTTTGTCAGTCAGTAAGGTTGAGAAACAAAGATGACTTAAATAATGAATAAAAATAATGGAACAGACTAAATATATATATATATATATATGTGTGTGTGTGTGTGTGTGTGTGTGTGTGTAAAGAGTAACCCAGTAGACAACATTGCCTAATTTGTCAAGATAAACCATTATCCAATTCAAGTTGCTTTTGAGACATAGATTTTCCAAAAATGGCCTTTAGTATTAAAATAAATCTCCTTTCTTTTAAAATTTGAACAATAAACTTTAATTAGAAGATAACTAAAAGACACCTTTATTCCTGTCTCCCTTTCAGTATGTGTTAGAGTATGATTGTTGCACCATTTAGGATCCGGTGCTTTATCCATTCATTATTTCTCGATACAAATGATCTTAAATATGCATGCCTTTTCTATTGTATTATAGCCACAAGTGGTTCATGCAGTTATATTTGCTTCCATGTCTTCACCTCATCTCTGCACAGTGTACAACAGCTTCCTTTGCTTTAATTCTCAAGGTTTCTCCAAAAAATTATTAGTGTTTTAGAATGCTTACTACTGTTCCTTTAATGGAATGTTTGAGAGAGACCAAAGAGTGAGGAAGGGAGGGAAAATAGAGAAATGGCGGGAGAAATGAAGAAGAGGAAAGAGAGGGTGAGGGAAAGAAACAGAGAGAAACAGAGAGACATAAAGAGACAGAGAGAACAGCAAGCTGTCAAGCATTTAATTTGCACATATGTTAAGAGATCAATAATAAGCCAATAAACCTTTAACTGAAAAGTTTTGTCACATTTCATGTTATCACACAATATGCACACTTCGACTCTAGAAGTAGGCATTACTTTATTCAGTGCACATAATACCTTCTTTAATTAGCCCTTAATAAGCTTGGTTTAACTGGGATTTACCAGAGAACAGTGGTCATTAACATTACCCAGATTAAGGCTGTGTTAATTACTATTGATAGATAAAATAACGTGCAAAACGGTTTAAATTATTTTTATCCTTATGAATTGGAAGGAAATTTGAAGCTTTTAAGTGAAAGTAACAATTTATTCATACTTAAAATTGAATATTACCTTCTGTGAAAGTAGACATACCAAATAAGAAGGTACCTGTGTCATAATTTAAGTTTATTCCTTCCTTAAGATTACCATGAATAAAACAATCTTCAAAAATAATTTTTATGATTTCTCTTATTTATATGTGGAGACACTTACATTACCTTATGATTTATCTGATGGAATCTTCTTCAGAAACAAATAGATATCCTGGTTAACTTATACCTTCAGAAGATTAACAATTTAATATTTAATAAATAATAGAATCAAAAGATTTCTTTCTTTTTGAAAGATTTCTGTTGCAGTTGATGGCATTATTACATTGACACCTCTTTTAATGTTTATCTCTAACCATGATCTCTATTTTCCCATTCTTAAGTGGCTTTAATAAATGAGGTTTTTCTGCTTTACCTCTGCATGATTTCTTTGGCCTACATCAGTTTACTTAACCTCAAATCCATCCTTTTGTAGCTTTATGGAATAATTATATTCTAATGTTATTCTAATATTACTGATAACAATAAAACCACAAGCTTTAGATTGAAATACAATAAAATTTTTGTCGTTTTAATCTTTCATAAAATTGTGCAGTTTAATTAGTATATTCTATAATAATAAATGACCTGCCCTATCTTTAAAGAAATCCCCACAAAACAACACTGTAAGTTTGTAGGAAAAATTAAAAATAAATACAATGCCATGCTCTATGGTAGACTCTAACTTTGTCTAGTCTTTCCCGAGTTCAGTGATCCTTTCAGCAGTTTTGGTATAGTTTGATTTGGTTTAGTTGATTTTTGTGCTCCTTCCAGGCAAGCTGAAAAACTTTGACATCTGCTTTTCCATTTTCATATGTGACATAGGTGTGTGTTCATTCTTCAACCGTCAAATCATTCCTCAGATTCGCTTCCCCCAGACCTACATTAGAGGACCCTTCAAGTCAGCTGCTGTAGCAAGGTTCGCTCAGGCTTTCCGCTCTCTCACTGAGTCATCTGAAGACTTTGCAGCAGTAGTCCTGTGGATTTTCAGTCACAAATTAGTCGGTTGGTTTTATACTGAAGTTAGACTTCCTTTAGGTGACTTGAAGTGCTGTGTATAAATGCCCCCTTCCTTAGTTCATTCTCTCTCTGTCTTACTGTTCCTACCGCCCTTCCATTTACCTAAAAGCTCCTTGACAATCAGCTTCCTGTCTTCCCTGTGTCCTCTTGAAAACCGAGGAGTGGAGTTTACCCAAATATATATATATATATATATATATATATATATATATATATATATTGAGATTATAATTTAATTAAACATTTTCCTTCTCTTTCCTCCCTCCTCTCTATTTACACCCCATAGTTCTCCTTAAATTTATGGCCTCATTTTTTCACTAATTCTTATTGCACTCATATATGTACACATACATTCCTAAAAAAGAAAGAAAAAAAAAAACCTCAGTATGTATGATACTACCAGGAGGTATGTTTTCAGGGCTGAGCATGTGGCACATAACAAGCAGTTGGTGGCCTCAACTGAGTAAAGACACCTCTTTACAGCATTACTCAGGAGCTTATAGTCCTTTGTGTAGGGCTGAGGTCTTGTGACTTTTCTCCATTTAATGTGGCATGTTCAGTGGTGTATGCTTGTTCAGCTCATGTTTTTTTCTTTTTTTCACATTTTTAAAAATTTTATTTTATAATAATCATAGGTTATGTACTTTGTATCCCAGCCATAGCCCCCTCCTGCATTCCTCCCTATCCCGCCCTTCCCTCCCTCATCTCCTCCCTGCCCCTTCCTAAGTCCACTGATAGGAGAGGTCTCCTCCCCTTCCATCTAACCCTAGCTTATCAGGTCTCTTCAGGACTGGCTGCAATGTCCTCTTCTGTGGCCTAGCAAGGCTGATCCTCCCTCGAGGTGGGAGGGGGGGTGTTGGGTGGGTGTTGAAGAGCCAGCCATTGAGTTTTGGCCATCATTTTCGTGAGACTCTACTGGTTTGGGCTTCTGATGGCACTAGGAGATACAATCTTTAAAATTTATCTATTTATTATTATTGATTACAATTTATTCACTTAGTATCCAGGCTGTGGGTCCCTCCTTAGTCTCCTTCCTCCCACTCATCCTCCCTCTTCTCCCCTCTTCTCCCCCTATGCCCTTCCCTTAGTCCACTGATAGGAAAGGATCTCCTCCCCTTCTATTTGACTCTAGCCTTTCAGGTCTCATCATGGCTGGCTGCTTCATATTCCTCTGCGGCCTGCCAAGGCTTCACATCCTCCCCACCCCTCCATGAGAGGTGACCAAAGAGCCAGCCACTGAGTCAACGTCAGACTACTAAGGGGAGCAGCCTATGGTCTTCATGTGAGTGGGGTTCTAAGTCCTCTCCATGCATGGTCCTTGGTTGGAGTAAAGGCCTCTGCAGACCACCCTGGTCCAGGTTTTTTTTTTTTTTGGCTCTGTTGATCTTGTGGAGCTCCTATCCTATCCAGGTCTTTCCATGTACCCCTTCTTCCATAAGGTTTCTGGCACTCTGCCCAGAGTTTGGCTGTGAGTCTCAGCATAGAAGATAAAATCTTACAGCAAAAATTCTGGTTCTGTGTTCTTGACTGACATGACTCATGATCATTTCCTAATGTCCAGTTAAAAATCCTTCACTGGGCAGAGTGCAGGGAATCTTATGAAAGAAGGATGAGAAAGAAAGACCTAGAGGGGACAGGAGCTCCACAAGGAGAGCAACAGAACCAAAAAAATTTGGGCACAGGGGACTTTTGTGAGACTGATACTCCAACCAAGGACCATTAATGGCGATAACCTAGAACCCCTGCTCAGATGTAGCCCATGACAGCTCAGTGTCTAAGAGGGTTCCCCAGTAATAGGAACAGGGACTATCTCTGACCTGAACTCATGGGCTGGCTCTTTGATCACCTCCACCTGAGAGGGGAGCAGCCTTACCAGTCCACAGAGGAAGACAATGCAGACAGTCCTGATGAGACCTGATAGGCTAGGGTCAGATGGAAGGGGAGGAGGACCTCCCCTATCATTGGACTGGGGGAGGAGCATAGGAGATGAAGAGGGAGGAAGGATGGGATTGGGAGGGAATGGGGAGGGGGCTACAGCTGGGATACAAAGTGAATAAACTGTAATTAATAAAATAAAAAGGTCCTTCACTGATGCTAAATTCAACTTAGATGTTTAAAATACCTATAAATGGAACTTTTTTTTCTTTCTTGGCTTTCTTTTTTTATTATTATAATTTCTTCAATTTTTATCCTGGTTCAGTCCCTCTACCTTGTCTCCTCCCAATCCCATTCTCCCTCCCTCTTCTTCCCCTATGCACTGCCCTTAGTTCACTGATAAGTGAAGACTTCCTCCCCTTCTATATGACCCTAGCCTATCAAGTCTCATCAGGACTGGTTGCATTGTCTTCCTCTCTGGCTTGGTAAGGGAGGTGATCAAAGAGCCAGTCACTGAGTTCATGCCAGAGAAAGTTCTCCTGCTCCCCTTATAAGGGAAACCACTTGGAGACATTAGCTTGTTCAGTTGCTGTCTGGGAGGTTTACTACCTCCTTATGTGACTCTAGGCCTCTCCTTGGAAGCTTCTAGCCTCCATACAATCTAACCTAGACCTAGCCTGTTTTCAGCCTCTGATACTCATTGCTTGATAGGCTCACTCTTTCTTATTCTTTCTGAGTTCATAGTTGGCTGGTTCAACTTAGCTATTCTGGCTCAAAATTCTCTTCTAACTCACTTACTGAGTCTGGATCTGCCCTTTCTCTCCACCTCTGAATTCCTCTGCTTGGCCTCAAACTAACTCCAGCATCTTTAGTAATCTTCTGGTTCTTTCTCATTCTCTAGATTGTTCTGCCTTCATCTAAGTTCTCTCTCTGCAACCTGTCTCTTTGTTATTGTTCCATTAAAAACTCCTCCCCTCTCTCTGCATTGCCCCTTAAGTAACCTCCCTTTCCTCTCTCTTCTCCTGAGAGTTGGGTGTATTCTATTTTGTCAAGTCTTTCTCTGATTCATCACTTTTTCTGTCACTCAATTTTACATCACTTTTAAACATGGGTGCATCCTTGTACAAACTAACTTTACCTTCATTGTTTGGGAATAGGGGTGTATACTTCCATGCCTGGCCCTAACTTTTTCTTTACCTGAAACTTGCTCTACAAGAGACTGGCCTTAAACTCAAAGATCTGCTTACCTGTCTCCTGGGATTAAAGATGTGTCTGTATTCCAGCTGGATTTCACAGACCTAGAAGGTCTTTGGATGTGATCCTTTGCCAGAGCAGCCATGTCATGAATTAAAATTCCTCTACAGACACCTTTAATTTCCTCTGTCCCAACTACCCATTGTATCTGTAATATCCCTGAGAATATATAATAATATCCATATCTGTAAGTCTTTCTGCATCAAGACTGTGAATCCCTTTGGAATCATGGTCTACTAGGAGAAGAACAATCTTGATTGATGATGAATGGTTAATATGTAGTTATTCATCAAATCCCTCTAAGTTATTGCCTGTGGAGTAAGTCCTCAGTTCGAAAGATCTTTTATGCCTTACCTACTACAGGTTCTCTTTTGTAATAATTCATCCGTTATCTTTCTAAATCATTTATTTTTTTCCACATCAACTACATTTTGTTGAGTATCAGCATTCCTGAGTCTATTGTGTAATTTTTAATTCCCATTTTCTCCCGAACACATGTCTATGTATACTTACTGTTTTCATTTAATCTGAAGCATAAAATGTTGATATCGTTGTCAATTCCATTTTACAGATGAGTAAACTGAAGTTCTGAGGAACTTATTCTGAGGAAGTTATTTTTCTTGTAACTTTATGTGATTTTCATCGTAGTATAGCTCAGAAAGGATTTGCCTTTCAGACTCCCATTTCAGTGATGATTCCAGTTTATTAAATAGGAGAAGTTTCATGCCATTTTAAGAATACTGAAAGCATTAGATCAGACACTTAAGAGTTCATGTTATTTTTTCAACGTTATTTTAGAAACTTTTAAAAATGTAAATTTGAGTCATGTATTTCGATTAGGTTAACTGCATTGTTCAGAATGCTGGTATCATTTCGTATATTTCAGTGATCTAGAATATAATATAATGTTTTAAAATTATATGCTTAAGTCATTCAATCAACTCCATGCTACTTTATAAGGAGTAGGGCATGACTATAGTATTTCAGAGGGACATATAAAAGGTTCTTAGATTCCTCTGAGCATAATTTCCAACACTGACGAGAAAGTGAAAATGAAAAAAGTCATCACCACATTAACTATATTACTTATCATTCTCATATTATTACTCTTGCTCAATAAATTACTCCAAAATTATAAATTGAAATATTATCTTTTGTAGCCATATCCTTGTTTAAAATCTATGTTTTATCCATTTGCTTATGGTTTCCTACCAGATAATACACATTCTCTATGTCTAAGCTGTTTTGCACGGTGTGCTCCTTGGATTGCACTATAAACCCTTTGTGGCAGGGACCTTGTCTTTTTATATGCTCTATAAAGCACCATGCATACCTGGGGAATTTTATGAATAATAATAAAAAAGAGGTGAAAGGAGCCTTCATCAGCAATGTTTTACTTTGCATGTGAATTTAGGGATGAATTTGTGCTGTTGTCCATAATTCTAAAGAAACAGCTGCTTGTATTACTAAGTTTGACTCTAAAGCAAACATGCAATATTAAATCTGAAAATTTACATTGTTGGTATAGGAAAACTAAATGAAGCAATACAATTTGCTTTTTCCCTGTCCATTATGATGATATTGCTAAGTCTGGCATGTGGTTCATAAAATCAACCATTTTCTAACACAGCTGTGCATGAGGAAATGAAATAGTGCAGGTATAAGAAACCACCTGTTTGCCAGAACAGGACTTTCAAACAGATAAACAGTAGGGTTTTATATGAATTTTTGCAGAGCCTATATTCTGCTACTAAAGCTAAAACCTTAACACTTGCTTATCGAACAGGTGTTCTCCAAGGGAACAATAGTCTGAACTAGTTCATGGCACATTCACACTACTGGTTTCTTTAACCAGTATAAAGGAGAATCTTGAAGAAAACATTAATTCAATTGTAGAAGCCAAAGTTATAACAAACCTCAAATTATTGTTCATTTCAAACGCTCTCCTTTCTCTTCTTTATCTTGTTTGAGAAACTCATTGAAAAATAGCAGTGTTTTACCATGATGAGAAGGTCTGAAATATGCCGTAAATCATACTGACTTACCAGAGAAATTCAAATTGCTGCAAGCACAAGCGCCAAGGGACCGCTTATGCTCTGCCTGAACCATAATGCAACACTCAGAAGGAGATCATTGCATCATGATATCATTCTGACTGTGATTTGCCTTGTTTTCAGGGAGGTCTGGTGTCAGGGAGAGCGCAAGAGCAACTGGCAACTTAGGTTTCTCTTCTACTTTGCATTTAGACAGTGATTAGAGACACATTCACCATTGCCCCGCGGTTCAAACATAATAGTTCTCCAAAGCCTTCTCTGTATGAAATAGCTCTGGATATGTCTCTCTTCCTCTCTCTCAGATTTTTAAATTTTTATTTATTACAATTTATTCACTTTGTATTTTGGCTGTGGCACCCTCCCTCATCTCCTCCCAATCTCTCCCTCCCTCTCTGTTCTCCTTCTTTGCCCCTCACCTAGTCCACTGATAGGGGAGGTTCTCTGCCCCTTCCATCTGACAGTAGCCTAACAGGTCTATGTACTAAAGAAACAACCCCTCATAATAATTCAAGTTAGCATAAAATATATTTGTAATATTTCTTTAAAATTGAAGTGAACCTTTTTATTATGTCAATATGTTGAAATTTCTCTGTTTTTATATGTGTGTTTCTGTTATCTCCATATACAACACTTACATATTTATTTTTTGAACCTATCATATGCTTTTTGTATGTTATTATCATATGTAGCAGTATTAAATCATTTTCCTCATCTTTCAATTATATGACTAAAGACTTGATTGTAATTCTATATGACCCTCATCACTTTCCTACTTAAAACAAGAGTCTGGTTTTAAATGTAAATATAATTTAGGATATAATTTGGTACATACCTGTAAAAGTTAGAAACATCACTGTGGGCTAAAAGTCACTGGACACCATGCTGGACAACCTGAGTCCAGGATCTTGAATCCACCTAATGGAAGGAGAGAACTGACACCCCCAAGTTGGTCTTCTGCTTCTGTTCACATTCACATGGCTGCTACATGTCGGCCCGTGTAAATGTGCATGTGTGTGCATACATGCGCAGAAACACAGACAGAGTAAATAAATAACTGAATAAAGACATTTTCCCACTTTCCTGTCTAATTTATATTTAATGTCATATCATATCATTTTGAAGTTCAATGTAATAGTTAAAACAGCTTATGGATATATAATATTTCCTCTGTCAAACTCTATTTTCCACTTGGAAAAATCTAGGAGGACAATTATGTGAGTTTCAAACAACAGTGATTTTACATTCTACTTAATTTTACTTTATAATTTTATCACATCTTTGGGAATTGGCCATATTTAATGGAATATTGGCTATTGATCTAATGACTTCGTATTTATGGAAAATGTCTCATTTCCTTCTTATGTGGTATTATTTCTCTAGGTTCTTTGAAAACATTTTTATCAAGATCAGAATGTTTTTATTTTACCAACTTCATCTCAAGAATCAGTTTGTAATATACATTTTTTGTAGTTATCAAACTTCTACAGGCATAAATTTGTCAGTCATGCTTGTAGATCATATACAGGAATCTGTTTAGTCCAGTCTTCCACGGTAACTAAAGAAACAAAGCTCTGCTTTTGCAGCATGCTCAGCACAAGTAAAAGAAGATGACACACAGTATGTATTTGCCCAAATATGCGTGTGTGGGAATTAAAGAAAACCTAGTAATAAAGGTGCAGTCTTCTGTAATTAAAATAGATGACAGTTGTTTAAAGAATAAGTTTTATTATCTTCTTAGTGTTACTACACGTGGTTATCACATGTTGTAAAGTGTATGTATTATATACCTGTTCATTAAAAGGTTATGACTTTTATCCTCTTTTGGCAAAATAGAAAGAAAATCTCCAGCACTTTATTCTTCATTGTCTATTTCTATGGATGTAGAGTTTTTGTGAATTTCTGTTATATTCAGCTCAGAAATATCTGCAGTCTTGAGTTGTTATCAATCTCATACCCATTTTCTCTTTGTGAGATGAATATTTTGCTAGTAATTTTGATCAATGAAAAAAATTAGAGTTTACTAAAATCTTTAATAAATAGATGTTATTTAAGTAGACACCACTCTCTTGATTTAAAAATACTTTCAAGATATCACCCACTCAAATTCTTCAAGGGAGAAATATTTTTTCCAATGTGCATGTGGCTGTATTTCCCAAGTGAGTCACTTGCAAATTCAGATATGTTACTCCTAATGATAGATTCATAGTGATATATGTCTTCCACATAAAATATAAATGATCTTCAAATGTATCATTTTAACTTATGACCTAATCTCGTGTATTTCTCTTGATTATTTAAATTTTTATTATGATGAATTATACTTAACACTCAAGATTTGTGGAGACTTGAATTCTTATTTTTCAAATGAGTAGACAAATCATTCTTTTAAAAAACTTTATTAATGAAATAATTGGAAGAGTTTTTTGGATCCCTGTTCTTTTGAGACTAGAACAACTGATGTGCTTTTTGAAAGTTGGTGCATTTCAGCTTACTGTGTTTTCTCCCTAGAATAGAAACATGTGATATTGATGATGAGTCTTGATATATGTTCAGTGGAATGGATTACCATTACTCAGCAATCATCTTCATAAGCATGTAGAATACCGACCACTAGCTTGAGAAAAGACAAATCCAGTTCATTTTTTAATGATAATGAAACTAAACTCTGTTTTGTAAGCCATGCTTTTACTTTTGAATCAGTCTTTTCTCTTAATCCTAGTAGGAAAATTGCATTTTTTCAATATATTTTAAAAATAAACACCTTCAATTTGAAGGCTTTGAAACTGTCGAAACTCATATTAAATTCATAGCATATAGGGAACCATGTTAAATACGCAATGAGAGTGAATCTGTACATAGGAATTTGAAATGAGAATTTATCAAATAGAAGAAATGCAAAGTAAGGACTACATTATCATATTGTGAAAAGTTATGCAGGTGAACACTTCGTTATTATAAATATAAAAATAATCTGAATGAACCTATGAAGAGCTCTTTGGAGCAATTATTTTCTATAATGTGTAATTTGTCCTGCCCCTTCTGTTTATTATAATTTTAATATGAAAGAAATGATTATCTCATTTTCTTTGAAATAGATGCAGAGGTAAAGCCACAAACCTTTTGAAAGAATTCCTTTGTTCCCAATCACATGAGTGTTGTTGGAACAAAATTTTACCACCTGCCAAAGGCTTTAAAACCTAAATCAAAAGGTTCACTGCTTCAAAACACTTAAAGTAAAGGTGAGCTTCAGGATGAAAATCTAATGACTCGATCAGCTCATTCCACGTTGATTATTGCATGGCAAAATTGATAGATTATGTTACTTTTCAGCAGACTATAATTCATAAATGAAAATGAAAACACAGGAATCATCAATAGCCTCATAATATATCCACATTAACTGAAAACCTACAACTGGATTCTAACAGTTACAGAATCTCACTTAGTATTATTTAAACTTCTCAAAAGCAAAAGAGAAGGGAAAAGCGTGAAGTATTTTTCATACTAGTTAAAACAATCCAAGGATGACATGCTTCATTAACTGTTTGCATACAAGACAAAAGTGCTTTCTGATGAAGTGGAAAACCAACTTGGGACCAATTTTCCACAACATAAATTCAACACTCATTCTTCCTCTTGATACCTTTGTAGTCAGACTACCAGGAAGGATTTTCACATCTGTCACAGCAGTCATCATTCTAACATTCCTATTACATCCTTCAGTCCTTGAAAACTCTTGTATTTTCTTTCAGTTCTTAAAATAGGTTACTAATATTTTCATTATGGAACCGATATAGGAAAGGCAACTTCTTTTGTAAGAAACAAGATAAACGTATTAAAAGAGATAGTTTAAACATAATCTGTTTACATTCAGTTTTTATCTCTGATTTCTTCATGTGTGTTGTGATATGTTATTAAAACAGTCATATGATTCACTGCAGAAAATACATTCCCAAGTTACAAATAAGTACAGTAAAATAAGTGTTATGATTTAACTACATGTATACATTTCACAAGACGTTCTCATAGCAGAAGGGGGACACAAATAATGTTAAGGGATTTCTTTTTTTAATTCCCTACTTACTAGTTTAAGGTCCTGAAATGACAAATAGGTCTTTGAAATAGTCTTTTCCTTTTAGCGTATAGTAGAATTCAATGATAGAAATTAGGTGGTGTCTTTTCTATATGAATACCTAGTGAATAAATAGCTCTACTGACATTCATAAGAATTAAGTAAACATGTGGGGTATTTTTCTTTTTGTGCTTTTAATGCTATCAGTTTGATTAGTTTTAATTCATGAAACCACATGGTTACTGCAAATAGTAGGGTTAGAAATCTTTACTCTTGCTCAAGCAGTGCTTAGTTTAGTAGTTTGCCCACAGGAGAAAGGGTCCTTTCCTCACAGTGTTTCTAGTGATGATTGAGTTAAAGCAATCTAAGTCTGTCCTTGTTCTCCTACCTATAAAATAGGATGATTGATAAGGAGTTGTGAAGAACTTGCCTCCTTCCTTATCACTTTTTTCTGTTAGCATATAGTTTATTTTAATTTAGTAATAACTGTACCTGTTGATTCTTCATTTAATAAATATTTTTGCGGTGTGTGTTTAAAGTATATTAAAAATATAACTTGGCAAATAAACTAGCTAAAAATGAGACAACTTCAATTTCCATTTTACTGTTCATTAAACATAGCAACATAATCTGTCAGTAGTAAACAAGGAAACAAACACCGTTCTACCGAATGGAATTGTGTCAGCCATCCTATCCACTCCTCCCCATCAGCCATCACACTGTAATCAGGAAAAGACTAACGAGATACATCTTCTCAGAAAGTATTTCAATGTTTTCAGGGGCGTTCTCACATTACATTTGAAAATATGCATAAGCCTTTTTCAGCATAACACATAAGTAAATAACCTTTAATAAACATCTTTTATGTACATTAGTCTTTGTATCAGACATAAAATTGATTTAAAAGCATAAATTTTGAAGGTGATGTTTCTAACATAAAGCTACTTTTCCTTAATAGATAACTTTATAAAAAATATGGCAGAACATCCATTTAAATTTCGCTAAGTTGTAATTTTAGTTTTATATTTGAGGTTATACTATAACGAACCACATTACTACCTTCCTATCTCTCCCTCCCAAGCAGCCCACATGCTCCCAACACTCTCATTCAAATCATGGCCTCTTCTCCTGCTAATATTTATTTACGTGTGTTTTGCATCTATCTAAGATTTTGCATACCTCTTAAAAAGACAGAATTCCTTAACTCAGGTCGTCACCATTCTGTGGTGTTCCTTGTTTTCATAAAACAAATACTGAGGTGGTGCCCAGCCCAGTCAGTCAATGCCCACATTTAGCATACCCCATGAAGGAAGCTGCATGTTGAACCCAGCAGATTTTAGAGCTCAGAGAAGCTTTACACCCTGTGGCGTAGGCACACTTCCTTCACTGAGAAGTTTGTCATTAAAATATAGCCCTCTCACAGTGACTTCAAACTTGTTTAATTTGGACTGTTTTTAGTCACTACACAGCATGAGGAGTATTTTGACATTTTCATGGAGTAATTTACCATTTATATACATGCCACAATGGGGAAAACTCGGTATTTCAGGATAGTCACGTTGGTTTTAATCCAATACATTAAAACATTTTCAGTTTTAGCCAGGAAAGAAAGACAAGATGAGAAAAGAAAACAACAACAACAGCAACAAAAACCACACAACGGTTATTGTGTTTGGATAGTTGCACTATGTGTATATGTGTACCTAGATTCATAAAACAGAATTAAAATTGAAACATAGATGAAATCTATAAAGGAAAAACTGATCTTCACTTTTCATCAACTGAATATTCAAATAAATAGATAAGGGTCACTATTAAGTAAAATAAAGCATGATGAAAAAATATATAGCTTATTAATTAAGAGATATTCAAATCATTTTTACATTATAGAATCATATACACAATGAAAAAATGTGTATTTTATTATTAACTCACAGCATATGATCTTCATTTCTGCCTCCCTCAATTTCTTCCCCCTGGGATGGAACAATGTAGACTCACACATTTATTATATTAATTAGAAATCACTACCTAATATAATTATTCTGGCAAGCACATGGTGAGTCCTGAAAATATTATTGACAGAATTTCTCCATTTAACTCTGGTGTTAAAAAGATTTGCATGTCTAAAACTGCCTTGATTAGATATTGTTTTTGACAACTCTGCGTGGTGTTTTACTCTATGCACATTAAGCACGAGGACTTTTAGCACGTCTGAAGTAACATCTGCTCTGTCTTTTTGTTGCAGGGTTCATGGTATAATTAGCTCTATATTTCAGCAAATACAATTTTGCTCCCATGGCGGACAAAGCAGCATAAAGAAAACATAAATAATTGCAGATTAGAGAAACAGAAGGCAAAGTGGGTGTAGATAGCTTTGATAAAAAAAGAGGGGGGTTAAAGAGAATAGAAGGTCACCTCATTATTAGGAGAAAAGAGGAGGCAGTTAAAATTAGATATGGTCTTTGTAATTAAAGAAAACACACACTGATTTTGTCCCTTTAACAATGTTCCCTGTTTGGCCAAATAATTTACTGATTCGCAATTATGTAGTTTCTTTTGTGTTTATTTAGAAAACACTAAGCATTTTGTGTGTTTGGACACATCAGGAAAACTTAATTATTAGGGATATACTGAAGACATGTTGGAGATTTCACACTATTTCTAAGAATATAAAGTACATTCTCTGTTTTTGGGTCAGTTGTAGTGTATCAGGTATTTTACCTTATGTAGAAATATAGTATTTTTTTATGTTAAGAGACTTACCTTCATCAATAGATTTGTATGAGTGAATTGTATTTCTTTGATATTGACCTTATTGCAATATGGTAACAGTTTACAGCATGAAATATCTAGTTTATTTGCTAATTTTTAACATAAAACAAATTAATAAAAATATTTTATTGTATGTCCAAATATTCAGAGTCCAATAATAATATAGCATATTTTGACAACTCATTTATAATGCATATTATAATTTTTAAAATGCCGCATGACCAATTATTACATTAGCTACACAGTTATAATTTCTCCTATCATTTACTTCCAGATTACAAACAAAAATGAGTGGTGCCTCAGTGGTCCGATGAGGGCCTAGCAGTGCATAATTTTAGGTTCAGTCCCCAGACTGCTCTTCACTGTAAAATGCACACTTTGAAGCAACACTAGGCCTCTCTATCTTTGGACTATATTTTTGTTTGTTTAATTAACCATAAGAAATTGTTGAAACAAAGTGATAATGTTTTGGTTTGATTTTCTTTAGAAGATTTGGGTGGGTGGTGATTTGCTTTTAGATATATACTTTAGGAGCATGAAACAAACGAAAAGACAGGAAACATCCAATGTCGTGATAGATGTGAAGTCTAAAGCTCACATTGACTAAAAAGAGCACATAGCAAATTACAGATATAAATCTAGACAAAAGCTGTAATGAATCAGTGTGCAGTCTGTGGTGAAGTTTAAAAGATAATGTAAGGCACAATATAATAAAGAACAACCTTAGCAAAGTGCTGTCCACACATACATGGGTTTGTGCTCATCCACTGAATAGTGGACAATCTACCAGTGACTACCCCTCAAAGAAAATGATTCTCATTCCTGTATCAGCTACCTAATACTTCTCAGCTAGAGATGAGAAAGCTCCCATCTTCCTGTATGAATTTTTGCCTGTGGTAATCTTGTCAGGTGCTGGGCTGCTAACCATAGCTGCTGTGACTCATGGGACCAACAGCTGTATCGTATTTAGACATGATCATTTTACGGTCTTTCTTCCCAACGACAGGCTTATACATTCTCTCTTCCCTCTCTCCCATGATATGCACTGAGCTTTCGGGTGGGTGTAGGGCATTGACATAGTTGACCTGTCCATGGGTGAAAATTCACATGTACTTATTTTTTGCACTTGAGACTGTATTGAGAGTCAATACAGTTTGAGTCTCTGTATTAATCACAACCCATTGCAAAAAGAAGTGTTTTTGATCAGGTACAAGGTCAGCACAAATCTATGGATCAATACATATTTAGAAGGCAGTATGACAACATGAACAGTTAAAGTTCCTCTTCCTGTGAATTTCAGTTAATTGATCATGATATTAGTCATATGAATGCATAGGCCTTGCTTCTCAATTTCAGGAAGAGAAATCATGGCAAAGGCAAGACATTCATTCTACTTCACATTCCAGGTAATTTATATGTACATTATTCACAAACGTTATCAAGTTATACATCAGTTCTCTAAAATTTCTTGTTTATGTATATGAATTAATAAAAGAAATTATTTTTGTATTACTACAAGCAATATCTTTAACATTAACATAATAAATACGGAACCAATGAGACTATTATTGACTGTTTCCATGTTAATATTGTTATCTATTCAAACTGAATACACTGAAAGCTAGAAGTTGTGTGTCATTCATAAGAGTTGGAGTCAATTTCATTATTGGATTATATAATTATATACCAAGACAGAAATTTGTCTTAACTTACTTTTCCCCTGCTCTGTGATTACAATACAAGACCTGTAAATGGCTTCGACATCTTTTTAAAATTCTGAAGGTTGTTCAGGAATGGTTGAGACAAAGTATTTTTCTGGATTACCCTTTTTCTTCAACGTCATTCTGCTCACCCTCACCATCTGCCCTCTCCTGTCTCTCCTATCCTTGTCATATGTTCCTGTCTTTGAAAGTTTCTTTTACCTTTGCTTTGTTGGGAGGAGAAGGTTGTGCCGATTTCCTACTCTTGACAGTTCAGAAGTTGTTACAGAGTGTTTCTCCTGTTGTCAAAATTACCAGTTTGCATCATTTTCAAATTGAGGTACATTCAAAAAGTTTCATTTCTAATTTGTGGTACTTAGGTATATGCTTGCCTTTAATATGTAGATGAGAAAATCCTAGAGGCTTTTCTGAGGTGGTATGGCCTTGTTTTCAGTGTGTGAATACAATTATGTCATCTAGATACAACTCATTTTAGAAATGAAGCACTGTATTGCTTTCACTTAGATTATCAGCATGGAGCTTTAAATTATAATAGTTTTATTAAGATTAGGCTCATTTTTATTTTTAGTTTTGCATACAATAGAAGTTTGTTATCTAAAGATATCATCTTTTGGGTTACATAAGATAGGTGAGAGACTAGCAGTAAGAATTTTTACAGGTTGGGAGCTTACCTTTCATTTTGAAGTATCTGTGTGAACGACTAGATGTGATATTGTGCTGAGGTTATTTTTTTCTATGAGTGTGAAACACCAAAGAATTTCTGCTACTCGAGAGTGTCATAATTTTCACTACTTCTGAAAGAAATCCTCTGCCGATTTCAAAGTTGAATGATTAAAATGTGCTTATTATTTTCTATATGTGATTAAGAATAGTTCAAGTTGAAAAAAGCTGAGACTTGATACGTTAAGTCAGTTGTACTGTGTTTTTTGAAATTTTCTTTCTTTTTCTTGTTATTATCTACAGTTTATTCACTTTGTTTCTCTGCTGTAGTGCCCTCCCCCATCTCCTCCCAGTCCTACCTTTACTCCTGCTACCATCATTATGTCCCCCCAGACCAATGACAGGTAAAGTCCTCCTCCCCTACTATTTGATCCTAGCCCATCAGGACTGTCTGGATACTCAGTGTTTTAAACAGACTTGAATATTGACAACTTAATCATTATACAATTTAACAGTATTTGGGGAGAATATTAGTTATGGGCACATTTTTGTAAACCATTGTTTAATTCTTTTATAGAGGAATTCATGTATAGATTAGAAGAGAAAACATATCTGCAGCCATCATTCCCAATGTATCAAAATATTGATTTTTCTTTTTTAATTAAATTTTTATTTTTTAATATTAGTTAGTTCATTAACTTTTTATACCAGCTGTAGCCCACTCCCTCATTCCCTCCCAATCCCTGCCCCTTACCAAGTTCACTGATAGGTCCTCCTCCCCTTCCAACTGACTCTAGCTTATCAGGTATCTTCAGGACTGGCTGCAATGTCTTCCTCTGTGGCCAACCAAGCTGCTCCTACCCTCGGCAGGAAGGGGGAAGGAGTTCAAAGAGCCAGCCATTGAGTTTATGTCAGAAATAGTCCCTGTTCCCCTTACTAGGGTACCCACTTGGATACTGAGCTACCTTGGGCTACATCTGAGCAGGGGTTCTAGATTATATCCATAGATAGTCCTTGGTTGGAGATACAATCTTATCAAAGTTTAGGTTTTAAGTTTCCATAGACTTGAATGTTATTTTGTACCTACAGAATTTGAATATTTACTGTAGAGAAGCCATTCTATTCACAAGTGTGAAGTTGTTCTACTCTACAAGGTTTTTTTCTTGTTTTTGTTTTTTTGTAAAGACACAATATGATGGCTACTCTTCACCTAAAAGTACATGAAGGCACAAAGTGATAAAATAAATTCTTCAGGATTGAGAATGGGATATCTGAACATTTGTTAAAGACAGAATTATCACAGATTCACTGATGTAATGTGACTGTTGAGATAGCAGTGAGGTGTATAAAGGATTTGAGAAGAGATGTTTTGCACCAGTGTTTATTTTCACGGGACAGGGAGAGTACTCTATCAACTGGAACTGGAAATAAGGATGGTTGAGACCCACCATATGGGAGTGTTCATTTACCTAACTGTAGATTAAGAAGCATGCTATTTGAAAGAAAACACCATATCTATGTAACAGTGGACATGATCACCTATGATGTTCATTCAGTATTTAGGAAGTTTTCTATAACCAAGTCCTCACAGATGTTAGAGGTCCACAATAAATAAACACAATGGCAACTGTTGTCCTACGTTATCTTAGGCTATTACATAAACCTTATTTTACACTTCTTGTAGTACCTAATGTCTCTGTAAATACTATAGCTGTATGATTATTTACCCACAAAATTTTTATTCATCTTTTGTCCTTTTGCAAACTTGAATATGCTGTCCTCTGCCAGATATGTGCTTCATTCCTCACTTTCCATGTTCCTTTTTCTCTGGTCACTTTCTTCACTTGCATAAGCACCCATCTATAACTAGCACTTAGTTCAAAGTTTGAAAAATAACATTTGAAATTGTACTTCCAATACGGCATAACAACAAAATAAAAGTATATGAATGCTAGGTTTTATTGTATTATTGCATTTAATTTCATAAATTGATAAACTTTCTTTATGGTGCTTCTTCCTAAAAATTCACATATATTTCTAGTAAGGTTACTATAAAATATACTTGAAACCACTTAGTGATGATTATGCATATGGTTCAAATATTCACACTCTGCCCTCAAAATCCTTCAAGTGTATATATAAGTATCATACCACACTTTTTTCTCTGGGAGATGCTAACCATCCTGAAAGCAGAACCATGTGGCTTATGTGTACCACTGTTTCAGGCAATGAGTCACATTCAATGACTGCTCAACTAATGTATTTAAAATTGAGAATATCTAAAAAATATGACTCTATGCAAGCAATTTTTAATTAAACTTTTAATTTTTATATTAATTACAATTTATTCATTTTGTATCCCAGCCATACCCCCCTCCCTCATTCCTTCTGAATCCCACCCTTCCTCCCTCATCTCCCAGGCCCCTCTCCAATGCCACTGATAGGGGAGGTCTTCCTCCCCTTCCATCTGAACTAGCTTATCAGTTCTCATCAGGACTGGCTGCATTGTCCTCCTATGTGGCCTGGGAAGGCTGCTCCCCCTCAAGGGTGGGTGGTCAAACAGCCAGCAACTGAGCAAGCGATTTTTAAGAACAAGGTATTTATTTCCATTGATAACCTCAACACTAATACAGATACGATATCTATATTTTAATCTACCCAGTCATAAATCACTTTATTTTTATTCAAAAATAAAATAAGAATAAAAAAATCCATTTAATTCTCTTTAATAAATCAGCTTGGGAATCACAGCACTCAAAAAGTAACTTAGCTAGTACTTGCATTTGGAACACTTTAAAATTTAAATTTAGAGTACTTTTAATTCCCCTCATAAGCAGAACCATGACAGATCTTGGTTCTTTATTTTATTTTTATTTATTACAATTTTTTACTTTGTATCCCAGCTGTAGGCTCCCTTTTGTCCTCTCCCAATCTTGCCCTCCCTCTCCCTTCTACCCTATGCCCTTTTCCAAGTCCATTCATAAGGGAAGACCTCCTCCCCTTCCATCTGACCCTAGATCTCATCAGGTCTGGTTGCATTGTCTTCCTCTGTGGCCTGGTAAGGCTACTCCCCCTCAGGGGGGAAGTGATCAAAGACCCAGCCACTGAGTTCATCACAGATCTTGGTTCTTTAATGAATGTGTCAATGGTTGGTAGCTCATTAAATAAAGTGCTTGCCTTTCAAGAATGATTACCCATGTTGCACATAACACCAACAAAGGCATGGGCATTACAAATGTATTCCTCTCACCCAGTGCTGGGAAGACAAAAACAGAAAACAGGTAGATCTCTGATGGTCCTTAGCCAGCCAGCCTAGTCTATTTAGGCAGTTCAAGCAACAAGAGACCCATTCTTTTAAAATCAAGATGGTCCTCACTCGTGGAATGACAGCTAAAGTTTTCTTTGGCCTCTACATGCACACACATTCTTGCCCACACACACATTCCCAGGGACTACACAAGGTATTAACATTTCTCAGAGATATACAATGAGGTGGAAAAAATGTTACTTAAAGTTATATATACTGAGGATTGAAAATGAAAGAGTTAAAACATTTGTTTTTTAAATGTGACATGCTCTGGGAGCGACACGTCACTTCAACTCATGTTTACACCATTATGCCACCATAACTGCTTAAAGTGTAGAGATTTTTAATTGAATTTTATGGCTGGTCTACGTTGTTGATAGTAATTTTTATGTTATAGCTTATGTGTTTAGTCGTAGGGGATACAAAGAAATATCCATTGATGTAATAAAATATCTATAAAATCAAAATGGTGTTTCTTTAGGAGTTAGTGATCTTATATATCACTAAATCTCTGAGCATGCAATTAGATTTAAATGCACCGTTAAAATAAATATTTAGTGATTTTATTATCTTCCTTTAAAACCATAAATATCAGTGACAAAATACTAAATCTGTTCAATTATATGTATTTTAATACATTATTTTGCCCTTAAAACTATAAACATTAATACATTTAGAAATAAATTTTCATCAAGTCCTAAACATTTCTTTTAATAATAGATATTATTATTAACAGGAGTATAATTTTGTTACACTATCCCAAAATATATTTATTGTTCAGACCTTTATCATTTCATAAACTAAAATTATATTAAAATAAGTTTTATATTCTCTCTTTTTGTGTTGTCTAAATAATTTTAAAATAGCAAAGTAGATTTATTTTGAAATTATATAATATCCACTTACTAATCAAGCAGTTAATTTTTTGAAATTTTTTAAAAATTGTATTTATTTTTTAATTAATTATAGTTTATTCACTTTCTATCCCAGCTGTAGCACACTCCATTGTCCTCTCTCAATCCTACCTTTCCTCCCTCATCTCCTCCCATTTTCCTCTCACTCACTTAATTTTAGTAGTTAAATTTATTTTTCTTAGGTACATTCATAATTTAAGAGTTTCAAAATCGTATTTGTTGTCAAATCCAGTGTGAATTAAAAACCAAGCCTTTCACTACTCACTACCATCATTCCTTAAGTAACTAACAGTTTATCATGGAAATTGGTCATAATAAATTGTAGTGTTCCATTTTTATTCACCTTTAAAAATCTTTTAAGAATTGATACTTGAGCCCTCAGAGCATACACACTCTTGCTAATTTTTTTCTCCTAAATATTCCCAACTAACATCATTTTCTAGAATTTCATAAGGATAACACTAATTTGACATTTTTCAGCCCCAATATTAATTTTTTTATGCTTGCTTTGAATTTTGATATAAATAAAATTGCCACTGGGAATAATATTGATTACCTTGAATGTGTCTTTTATTTACCACTTAAATCAGAGTGGCCAAGTTGTCTGAAAATACTTTAGGATGCATTTTTTTCAATCATTGATATGTCCCTGTTCTTCAGCTTCAGGTGGTCAGTTTTAGAACACAAAGTACTAGACATGACAGATGTTCTAAAAGTTAGACAATAAGAAAATAATTTCAGAAATTATTAATATCCCTAGATTATAAAAAATGGTAAGAGCCTTATTTGAATTCATTTCCTTTTTAAAAATTTATTCATTTAGTATCGCAGTTGTAGATTCCTCCCTCATCTCCTCCCTCCATCTTCCTCCACTATCTCTCTCCCTTAGTCCACTAATAGGTGAAGTCCTCCTTCCCTAATGTCTGACCCTAGCCTATAAGGTCCCACCAGGACTATCTAGATCTTCTTCCTCTGTGGGCTGGTTGGGTCACCCCACCAAGGAGAAGTGATCAAGAAGCAATCAACCGCGTTCATGTCAGAGACTGTATATTTTGACCTTATGAGGAGAACAAACATGGATACACCCATGGGGCTCTCTATGGGCTACATCTGACAGAGGGTCTAGTCCTCTCTCTGCGTGGTCTTTGGTTGATGCATCAGTCTCTGCAGATCCCCCCTGGGCCCAGCTTTTGTGTGTGTTTGTTTGTTGGTCTCCTTGTGGCCTCCTATACATCCAAGGTTCTTCTATACCCCCTTCTTCCATTTGCCTCCCTGAATTATGTCCAAAGTCTTCCTGAGAGTCTCTGCATCTGCTTCAATCCCCTGCTGGGTGGAGTCTTTTAGAGGACATCAGTGATAGGCTCTCATCCTGTTCCCTTTCTTCTACCACTACTGGTGTCTGTCCTGTTTTCCCTTATGAATAAAAATTAAGCATATTCCCTATGGTCTTCCTTGTTGTTTAGCTTCTTTAGGTCTATAGATTTTAGTACGTTTATCATATATTATACAGCTAATGTCCACTTGTATATGAGTATGTATCATGCTTGTCTTTCTGATTCTGGGTTAGCTCACTCAGGATAAACTTTTCTAATTCCATTTACTTACCTATAAATTTCCTTGATTTTAAGAGCTGAGTAGTATTTCATTGTGTAAATGTATACAATTTCTGTATCCTTTTTCCACTGAGGGACATTTAGGTTGTTTCCAGATTCTGGCTATTACAAATAAAGCTGCTATGAACATAGTTGAGTAAATGTCCTTGTTGTATGATTGAGCATCTTTCCAATATATGCCAAAGAGTACGTGTCCTGGGTATTGTATACACACTGGTATAGCTGGGTCTGGTGGTAGCTCTATTTCCAGTTTTCTGAGAAAGTGCCAGATTGATTTGCAAAGTGGTTGTACAAGTGTACATTTCCATCAACAATGGAAGAGGGTTCCCATTTCTCTACATCTTCTCCAGCATTGTATTGTCACTCGAGTTATATATTTATTTTTTAATTATTATGATTTATTCACTTTGTATCACAGCTGTGGCCCCTTCCCCTGCCTCCTTCCTACCCCACCCTCCTCCCACATCTCCCTCCATTCCTGTCTTCAAGTCCACTGATAGGGGAGGTCCTCTTCCCCTTCCATCTGTCCCTAGCCTATCAGATCATATCAGGACTGGCTGCATTTTCTTCCTCTATGGCCTGGTACAGCTGCACTACCCCCAGCCATTGAGTTCATGTCAGAGACAGCCCCTGCTCCCCTAACCCAATTGAAGACTGAGATTTCATGGGCTACATCTGTGCATGGGGTCTAGGTTATCTCCATGCATGGTTCTTGGTTTGAGTATCGGTCTTTGCAAAGACCCCTGGAACCAAATATTTTGGTTCTGTTGGTCTCCTTCTGGAGCTTCTGACTGCTCCAGGTGTTGGGCCTCTAAAAGACTCTACCCAGCAGGGTATGGAAGTAGATGCCGAGACTCAGAGCTAAACTTTGGGCAGAGTGCAGGGAATTTCCTGAAAGAATGGGGAGATAGAAAGTCCTGGAGGGTCACTTGAGTTTTTGCTCTTAGCCATTCTGATTGGTGTGAGATGGAATCTCAGAGTTGTTTTGATTTGCATTTCCCTGATGAATAAAGATGATGAACATTTCTGTTTCTCCACCATTCGATATTCTTCTGTTGAGAATTCTCTTTAGCTCTTTACCCCATTTTTTCATTAGATCATTTGGTTTGTTAATGTTTCATTTATTGAGTTCCTTATTTATTCTTGTTATTGCCCTCTCTCAGACATAAAGTTGGTGAAGATCTTTTTCTAGTATGTAGACTGTCATTTTGTTCTGTTGATCATTTCCATTGCTTTACAGAAGCTTTTTAGTTTCATAAGGTCCCATTTATTAATTGTTGTTCTGAAAACCTGAGCTCTTGGTGTTCCTGTTGGTACAGGAAGTTGTCTCCTGTACCAATGTGTTCAAGGCTCTTCCCTACTTTTTCTTCTGACATATTTACTGATTTTATGTTGAGGTCTGTGATTCACTTGGACTTTACTTTTCTGCAGAGTTATAAGTAAGGGTCTATTTGTATTTTTTTCTGCATGTAGACATCCAGTTAGACCAGCACCATTGTTAAAGATAGTGTCTTTTTTGGATTTTTCCCCCAAAATCAGGTGTCCATAAGTGTGTATGCTTATTTCTGGGTCTTCAATTCAATTTCATTGATCCTCCAGTCAGTTTCTATGACAATACCATGCTCTTTTACTGTTCCTTTATATTACAACTTGATATCAGGGATGGAGATATGTCCAGATGCTCTTTTATTGTACAGGATGGTTTTAGCTATTCTTGTGTTTTGTCTTTTCCTATAACGTTGAGAATTATTCTCTTAAGGTCTGCAAAGAATTGTTCTGGTGTTCAGGTAGGGATTGCATTGAATCTGTGGATTGTTTTGGTGTTAATCATAACAGAGTATGTGCATGGGAGATCTTTCCATATTCTGGTATCTTCTTTAGCAAGGAACATTCATCCTAGGTATTCAGGCATAGCTCAATATACAGAAATCCATTAATGCAATCAACCATATAAACAAACCAAAAGAAAAAAATGTGACCACTCCTTAGATGCTGAAAAAGCATTTGACAAAATCCAATACCTGTTCCTGTTTAATGTTTTAGATAGATCAAGGATACAAGGCACATATTTAAACATAGTAAAGGCAATATAAAACAAACCTACAGCCAACATCAAACTAAACAGAGAGAAAGTTAAATCAATCCCACTGAAATCACGGGCAAGGCAAGGCTGCCCACTCTCTCCAAATCTCTTCAACATAGTTCTTGAAGTCCTTGCTAGAGCAATAAGACAATGAGAGGAGATCAAAGGGATACAAATCAGAAAGGAAGAAGCCAAAGTATCACTATTTACAGATGATATGATAGTATATATAAGTGACCCCAAAAATTCTACCAGAGAGCTCCTACAGCTGATAAACACCTTCAGCAAAGTGGCTGGATAAAAAATTTACCAGAAACTCAGTAGTCCTCCTGTATACAAAAGACAAAATGACTGAGAAATCAATTAGGGAAATAATACTCTTCACAAGAGCCACAAAAAGTACTTTGGTGTAACTCCAACCAAGCAAGTGAAAGACTTGTATGGAAAAAAAAAAAAAACCTTTAACCTTATTTGAATATTTATGCTGTCTTCAAGAGAAAGGTATTTCCTTCCTTCTGTAATTATTACTAAAGGAAATATAAGGAAAACCCAATGTTATTTCTCTTATTCCTATTTAACTTCTGGCTTTAATCAATTAATATTGCGAACTCAGATTTCTTCCCTTCTTATTCTATGGTGATGTTCTTTTTAGAACTATTTTTTTCATGCTTCTAAAAATCTGAGTTCTTAGACAGCTCACTTGAAATTGTGGGTATTGTAAAATTATAATGTTCTTTATAAAAGTTAATTATAGTGAATTAATTTCATATTTTATAGCTGATTCAATAATTACTTGGTTTAGACAACAGTGAGTTAGGGCAAGTCAATACAGTATTTGGAGAATATTTCCATTTTATATAGTAAAAAATCAGTTTATTATAGTTCATTTCTGGCATTTATGCATTGCCAATTTCAGCATGTATTTCCACTGTCTTTTAATGTTTATGCTTCATTAACTTTTAATTTAATTTAATTTTAAATATTTTTGTTTTTTATGACTTATTTATTGCAGATAATCAAAATATCTTTTCGACAATCTTATAAAGTCCAAATTGACCTGGTAAATACTTTTATTTAGTTGTCTCTTTCTTCATATTGTCAGTTTCATGATGATAGAAAGTTTATTTGTACTCATCATCTGACTTCATGATAAATTGCTGTCCCACAGTGAGAGTCTTTTAAAATGTATCTATTACGATCTTTGTATCATCTCTACCCTTTTAATCATAACCTTGACTTCCACTTCATAATAATTGCTTATTTATAAGTTGTCAAAATCAAAGTGTTTTATGTTTCTTGTACATTATCAGAATATGATTTTCTAGTTAAATATTTGGCATATTCCAGATGTGTGGCGCACACAAGAAAGCTTTATCTTAAGACTACAAAGGAAATATTTAAATTCTCACCTAAATTGTACTTAATGTTATAGTTTTCCAGTCAATTCTCAAGATGAAACACACACACACACACAAACACACACATGCATGTATGCGTACCAGTGCACACTGACTTTCAAGTAATGAACTTTCAGTCAAGCACATGAAAGAGTTTGTGGGCTTCCTTTAATCATTAGAAGTCATATGATCTTAATATTCAACCTACTAAGTCAGTGTATGGTGTGAATCTCCTGGAGGGCATCATTCCTTTCTAATGCTGTCAAATATCCCTGTGTAATCAGAGGGTTGTCGTAGGACCTACAAAAGAACAAGTTCCCAAAACATTTTCAAGGATCCAGAAGACCCAAGCTCTTTACTATTAGTGCTAAGATATACATTACTTTCCAAACTATTATGCTTTCATCAGCATATGGTGAAGGTTTTCACAGGCTGTGTGTTTGACTTTTCAATAGATAAACAGGAAGGCTGAATTAATCTAAATAATTTCTTTAAAGCCTGTCACTTAAGACTTTTGAAAAATCCCCCCAAAGAATATTTTTATATATTTTCTTAAAAATTCATTATGCTAATCACCATTGTATTATTAGCTGTGTTTTATTAACAAACATTTTTCATTATTCATTTCAAGTGAGGTAAGTATAAACGACTGTAACTCATGTTTGTAAATAAATCTTGAAATCAAACATTTGAACATTCTTGCAGCATACAATTATATATTATATACCAGAACCTTGGTTTCAGAGCAAGTATTTGAATTCCTTGTTTATTTTTCATAATTTAATTAATTAATTAACATTCAGATCCCAGCTTCCCCTCTCTCCTCTCCTCCAAATCCCTCCCTCCAACATTACCTTTCTCAGTCTCTCTTCTACCCTTTCTCCTTAGAAAAGAGGAGAGCTCCCATGGATTTCAACCCGCCTTGGCACACCAAGTTGCAGTAGCACTAGGTGAATTTCCTTTTATTGAGGCTAGCCTTGCCTACTTTTAATAATATTTACTGAAGGGCTTTCCTTCAATTGCTTCTAGTCAGTGCTGTCAGTGAGTAAAAGAATGAATTAGTCTCACAAACATGACATCAATTTGACAGTCTCAAAAAGATATGTCATGAAGGGAATTAAAAACTATTTTCAAATTTATGTTGATTTTAAAATTATTATTTGATAATGTTTAATTTCCAATTCATACTCTTGAGTTTCTTATTTTTGAGAAATTTCCACGCTAAAGTTTCCCATGCATCTCATTCAACAAATTTAATATTTAGGAATGGATTTCTCTCTGCAAGTCTTTCCAGTATGTTGTGAATTCCAAAGTGAACATAAAACAAACAAACAATGACGACAACAACAGAAACCATCACCCAGTCCCCGCAAACCTCCACAACTGTCATTTAAACTACATCAAAGTGACAGCGTTAAAATAGAAGCCAGCGTTACATTCAGAGAAACCAAAGCTTTTATTCTTCAAGTTGCATAATTTCGTTCAAAATTATATTATAATACGTGTGTCATACAGATCAATCAGAGACTTCCCATTTCTCTACACAAAGTATCTTGTATGCAATTTCCTGAGATCTCAACTCTCTACACATTTAGAAAATCTCTAAACATAAAAAACATAATGTTTTTTTGTTTATTGTCAATAGTTGTACTTGATCTTTTTCTTACAGTTATGATAAAACACCTTAACATTTGCTGGTATTAAAAGGTGTGTGTGTGTGTGTGTGTGTGTGTGTGCAAACCCACGTGTGTGTGTGTTTACAAGTTTCAGTTGTCATTTTAGTGTGTGACATAACAGTTTAGTATGTGTTTGTGAATACAAAATCACTTCTAAATTTAATCAGGAGCACAATTATTATGTTTACTTTATATTAATTTCCTCCTCTTTCGATTTCCATAGAGGACATTTCAAAAATTTATGTGTAGCATGAACACTTATTTTATTTAATTGTAGAAGTATAACGCTCACTGTATTTACAGCCCCGTAGGTATAGTTGAAAATTTACATATTAAAGAGTTGCTCCCTGACATGGATTTATAAAATGATCCTTGCTTATAATTATAACTTTATCATAAATATTAGAATTCCCTATTCATAGATGGAAAAGAGAAACCAGTGTTGATGAAGATAATGGTGGGTACAAAAGGAAATATATTAATTATATTAAATCGACAAATTTTGTTCTTTTTAGCATTCAATGACTTATGTTCAGGGAGGTTCTTACTTGAAGTTTATACCATTCTGATGGAATTTTTAGATTTGTAATTAGTTTTCTGAACATTAAAGGTTTTCTGAGATGAGTAAAAAATTAAGCAATAAAGATTTTAGAATAAAATTCCCAATCCAAATTAAAGAACTCTGTCACAATGTTCTCACTTTTGTACTTCATTCCTGGAGCCAACTCATGATTTACAGCATGTAAAATGAGTCTGTAATTTGACTTAATGAAAAGGACTTGGTCATCTATTCACTACACACATCAAAATATAATTTTTTTAAATGCGGGTAACCAAAAGCAGGAAAGAAACAATCTTGAATGGTATTTAAAGCTACTATACAATAATTGCCAATATTTTCCGATTAATATTTTCTCTTTCCTTGTGCATTTTTTAAAGATACTTAAAGCATTCTCCAAGATTAGACTTGACAATTGCAAATGCCAACCAACCAACTCAGTAATAAAATCAATAGTTACATTTCCCTGGAGGCCACTATTTACTGTTTGGTGCACCATTTCCTTAATGGAATGGCAGTTATATTTGCAGAAGCCTTGTAGCTACTGTTCTTATGTTTTAACTAAAAGCAGATTTCTTGAAGAAGTATAATAAAGAAATTCTTAAGTCACGATTAAAATTGCTGGAACTATTTAGTATTTAATATGGGTGCAAAGAACGTAGATAGTTTGTGCATGGGGCACGCAACACACACACACACACACACAAACGCACACAATCATGGATACCATAGAGCATACACAGGTAGTGATATCTTGCTTACAAATGGTGATGTACTGTATGTTTTCGTTAGAATGGGCATAGTCCTGATAGTTAAACATTTTTCCATATTAGAAATAACTGAGTAAGTTTAATTGAACATCTTTGTAATTACTTGTGACATATTATTTCGGTGTTGCTTTTAGCACCATATTCTAGAAAGAACAGTAGAAAGGAGAAAGATAGAGAAAAGGAGATCTTATAAATTTCCACACAGTCAGATTACTGTCAAAATATGATTAACAAATTAATTTCTTAATTTTACTTAGTTAGAGTTTCTTTTCAAATAGTTTTGGGTTGACAATAGCCTGTCCCACCCATTTTTTTAAAATTATGGTTTAATACTGTGATAAATAAACTACTTTAAAATTGAAATATGCCCATTGTATTGTTTACCTATTTTCTTTTTTTTGGTATATTTATTGTATACAAAGTTGGAGAGGCATACTTGGCACAAAGTCCCCCCTTTTACCAAGAAGCTGTTTGTAATTAATTGAAGTTAGGGGAGAAATAAATTTGTCTCCATGTTTTGTTTTATTTCACTGTGTGTGTATGTGTGTGTGTGCTTTCTTCTGATTTATTTTTAATTTTTTTAAGACAGAGAAAGAACATGAATTTCAATGTGTAGTGGGTGGGTAGCCAAGAAGAGTTGGGAGATGGGAAAGAATTTGAACAAAATGTGTTATATTCAAAAAATAAGTTAACATATATAGAACATAAATATGTCACTCTCATTTAATCTTTTAAGATGATATGTAATCTTTTTTCATGATTAAAAGAAATTAAGAGATAAAATTTTATCTTCACATTCGCTTCTACCAGACAACAGAATAAGGGCCATTATTAATAAGAGTGAAGAGTATGTTTGATATTGACTATAGTGTATGCATGGTCACACTTTATTAGCAATTGTGCAAGGTAACATAGACAACTTATCTGAAAAGAGTTCAGGGCGCTTTGAGGAGGGACAGGTTTTTAAGCAGGATATTGAGAAAAAAAAGTCCATTGATCAGCTTCCACCTTTTCATATGGTGATGTCAGCAACTGATATTAGCATGATAACGCTGCAATTTTTTCACCACAAAGAAAAACTCATATCCAAATCCTTAATGAGTGAAGGAGCATGGACTGTCCTGAGGAGATTCTTTGGTTCCTAGGAACATCTTTGTAACTCCTCTCAGACAGCAAATATTGAGAGTAAGATCAGAGTGGATGTGGTGTTGAATCGAAATAAATCGCTGAAGTTATCACTTATGGTGTGACACTATTCCACATTCATGCTTTTCACGAAAGGCTTTGAAGAGCCCTACAGGACCAACCCCGTGTAATTGATACAGAGTCGCTGCCACACAACAGCTGTGGAAGCAAGGTACTACAGCTTGTACTTTAATCTACCTTTCTTTCTGAGAGTTTATTATGTTTTTGAATTTATTCTTTTGTAGATCTGGGAGCTATCATTTTTATGGAAATTAATCTTTTTAGAAGATTTGTCCTCTCTTTTTCAAACACTAATACATTCATTCAAGGGTCCTATTATTCACATCCAGCTGGCTTTTATCTGGTGATATTTACTTCAAAAAGCCAAGTTAAATGGTATCATAGATTAATTCTCAGGGCACAGGAAAGCTTTTTTGGAGAAAAACATGGGTTAGTAATTATGTGAAATATCATAATAAAAATCACAGAAAATGTCAGAAATGTGTTGTGTCATCTGTCACAATAGGAACTTCAAAAAGCTGCTTCTTGAAATGTGGTACCTTGCTCTTGTCATAACGTTTTATTTCAAAAACATTTTACATATCGCAAAAGTTTGATTTGGATTTTAACTAACCATCATGAATTTGGCTTTTTGTTTTTCTCACACAAAGCAATGAAACTTCAAAAGGGGCTTATCCACTGCTATCTTTTACATAAATCAAGCTGGAAATAAGACACATTTTACAATTCAATTTAAGATCCCACCGAGACAATAATGTTGCAAGCTGTGCATTTTGCAAAGTAATATAGTAATGTCTAGTTTGCATTTTTAAAAAACCAAATTAATCACACTTTATTGAGTACATTGGAGCAAACCAAAAATTCATTTATTATTAAAATCTTCTGCCGCAAATACAAACTATATTTTATACATAAAGGACAAACTCATTTATTCATCAAGATAATTTGGATAAAACATTTGGCGTATGCATTTTGTAGCTATGGAAGAAATGACATTTTCCATTCTGATGAATTTGAATTTTTAAAACAGTCCACATTTAATGAGCTGCTTAAAATTTATTTTCACATTAAATTGTACTAAGAATTAACACTTCTTATAAAATTAGAAGTTAACACAAACCTTGAGGTTTTAAAAATGAAAAAAATAAAACACTACAGTCAATTTTTTAAACAGACATTTAATAATAGTTATGAAAATATTGGATAATATTATATGTAATCAGGCTATAACAATGTGATCATGTAAAAGTTTTGATTTAAAAAAAAACTAAATATTTAACCACACCGAATTAAAGTACAGTGTGCTATATATACTTTTAGGCTAAAATTGAATTTTGTTTATCTGTATGGCTTTTGGTGTACTTTTCTAATAGATCATATTACACATGATTTTATGTAGACAGGAAACTATAATTTTTGTAGGATCCCTTAAAAATAACAGCTACATGAGGTCATAAATGGTCATTTTGAGAAATGACTTTGTGAATGTCTAGTATAAGATTTGTGAATTTTAAGGAGTGATATCAAATCCAAGGTGGGCTAAAGGGCTGTGGTATGTATTCCACAGGTGTATATTCTGCATAATACCACTCTTTTCTGTCTGCTGATGTATGTAACGTTCTGGAAAATGATCATTATTTGATATGGAACAGGATAGTAGTATGAACTCTGAATTGAAAGGAAATAGATCTCCAAATTTAATTTTACTACAAAACGATTAAAGTTTATCTTGTTACATTTAGTAGACTTTGGTATTAAATCCCGATTCTTGAGAGATTGTCTTCAACATTTCATCTTGAATTTTGACTGTCAGGGAAGGTCTAAAATGTCCACTGTGCTGGATCTACAAAATTCTGTAACCTTTTTAATAAGACCTCTTCTTTGCAGACTTAGACACCTTCAGAGTGTCTCTTTACAAGAAAGCTCCCATATAAAATCCAGTTCGTTTCTTTTATATTTATAAGTAAAGCAAACCCTAACACATTTCAGTAAATAGCTTACAAATTATAAGACCCAAAGAGTAACATAACTCTTGCATCATTCAACAGAACCTAGTCATGTCTATGTCTCAGAAAGCCAATTTGTTCTCAACCATCTCCTTAGGAAGCAGTGGTAGTAAAGAACACATATTTTTTTCTTCCATTTTGGCAATTTTCTTGTAGCGTGAAATATGAGATTCAGGATACATGTCCTGGTCATATCAATATCAATGTGGTGGATGACAGAATTTGGGATGGTCATTCCTGATGATGTGCCTCTTTCTCCTCTGACTCTCTGATCCATCACTTTAATCATCTCTTTCCTCTGCCTAAGATTATGACCAAACTCATCATACTGACATAAAGAGCTTTCACAAACTGGCACTCACCTCCCTCACTGTGACTTCTTATCCCTTCCTAATGCCTGCTTGCTCTTCCATTCACTGTGAGTTTCGTAGATGTCATCTCGTTTCCTAGAGCCACCATTTGTGTATGTCCTTAACACATTGCCCATCCTAGGCAGTGCCTGAGTGGAATGTGCTCTGATATGAAACAGGAAAGATTTACTGACGATGATCAGACCAGTATCTTCCCAAGGCCAGGTTTTTCCTTACAAATCCATGTAATCTTCAATGCTCGTACACAGGTAATATACAGGAACACAAAAATCTGTATTTATCCATGGTTAATATCTCAGTATACAATGCAATTTTGTTTAATAGGTATATTTCATTTTTTGCATGTGAATGTTTGTGTGTGTGTGTGTGCGTGATGTGTGGTGTAGGCATGCTTAAATGTGGGGGTGTGCATGTGTGCAAGTGCACAGACAGGTGTGTGGACAGGCAAATAGAGGCCAGAGAATGATGTTTGGCGTTTTCCTCAATTACTTTCCATCTTATATACATTCTCCTATTTGTCATTTCTGCTAAGCCAGATAGCCAGATCACCTTAAATAAAGCCTATCTCTTCCTCTCAAGATCTAGGATTGGTAGCATGCTGATACACCTGTCCAGTTGTTACGTGGGTATTTAGGATCCCTGTTTCCTAAAGAGACAAAGATGCAATGGAATTGGATGGTTGGGAGTTAGGAAGGCACTGGGAGGAGCTAGCAAAGGGGAAACTATGATCAGAATATTATCATATGAACTTTAAATAAATAAATAACAAAACAAACAAATAAATATTTTAAGGAAACAACAAAAAGGTATTTGGAATCACAACTCAAGTCCTCATGCTTTACATGGCCTGCACTTTATCCTCTCTCCCCAGCCCTTTCCACTATATTTCATATCATCCCCTTTTTGCCTTGTATTTTCCCAGTGTTTATACAATTCCTGACTCTGCAGCATGTGCCAGTAACGACCACATGGATGGTTTTATGGTCATCTTGTGGTACCGTTTTGACTAGTATTGACAGAAGATGGAACTACATGCTGCTTAGTGACCTTCACACACATCCCTTGCTCATTAACTGAGATGCTGTTTTTTTTCCTCTTCGTTTCCACTATTTTCAAAATTTAGGAATACCTTAGCATTGGAATAAAGAAGAATGTGAACTTCAGGGCCACTTATTTTTTCAATAGGAATTGAAACATATATGAATGTTAATGAAATGATTTATAATTTTTTTCTCTATGCATTGAAAGATATTTGACAGAGCAGCCCTGCCAGGCCACAGAGGAGGACTTTGCAGCCAGTCCTGAAGATACCTGATAAACCAGGTTCAGATGAAAGGGGAGGAGGTCCTCCCCCATCAGTGGAATTAGAAAGGGTCAGGGAGTAGATGAGGGAAGGAGGGTGGGATGGGGAAGGAATGAGGGAGTGGGATACACCAGGGATACAAAATTAATAAACTGTAACTAATATAAATAAATAAATAATAAATGAATAAATATGAGAAAAAATACTGAGGCTTTGGGGGTGAGGGTGCATTTCAGTGGTGCAACATACAGCTAGCATTTATGAGGCCCTGGTTAAATTACCACTATAACAACAACAAAATTAAGACGACTTCTTTTAATAAAGATATTTTGTGAGGAAGTGAGACTTTATATATATTATATATATATATAATATATAATACATATATATTCAGGTTATGTATATATGTAATCTGAATTTATTTTTATCAAAGAACTATTAAAGAAAAATTATTTTATAATTATTTATTGGATTGGTGCCTATAACACAATTACGTATCTTTACGAGGTGGTTTAAAGAGCTAGGAGGTCTTCCTCCCCTACTATCTGACCCTAGCCTATCAAGTCTCATCAGGGTTGGCTGCATCATCTTCCTCTGTGGCCTGGCAAGGCGGCACCCACCAGGGGGAAGTGATCAGAGAGCCAGCCACTGAGATGGTCAGAGAAAGCCCCATCCTCTTCCTAGGAAACCCAGTTGGAAACTAAGCAGCCAATGGGCTTTCTCTGAGCAGGGGTATAGGTCCTCTAGGGCATAGGCGGATAAGAGGGACGGAGTGTGGGACTAGGAGCAGTCGAGGGAGGGAGCTACAGCAGGGATGAAACGTAAATAAATAGTAACAAAGAAATATATACGTAAAAGATAATTAAAAACGATATTCAACGTGTAAAGTGTACTCTCTATTTTTTTGTCAAAAAAATTTATATAGTTACTGAACTAACAAAGGGGCCTTGAAGTGATTTTGGTTAACAGAAACATTTGCTGGGGGCAGGTAGATATTTCAGTTGTTAGAGAATGTACCCAGTGTGCACAGGTCCTAGCATCGCATAAATCAGGTAGGTTGGAGGATACACGTAAACTTAGCACCCGCATGTTCGAAGTAAGTCAGACAAGTGGAAGGGCATCTCGGTGTCCGCAACAAGTTTGAGACCAGCCTGGAACACACCATACCATGTGTCAAGAACCATTAAGACCACCAATAGCAACGGCAAAGCAATAACGTCTGCTGCAATTTCATGAATCTGTATTTGCCCATGGCCTTTCTGTTTTCAGCCAGGTCCAGATAAAAGGAACATTTTGTTCATACTGCAGCCCCCGATATAAGGAAGTAAGGACATGTGGGTCCTAGAACCAGAAAATTGTAAACAAAAAAAAAAAAGGAAAAGAAAAGGTTCCATTTCATGAAATAATAGAATTATAGATTGTTTGTGATCACAGGGAAAAAAGATTGTATTATTTCTATGAAAAATTCATAGAAAAATGGTTATTTAAATCCTCTGTGTTTTTACATGATTTTCCTCTGTAGCAAAGGCTAGCCCTGAATGCATTATGTGGTCCAGGCTTTCCTCAAAACTTTGGTCCTCCTGTCTCAGCCTTCTGTGCCCACTGTGGCCTTTTCTTTTTGAATATTGCTGTCAAAACTGTTAAAGGTTAGAAAAAGTATGACTAACTTATCCAGACACTATTCTTATGGATACTTTTCACTGTTTATTTTAATGAACCTTAAATCTGTGCGCAGGGTTTAACTCTGACGGTGTCAGTGTGTGACCTTATGAATCTTATATCCTTCCTTACATCATTCGCTCTTCACATTATGGTTACTATAGCCAGTTCACTGTAAAAGAAAATATGAGATATTTAAATCTTACTTTATCCTGATCTCTGGGTAAGGATAATGTGCAAAAATTAATCCTCATCTAAACATTTTCAAACCTCTTTTCTTATTCCCATTTCAACTGATGTCCAACAGAGCACATTGAAACCATTTATTCTCAAAATAAAATTGGGAGCCTTATTCTCAAGTTGAGAATTATCCATTTAATTGGCAATCTCCTTAAGTGTTTCCCTGTTGCAAGTGACTAAAATTGTATTGGTCATTTTGACCTTGAAACTCTCTTTGCCTGCCTGCCCAGGAGAAGCTGATGAAAGTGGTTCCATGATGTCTCCGTGATGTGTAATGGAAGCTGTGGGGTGGAAGTTTTGCTTTCCTATAAATAGTACCTTTCAACAAGTCTGCAATTTACATGTAGCCTAATATCATTTTGGTAGGCCTGCAAATGTGATGAGTTCCTTTCTCTCTGTTACATACTGCCTCCCCACATGAAGTTCACTATCTCCATAGCTTACAAGTTGAACTAATGGCACCTTTCAAGGTAAAATTAGTTGTGCCTCTTTGTACATTACCTCTGCTTGTTTTGCCTACTTTATGTAGTAGTGAAGAACAGTAAATTTTCAGGTTGAATCAGCATGTTATGCATTGATTCATTTAGTGTTAACTGAGGGTCCAAGAAACATTCGATATTTATATATTTATATCGATTATCTTCTTAAATAGAAAACCCTACATTAGAAGAATAAGGGAAACATGGATATTATAAAATGTAATAACACATGTTAAGAATTTATTGTAATATAAATTTTATTCAACTGAGGGAACCAGGAATATCTATTTGTTTAAGCTTATTTGGCTTCTCCAAAATAACAACAAATATACCCATCCTGACTTCTTTGAAAACAGTTCTGTAAATAATTCCTAATTCTCCCTCTGAACATCTGCTGGATATTGGTCTATATTTAAGTCATATTTAACCAGTGCAAACTGAACTGATTTTTAATTCATATTTTTCTTTTCCCACAAAGCTGATTAAGTTTTTTAAATTTTTTGTTTTTTCTTTTTAGAATGTATCCATTGCATATCCCGATTGTAGCTCTCTCTCTCAACTCTTCTCAATTCGACCCTCCCTCCCTCTTCCCCCATATCCACTTCCTCAGTCCACTGAAAGGGGGAGTCCTCCCCTACCACCTGCCCATAGCTTATCAAGTCTTATCAAGATTTCCTGGATCCTCTTCTGTGGCCTGGAAATCATGAAATTTGCAGGCAAATGGATGGAATTAGAAAAGATCATCCTGAGTGCGGTAACCCAGGAACAAAAAGACACTCATGGTATATACTCACTTATTAGCCAATATTAGCCATATAGTAAAGGATAGCCATTTACAGACCTAAAGAAGCTAAACAACAAGGAGGACCCTAGGGAGTTGCTTACATCTTATTCAGAATGGAAAACAGAAGCAATGGAAGAGAGGGAACAGGTTGGGAGTCCACTAAAGAGGGCCATCTGAGAGTCTCTGCCCAACAGGGGATCAAAATATATGCTGAGGTTCACAGCCAAACTGTGCGCAGAGCGCAGGGTGTCTCATGGAAGAAGGGGAGGATAAAAGGACAGGAGCCTCACAAGGAGACCAACAAGGATAAAAACCGGAGCCCAAGGAGTTCTACAGATTGTTGCACCATTCAAGAATGCATGGAGAGGACCTAGAACCCCTGCTCAGAAGGTGCCTATAGGCAGCTCAGTCTCCATGTGGGTTTCCTAGTAAGGGGAACAGGGGCCGCCTCTGTCATGAACTTGGTTGCCTGCTCTTTGATCACTTGCCCCTGGTTATTAATAATTTTAATAGTTTGTGTTGTGATTTTATAATACAGATTCAAATCACAGGTCAAGTTAAATTTTTTATACCATTACTGTTAATTTATTTACTTCAGGATTATTAATGATTCTTTTTAAATGTCAGATACAGTGGCACATGTGTTTAGTTATAGCAGTAGGAAGTCAGAGGAAGGTGGAACTTTGTGAGTTCCACCAAAGTCAGGATTACATAATGTGATCCAAAAAAAAAAAAAAATCTGAGCTGAAACCATCTGTTCTTGGGCTCTTTTTGAATGGGAGGGAAACATTTGATGGCAGTTTCTATTTCCTTAGGGGATAGGGTAAGGTCAGGTAGAAAGGGAGGAGTTCCTTCTCTATCAGCAGACTAAGGGAGGGGCATAGTTGGAGAAGAAGGAGAGGGGGCGGGAGTAAGGTCAGGTAGAAAGGGAGGAGTTCCTTCTCTATCAGCAGACTAAGGGAGGGGCATAGTTGGAGAAGAAGGAGAGGGGGCGGGACTGGGAGAAGACGAGGGAGGGGCTATAACTGGAATACAAAGGGAATAAATTGTAATAAGTAATTAATTTAAAATTAAAAAATAAAATATATCTAAATCATATAATTTTTAGGTTGAGAATAGCTTACTAGATGGTTTTTTCTTCTTAACTGCTAGGGATAATACATTAATTGATAAACACAAACTAACTATATCATACTTACACAAGTTCCCAAATATTGAAAAATTTTTTTCTTATAAAGGGCAAACTATTAAGACTCCTAAGCAGGGAGTGACAGTGTTAAGATTTGAAGATTATAGTACAAATTTCTTCTTCTTCAAACTGATTGCAAAAGCTGAGATAGAAAAAGCGTAGAGATAAATTGCATAGATGCAATCAACCAGACATAAAAAGAAATTGAATATCAATGGTAAGTATAAAAGGAGGAGACAAAGATTGTCCTTCTGTTTCTGGCTTCAACAACTAGCTGATAATATTATTCTTTGAGCTTTATTCTGATATTTAAGGGAGATAAATGAACCCTAGAGGCATACATATAAGAAATATCGATATTACTCCTATCAACATGCAATCTCTTTAAAAGGGGATTATGCTTTTTTGGACAATTATTTTAAGACAAAAAATATAGTTTTTATAATCTCAAGTTTTGTATGAATTAGTAGAAAGCAAAACTGATTTTAACTTTCCCAGGCCACTACTTACACATGAATGCAAAGTTATTACTGTTTGTCAGAACATTTATTAAAACAATTATAGTGAATACAGTTGCCACTTTTATTTGATATGATGACAAAGCTATAGAGAAATTATAAAATTACTGGAAAGAATAATTTCTAGTTCATTTGTTTGCTTAATAAATATAGTCCACACTGAAATGGAAAACTACACTAGTAGTTTCAAAAGCTAGAAGCTATATAGCTATGTTATAATAAAATACTTGATTTTGAGCAAGGGTGGAATTATTTTTTAGATCGATAGCTTATATACGTACATGGAAGTGTCATTTCTGGTTTGTTGCCTATAACAGAGTGTATTTGGCTATAGAAATTAATGAATCTACTTCCAAAGTTATTTCCATGGAATAAAAAATATTTGGTTCTGGCTTACAATCAGCATATCAAAATATTAACAAGATTCATATGTTTAATAAATACAAAAGATTTTAGCAACTCTTTCTTCCTCTGTACTGAATACTACGGAAGTGTTTACAAGCTCCATACTGGATTTGTTTTGCTTTGTTTTAGGGATCTGTTTCATCTGGTTAACAGTGACAGTGTGGTGCTAATGAGTCCTACAACTGCAATGGCATCAAAAAGCAAAGTGTTCTCTGATATAATTACCCCTTTCTTCTGCACATGCATCACTTAACCTTTTATCTTGATAGGAATGGCTAAACTTCTTTCATTTTCAGTTGCATCAAAACTTTCTTGAGTTAGGTAGGTAGGAAAAAGGAAAAGTATGTGAAGGAACGCATTATGGCAAAAGTAGTTCATTCTATTATTTCTCATGAAATCAAATTTATGCAATTTAAATTGAAGTCATTCTCTATTTTTAAGTTTCCTAATGTTGTTCCTGTTTTCCTTGACTTTGCAAAGATTCTCAAGATAAAGCACTACATTTTTTAATAAATAGGGTCACAGCGATATTTCAGTTTAACTGGGATGTAGCTCCGTGGTTCACCACACAAGAAGAAAATACAAGACAGCCAGTTTGATCCCTAGACTCGCTGAAAGAACAAAAATTATCCATTATCCAGATTAGAGTATGCCCTTAAGTAATTATGCTTCTAAGCATTATATTGTACTCTGTGGATATATATTCTATAGTTATCTTTTTCAATTTGTAAGGCAAATATTAAAGATTTCAAATGGCTTATTATCATTTTATCTAGAGCCGTCTGTGTCAGACACATATTCTAGATAATTTCAGCATTTGTGTTAGAAAGAAAGAGACAGAGAGGTAGAGAGAAAGAGAGAGAGGAGGGCTCTGTTATATAATTCATGTAAGATCTATTCTTAAATGTACATTAAAAACTAGCATCACATACAACAGTTTATGTGTCACTTTGAATTAAAATGAATGCACTGAAAAAAAATCATTTATCTCTTTTCCCCACCTCTCAAATAACAACTAAATGTATGTGGAACCTGTAACTAGTGTTTGCTTTTACTTAGTATTCATGTTTTCATTTAAGGATGGAGTTGACATCCTCCTAAGTGCTCGCCAATGGGATGGAGTAAGCACCAACTCCTGAGATTATTTTCATTGTACACGAATCTTGACAATGTCATGTTACTGTCACAGTCTGTCATTGTCACTCGCCAAGCAATGGTGTGACTGTTAGTCCCTTAGAGATTTGTCACCTTTATCAGGGTCAGCCTGTGGGATATCAGAACAACTCATTACGTGTCACCCATGTATAAAGAATAACAGTATTCAAATATGCTTTTAATATTCTTAATGTATGGGAATGTAAAGGAATACCTGCAGGTCACCATATTGGTTTTGATTATTCTGTGTGTACTGTATTCAAACCTCACTTAAAAATAATTGGCCAACTCTTTTGAAATTTATTAATCATTTTGTGTATATAAGAATAAAAGGAATAAATTAAATAATAAATATAATTATCTGCAGGAGGGTTATAAATGTTGCCATTCATTTACTCTCATTTTCACATGTTTATTAAGAGAAATTGGCTGTATTATTTTCTAAACACTTTCAATTTTCTGCCTGGCCTATGACTTGTGCTTCAAATCCTGAGTTGATGATTCTTTTTTTTTTTTTTTTTGTAAATGAGAATAAGTGGCTACATTATAAATTCCATTTAAAGAGCATATACCCACAGGTAAACTGAAACAAATAGAAATGTGAACTTTGGACATTCAACATGTTGTTATTTCAGAAAGGAACTGGAATTTTAAATAAAAAATGGAGATACAAATTCAATGAAAAATAATATTATTAATTTAAAATTAAAAAGAACTTAAGTGTGACATTAGTAACTGTGCTTCAAGGCACATGGCTAGATAACTTGGTTTCATTATATCACAACTTCCTCTGTGTCTTTTTGATTGTAGTCCAGGCACTTGTATACCTGTAATATCTAGCCTGTGTTACTTCATGATCTGCCCAAGGTCAGGAGAACTACAGGCATCTAATGACCACAGAGAGAAGCCAAATTAGCTTGTCCCAGGATGAGCACCTTATTGATAGTCCAAAGCAGTCTGGTCAGCCTTGAAACCCTAGACACACAAACAACAAAAATGAACTCAGCAGGTTGTGTTTGTGTGTGTTTTTGTGCACACACATGTGTAACAATATTAATCAGAGAAAAAGATTATCAACTTGAGAGGTAGAGGTATATAAAATGTTTGAGAGAGAGAGGAGTTGGGAAAAGTTGGAGGGAAGGAAAATAGGGGAATTCTGAAGTAATTGTATTTCAAGTGAAAGGTAATTTAAAGTAATTATTAATTTTAAGAAATTGTAGATGTACGTTATATGTGTAGGATATATTTATATTTGTTTATAGTGTGACAGATGTATAAAATGAAAACACTTGTAGCATACCTCTATTAATTGAAGGCAAATTTTCTTCTGAAGTATCTTGTTTTCATTCCTATTTGTTCACGCTAATGGATAAGGAGTATGCTATAAATAATGCAAAAATCACTTACAGCTGACTTGGTTATATATTGTATATTTTTCATCAGACATAATTCTTAATTGTTTGCTCTATTTATTACCTAAATGAGCCAACATCATGAGTATTTAACAAATGATGATTGGCGGAGATGGCTTAGAGCCTTCTACACACTGAGAAATTCAATGTAGCATTCGAAACTTCCCGAGGAAAATATGTATGTGGCAGCTTGACAGATTCCCATATTAAGAAACTGACAGAATGCAGTGCCCCAGAGATGGGGAAATAAGTCCTATCTTTTGCACAGCTGTTCCCTCTGAATTTAAGTTACTGTTTTCCCCTTAAACTTATTATCTCAACATTTATTTTTGTATATGTTAAATGTGCAATATGTTTGAACACAATTTGATAAAGCAAATTAAAGTGAGGTTACTTGAAGTGTCTTATCCTCATATTCTCTTGACATAATACAGTCGAGAAATTCACATTTATACATTTTTTCTCATTTGCCTGGAATAAGTGTCTAGAAGCCAGGTGTTGAAAAGTAAGGTATATAAAATTATTGAATATGAAAATAAACTTTTGTGTATGAGTGTGGAAGCAGGTTGGAGAAATATCTTTTATGTGAGTCATTTCTTTATCAAGCTCTAAAATTTCTTAAGCTAAAAGCTGCCATAATTTCTTTTAAAATAATAAAGATAACAAAGATATCCATTTTGATTGATTCTTTTCATTGTTTAATAAAATTGCTTTGTTGATTGCTGAAGAACTTGAATTGAGTTTTCATTACCCACTTCTGAACAATTTACTCTTAAATCCAGACAGTATTGAGCTAATGAGTTTGAATTTATATTGATCCTTAACTGTCTTCATGAAGTAAAAGGAAAAATATCATGGAAGTAACTAAATAGACTTCATTGAAAACCCTGTCGTAGAGATTTTATAATAAGGCTTTTAGTAGAGCTAAAGTGTGAATTTTGCCAACTTTGCTGTTTCAATGTTTATGATAGTCTCAGCTCTTTTAAAATGAACTCATAAAGTAACAGAAAAGTTAAATGGATAATTTCATATTAAAATCTTCTAGTAAAAGGCATTAATGTGGCTAAACTAATTGAAAAACATGATTTATAAATTCCTTCTAAGAAATTCTTAGAAAGTATCACAAGACCTAGATTATTCTGACATTGTCCTGAACATTGAAGTGTCTGCCCTCCAATATACAGTTAACTTTGACATTGGTTCTGTTCCAATTCCAAATGTACATTTGTCTTCGAAAGCACGTGCTGTGCTCATTCACACATATTTGGTATTCTGCTTTGACATTATCATGTTCCCTAAAGTGATGGTTTGTGTTCTCTTTGCAATGCCTAATCAGGTTGTGTTCTTATGAGCCCAGTTTACTTCTATTCTTGTGGTTGAATTAATCCATGCACTTTAACTTTGAATGTTGACTAGGTTACCATTTACTGAGAGCATAACTTCACATTGCATTACTTTCATTCTTTGGTACTAAGGAAGAATTACTTAGTTATACAGTAGAAACTTTTAATGTGAAGTTGGCTAGTTCAAACAGCATTAGACATTACAAGTAGGTTAAATGTTTTAAAAAATATTACTTTGCTGAAATTTGACATCATGTCTAAACAATTAAAAAAAAAAGAACACAGTTCAGAGGAAAAAAATTCTTACTTCAGCTCACTTCCCTTCAAGGCCATTTGCTAATTCCCCAATGTTAAACCTTTTCAGAACTCATTTCAAATTAGTGTTTGGATGATTTGGATTAGTACTATATCCAAATAATTTATATTCATTCCCCACAGGCAACAGTGGTGGTTCTTGGGCTAAGGAAACCCTCCACTGTCCCCCATCCCAGGGACCTCAGGCTCCTGTCACACATGCCCGCAGGCCCACGGCGTATAGCCTTCCAGGTAGCCTACCTCTCAACCCGCTGCAGCACAGCCACCTTCCGCCAAATGGTACGATGGCAACTTCCGGCACTCAAAGTGGTAGTGTTAACAGTTATTTTCTTTGACAATTAGCAGAATAATAATAATAATAATAATAATAATAATAATAATAATAATAAATAATAATAAAGATATGTATGGCATTCACACAGTCGATTTTTCAAAACGATAGCATGCCTATCAGTAGTTACGTGGCCAGGAGGAACAATGAAGCCAAGAGCAAATTATTCTTATTAAACACACAGAAGAATTGATATGGTGAATTGTGGCACCAAACTAGCTAGCTGTAAGCTTGATATCCCGATCATGAGTGACTATTACTGTATACAAATAAGTAAACGATCTTCCTTTGACTGTCACTATTAGAATATTTTTTCAGTGTTTAAACTTTTAATGACATGTCATTGATTTTTAACTGAAGCACAGCAGTGATGTCCTATGTGTATTCTCTTTTTAGGACTGGAACTTCCTTTTATGATGATGCCCCACCCTCTAATTCCTGTCAGCCTACCTCCAGCATCTGTCACCATGGCAATGAGCCAGATGAACCACCTCAGCACCATTGCAAACATGGCAGCAGCTGCACAAGTTCAGAGTCCTCCATCGAGGGTGGAGACATCAGTCATCAAGGTAACTCTCTCATCGCGGTGTTGCCGTGGAATGTTCATTGGAAGTTAACGTCTCTTACTCCATTTGTTCTATTCCCAGACGTCACTCTTACCTCTCAAAACAAATGACTAACAAAATAGCCTATGAGAAAAAAAAAACAAACTACACAGAGTAAGTAGTCACCTGGTACAATATTTATACCAGCTGGAGAGCTATGTCATGTTCTTGCTTAGTAGAAATAACAGAGGGAAATGAGTTATATACCTCAATTTATCTGGCCTCTTACATACACAGACGTTTTTATGTTGTCCTGTCTTTGGTGTGATAAGCCTTTAGGTATGGATAATCAGCCAAACATGGGAGCCAAATTCTGCCACTTATAAGATGTATTACATTTGACATGTAAATCATTTTTTCTCAGTATAGTCAACATCTGAAAGATGAAAGATAGACTCTTGGAGGCATTATCTAAATAATATCAAACGATACATTTGAGTGTTTATAAATTGAGAATGCCCTGTAGGTGAGTGTTGTAATTACTATGTACACTTTATATATGTGTGTGTTCATTTAAGTCTGTATACATGTATGATTTACCCTAAATGGTGTTGTTGTTTTTAATTTTATTTTACAACATGTACTTAAATTGAGGTTTTCAGATGGAGTGAAGAATAAGAAATAAGGAAAAAGCTTTACGAATAGATTACTTTTTTTTTAAATGAAGTAAACGATACTTCCTGCTATGTGGTCTTCCAGTACTACAACAACTGCCTGTGGCTTTCTGAATAACACACTTGAATACTGGGAAGCTTTGGAGTGTTTCCGGTACAAAAAATCCTTTATACTGCTGACGTGGCCAGGAACTGTAACTACAGCGCATTGGAGGCTGAGGCAGGATATTCCTGGGCTAGCAGCTAGCGTGGACTGAGCGGAAACCTTGTCTTAAACATTAGCAGGTATAAAAAAAAAATGCTTGAGGAATGTTAAAATAAATTTACTTTGAGCAAATATTTTCTTCTTACCAGAATGTTTCTGTTAACTATGAAGCATGCTTCACAGGTATAATTATCAGATGTGAAAAGGAACCAAATCGCATTACAAAATTAAAACCATCCCCATGGAGAAAGCTGGGATGTCACATTCTCCTCACAGAAGCCACTTACAAAGACATTTTCAAAAATTCCTTTTTTCACCCATAATGGCTTAGGAGGACCCTGTGCTACAGGGTGATTTGATACTCATCGGATTCCTCCTTCATTAAACTTACTATTTTGAGAAAATTTAATACTAAGAATTTGACATGTATGATCTCATTGAAGTGACCTTCAAAGTGATTTTTTAAGGGCAGAAAAATTCTTCAAAGAATTCTTATCCTTGTAGTAGATACTTTTTACCATTTTTAAACAAATTACTAGTTTTAATCATAAGATGCTTGGGCTAGAGAGATGGTTTAATTGTTTAGAGCATGGACTATTCTTCCAGAAAACCTAACTTTAGTTCTGAGCACCCACATCAGGTAGCTTACAGTTGCATGTAACTCCATCTCCATGAGACCTGACACCTTCTTCTAAACTCTGCCAGCACCTGATCTTATATGTGCACAGCCCAATACACGTTTACAAGTACACATAATTAAAAATATAATGTGCTTGTAAAAAGACCTGATTATTCATGTTTCAAAAACATGATCACGTGGAATCATTTAATATGTTTATGATAACTTTCAAATTTGAGCATCCTGTAACTTCTCATCTAGATAAGATTTATATCAATAAAATGTCCAGAACACAGACTTTGTAGTTCAAACTAATAATTATAGATTAGGAGGTTATGTCTTTTTTACATTTCCAAGTCTAAAAGCACAGATGATTACCAAGACTTGCTACTCTTTTCTATATGCAGACAATTAAAAAAAAAAATCAGCCAGGCTCAGTGGCTCATACCTGTAATCCCAGCACTCGGGGAGTTGAGTTTGAGGGCACCCGGTCTACAAAGCAAGTCCATGCTATCCAAGGCTACATTAAAAAAAAAAAAACCCTGTCTCAGCAAACAAACAAACAAACAAATTAAAGTTTGTGCTGCAAATAATGTTAATTAAAATACTACCATCGGGAAGCAGCTTTTCATAAGTCTATGGTGCTTATGGTGAAGTAAGTAGAAGGAAAAACTTAATTTTTCTGGAAAAGTGTCTTTAGGTTTCAACCCGTAACTATATTGTCAGATATTCAGAAATATTCATGTGCTTTCTTAGACTAAGTTTTAGAATGCAGAGGAAGGAGATCTAGGAAGGAAGCAAATATCCAAAAGGAGAATAAGAAATAAGTGAGTTTTATGTCTTCAAATGCATGCCAACACCTACTAAGTCATAATGATATCTCACTTTGTAGTCCCTTGGGACAAATGTTTTCGGGAATTTGCCAAAAGTAGAGTTGAGGAAGTTCTGGATCATCATATAAATCATGATGGTAACAAGGACATGGGAAACATTGCTGTAGTTGAGATTAATCACAGAAAGCAGAGAGTTCCCAATGCAGTATCAAAGAGAAGACTAACTGGCTTGTAGAGTGCTGAAAAACCCATCTGCATAGGACTCCTTTCCTATCAGACAGCACTTGCTTTGTTGACATGCTAAGTGACAGGACCAGGCTTCATATTAATAACCAAAGCATCTGAGTTCCATAGTAGAACACTTAATAGCTCAAATCTTGTTTAGTAAACTTACTTTGTCTATGTTAATTAAATATAGTTTAGGGAAGTTTTATTTTACTCAAAGAAAATGGCTGACTGCTATGTCACATTGAACAAAATGGGCCCCTGTGAGTAATTAGAACAGTGCCAGTGAGTTGATTTGCTTGACAAGATTCTAAACGTAAAGGCCATTAGAAAGAGGAATGTTAAATACCAATGATTTAGCCCTTATCTGAAGAAATAGATTCTGAAGAGAAAATAGAAATGTGACAGATTGTGTACATGCTGAATAAATTGTTTATATGTTATAAGTGATGATAAGAGTTAAGATTAAGTACAATGTAATAGAGAATGAAAATAAAAATCTGTAGCATAAAAGTAAAACATAAAAGTAAAAAGTAAATCTGTAGCATAAAAGTTATTGGAGTAACAAATTATAAAACGTTCCTGCTTATTTATTATTGTAAAATTAAATGCTGCAATACTTTTCTCAATGATGTACTCAGTACTGCACACAACACAGAATAAGATCTCAACCTATGAGTTGCTGCCTTTGGAAAATATCTATCTGTTGTTCTTGCTAATACGGCTCTTTAATGGAAATTCTTTTTCATTTGTGATTAGAAATAAAAGAATATTATATTATCATAGATAAAAACTGCATAAAGATGAAATTTTAACCTCTATAAATAAAGATATTTTGGGGCAGACAAACTCATATATATATATATATATAAATTTGTATAATGTCTATGACTGCTTTCATGTACAAAGGCAGTTTTGAGCAAAAGGCTGAGGACGTCATAGACTGCTTGCTTAGCATCATAGCAGTTCATCACCAAGCACAACAAACACACACACACACACACACACACACCTATCTGACACTTAATAGAAAATGAATAGTTGGTCTCTACGTTAGATGTCTGGTGCCTCAAATTCTAATGAACCTTACATTCTTGTGAATAATTGTCGAACACAGAAGAAACTCAAACACTGTAGAGACAGATTGAGAAAAAATTAAAATCATCAAGGTTTCAGAATTGGAAAAATGGAAGGGAAACAAAGGTTGAAGACTATGCAGCAGCAGTTTTTGTTTGGGGCATTGTTTTTAAAAGTTCTACCTTCAATGAGACTCTGCAAGAAGGTTTGCCAGCCTGTGGCTAGTTTGGAAGCCTGGAGTTCAGTGGGATAAATTTAAGGATAAATAGGAAAAAAAAACCACAACTGTTTAGATAATTATAATTGTACCTTAAGTCCTTAAGACCTTTGCAATTTCAGGGCACAGTATATTATTGTAAATCATATATGCATGTATTATATCAATGAGGCCAATGAATTTTTAATGTCCACCATTCCTGGAACAATAAATTCACGCTGTTTTTGTAACTTCTCTGGTTGTGATGAAATACCTGATCATAATCATGTAAGAAAAGAAGGAAGGGTTGATCTTGGCTCACAGTCTGAGGGTGCAGCCCTCTGTAAAGGAGACTGCATGACTGGAAAGCTGAAGGAAGCCTGTTAGACTGTCATCACAACCAACAGCGATGAGGGCTACTGCCAACTGGTTTCTCTCTCCAGTCAAGCAACTGGTGCTGCCCCTATTTTGGACAGGGCTTCCACTTCAGGAGTTTGTTTCCATGGTTATTCTACCTCCCCGTCAAGTTTATAGCTCAGGTTTAACCAAAACATGTAGCGTGCAATTCAGTTTCCTCTGCGGTTGAAAAACAGTTCCCACAGCTTCCCCGCCTATGAGCACAAGCTTTGAGTGGTGCTTAATTCCAGCAAAATAAACACTGAGGTTTGTATTACTCGAATCCAGCTATTAATAAACTAAAATTTGTATCTCAACAATTAATTTTAAAATAGTTTTTCTAGAAGAAAGCTGTCCACTGATTTGTTTACCTTTAGTTACTTAAGGATTTAAAGCTAGCATAGTATATCTGCCTCCAGAAGGTGTATTCTAATATCTTCTGATTTTAACTAACCAAACTTTTTGGGTGACTTTTTGTGCCTTTAGAGTATGATTTCTACCTCTGTAGAGTACTTGAGAAGGAATCTAGCAGGCCTGAGACTCTAGACTTGATATAAACCACAGTTTGTACAAAAGTCTACAAATGAAGAAAAATGTCCTAAGGGATTTTGTTGTTGTTGTTGTTTGTATATTTGTGGGAGTGGGGAGTTGAATATGTTTTTCAGAATTTTTGACAGAGATTCTACTAAGTCAGTTTTTTCTTAATCTATATTTATATTAGAAACTTGTATTATCTACTTTTTAAAAATTAAATTTAAAATTCTTTGATTTAGAATCTATAGATAGATACAAGTCTAAAGCTCCATACTCTCCCATAAGATAATTATGCTACTTCTGTATAACTTCTAAATTTTTAGAATGTTTTCCTTTATTATCTTAAATCACTGAGTAAAATAAGCAGTCCAAATCAAGAGATCAATTCCCTTTGTCATTAGCAACTTTGTTAATGGGTTGAAATGCTTTGCTAATTGATTCTCTTTGGATTCTTTTAACCCATAACTCTAAGCCCTCTGAATGAATCACTGTTCTAATCACATTTTATTTAAGATATACATAATGATATCATAAGGATGCTAAGAAAAATTTCCTGCTGAAATTGACATAGCTAGTGGTTTTTAAATGGAGGCTGGAGTAAGATTTCTGTGTATAGTGTTTTTTTTTTCTGTACTACCTTCTAAGGACATGAAAATTATTTTACATTTGTGCAGTAGCTTTCTCTTTTGTATATGGAGGTCGTAATGACACTACCTTAACCAGAAGTTATAATGAAGAAATTACCGTTTTTAGTATATGTAATTCTTTGGGCCAGCATTGCTCAGCTTAGGAGTAGTTTTGTCTTTTTTTGAAAGTATTCTTAGCCATCTGACCTACAGGTTTCCAGAAAATACTGATCAGGTTAACCAAATATAGTCACAAACAAGTATGTTGTGAGATTTCTTTGTCTTGTCTCTTCTTTTTTTTTGTTTGTTCGTTTTCAACTCTTGTCACATAGACAATATAAAATATGACTTCTATGACTCTATGAAGTCAAGTGTATTTAAAGAAAACAGAAGTAGAAAGAGGAAAAATGTTTTTCTGACCTATTTGCATAAATGACATGATAGAATTAATAAATGACAGAAAACAAATCTTATGATTCCATAATTATTCTATTCAATAAGTAAATAATGAATAATATCATCATTTTATACATTCCTGTAGTGATTATCATTGAGTATGATAATTAGTAGTGACTGGTATAATAAAAGGCAGACATTAGACTCCACTGTTCAAAGCATGTAACACTATCCATAGAGTAATCTTGTGGCCAAACAGACTTGAATGGAGACTCCATCTCTAACACAAATATGATTTATACCCATAAAAGCAACTGCAAATAAAAGATTATAGTAGGAGTAGTCTCTAAGAACATATACTGTGTCTAATAAGATGAAAACTTGGCTGCAAATATTTGCTGTGCAGAGAAATGTCAATAAACAGCAACAAAGCCTGTTCTAAACTGACCCAGTTCTTGTTTACTTCCTTCTTTAATGTTTTTCTTTAGACTAGAATGAAAGTTCTAACTTTTATAATGCTAGTCCTAATCTGATAGTCCACACCTACATTTTCTGCCTTTTGGAAGTTGAGGCAAGAGGATTGTGAGTTCAGCTAAAGCCTGGGTTGTATAGTAGGAACCTGCTGGAAAGGGGGAAAATGGTATTATAACTCCCAAGACAAAATTATGCTTTCTTACTTTGTTTAACTTTATATTAACTATGTCCTATAAAACAGTAAGTCTGCTGGTATTACCAGGTAAATATGGGAAAGTAGGCTGTTAGAAAAGAAAAGGTTGAAAACAATCGAAATGTCCCTCAAGGGAGGAATAGATACAGAAAGTGTGGTACATTTACACAATGGAATATTACTATTAAATTACAGATATTAAAAACAATGAAATCATAAAATTTGCAGGCAAATGGTAGGAACTAGAAAGATCATCTTGAGTAAGTTAACCCAGAAGCATAAAGACACACATAGTACAAACTTACCCATAAGTGGATATTAGCCATATAATATAGTATAAACATACTAAAATCTATAATCCTAAAGAAGGTAAACAATAAGGAAGACCCTAGGGAAGATGCTCAATCCTCATTCAGAAGGACAAATGTGATAGACATTGGAAGCTGAAGACAGGGAACAGGAAAGGAACTTATCACAGAGGACCTCTGAAAGACTCCATTGATAGAGGTATCAGAGCAGAGGCTGAGACTCATAGACAAACTTTGGGCAGAGGGCAAGGAATTTTTTGAAAGACAGGGAAGATAGAAAGACCTAGAAGGTACAGTAGCTCCAAAAGGAGACCAACAGAGAAAAAAAAAAAAACCTGAGCCCTGGGAGCCCTGCAGAGACTGATAGCCCAACCAAGGACAATGCATGGAGAGGACCTAAAACCATGGCTCAGATGTGGCCCATAGACTCAGTCCCCAAATGGGTCCCTCTAAGGGAGCAGGGGCTTTCTCTGGCATGAATTCAGTGACTCTCTGATCACCTCCCCTGAGGGGAGGCCACAGAGCAAGACAATGGAACCAGTCCTGATGAGACCTGATAGGCTAGGGTCAGATACAAGGGGAGGAGGACCTCTCCTATCAAGTGGACTAGGGGAGGGGCATAGGTGAAGAAGAGGGACTGTTGGTAGGATTAGGAAGAGACCAGCGAGGGGGCCACAGCCAGGATACAAATTGAATGAATTGTTAAATGATAAAAGAAAAAAAAAGGAATGAAACTTGAGATTAGGTGATTTTAAAAAGTGGAATAAAATTAAAATTTTATTCCCGAATCGGCTTGTTTAAATTGAGTAAAATTGAGTAAAAAGTTTTCAAATGATACCTCATTGGTCTTTAGCTAATATAAGTATGTTGACACCATTCGTTGTATCTCTTATAAGTAAGTCCTTTTTAGCACTTTTCCAAAAACAAAATATAAATGCTACTTTTTATACTCTCTACACAGCTTTCCAAGCAGGAAGATTTGAATCCATCAGTGAAAATTATTGCATACTTTATTAAAGTGTACTGTATGAGATATGATCCATGATGAAAAAAATTGTCATAAAAATATATTTCCATAACTTTATAGCCTGCCAGGCAGGAAGTAAATACTCATTGAATGAAACAATGTAAGTGAGAGCAGCACCAAAATCAGGACTATGGGATTTGGGTTATGTATAAAGTAAATTCACTGGCCGAATATGTCAATTTGTAAATGACGACGTTAGGGAAAGAAAAGTTATACCTGTTTATCTATGTTATTTCCAGTGAGATAATCTCTAAGCAAAATAAAGATAAAGTGAAGACATTTATACGGTGAAGGGAATTAAAAAGTAGGTAAAATTAGTTAAAGCTAAATGAAATAATCATTTATATAGGGTAGTGACTATTTACTTTTATTTGGGGAACATGATCCCTTTTCTCTTGGTGGAGAGCAGGTAGCTATGACAGCGCAATTTTGAAAGTATTCAATCAGTCATCAATGCCACAATATGAATGCCCTGGTTTTGAATTCCACCTTTGATTTTAAATTGCCATGGAGAACAATGCTTATTGTTCTGTGTCAGTGTGTGCAGCCTTCTCTTTGCAGTTATTCTTATACCATTACTTTATTAGTTTGACCTTTTTACAGTGAAAGAGTACTCCTCTTAAATTTTCATTTATTATTGTGGCGAGTTTTATAAAGATGGAACATTGCAAAAGATTGTGTTCTATTGATTAGTGGAGCTGATGTAGGACCATAACGCAGTGTGTCAAAGTATTAAATAATCTTCCTTTCTGTTCTACCTCAGGCCCAGCTTTGAGGTTAAAAGGTATCAAGGAAATGAAATTATAAATCCCGTTTACATAGTTTCCCCAAAGACACTGAACTACTTCTTTCTTATTATATCTAAATAAAACTCATTATCTATTTTGTTTCAGTAATAATTACCAGGTTCTCCTCTAAGCTATTCTTTACTGTCTTCATTATTCTCCATCCTATAGAATACTCTGGAAAGGCAAGCATATAAATATGATAAAAGAATTAAGCTGTTGAAATAAATTAATTTATTGTACAACAATGTATTCAAATCGTACTTAGTCAATGGATTTTACTTTAATGAAATTCTTCAAAGAACAATACATCACTTTCTAAAGATTGAACTTATACATTAAGTGAAATGACTGAATATGTTCTGTCTCAATTTATAGATAGTTTCAATTGAATAATTAAGCTTTTAAATCATAGAATTTGCATAAAACATTTTCTTAAAATAAAAGTATTATGTATTATCACAGTATTCACTGTTCTTAAATATAAAACTACAGTAAAGTCAAATAAGGAAAGTCAAATTAAATGTTTCAAATTACATAATTCTCCTAGTTTTAAACTATGCTTTAAAACATATTTTATTTATTATTTATTTATTTATTCATTTTACATTCCAATTGTAGGCCCACTCTTCTCTCCTCCTGATTGTACCCTCCCCCCTTCAGGACATTATACCCCCTCCCTTATTCCTCAGAAAAGGGAGTCCCCCCTCCCACTAATCCACCCCAGTACAAGTCACCATCAGGCCCACCCTTGCCCTGTGACCTAGCCAGGATGAAGTGATTAAAAAGCATGCAACAGAGTCCATGTTGCAGACAGCTCTGCTCCCCTTACTAGGGTAGCCACATGAAGACCAAGTGGCTCATCAGCTACATCTGTGTAGGGGGTCTAGATTCAGTCCATACATGCTTTTTCGTTGGTGCTTCAGTCTTTGCAAGGTCCCCTGGGCTCATGTTAGTTGGCTCCGTTGGTCTTCTTGTGGAGCTCCTGTTCCCCGTTATCTTGTTGCTCTGTTTCCTTTATTCTTTCCCCGACTCTTCCACAAGACTCCCCGAACTCTGCCCAATGTTTGTCTGTGAGTCTCAGCAAAAAATGTATTTTATATTGAGGCTTTAATCAATTTTTACTTAGTATGTTATATCATTTTAAGGTATTTTGAATGGATAAAGAAATGCATAAATAATTTGTGAGTTATATAAATCAATATAGAAGATTGGGACACTTACACATATTCAATAATTTTCTACTCATGTGAAAAATGTTTAAAGAAACAAAGAATGATTTTTATTGGTATAACCATTGCTGTTCAGTATATAAATAAATATTTAGGCTCTGTGAATTAAGTATTCAAGAAAAAACATGTATTCACACTCTCCATTACTAATTGATCTGAAGTTGGTTATGGCAACAAAGTCAAATTTACAAATGATTTTACAGAAATTGATTTATTTTCAGATTGAACTTTATCTCTTTCTAGCCAAACATGAACAAAGAAGATCACTAACACAATTACTATGAGACATTAAAATGTACTGAAAACATGGATGTCATAATATTCAGAAGCTATATTGGTTAATTTAGAAAAAAATATTTTTATAAAATGCAATTGTCTTTCTCAAGTACATATTTTATATTTCAATGTTAATAGAGAATCAATAATGTTTTTGAATAGTTACACTTAAAACTTAGCCAATGGGTCCTAATCTGGGACCTTATCTGGGACCCTGGGAGACCCTACCTGTCTAAATAAATGCTATATTATTGGCAATCATGACTGCAGTAGAGTAGACAGTTTGTTTCAGAGATATAGCCGTGGGAGCCTAACAAGTCTTCCTACACCCAGCCACAAAAAGGTAGCACTCCATGTACTCAGTGGGTTTTTAAATATGAAAATATGAAGTGGGGGAGAGAAAACTGCTGTAGAAACAGGAAAAAATGGAGGGAAATGAGTTTAGGTTTTATCAAAGCATCATATGCATGCTTGGAATTGTCAACAATATTTCTTTTAATTTTAAGAAAATAACACAAACAGGAAATCAAAAGCAAGTTGTATAAATTTTAGAACTTGGTTTGATTATGGGTGCACATCAACTATACTACATTTAAACATCCATTATTTAGAAAATTTACTGTAATGTTTATACTCATATCCTGTAATAAACACACTATACTGCAAAGACCATATTCAATATAACCATCAGATATTATACAAATTTAACTCTATTTACTCTTGCCAATTTTTGATATGTGCCTTTTTAACATCATTTCATTCTTCTGTTCTTGTTTTCCTTAGACCCTCCCACCCCTCTTTACTCTCTTTCAAAGAAGGTCTATTATTTTCATTGATTATTGTTATATCTGTGTATTATGTATTCTTGTATGTATGTATTATGTATGTATATATACATTAATGTATATCCATGGATATCTTTAAATATTACCTTCTCAGTCTGAATACTGCTCTTCTTGTGTTCTCAGTGCCAACCATTTGGTATTGGGTAACCAATAGATGTGGTCTTCTATCGGGAAGATAATTTCTCTCACTCAGCATTCTTTAGGTACCTATAGTTCTTTGTGGAATGCTGAGGTGTTGTGGGCTTTTCCCTTTCTCTTTTAGCATGCCTATTTTTGTTGTTCAGTTTGTGTTTAGACAGTCATGTTGGTGAAATTTTCTGAGCCTTGCTTTGGATATTACTAGGAGAGAAAGTATCACAGCACTGAGATTTACCCAGAGATGTCCTAATGTACTGACTCTTACATTCTTTCTGACCCCTTCTGCTGCACAATGTTCTTTGAGTCTTAAGGAAAATAAAACTGCATAAATATACATGTATAATGTAAAAGAAAAATTTTCATCTGAGCTGACAATGAGCCCTCCAAGAGCCAAAGAAAGAGTATCCATTACAAATTCCAATGCTGGGTATGAGAAACTTCAGTTTTTGAATTGTTGGTCAGAGTTGTCCAAGAGATTCCTAAAATGTCCAGGCTATTGATATTGCCCTTGGTTGCCAGGGGTGCAAGGTTAAAAACCCTATTGAGGCAAATAGCATGAACTTCAGAAAGAGATCTCAGGGCACCTGAATTGGATCAAATCTGAATGTACCCTCTCTGAGGACTAGATTTCAAGGTACCAGAAGGCGTCATTCAAACTGCAAGCTTCCAAAGTCGGGAAGAAACCAACAGTCCTCCCCAGCTCTGATGTCTATGGATTTCAGGCCCAAGCTCTCTCTCTCCTTCTTCCTCTTTCTCTCTCTCTCCCTCTCTCTCTCTCTTTCTCCCTCCCTCCATCCGTCCTTCTCTCTCTCTCTCTCTTTGCCATGCACAAGCCTGTTTCTCTATTTTCTCCCATCATTTTCTTTAGTGATTTGTTCATCTTTGGTCTTTCAGTTGAAAAAGCACTGAAGTTGAGTTGGCAAATAATATGTTATATTTATCTAAATATCCATCCAGTTTTGCTATGAGCAGAAATTAGAGGACTCAATTTTCAGAGTGTTTTCAACTATAGTGAAGAACAACTCTATGTAATAATGCCCCTGACATCTCCCCTTTGGTGAACGTTTATTGCTCTTTTCTGAAGACATTCCACTTGCTGAAACCTCTAATGTTCAGCCAGTTATTATTACAGGAATTACATTGCTTTACATCTAAACTAGAATATTTATTGTGATTTTCTTTTGGTTGCTGTGTAGTTTTTGGTCTTTTCACACCCAGCAAATAAGTTTTTGTCATGCAGCTTCTTATGGGCTTGGAACATGTTCTTTAGGACACACCCTGGGAAATAATTTATGATTATTGGTTTTTAAAATAAGGCTTGAACATTAAGATATGTTTTCATTTTAATTGTAATGCTCTGCAAAATTAATCCTCAGTGTATCTGTTAAAGAAGTTCATTGCAGGTCATTGAAGGAAGGAGTCTGTAATACAAGAATTAATTGATTTGGGTTGCATATATATTTAATATATACATGTTTATATTATTATTTATTATATTATTATATAATATACAAATATTTGAGCTGTCTGAATCTCTCTTTTCATGGGTAGAATATTATTTTCCTTTGGGCAACAGAAAACAACAACAATAAATTTGTTGACTTAAAACTATCAAAAAACTGAGCTGTCTATGAACTACATCTGAGCAGGGGCTGAGGGAGTCGAGGTCATCTTTGTGCATGGTCTTTGGTTGATTCATCAGTCTGTGCAGTACCCCCTGGGCCATGCTTTTTTTTTTTTTTGCTTTGTTGATTTTCTTCTGTGGCTTTTGTCTCCTCTGAGTCTTTTTATATTCCCCTTCTTCTATAAGACTCCCTGTACTGCGCTCTGTCAAAAGTTTTGCTAAGTCTTTACATCTTCTTCATTCCCCTGTTTGTTGGAGTCATTTTTTAAATTCATTCATATTTTTAAATTAAAGTTTTTTCACTTTGTATCCCAGCTGTAGCCCCTTCCTTCACCCCCATCCCTATCCCACCCTCCCTTTTTCATCTCTTCCCATGCCTCTCCCCAATTCCACTGATAGGGGAGGTCCTCCTCTTCTTCCCTCTGACCCTAGCCTATCAGGTCTCATCAGGACTGGCTGCATTGTTTTTCCCTGTGGCTGGTTGGAGTCTTTAAGAAGACATCTGTAGTTGGCTTCAGTCCTGTTCCTCTCTTCTACGGCTTCCGGTGTCTATCCTGTTTTCCCTTCTGAATGAGAATTAAGCATCTTCCCTAGGATCCTCCTTTAGGTCTGTAGCTTTTAGAATGTTTATTCTGTATTGTATGACTAATATCCACTTATAAGCGAATACATATCATGCATGTCTCTCTGCTTCTGGGATATCTCACTCAGGATGATCTTTGCTAGTTCCATCCCTTCTGCTGCAAAATTCATGATTACTTTGTTTTTAATAGCTGAGTAGTATTCCATTGTGTAAATGTACCACAATTTTCTGTATCCATTCTTTGATTGAGGAACATCTGGGTTGTTTTCAAATTGTGGCTATTACAAATAAAGCTGCTGTGAGCATAGTTGAGCAAATGTCCTAGTAAGAAGAGAAGAAACAGTCTGACATGAACTTGGTTGCCTGCTTCTTGATCACTTCTCCCTCATGGGGCAACCTAGTCAGCCCACAGAGAAAGAGGATCCAGGCAATCCTCATCAGACCTGATAGGCCAGGATCAGACAATAGGGGAGGAGGTCTTCTTTCCCTATCAGTGGACTAGGTAAGAGCTACAGGGGAGGAAGAGGGATGGAGTGTGAGAACAGAAGGAGGTGAGAGAGGGACTATAAAAGTGAATAAATTGTAAATAATAGTAACAAATGATAATAATAGTAATAATAAAGAACAACAACAAAAATATGGAAAAAAAACATTCTGACATTTCTGTATTATACCACACCAGTTCAAAATCAAACTGTTCAGGCAACCATGTTCCTCTGAGATTCTAAGTGGAATCCTTTCTGCTTTTCCAGAGTTCTGATAGTAGCTAACAATTTCTGGAATTCCTTGGCTTGCTGATATGTGATTCCAGTCTAGCCTCTTTCTTCACAAAAAGGCCTGTCCTTTATCTACATCTTATTAGGACACTAGCTACGGAAAACCAGTAGTTTATTCAGTGTAGTATTTCTGCTGTTGACAAATTCCTACTGCACAGACCATCTTTCCATATGACTCCACATTCTTAGGAACAAAGCTCTCACACCTGAATGTGTATTTCCTTATGGGTTGCACTCAAGTGTCTTACTTTGCCAACCCGAATATCGGGAAAGAAAACTCAGGCTTTTCTCTGATCTTTCCAAAAGGTATGGCCCAAGTGATCCTTAATATCTGCTGAAATAGGAAATAAATATAGAGATGCCTTCCAAATAATTGTTCAGAACTCTTACACTTAGTTCTATCAACCCTTACTTTATCTAGGTGGTCTTATTGGGATATTTTGAATTGACTTGTGTTATCTAGTATTTTCTCCAAAGAATGGATTAGTACTATTTGCCATTGCGGTATCGAGGTTTACCAGTAAAATCACAATTTCCTACCTTGACTTTTCAAGTGTGGATGAGATCACTAATTCCAGATGATAATGAACTCAAGAATTTGAAATTGGCTATGTTTGAGATCAAGATTAAGTCTACTTTTTTTACTTCAGTTAAATGAAATGCTGTGGGTTTGGGGGCACAGCCCTCTTCATAAATGTAATTGTATTCGGAATAAAAGAACATTTATGATATCAAGACTCTGTATACTGACCTCTTCCTTTATCTTTTGATCCTATGCAATGCAGGAGCGTGTTCCCGACAGCCCCTCGCCTGCCCCCTCTCTGGAGGAGGGCCGACGGCCTGGCAGCCACCCCTCCTCACACCGCAGCAGCAGCGTGTCCAGCTCCCCTGCACGGACAGAGAGTTCTTCCGACAGAATCCGTAGGTCTCATACTTCTCACTTGTCACCATCTTAAACTTTATTAGGTGCAGCTGGGCTTTCTAATCAAAATGCCCTCATTTCAAATAGATCTCAAATGTGTCATGTACCGAAGCTCTCTAGCAATAGCCATTCCTCAGAATTATGTGTCCCGGTTTGAAATGCCATGAAGGATGATGCGGCATTAACGGGTTCTGATATAACTTCCTCTCTTTGATACTACACATAAAGATTTGAGCTATGAAACAGAAAAAGTAAGTCATCTTCCAGATTAGTTTCTGAAGTACACAACCGAGTCCCAACTCTATAACGTCTAAGTGCATCATTCTTGTTTACCCAACTGCATTTCTTCCATGGAAAACTGTGCTGTTTTCTGAAATTCATCAGATTTTAGCATTCATCCTTATTTAATAAGGATATTCACAAGTACATGCCACAGAAATCAAATAAAGCACAGTAAATTCAGAATGTCTAATTCTTTGCCATTTAGATGATCTCTGGATTAAAGAATTTTAATTTAAGATTCCCGTCTGGAATAACCAGTAGCATATAGTTTCCTGTTATTATTAAAATTTAAAGTAGGTCTTCAACTTATTTTGTGTAAATATTACAGTATTCAATTTTGGGTCTGGTGATTTGGCTCAACAGTTAAGGGTAACTGGTTTTCTTCCAGAGGACCAGAGTTTGTTTTCTAGTACCTACATCAGACGGCTCACAAACATCTGTTAACACCAATTCCAAAAGAACCCAAGTTTTAATTTCTATGTAGAAGATACTTTTCCTGTAAAATCACGGAAAAAAAAGGTCAACATAAAGGTGCTAGCATTATTACAGTAATGAGTCTTTCAACTAACATATTAAAGATCAAGATGATTTTCTCTGCTGCCATGTTCTGTGCAGTAGATCACAATATGGATACTGAAACCATGATGTAAGTTTTTTAATTGCAGAAGATTATTCTGGCTTCAGCAGGTCACTCATACATTCACATTAAACTAAAATGGTTAATGGGCACTTTATTGTTGAAATCGTAAGTTTTCCAAATTGGGGAAGTTATTCACTAAGGAGAAAATAATGCACTGGAATAAAATGTTGAATAGTTCACTGGGAGTGGTTGCAATAACACGGATAGCCTACGGTATTCTAACTACGGGAAATGGTTTATTTACGGGATAATACAAACTGTAAAGTGGTGTTATGTCCAGTTTTTTTCTGCTTATCCTTAAGGATTACCATGGCTTATCAGTCTTCCAGTAACTTAACTGATGAATTATAGGTTTAAAGTTTGAGTATTATATGTTTATGTCATGCTTTTTTTTTATTCTTAAAGAGTTTTCAACGGATAGACGTTAACCACACATTCTGATGTTGCTGTGTTTGTGCCTTGTTTCTGCATTGACAGCTGTCCATCAGAATGGGTTGTCCATGAACCAGATGATGATGGGCTTATCCCCAAATGTGCTTCCTGGGCCAAAGGAGGGGGATCTGGCTGGCCATGACATGGGACACGAGTCAAAAAGGATCCACATTGAAAAAGGTAATTTATGATTCTGCCCCCTTTCTTTTGTTCTGGAAATTAAGTACGTCATCCCTTTCTGCATCACTAAAATAAAATAAATATTTTAAATGTAGAATATTAATAAAATATTATGCCTATTCAACAAAAAAATGTCCGAATAAAGACCTGCTCGTTTCCTGTTATACACTGGTAAGTAATTTAATTTTCATAACACATTTAAAATCATATTTCCCAAATGTTAATTTTTATTTACTAAGATGATTGTTTGTTTCGTAATGTATCCAAAGCCATTTTATTTTACTTAGTATGACAGAACATTAAAAGGATTATTGAAAGTCATTTTTGTTTTAAAGACAGATGATTATTAAGTCTTTCAGGATTTTCAAGTGAATCTTTGCTGTCATTTAAGAAGTATGGGAAGCAGGATAAATAGCTCAGTCCTTGAAGGGCTTGTCTGGAAAGCATTAGGATCTGACTTCCATTGACAGGATCCTGCAAAAGAAGGCTAAGAACCTGCTGTGGTTGTGATTTAAATGGTGGAGAGGTGGAAATTCCAGGATTACTCCTTTTTTCTGGCAAGCCAACCTCACCTATTGCAGAGTTCCAGTTGCCAGTAATAGGTCCTATTTCAAAATAAAGGGTAATGGTTCCTGAGGGGAGGGGTGGGGGAAAGCTGCAATCCTGCAATCAACTTCTGGCCCCGGCACACCAACATATATAAACATGTACCGACTTACATATGAAGACATGCACACACTTCCCACTAATAACAAAGCCTATGGTGCGCAAAGATGCAGATTCCCTTTTGAAACATTTTTATATTGATCTAAGCCATTTTAACAACCAAAGTGTTAGGAATGTACATTTGAATTTTCTAGTCCAAGAAGAAATTTCATTAGAAAATAGAAACATTATTTTTCTATGCATATTAAATACTTATGCTAAAAAATAAACATATGTTTTCAGATAACAGGTTTTGGGTTGAGACCATTGAAATCTTGTCACTTTAATCAACTTATATTAACTTTTAATTTCCTTTTTTAGTTCTGAGATTATGATATCATTATATCATTTTCCTTTTCCCTTTCCTCCCTCCACACTCTCCCATACCTTCTTGTTTTCTTTTAAATTCGTGCAGACTAGTTTTTAAATATTAAATAAATATTTTATATTTTAAATACATAGATTTCCCGATTGCTAATTTTGATGTAAATATCGGATAATTTTGTTTTGACTAAGAATTGATACCTTGAAGTTCGGGACACAAAGTATTTGTGTAGCATGAACAAGACACTGGGTTAACTCCTCTCCATATAAAGTTTACAAAGGGTGTTAAGTTTTGGATTTTTAAGTGCTTAAATTAAAAATGTTTTAAAGAGAGATTAGATAAGCTTGAAAACATTAAAATTGCATATGAAATATTTTCCTAAAATATATTACAGCCTTACTAATTCCCTTGGGAAGAAGAATACATTTCAAATAATACTATCAGTTCTTTGGAATATCCAGGAGAACATTACCATGTCCCAGTGAAGCTACAGATGAGAAATAGCAACATTAATGAATTTTTCTGTATTTATTGTGTATTATTAGTGTGTGTTTTCAAACCTGATATTATGCTTTAGTGTCTATAGTGTGTCACTCAGTCTCAGGGCCTTTACATTTCTTTAAAAAGTTTTTTTGTTAATTACATTTTATTCATTTTGTATCCCAGTTGTAGCCTCCTCCCTCATAACCTTCCAATTCCCTCCCCCAGTCCACTAATAGGGGAAGGCCTCCTCCCCTTCCCTAGCTTATCAGGTCTCATAAGGACTGGCTGCACTGTCTTCCTCTGCAGTCTGGTATGTTCCATGAGTTCTTCTTCAATATTGACAAAAGTCAGTGTTAAATGTTTTCTTTCATTCATATTATTTCAAAAAGATTATTATATCACAGAATCATGAAAATTGTCATAATAAGGAAATACTTGCAAAATTAAGTTTTTCAGTAACATATCAATAAAAGAAGAAATTAGATGAGTAATTTTTTCAAAGTTTCAGCAAAAGAATCTACAGAAAATGAGTGGCTCTTTTCTCAGTTTTCCATGGATATAGTCTGTTTCGATGTAAAAAGCTGTGAAGAGGCTGGAAATATGACTCAGCCAGTAGGCGCTACTTTGAAGCCCAAGGATCCAAAATGAACAGTGAAACCCCTATTCTGGAAGGAAAATACTATTCCCAGAAGTTTGTCCTCTGATCTACAAATATCTTTCTTGACATGCACTCATACAGATACTAGATAAATAAATAACTAAAACAGATGGGAAGTTGACTGATTATATACAATGGATATCAATATATTAGGGCTTAAAATATTTAAGAACATCATTGTCAAAGGCTGGGAAGTGAAATATAAGATCTGGAGATGGCAATAAAAAGACAGTAAAAGCGCAACTAATATGCTAGCTGCAGCAGTAAAAGTTTAATGGAGAACTCTACAAACGTATGCTTCAGATTGAGTTGACCTGTAATATCGATGAGTGAAAGGTTTATCTACTCATTTGTTGTTCTAATTATTATTATTTACTTTTACTGTAGAACTTATTTTTGTTTTTCTTAATATTTTTATTATAATTTATTACAATGTATTCAATTTGTGTCCCAGCTATGGCCCCATCCCTTGTATCCTCCTGATCACACCCTCCATCCCTCTTCTCTCCCTATACCCCTCCCCTAGTCCACTCATAGAGGAGGTCCTCCTCCCCTTCCGACCCTAGCCTATCAGGTGTCATCAGGACTGGTTGCATTGTCTTCCTTGGCGGAGTGGCTAGGTTGCACACCCCAGGGGAAGGGGATCAGAGAGTTTGTCACTGAGTTCATGCCAGACTAAGGCTCTGCTCCCCTTACTAGGGACAACATTTGGAGACTGCGTCAATGGACTGCATCTGAGAACGTTTTTAATGACAAGTGTTTTACTAGGTTTTTCATTTTTTTGTGTACATCCCTGAGCCTACAAATTTACTACAACATTTGCCTTCTCTTGTGGAAATTCCTTATTCATTAATACACTTTTACTTTTAATGAATAAACACTGAGTCATTTGAATATTTTCATTAATTATAAATAAACAAATCAAATGGAAGACTGGAGAGATGGCTCAGTGTTTTTGAACATTGGCTGCTCTTCCAGGGTGACCTGGTTCAATTCCCAGAACCCACATAACAGCTCCAAACATGCCCTCTCACAGACATGGATGAAGACAAAACACCAATGCACAAGAAATAAAAATAAATTAGAAAAAAGAAAAAATAAACCAAGATGACTATGTACTTATGCTATTTTAGTTTGAATTGATAGAAACTACTAAGAAATAAAAGAAGAGTAAGGCCAAGGATGAATATTACATTCTTTAAATAATAAAGTAAAAGGTAAAAATACATTTCCTTTAGTGGAATGTTTGCATGTAGAGCATTCTAACTATGAATATACATAGTACCTGCCTATTTTACTACTCTTACTTGTCTCTACAGGTTTATTTTTTTTTTCAGAACAAAGCCCCTAACCAAATCTCAACTCTATTTCCATATCTCATACACAAAATTAGAGGTTTATCGTTCTTACTGGATGTATGAAACTAACATTGATTTCAAATCATGGAAAATTTAATAGATGTTGATATAATTATAGCGCCTTGTTTTATGTTGTTCTTTCTTTTTGATGAACTCTCTACCTCATTCGTCTACTTCCAGCATACTGAATTAATAGTAAATATTCATGGGCTTCCTAGATTGATAGAGTTTGCTAAATTAAAAATTGTTTTCTTTTCATGACCCCATTTATCATATTCCTCACAATAGCCCCGCAATTTTCTCACTACTCATATCTGTTTTGAATAAGTAACTTTATTTAGAGAAATCTGTAGAAAAATTAATTATATATCGATGTCATTTTCAGCTTGAACTTTTTATGTGTAATTTGCTTTTTAACAACCAAATTATTCAAAAGGCAATAATTCTTAGGGAAACATTGATACATCACATAGATAGCAAAATTCATTTTGTGCCCCAAATGATTGTGGTATGAAGTTTTAATCATCAATAACTTTTAAACAAGCATATCTTTCTTAATATGAAAAAATACTGGCTTTAACTATGCTACAAAAAACAAGTTCCTATCAGTTCATTGTCCAGAAGCTGTATAAATTCAGAGTTCAGTAAAGAAATATCTGAGTAAATGCTCCCATTCTTTATTCTTTTCTTTGCCTTTTTCTCTTGGAATAAAGCATATTACAATGGAATCTTGAGCTTTGGGGAGGTTCAATTAAACCATATTTAAAAATTAGGAAAATTGTTTTGTTTTAGGAAGTATAGACATTTAAAACTCATATAGAAATCCTAGACATAATGAGAAACATTTATTAAGATTATAAAGTTTTATTAAAGTCAAGAGTTTATAAAAGATATGTGCTGAGTGAAACTGATGCTCCAATGAAAAACTCAAAAATTGCTCACATTGTTTTAAAAATATTTTCTTTATTATTTGAGATTATAATATAGTTACATTATTCCCCCATACTTGTTCTCCCTCCAAACCTTCCCATATACCCTCCCTTACTCTTTTTCATGTTCATGGCCTCTTTAGACATTAATTGTTATGTTGTGTGTGTGTGTGTGTGTGTGTGTGTGTATAATGACTAGAAGTGACAAGGAAATCAAGACATGAGATACAAAGACACAGTAACACTGGGCTAGTGTAGTCTGGGCTTTCAGATGCAGAAGCCACAGCATCCAGAAGCTCATTTTGTTTTGTTTTGTTTTGTTTTTGTTTTTATTTTTCTCTCTGTGTTGTTATATATATATATATATATATATATATATATATATATATAACATACATATATACAGATGAGCAGAGAGGTAGCATTGTTCTATAAGTTGCATGAGGAGGCTGGCTCATTGCAGATAAACCATGAGATCTGGTTAATACCAAGTGTTGGACACATGTAGGTTTAGCTAACATCATAAGTGCAGGCTTTGTGTGAAAGCAGTGTTGAGGCTATGGGGATAAAACTATGTTGGGACTTTTCCTGTACATGTTATTGCCACGAACACAATGACCAATAGAAGACTTCTGCTATCCCTCAGAGCCTCACTAGGGAACGACTTTGCAGCTGTGATATCTCTGAAGCACTGGAGTCTTTCACATGGCTGTGCATGTCAAACAGCACAGATGCCCTTGGGGCTTCACTTGCTCTCTACATTACTGTGTCCTTACATTATTCTAATATAATGCAATCAGTTAGAAAATAAATATTAGAAGCCAAATGAGTTATATGAGCAAAGTCGGCACATTCTACTTGCGTTCCTCTCTTCTCTGCCCCCTTTTCCCTTCCTCTTGTCCCTTTTCAACCTCTCTTTGTCTCATGCCTTCCCTTTCTTCCTGTCCTTCCCATAATTACAATATTTCTTTCATTTGTTTTCTTTTTCAAATCTTCTCCCATCAGCATAATGTGGACTCTTTTTGCTTCTAAGAAAAAGTGCTTTCTTTCAATGGACACCAGCATTTCAGAAGCAGGACAAAGTTGAGGAGAAATGTTCAGGAGACTTCTATCAGGCTTAGAATGTTTCCGTTGTGGTAAACTTTGTCCAGCATTTTTAAAGATTTCCAGCGTTTGCTGTCCTTGTATAGAGGGATTTCATTTGACACTATGAATGGGAGGACATGGTATTAAATGTAGAACTAGAGATTAAAACATGCCATATTTATATCTTTAATAATTTCTTCTGTGCATCAAGTCTTCTATATCTTCTTTTTTAAACTGGCTAAAGCATATCTTCTCTCAACTTTTTCAAAATATGCTTTATTTTTTTTACAAACCTTTCAGTGTTTTAAATAAAGCTATTTTAAAATTTGTACTATTAGTTTACTAAAGATCTTACCTTCAAAAATTGCTTTCTTCTTTAAAATGGTAGATTGGCATTGCACTGGTTGATAGTAATATTACATTATAACATATCAGGACCTTTATTGTTTCATGTAACTACTACATGATCATCTACATTAAAAATCATTTTTCTGTAGAATTCCCAATGTTTTCACATTTTTTGCATTTGCATCCCTTATGACAACTTTTGTCCAAAATTTATGTATTCTTTATTTATTTTTTGAAATAACCAATGAGTCCATTCAGTGCTGACTGTGTATGCATTAGTATAGGGACACCAGCTAGGACCTCTAAAGGCTCTCATGGAGGGACTTCTTGACTCTTTTTTTTTCCATCCATGCTGCAATTTTGACTGTCTTTATCTTCTGCATGTCTTGCACACGTTGTCCAAGTCACAGTAAGTCCATTTGTGTAATTATATGGTCACGTCAACCTTTACACCTTACAACTTTTACACTCCCTCTTCCTTGATGATTCTTGAACCTTGGTAGGTGAGGTTGTGATATAAATATCCATTTAGGCTGATGTACTCCATAATCTAATTCTCTGCATATTGACTGGTTGTGAGACATTGTATTAATCACCATCTATTGCAAAAAAAAAAAGTCTCTTTGTTGAAATTTGATCAATGTGCTAATTGGTGGGATTAAGGATAAGTATATAGGGGCATTTTATTGCTATATCCATTCAGCTGAATAATACTCCTGGATTCTTCCCTAGGTCATATAGCAGATGACCTAGCTAGCCGATGGCTTTGGAACCAGATAATGATACCAGGCATGGGTTCTATTTTGAGGAAGACCCTTTATATTCAATTGAAAAAAAATGGTTGATTTCTTTCATAACATACATACCACTACTGCACAAATGGATCGACCTATTTAGCATAGCTAAGAAACAGAAACAGCCTAGATATCCAGCAGTGAGTGGACAATGAAGCTATAGTTTATATACACAATGTTATATTACTCAGCTGTTATGAAATTCCCAGGTAAAGAGGTAGAGCTGAAATAATCATCCATAGTGAGGTAATCCTTAGCCAGAAAGAAAACAGTTTATCTATCATACATGAGCATTAGTTTTAAGTTTAAGATATATCATAGATTACTGGAATAGTACGGGGGGTATGAGTAAGATTTCAAGGAAAGGAAGATAGAAGGCAGGTAGTATGAAGGGAAAATGGGAATGATGGAACCGGAAGGGTTAAGTGGTTGGAGATTGAAGGGTAGGGTAGAGGGGGATATGAGGAAGGTTAACAAATGCTATGACTTAGCCAGTCAAAGGATTTGGGCCAGTTGACAGAATCAAGCCTGTTTTTTTTCTCATGGAGTGTGTATTTATATCCATCCAATTAAAATATGGTTGGACACCTGAGGCCATAGGAGTTCACAGAGACTGAAGGACCAACCAAGCAACCTCCACAGGACTGACCTAGATGGTGTGCACATTGTTACAGTTTTGTACCTTGATCTTCTTATGGGATTCCTAACAGTGGGGGCAGGAGCTGTCTCTGACTCTGTTGCCTCTCTTTGGAAATGTTTCCCCATATTGGATTGTCTTGTCTAGCTTTAATAGAAGAAGAGTGCCTGGTTGTAGCACAGCTTGACATGCCATTGCTGGTTTATATCCATTGAGGCTGGGTTCTTTTCTGATGAAAAATGGAAGAGGAGTAGCTGAGAGGGAAGAACGGGAAAAGAGAGCAGAGGGGAAGCTGCAGATGGGATTAAAATGAATAAAAAAATTTGAAACGTGCTTGGAATAAAATTCCTTTAGCATGGTTGAGCAAATGCCCTTGTTGTGTACCTGAGCATCTTTTGCATGTACGCATAGGAGTGGTATAGCTGGATCTTGAGGAAGCACTATTCCTAGTTGTCTGAGAAGGCACCAGATTGATTTCTAACATTGTTGGGCAAGTTTACATTCCCACCAGTAATGGAAGAGTGTTTCCCTTTCTCCACAACCTCTCCAGCATGTGTTGTCACTTGAGTTTTTGACCTTAGCCATTCTGAGGGGTGTAAGGTGAAATCTCAGGGTTGTTTTGATCTGCATCTCTCTGATGCTAAAGACATTGAGCATCTCCTTAAGTGTTTCTCTGCCATTCTATATTTCTCTACAGAGAATTCTCTGTTTAGCTCTGTACCCCATTTTTTAATTGGATTGCTCGATTTATTGCTTTTTAACTTCTTTAGTTCTTTATATATTCTGGATATCAGCCCTTTGTCAAATATAGGGTTGGTGAAGATTCTTTCCCAGTCAGTAGGCTGTCGTTTTGTTCTGACGACAGTCTTTTGCTTTACAGAAGCTTTTCAGTTTTATGAGGTCCCATTTATTGATTTTTGCTCTTAGAGCCTGTGCTCTTGGTGTTTGTAGCAGCTTTATTTGTAATAACCAGAACCTGGAAACAACCCAGATGTCCATCAATGGAGGAATGGATACAGAAATTCTGACACATTTACACAACGGAATACTACTCAGCAGTTAAAAACAAGGCAATTATGAAATTTGCAGGCAAATGGTGGGATCTAGAAAATATTATCATGAGTGAGGTATCCCAGAAGTAGAAAGACACACATGGTTTACACTCACTTATAAGTGGATATTAGACCTATAAGATAGAATAAACATACTAAAATCTGTACACTTAAAGAAGATAAACAAGAAAGAGGACGAGGGTAAGATGATCAATCCTCACTTAGAAAGACAAATGGGATGGACATTGGAAGTAGGAGAAAACAAGTAACAAGACAGGAGCCTACCACAGAGGGTCTCTGAATGACTCTACCTAGCAGTGTGTCAAAGCAGATGCTGAAACTCATAACCAAACCTTCAGCAGAGTGCGGGGAATTATATAAAAGAAGGGGGAGATAGTATGACCTGGAAAGGACAGGAGCTCCTCAAGGACCCAATATATCTGGGTGCAGAAGTCTTTAATGAGACTGTCTCTCCAACCAAGGACCATGTATGGATATAACCTAGAACCCCTGCTAGGATGTAGCCCATGGTAGCTCAGTATCCAACTGGGTGTCCTAGTAAGGGGAACAGGGACTATTTCTGACATGAACTCAATGGCTGGCTCTTTGACCCCTACCCCGAGGGAAGAGCAGCCTTGCTAGGCCACAGAGGTGGACATTGTAGCCATTCCTGAAGAAACCTGATAAGGTAGGATCAGATGAAAGGGGAGGAGAGCTCACC
>CM053745.1:41898854-41916354 GCA_028658305.1 Pachyuromys duprasi | reverse complement strand
AGTTATCTGTGAACATAATCACAAATGTTTAGAATTTAGTTAGGAAAGTTAGGAATCATGTTAAGTTAGGAAGTGCTGGCTGTAGGTTTTCTTCGAAGTTGACAAATACACTGAAAAATTTTTATTTCTTTTCTGTGAGGCCCACTCCATGAATATTTTTCATGAGAAATGTAAATAGTTTTTATTTTCATGACAAGACAGGGATAAGTGTAGGAGGGAAGATGTTCTTCTTAGGGAGGTGTTGTGAATATAGTCAGTGGAACTGTATCTGAGGATGAAAGGTGTCTCTGAGGTTCACTGTTCTCTACAGATGAGGAAAGACACTGGGCATGACATCTCTAACAGCTGTAATGGAGGAGAAACATTTTAAGTGCACAGCAATATTCTTTTTTTCTAGGCCAGTATTATCTCCTCATTTTATCCTAAAGAAAATCTACATGAAGGGAGACAGAGAAGTTAAACATATCATCTCTTCTTACTACCTGAGTTTTGTTAGCCTCTCTGTGCATCCTCTGAAAAACTACATCAGGAAACTACTTATCTGTTGAGATCTAAGGAGACATGCAGCTACTTCTCCATGTGTGGATACGGAAATATCATGCAAAGGCATGGACTTTTCTGAGACAAGATGGACTCTTCTCTAAAAACATTTTCTTAGTCATCCAAGGATTTTGGTTTTTCGTCTTATATTATCTAGAGTAATTGAAAATGAGAGAAAAGATAGTATTGAGTTAAATCTAAAATACAGTCCAAAGACAAATGGACCCTGATGTCCGCAATCATCCAGTCATAACTCAATCAAAAGTGATGTAATCAAATATGATTTCGTTGTTTTGAGTTGCTTTTACTCAAAATAATTAAACATAACCATGCTGCATTCAAATGTAGATAAATCGGTTTTATACAATGAGCAGAAGGTGTCTAGGCTCATTATATTGGAATACCTTCTTACCTATTATTTTACATTTAGTTCAGATGAACATGATCCTCACCACTCTGATATTCCTTAAAATGCTTTCTGTACAAGACTTTGAATGTTTTGTTTTAAAGCTCCTTGAATGTCCCATTATTTTCCAAATTAAATATTACTTTTGCCATCAATATTGTCAGATTTTGAGGCTTACTTAATCAGCTAGATAGTCTGTGATTCTACTTTTCTTTACAATGTGCAAAAATATGTCTACCCTTCAAACTTTTATGCATAAAAAAAACCTCATGGGTATCAAAGTCCATGCATCGTAGCAGAGGCTGGAGACTAGAAACACTGAAAAATGCATTTTATTGATTCTTTGAAATTGTCACCTATCTTATTTCGATCATATTCATGCCCATTCTCCAACCTCATGCAGATCTGCTACCGACACTCAGTCAACTTTATGACTTTTCTTAATTGATTGAGTCCTAGCAAAACTACCTATGTATTCTTAGGTGTGTGAACATCCACTCACTTTGCTTTAGACAAGCCACAAAAGAGAAATTTCTGTGTAATAGAATAATTTAAGAAGGATGTTAGAAATGGTGCTGATACTAGCAATAAGAAATTATAAAGTCTCATAAAACCTTCTTAAAATTATTTAATATACCTAAGAATCTAACAATTTCACACAAAATAGAGAAGCTTATGACATGTACAAATTAATGACAATGATATAAGGATAATCGATATTTTCTCACCTTCAGCTCAAATTCTATTCCTATATCATAATATGCTTTGATTTATAATTTTAAAATTCATACTGCTGAAAGTAATGCCTGGGCAAAGATCAGTGATTTTGCCATAAATGTCAGTAAGTTTTTAAGAAGAGAGCAAGATGAAGGACATTAAATGTTTAAAAATCTCCAGAGAATTCTGTGGTGACTAATTTATAGAACTCCTAGAATCAAAATAATTGAAAACAATACCTCTCCAAATACCACACGGCATCTTTAGAGATAAAAAACATTAACTCTTAACACCATGTAAAAATGTCACCAAAATGCCATCAATATTTCATTGTTTTCATTTAATTATTTTAGATGACTTTTGTTTTATGACAATAATTAACACATTACCACCAAAATTCATAAAATTCTATAGACAGTGTACACTCCTAAAACCATATTGAAAATATTACAGAGAATAAGATGTGCATCCAAATTGCAAAGTCCATATGCTTCTTGTAAGGAAAAAATGGACTTAGGTTTCAAATAGTCAGCTGTCATACCATACAATGGAATGCAATCTCACTGTTTTTTCCAACATTTGCTATTGTTTGAGGCATTAAATAATTTATTTAAATAGCTAAATGCCTAAGCCCACAAAGTTGGCTTTTTTTTTTACTACATCATCATCATGAGAAACCACTAAGAAATAAAATAAAGCATATGGGCCACTATTAAGACATTCCAGGAAATTGTAAAAATACTTCCTTGTGTAACTGATACTTGTTAGGTAAGGAAGCAATCTTCCGTTGGAATGGGTAAGTGAATCCTTTCCACCTAGCTGTAAAGCAGTCTAAACTGAAGTTTGTATGTTGCCATTTGCTATCATTTTTCTTAACATATAATCAGTGAACTTTATTATTTATAGGTAATACCTTCATAATTTTGACTTATTACAACAATGTTACTAGGAAAGTAAGAAATCTAATTAAAAATGTCTCCCAATAGAATTTTCCATGTTTAACATGTTTAAGATAGGGAACATGATACAATCTTTAAAATTGGTGTGTTAAAATACCTATGTATGTGTACAGGAAAGAGATGGTGTGATTAATAGATAAGTAATATCACACACTTTTAAATTTTGATAATTTTTCAATGACAGTACAATTTCTTCTGAACTAAGACAATATTATAGAAGCTTAAGTCAAATGTACTAAATTTTATTTTTTTTCTGGAACAAGTGCGCTGATTTGTGTGATGTAAACTCAGGTATAATAAACCTTTAGGCTGCTGTTGTGTCTATGATTCCATATCTCTTATCCGAGAGCTTTATTGAATTATGAGAATTACATTGTGGTATAAGATGAGGGTTCCATAAGAAATTTAGGAATTTGATACAGAGTATCAGTTCCATTCATTAATGATAGCTATGGTGATCAATGATAACCCACAACTGATATCTATCCTTAGAATGACAAGACCAAGAGCATTTGTAATTATATTTACTTCTGAAAGATTATGGTTTATAGTTAAAACAGAAGAGGCATCCTGTCATTTTCTAAACCCGTTAAATGTGACAGAATCTATTTTTCTGCCAACTTGTGAGGACCAGGCAGAGAGCAAATTTGCTGTGGTCAGCTAAGTGTAACCACTGGGCAGGAAAGTGAATTTAATAATGCATTATTGTTCTTCACTGAAGGTGAACTGTTACAGTGCCTTTGTTATGGCAGACTTTGCCTCTGCTTAGGTTTCCAGATGCTGTGTAGATTACCTGATTAAAATCTCTAATGCATGATAAAATGTACCAGGTAAACTTTTATATTAGCTGCAATGCATCTCTGTTAGGACCATAATGCAGAGTAATTTTAGAAATATATTCTGATTATACTTCACTATGAATTCACAAAATAAATAAGCACTTGTTATATAAATGTAGCCTAAATTATGTAGTAACATAAATATATGTCGCTTATTTAAACCAATAGTAGATTATTTTGTTGACACTGAAAATAAATTTCTAATGTCATGATGCAATTAAGAGCTTAATCTCTTAAATTATAGTTAAATCATTTTTCCACATAGTAAAACTAGATGAAACCATTTGAAGTAGAATCAATTATTTCATGACATTATTTCAATTGCCATATCCTTTCCTGTTACATACTATATTAAACAAGGCAAAACTTTCTGTTATTAGGGATATTGATAAACTGTTGTTCTATGCAAAGTTCTGGTGGTCATTTGGTTGAAAAAAGTATTTAAAAAGCCTTTGTTTCTTCTTTATTTTGACCTAATTTAAATTAATTCAAAAAGGCATACAATAATATCCATAAAAATTAGATAGATATGCAACCTTTATTTAAAAATATAAATGTACATTGTGCATGTTAATGTGAGTTCTTATATTGATCAGAGATGTCATGAAAGATTTTCAAGGTATTTATGAATGTTATACATTTTGTACTTGCTGTTAGCCAGATATATACTGTCATGGTTGAGAATTTAACTTCAAATATAAACACTCAGAGATTTTGCTTTGTTCTCCCAAGCCTTTCAAAACAAGTATTTCATGAAATCCATAACTGAAAGGGTGCATACATACTAATCTCTGGTTGTCATTGTTGAACTTTGCAGTAAAAAGACAGAGAAAAGCATTTTTAATGAATACCAAGAGCATCCATCAATGAATATCACTACGGGCCATAGAACATGCAAGTTCAAAAGTCCAAAGCAAACCAGGAGTTGACAAAAAAAATAACAGATGAACTAGTGAAGAGTGTTTATAAAATAGCAACAGAGAAAATTATCTTCTGTCTTCTGTATTCTTTTATTCTTAACAAAACCATGTATGCATCATAGAGCCATAGAAGCTCAAATTATATCTGCACTTAGATTATACATATTATACATATTAGATTCTAATTCAAAATATTAAAATATGTATAACTGTGCAATCTTCAGGAATGAGAAGTGATTTACAGTGGATGATTATACAGAAATATCAATAGCTTCCTAAAATAAATTAAACTCTTCAGATATCCTACTGACTTGACAGTCCTCTCCCCCACCTTTTTTAAAGGACATAAAAGATTTAGTAATGCTGAAATAGAACAAGTACTGGCTTCATTATGAAATCTTATTTACTTAATAAAAATGAGAGCTTTTTAGTAAGAAAGGTATCCAACACTGGAAAGTTCTGTCAGACTTAATATATTTATTTTGTTGCTAAGTATTTTGATGTTTTGTTGCTATTGTATCACTTGTGCTTCTAAAATCTACAGAAACTTTGGATGATTGTTACTGTTTATTGCTCCCCTAGAGAGTTCTTGTGAAGATTTTAAGTTTATGCTCTGCACTTTATTGAAATATAAAGAACCATTTTTCACAGACTTAGTATCAACGGCATTTTCTGTATCCCCTTCTGAACTCATCCGAAAGGTACCTTCTTTAGTGTTAGATCATCAGAAGTCACCTTCACACTGTCTGCATGTTGAGTTTCCTCTGACACTCAAAGGTTTATGGTCTGGTGTTCTGTAATGTCACTTGTTATTTACTAACATCACATATAAAGGACATTATAGTGAAAAATACAGTAACAGTACCAATCAGACTGTAACAAAGGATTCTCTAACTTTAAAAGTTACTTGCATTTTATAAGCATCTGGCTTACACTGGATTCTGCTAATGCAGAGTCAACATTCCCCTTCCAGTTTGCATCCTCTGAAATATCTTCTCCACAACTCTTCTAAAGGAGGTGACACCTTCAAAGATTTTCTTTATCTGTCTAGATTCTCCAAAACTCACTAACTAAAACACTTATCCAAGAAGTAACTGGTTTTCCTTGGATAAACACAAGACATCACAAACATTTTACAACTATGCTCATATGTTGCCATTGTATTAAAATAATGAAAGCGCCAACATCAGACATTTCATTCCAAAATTCAGTTCTATTTTTTAAAATATTCTCTCACTCTTAGAAGTTTGGAATGGATAAAAGGGCAAGGGTTGCTTCCAAAGCACAGGGTGAATCTCCCCACACACCCCATTTAAGAGAATTAAATAAATACCTTACAGGCATGCCCATAGATCAACTTGATCTACACAACTGCTCATTCCTTTTCCAGACCCTGCCCCCATCCCTACCCATGCAACTTCATATTCTTTCTCTCTCAAAGAAAGAAAGAAAGAAAGAAAGAAAGAAAGAAAGAAAGAAAGAAAGAAAGAAAGAAAGAAAGAAAGAAAGAAAACAAACAATTGAAAATCAACACAAGCAAACTTTGAAAGAAATAAGATAAAAAAAATAATGGTAACTGAAACAAAACAGAGAAACAAGTTAGAAACAAGGAGTCTGTGTGTGCTGGTTGACTACTCCTAAAATTGGTGCCAATCATGGCAGGTGGTTGATATGTTCATTGATACCCCATTGAAGAAAATCGATTTTCCCTTTCACATAACAGTTACAAATAGCTTCTTGGTTAGGATTGGGGATTTGTATCTTTCTTCATGCTGGGATTTTTACCTTTGTCCCTTCCCTTATAATCTTTCTTCACCCTCTCCCACATAGAACCCTGATGCTTGAAGAGAGGGGGCGGACAAGGACATCCTACTCATTGCAGAGTGTGCCAAAGTCTTTCCCCCTCTATACGCTGTCCATTTGCCGGTCTCTGTGTTGACTACCACCTACTGTAACATGAAGCGTCTCTGATGAGGGTTGAGTGATGCAAAATAGAAAACAGAAGAAATGAATGAATTTCTTCATATACATGACATTCCAAAGTTAAATCAAGGTTAAATAAACAATTAAACAGATTCATAGCCTCTAGTGAAATGGAAGTATTAAGCAAAAACTCCTCCCTTCTCTCCAAAAACAAAGTACCAAAAGAATTTTACAAAAACTAAGAAAGAATTTTCACCAATATTCCTCATGTAAATCTACAATATAAAAATGAACAACTATTTCCTATATTCTTTTATGAAGCCATTGTTATCCTGAAAACAAAACTATTCAAAGACCCAACTACAACAAAAAAGAAAATTTTAGAACAAAAAATAGCCCAAAGCTTGGGTATGAGTCTCATCATCGGTTTCCATACCCTGCTGGGTAGAGTCTTTCAGTGAGCCTCTGTGGAAGGCCCCTGTCCTGTCCCTAGTCTTCTCCAACTTCCGATGTCTATCTTGTTTGCCCTTCTGAATGAGGATAAAGCCTCTTCCTTAGGGTTCTCCTTGTTTAGCTTCCTTAGGATGATAGATTTTATTATATGTCTTCTATATCATATGGAAAAATCTGAGCCCAGGGGGCTCCTGCTGAGACTGATGAATCAACCAAGGACCATGTATTGAGAGACCCAGATCCCCTGCTCAGATGTAGCCCATGTGACTCAGTCTTCATGGAGGTCTCATAGTATGGAGAGCAGGGGCAGTCACTAGCATGAATTTGGTTGCCTACTTTTTGATCATCTCCTCCTGGCAGGGTGGCCTACTAGGACTCAGATAAAGTTGATCCAGACAGTCCTGATGACACCTGATAAGCTAGGGTCAGATAGTAGGGGAGGAGGACCTCCCCTATCAGTGGACTAGGGAAGGAGAATAGAGGAAGAAGAGGAAGGGTGGGTGGGACTCAGAGGAGAAAAGGAAGGGGGCAGCAGAGGAGATTCAACATGAATAAATTGTAACAAATTAACAATAATGATAATAATAATGAAAATAGAAATTCAGACATTTCTACTAAAATCAGGAATAAGAAAAGGATGTCCATTCTCTTCATACATATTACTTGAAATCCTAGGTAGGGGGGCTGGGGAGATAGCTCAGTGCTTAAGAGCACTGTCTGCTCTTCCTAAGGTCCTGAGTTCAATTCCCAGCAACAACATGGTGGCTCATAATCATCTATAATGAGAACTAGTTCCGTCTTCTGGTATGTAGGCACACATGCAGGAAGAATGCTGTATAAATAATAAATAAATTACTCTTTTTTTAAAAAAAGAAATCTTAAGTAGAGCAATAAAACAACTGAAGAAAATCAAAATGATAGAATATAAAAAGAAGCCAAAATAATTTTAATTATTTATTTGCCTATACTGTGTGCGTGTGCTTGTGTGTGTGTATGTGTGTGTGAGTAGTATGATTGTGTGTGCCCGCGTGAGCCATGGAAGCATGTAAAGGGCAGGACACAGTGCTTTCAGTCGGCCGCATGGATCCCAGGGAATGAATTCAGATTGTAAGGCTTGGTTTCCATGGATTTAGCCTGCCCATCTCATTTGCTCTGTGTATCAACGTTTGAACTGCAAGAATGCCTAAAAAAATAATTTGTTGTTCTTGCTCACTCATGAAAAGTCAGAAAATACACTTATCAAAAAAAAAACAAAGGCATTCATCATTTAGACAATATAATTCTTTAGAAGTAGAGTAAGTGTTTTAACAATTTTCCTAATTAGAACAAAATTTTGATTCTAAACAAAGAAACTCTTCAATAAACTAAAAGCATTTTCACTTAAGTGTCTCATAGTTATGTTTTGACTCAGGTAACTTGGGAAGCAGTCTTAAACTATTATTTCAAATATTTGTAAACAACCTTAAAGTTTATTCAGTGTTCAACATTCATAAAAATATTTCTTCATCATAAAATTCTCTTAAGTTTTATTTAAAGGAGAGATGTATCCTAAGTGCTCAGTACAAATAGCTATTATGTAACATATAATCAACACCAAAGCATGGTGTTGAGGGCCTTTGTTTTTCTGTAGCTCAAACACTCTGTGAGGGAATTCACAGCATTGCTTGGATTGTGAGTTTTGTTTAGTCTGCCTCACTGTTTTGTAATAATTCATAAACTTCCAGATAATTGTTAGTATCTATTTTCATTTCAGTTGCTTAAAAGATTAAAACTAAGATATCATTTCCAGAATTTAATGAAAAATTATAGTGAGAATTTATTTTTTTGGAGGAGCAATGGATTTTAAATCTCTTACAAGTGACTTCTAAATGAAGTTGCCGGTTAGTTGTCTAAGATCTAAAAGTGTAAATTTTATGAAAATGCTACTTGAAGTTTGATTATACCCAGTTTCAATCACTGTCATGTTATACACTTCAAATGTTACAGCAAAATAATAAAACTTTGATGAGTTCACTTTTGTAAATGTCCCTTTTGCATCTTATGTACTATCCTGAATCATATAAAATATTATATTGTTTTTATAATTTAAGAAATATTAAGATGCTGATTTTGTTTTAATTGTTGCATTGACCCTAGTGTTAGACAGTTACAGTCTTTTTCAAAGTAATTTTAGATTGTGTTTCTCACTGTTTATAAGCATGGAAATGAAGTTGCCTTTATCTAGAAGCTTAATAAAATTATTTACATCCAAAGCACAAAATCTAAGTAACTTTTAAGTTGGAAGGAAATTAAAAACCTGCTTTGATTTTAATAGTGCAATTTTCTCATAATTCTGAACTTTTTCTTCCCATCATAATACATTATTACAAATGAGTTATAGTGTTATTTTTCATATTATGAGACAAATAGTACACATTTTTGGCATTTTAAAAACTAAATATTCACCTATTTCCAGAACTGTTGCTTTTAATTAAAACATTAAAATTAAAGTTTTAGAGAGCTATTTTTGATTTACTAATTTATGTGATATTTCTCTCTTTCTTGACTTTCTTAAGTAGCTACAATGCAGGCTTGGAGAAACCGGAAAATGCTGTTTATTTTTGGAAAGAACTGTTCTGATGCTTATAATATTGTTAGTTTTAGAGGCAGAACTTGAGACTTGAGGATGCAGAGAAAAATCATCCTTTCTTTAACAATGTCTGCAGATATGATGATGATAGCGTTTCTCCTGATGATGTCACATCCTGAATAAAGCAAGCAAGCAGTCGGGTCTGCACACTTTTACTTTAAGGTGGTGAACTCTGTCTTAAAGGCACCAGTGCGTCCCGAAGTTTGACATTTTTCTTCAGTTCATGAGTTTTGTGTTCAGTGAACCCGAGATGTGAGTAAACAGTAATAAAAAGGCAAATCAACATAAAAATGTTGCCTTGAATTGAGAGGACATTTCAAAGATCCTTTATCAGTTGTTTCATATTCCCCTGTCAGATGTCGAAATCTTTTACTATCCCTCATATTGTACAAAAATGCAGGTCTACTGATAGTGTCTTCCTTTAGCTAAGCTGTGAAGAAGTCAAAATTTCATTTGTAAAGGCAGTTATCGCAGAGTGTACCAGGCCTAGGTTATTGGTCCTTATTTAGCCAACCTGAAGATAAGATGTCTAATTTCCTGACTGGGCCCTCTCCACCCTTGCCTCACACACTGATTATTGAGTATAGAAACACAGAAAGGGGGTTCTTGTTAAAAGTACCCACCTATGCTCTTCTCCAAAATTCCTTATTCTGGAAAACTGGGCTCCTATTCCTTAAAACTTAAAGCCAGCATAGATAAGTTCATGACCACGAAGCATCTCAAAGTACTATAGTCAGAGGAAGGCATCAAATGCTCCTTGTATAAAATACTGACGTTCACAAAAGTGCTTAAAATTTTTGATGTCAGCTTGACTGACATGTAAGAATTTCATACGGTCATGTGTTTAAACTGAAAGCTTTGTGGTTCCATGCTTCCCTCCCCCATGGCAAATTGCTAATGACAGAGTTTCTCCTGACAGGCTTGACGTGCACTACACATGTGATACCTTTCTTCCCTCTGCACACAGTCACATTTACCTCTAAAGTAAAAGGAATTGCATATGGAGAGTTAAAAGACTTGAATGCAGACTTTCAAATAAATTGATAAGATCACCGATGTAAAAGATTTTGTCACTCTTCCTAAAAGTAAAAGGACACATCTTCAAAAATGTGTTATGAAGAGCTCTGTGACTCACAGTTTCCATTATATGCTCTCAATTAGAAACAAAACAAAACAAAAAAACAAAAACAAATTTCATTTCAGGCCCTACATATGTCATTGGCATCACTGCATGTATTTTTTTTTCTTATAAAACAACCAACCAATCAACCAAACAGCTTTCTGTTCAATTTAAAAATAAATAAATAAATAAATAGATAAATAAATAAATAAAGTGGTTAATTGTAGAAACACTTAAAAAGCAATCAATTGTTTCTAATGTGAAATAATATTTCACACTATCTGTTGAATTCAGTTCTCTTTCCATCTTCTAAATAACATGTCCTACAAATAGAATATGTTGTTAGCATTGCTTAAAGGTAGACCTTGTTTTGTTATTTGTTTGCTGTAAAATTCCATTGAATTCAAAAGTAAAATTAGGGAATTCTGCTTATATAAATTTTTGTCATGCATGTCGCAATTATTTTGAGATATAAAAGCAAAATCAACCTCAGAGGGTAGAAATGTGCTCTTGATTGTTTAAACATATTCATTTTCTTAAAGATATTGTGACTCTTATATGTGGAAACAACAAATACACTCAATATTGGAAGGAAACAGAAGTTAAAGGCCACTGTGCCTCAAGGATCCTTACCTACATAAGCATGTTAGCGTTTTTTATTATAAGTTATTTATATTTCTCACTTTCTTTTTTCCTTTTTTTAATTTTTATTTTTTAATAAAATTATTTACTTTGTATCCCAGCGATAGACCCTCCGTCATTCCCTTCTAATCCCTTCCTTCCTCCCTCATCTCCTCCCTCTCCCTTTTCAAGTCCACTGCTAGGGGAGGTCCTCCTCCCCTTCCATCTGACCCTAGCTTATCAGGCTGGCTACAATGTCCTCCTCTGTGGCCTGGAAACGCTGTTCCTCCCTCGGGGTGGGGGGCAGGTAGAGGAGCCAGCCATTGCATTCCTGTCCGAAATAGTCCGTGTTCCCCTTACTAGGGTACACACTTGGATATTGAGCTACCATTTGCTACATTCAAGCAGGGGTTCTAGGTTATATCCATACATGGTCCTTGGTTGGAGCAACTGTCTCATTGAGGACCCCCATGCCCTGCTATATTTTGTCCTTGTGGAGCTCCTGTCCTCTCCAGATCATACTAAGTCCCCCTTTTATCAAATGATTACCTGCACTCTACTGAACGTTTGGTTATGAGTCTCAGCATCTGCTTTGATAATCTGCTAGGTAGAGCTTTTCAGAGGCCCTCTGTGGTAGGCTCCTGTCCTGTTTCTTGTTTTCTCCTATGTCCAATGTCCATCCCATTTGTCTTTGTAAATGAGGACAGATCATCTTACCCCGGGTCCTCTTTCTTGTTTATCTTCTTTAGATGCACATATTTTAGAATATTTATCCTGTCTTGTAGGACTATATAAGTGAGAATATACCATATGTATCTTTCTGCTCCTGGCATACCTCACTCAGAATGATCTTTTCTAGATCCCACCATTTGCCTGCAATTTCATGATTTCCTCGCTTTTAATTGCTGAGTAATATTCCATTGTATAAAACTACCACAATTTCTGTAACTGAGGGACATCTGGGTTGTTTCCAGGTTCTGGCTATTACAAATAATGATGCTACAAACATAGTTGAGCAAACATCCTTGTTGTGTAATTGAGAATCTTTTGGGTATATGCCTAGGAGTGGTATAGCTGGATCTTGAGGAAGTGCTATTCCTAGTTGTCTGAGAAAGCGCCAGAAGGATTTCCAAAGTGGTTGTACAAGTTTACATTTCCACCAGCAATGGAGGAAGGTTCCCAATTCTCCACAACCTTTCCAGCATTTGTTGTCACTTGAGTTTTTAATCTTTGTCATAGTGATAGGTGTAAGGTGAAATCTCAGGCTCGTTTTGATTTGTGTCTCTCTGATGGCTAAGGAAGTTGAGCATCTTTTTATGTGTTTCTCTGACATTCTATATTCCTCTATAGGGAAGTATCTGTTTAGCTCTGTACCCCATTTTTTAATTGGATTGCTTGGTTTATTGTTTTTTAATTTCCTTAGTTCTTTATATATTCTGGATATCAGCTTTCTGTCAGATGTAGGTATTTCTCACTTTTCATTTCTCCCTACAGACCTTCCTATTTACCCCTCCACACTCTCCTTCAACAACTTTGTTGTTGTTGTTTTTAAAAATGACTGTTATTGAGTGATTACATGTCTATATATGTATGTATTTTTGTGTACATATGTATTATATATTTGGAAATGTAACTTATTCAGTCTGTATAGTAGTACATATATATATATTTTTTTTTTCATTGCTGAAACTTAGGCACTTAACCATCACTTGGTATGTTCTTTGGAAAAGACCATGTCTCCTGCTCCCAGGCTTACTCACCTGCCTATCATTCTTTGAGTGGTGCTGAGGAAGCCTCGTGTGTTTTTCCCCATCCAGTGTGTCATGTTCATGAAAGTCATCCATCTTCAGCTTGCTTATGAGCAGCGATGTTGGTGGGATCTTATGGGTGTAGCTTCTAACATTACTAGAACACACAATCTCACAATAAACTGTCCAATCTTCTGGTTCCTATTATTTTTCTCCTTTCAGTATACTCCCTGTGCCTTAGATATGAAATAGTTTTGTAGATATATTCATTGGGACCGGGCTCCACAGCTCTTTATTTTGCTTGGCTCTGATTTTCTGTTGAGATCTGCGTCTGTTGCAAAGAAGAGTTTTCTTGATGAGGAGTAATGACTACACTTATCTGATCTGCAGGTATATGAACAAAATTTAAAATTGTTGTTATAATTTGTGATGTTTTAATAAAGCAGTGCATGGGTGTAAGTTAACCTCCAAAATCAATAACTTCACTAACACTGAGTAATTAGCTGGGATCCTAGTACTAGGCATGATTTCTCTCTTGTTAGACAAGTCCGAAATTCACTTAGAGAGATGTTAGTTACCATCAATATATTTGTGTCACTTTGCATCCTTAGGGTTACTATGCATTGCTGGCTGTTGATGTGCTTCATAAGCATCCTAGCTGGGTAGGACTTTTAGTTGCCTCTCTCTTTCTCAAGTTTTCATAGTACCTCTTTGATACCATGAACATTAGTTCTCAGGAATGAGGTATTTGGGTCAGTTCAAGTTCAGGAGTCTCTGGATCCTGTTTCTGAAGTGCATGTTACCTTCAGTAATAGAGAGGGACTCGCCTTCAACCTCTGGAGGGAAACAGGACAACAGCAATTGGCTGTGTTCTGAGAATCACTTGGTCAGCCATGACAGCAATTCCAAAAATGTCTTAACATGTTTGGTATTGCGGTTTTTGTTAGGTGATATTTGACTCTTAGGGGATCATCGTCACATCAGCCCAGATGAGAACAATTTATTCTAACTATGCATGTACATTGTTTAAACAGAATTATGTTTATTGTAGATTTGATTTTAAGTAAATAGCTAAGAGTGAGATTCCCTATGATTTTATGAGACATCCTCATTTTTATTGGACTGTGACCTCTCTCTCTCCACGCTAAGACATTCCCCAGTCTTTCCATTTTCCCTTTCAGGTCATTGGTTCCCTGCAACTCCCTTCTACCCTCCTCCCTCAGAATTAGATTTCTTTTCTTTTTTTCTTTTTTTTTGGCATTTCCTTTTAAGACTCCAAAGGAAGATTTCAGCCACATGGTCTGTATTGGCCAACACATAAGAATTCTTGTTGCTTGTCAATCACTGAATTAAAGATATTATTATTATTTTGCTTTTGTGTTAAAAAGAGAGTGCACACAAATACCATGAACATATGTACTGAGTCTCAAATGGGAGAATGAACATCATAACAATAGTAAGAATTATTGAGGGTTTGTTAGGTATTACTGTATTCATTTATAGACATCCTTTCTTCTTCTTGAAACAGTTACAAGAGTGCAATAACCATGCTTTTCTGAGCACAGAAGTGAAATAAAACTCAAACTCATAATATTCATTACAAAGTTATTCTGAAATATTAGAATTTTTCCAATTTCTTCCATGATGTTATTTCTATAAGTTACATATTTAAGTGAGGATTGATCATCTTACCCCAGGTCCTCTTTCTTGTTTATCTTCTTTAGGTGTATAGATTTCAGTATGTTTATCCTATCTTATAGGTCTATATAGAAAGAAAAATGGGATGGGCATTTGATGTAGGAGAAAACAAGTGGCAGGACAAGAGCCTACCACAGAGGGCCTCGGAAAGACTCTACCTAGCAGTGTATCAAAGCAAATATTAAGACACATAACCAACCCCTTGGCAGAGTGCAGGGTATCATATGAAAGAAGGGGGAGTTAGTAAGACCTGGAGAGGACAGGAGCTCTGCAAGGACCAAATATATCAGGGCACAGGAGTCTTTTATGAGACTGTCTCTCCAACCAAGGACCATGTATGGATATAACCTAGAACCCCTGCTTGAATGTAGTAAATGGTAGCTCAGTATCCTAGTGGGTACCCTAGTAAGGGGAACAGGAACTATTTCTGACATGGACTCAATGGCTGGCTCTTCAATGCCCCCACCCTCTCCTGAGGGAGGAACAGCCTTGCTAGGCCACAGAAGAGGACATTGCAGCCAGTCCTGAAGAGACCTGATAAGCTAGAGTTAGATGGAAGAGGAGAAGGTCCTTGGACTTGGAAAGGGACAGGGAGGAGATGAGGGACAGATGGGGGGGATAGGGAGGGAATGTGGGAGGGGGATATGGCTGGGATACAAAGTACATAACCTGTGATTAAAATAAAACAAAATAAAAATGTTAAAAATATAATAATCAACAACATTAAAGGCTTACCCATTGTACCCCCAAAAATATTTTATTTAATTTTATTTTACATCCATTTTTGTGAAGGTGTCAGGTCCCTTGGAGTTGGTGTTACAGACACTTGTGAGCTGCCATGTGGGTGCTGGGAGTTGAACCCGGGTCCTTTGGAAAAGCAGACAGTGTGCTTTTAACCATTGAGCCATTTTTCTAGCCCCCAATTACAAGCTTAAAAAAAAAAATTCCCGTTATCTCATGTACTTTGGAAGAGCTTTATATTATTAATCAGACATATTTCAGTTCCTATGGGTTGTGTTTTTATGATATCTAGAACAATTTATAATGATATATGAGTAACTATATGGTCAATACCTAATTCATTCAATTAATTATTAGTCACAAAAATTGTTCCTTTTCTAATATGTCTTAACATTTAATTTATTAATCAGTCAAGAAACATTTACAAACCTAATTATTTTTACATTTTAATATTAATTTTTATGTATATGAGTATTTTGAATATATGTAAATGAACATTGTGTATGAAGTGACCACTGAAACAGAAGCCAGAAAACGGTGCTGTGTCTGCTGAAACTGTAGTGGTTAAGATACTCATGAGCCTCTGTGTGAGTGCTGCAACCTGCAACCCATGCAAGAATATCCAGAGCCCCTGGCAAAGTGACTCACTCCTTTATCACACCATTTGGTAGACAGGGGCAGGTGGGTCTCTGTGAGTACAAGACTAGCCTCAACTGCATAGTGAGTTTCAAAACAGCCAGAGCTATACAGCAAGACCCTGCATTTAAAAACAAACCAAAATAACAAACAAACACACACACACGACACCTTTAGAATTCATGCTACAGAATCTAATTCAAGTTTTACAGCACTTAATGACTGTTAACTTGGGTTTTCAATATTTAGATAAGGTACAAAAACCTCTACTCTTGTTTATAACCTATGAATCCAACACTAGAGTATTCTTTAATAGATGCATATTAAGATTATATATTTGAAATTTAGGTATGTTCTGAAATAAATTATCTTCAACAATTAACATGTGAATATATATAATGTACATGTTGAGTTGGATATAAAATCACTTAAACCGCATAACATCTTTAGAGGACATAGAGAATTACTTCCCTCCAAACATGAGTCATCTGAGTGACTCAGTCCAACAAGGCACCATGCTGTGGCATTTATTATCCTACAACAGGGAGATCCATACTTATATGGCAAATTTCCCCTAAAAAGAACAATCCCATTTTTTTCCTTAAATTCTGTTTTTCTAACTCTCTTTGACCTCACACATCCTTCTTCCTTCAAGTGGATCATAAGAAAAAGACAAAAACACTAAGCTATCACAATTCATAGCCCACCTGGACATTGCTGTGATGACTTAAATTTTAATTTTTAAAGTAGAAATTGAATAGAGATAACAATGGAAATTCTGGCTAGAAATAAGAGATGTGTAACGCTCAGCACTTGCTTGCTGAGCAAATATTTGTTGAATACAACTACTTGAAAAACTATGATGTAGTTTCTAATAGGAAATGCCTACCTTTTAAATCTTGATGGCCAGCAACTATGGCTTGCTTGAACTCATTTTTATTTTTTTTTCTTATTGATTTAAGATTTGTAATTTGGCAGAAGATATAAAGGCATTTGAAATAGTGCAGTGAGGTTAATCAGTTCTCCTACAGCCTCCTTCAGGAAGGACTCAGGATTATTTTCTTTCCTAGAGTTTCTCTAGTCCTTTCCTTCCCCCCTTTTTTATGTTCTTGGTTGCTGGTGTTTATTTTTTATTTTAAAATTTTTATTTTATATAAATCACAGGTTATGTACTTTGTATCCCAGCCGTAGCCCCCTCCCTGACCCCTTTTGTTTTAAAATACATTTATAATCAAAATATAATTGCATTACTTTCCCCTTCCCTTTTCTCCATTCACCCCCTCTCAGGTTTGCAAGATCTCACTTTCTTCTATGTCTCTACTTCACTCTTAAATTATTCGCCTATCCTTCCATGATTATAAATATTTCATACTTATTTATGCACATATGAATATGTGTGCCTATATAACAACTTAATGAGTTCTGTGTGTGTGAGAGAGAGAGAAAGATTTCAGGTTATGGTAGTCCAGGCTTGTAGGCTATGCTGTATAGTAGAGGTGGGATGTTCAGGAATGTAAACACTTGTTTTTGTTTTTTTTTTGTTTTTTTTT
>CM053745.1:41846908-41898354 GCA_028658305.1 Pachyuromys duprasi | reverse complement strand
ACAATGTTCTGGCTGCATGTAACCCCAACCCTAACCCTGCACACCAGAAGATGGCATCAGATCTCATTACAGATGTTTGTGAGCCACCATGTGGTTGCTGGGAATTGAACTCAGGACCTCTGGAAGAGCAGCCAGTGCTCTTAACCTCTGAGCCATCTCTCCAGCCCCTTGTTTTTTTGTTTTTTTTTTAAATAATTTATTTAATTTTATTTTATGTGCATCAGCATGAAGGTGTCAGATCCCCTGGAACTGGAGTTACACACAGTTGTGAGCTGCCATGTGGGTACTGGGAATTGAACCTGGGTCCTTTGGAAGAACAGACAGTGCTCTTAACCACTGAGCCATCTCTCCAGCCCCTTGTTTTTGTTTTTAATGAATGTACAAACACATGAGAAACACTAAATTTTACCTTTGAAATTATAATAATATAATTAGAATACTTTCCTTCCCTCTCCACCCTATACATCCTTTTATGTAAACCCCGTGTTCTAATTTAAATTCATCACCTCTTTTTTCATTCATTTTACTACATGCATGTATGTACATATTTCTAAATATAGTCTGCTTAGTTCATAAAATGCTACTAGTAGGTTTGTTTTCAGGACTGACTGTTTCACACTGGAGAACCAACTGTGCTCTTCTCTGGGAGGAGACTTCCTCTCCTGCTCCCAGCTTTACTCAGTTGACTATAGCTCTTTATATAGGGTTGAGGCCTTGTTGACTTTTCCCAACCCTCTTTGGCATATCCATTGATGTAGTCCTTGTTCAAATCCTGTTTGAGAAGTCATGTTGGTGTAGCTTCTGATAGTACAGGGAGGAGAAACAATGTAACAGCAGACTCTAGCTCATACAACCTTCCTGTCCCCTCTTCCACAATATTCTTCAAGCCTTAGGTGTATTTTGTAGGTGTATCCTTTGGAATAGAGCTTCACACATCTGCATTTGACTGGTTGTGATTTTAAAAATCATTTCTTTCTCTTTTTTTTCGAGGTGTTGAGATAACATAATTACATCATTTCTTTCTGCCCTTTTCTCCCTCTAAACTCTTCTATATACCCCACTTTGCTCTCTTTTAAATTAATATTTTCTTTTTTATTAATTCTTGTTATATACACATATGAATATGCATATATACAAAACATTTCAAAATGTACATGTAGAATCTTCCCAGTCTGTCTGTTACTTGAATGCCTATTTTCAGGGCTATCCATTGGTAATGGATAAGCAATTGGCTTGCTCTTTCCTGGGGAATACTGATTGTCCAAGTCTCAGCCTTCCTCAAGCGCCTGTAGTCTTTTGTGTAGAGCTGAGGCGTACTGGTCTTTCCTCCATTGTTTTTAAAATTTCCAGTATCTTTTTTTTGTAAATATTTTAACTTGTCCAAAGAATTAAAAGTGACTTTCTGTTTTCTTCTTTGTTTTTTGACAGTTTCATATAACATATATTATACAATGTATTGTATATCCTTTTATAATTATATAATATATAATTATATAACATATAATTTTAATATAGCATATTGTGATAATATTCATCCCTATTAGCCTCTTAATTTCTCTCTGAATATTCTTCTTTCCAGATACCCTCAATGGTTACACCATTAGAGAGCATCATGTTCCCTATTACAGTCATCATTAACTGTAATTGGCTCCTCATGAAGGGATGGCACCGATGGAGGTTTGAATAAGAAATGTCCTCCTTGGTCATTGACAGTTTGATTTAGGGGAGGTTTAGGTGAGGAAATGTTGGAGTATAAAATCCTCAAGCTGCCTCTAGTATGTTCTTTCTGCTTCATTCTTGCAGGTAATGATGTAAGCTTTCAGTTTTCTATTCCCGCAGCCATGCTTGCTTCTTATTGCTGTGCCAACCTGCCATTACGGACTCTTTTCTGCATAGGCCAAAACAAACCCATTCCTCCTTAAGTTCCGTTGGTCTTCTGGCATTTTACCACACAACAAAAAGTAACTTATACAGGGTCTTCTTAGCAAGTTCTCTGTCCATGGTAGAAAGCTAGAGAGAGCGCTTTTGCACAGCTGTCTGCAGATGTGCATGGTACAGTGGCAATGTATCTGAATGGCAGCATTTCATGACACTCTTGCCTATAGCCTGGTTTTTTTTCTCTTTTTCTTTTTTATTATTATCACTTATTACAATTTATTCAACTTCATGACACTCTTGCCTATAGCCTGGATTTTAAATTCTATCTGCTGTCTCTTCTGGGATGATCCCTGGACCTTTTAGGGGAAGTGCTGATAGTGATAGTAGTAGCAGTAGTAATGACGGAAACATTGACTCTCTTCACTTTGACCAGACATGAACTTGTATGAGCCATTACCCTCTGCAAAAGAGGAACATTTCTGTTCCCTGCTAAGAGGTGCACTAATATATAGATACGAACCTATGTATTTAGCAGATACTTTGACAACTTGTTCATTTAGGCAAGACACAGTCATATGACTCTCACTGGACTCAAGTCTTCCCCAGCCATAAGCTTTTGTCCAAGTTTACAGTAACTACAGATGTGTTAACCCTCATGGAACAGGCCTCCAACCCAATCATTCTTTTAAAAAGAAGGGAATAGGTGTCTAGAGAGACATGTCCCAAATAGTGCTTACTCCCCTTGCAGAAGACTTGATTTCAATTCTAACGTTATATACCTTCTCAAAAAATACATATTATGCAATATTTTAAATCTTGAGTGAGTATTTCTTTTCCAGCAGCAAGGCTCACAGAGAAAACAGAAGACTAAAGGAAATGAACCCAGTTCTAACTCAGATCTTACATAAATATGCAAGATAATACCTGACTAATAAAAATGTCCACATAAGGGGGCTGTAAAGATGGCTTAGCGGATAAGAGCATTGGGTGTTCTTCCAAAGGTCTTGAGTTCAATTCCCAGCAAACACATGGTGGCTCACAACCATCTATAATGAGATCTGGTGCACTCTTCTGGCCTGCAGGCCTACATGCAGGAAGAACACTGTAGAGGTATTAAACAAATAGATTTTAAATTAAAAAATACCCGCATGAAAATCCTGTTTAATAAATTTCATGAAATCACATAAAAAATGTGCAGAGCCTTTGGCACACAATCACTGCTTCATTTTCATTTCTTCTAACTCAGTTTGCATTTTTCTATTTTTACTTATATTAAAAACACAAATTTCTTTCATCAGTTATCTATAATAATAATAATATGGTGGGAAATTAATAAATCTCAATAGATGTGATACTAAAAGTAATGCTACTAATCTATTTTAAAACAACTAAAATTAACAACTGCCATTTATATAACATTTCATATATGTCAAGTATTAACTACTGTAACTTATCTCTAATGTCCATAGTAACTTGCAAGGCTGAAGTCATTTCTTTTGCTTTCCCCATGAAAAACCAGGAGGTGAAATGACTCATTTAGTGTGACACAACTATGAAAGCAAACAGAAATCAGAATCATTTTCACTTCCAGTAGCCTGTTTTTGCTTGAAGCAATCTTATCTAGTAAAGAAAGGACATAGCACACAGATGGTAGGATTAACTATAAATGGGTGAATGTATTGATTTCACTTCCAAACCACAGTCTCATCAACTGAATTCATTCCCCTGATTCTTTCATACTTGAAGAGTTCCCTGTTCTAGTCATCAAATTGCTATACATGGTTGGCGTGGGCCTTCATATCTGGATAAACTCTATAACAGAACAGATCTTTGAGACATAACAGTAACAGATGTCTCCTTTTTGTCTACTAAGCTTGCTTAAAAGTTTGTTTAAAACATTAATTAATTTCTTACACAATATTTTTCATCAGTCTTAATTTGTATTGGCCAGACAAAAAAGAAATAATATTAAGATATCTGCATTCTTATATTAGTTATTTACTATAAACTTGATTTGTTTCATCTTGAAATGTTTCAGTTAGCCATATGCATGAGAATAACAGGATTCTTATAAACAGTGTTATGAATTTACCAAAGTGGTTAAAACACCTTTATCCATTTCCTTTTTTTTTTTCTTTTTATTAACAGCTTCGAGTTTCATGTCATTTGTTTTAGTTTCTATTACCTTCCTCCAGAATACTAAATAAAAGCCAATGCGTCTTTTGCGATGGAAAAATTGTTTCAAATCATTGGCAAAGCTTAATGACTTCTGACTGCTGAGATATGTTAATTTAAGCCAGACCAAATGTTCCTCAGCTGCAAATATTTGGTGTTGTTCAGTGGGAACTGGCAAGATTTATGAGAGCCCAGTGGCAAAGACTGTGCTCACATGCCTCTCATTGTAATCATTCCCGTGTTCACTGATGGCTGCTGAAGAAGAAAACACCAACTTTTCAGATGCTGTAAAGAAGACTTTATCCCACCTTTGATTCTTCTCTCACATCAACACAGCATCTTCATCTCTGAATAATTTCAAATTTTCCACACCAATTCTGATAAAATAGGATCTTTAAAAATATGTTTTAATAATACCATGTGTAAAAAAGAAAACACAGTTTTATCAATTCTTAATGAAAGAGAAGTAAGATATAAATAAAAGTTTAACTAGAATCCCATAATAAAAATGTATACACATTGTTATCCTTTTTAACATTTAACTTCTTTCACTTGTTATTTGTGATGCTTTCCACTATGAGAAACCACAACTCATATATGTTCTAATCAATACTAAGTGGATTTTTATAAACATAGTTGAATGTAGTTTGAACTTTTTAAAAGAAAAATGTTTTCATTCTTAAACATAAATTCATATATTTAAAAGTTATTTATTCTTAAACCATTAATTTCAATACTCAACAAAGAGCTGAGGTTAATAGAAGAAATATCACCATGAAATGTAATAAACAAAATTTAACTTTCCCTGTAAGAATTGAGGCATGGACATATTCAGAATCTGAAGAAGTAGCCAGAGAAGGTTTCATTACATGACAAAACTTTGGTTTAGAACAAGTCTTAAATGTCTAATGACAGTCACCAAAAAGTCGCTTTGGAATATTAGTACAAAACACCCTGATCATATATAATGCTAAATGTCTGTTCTTCATGTCTTTTTGGAATTCCTGATATATTCCAAAAATATGGTAGGGGAAAATACTATCTAAAAAAAACATTGTTTCTATGAGAGAGAGAGAGAAAGAGAGAGGAAGAAAGGAAGGGAGAGAGAGGGAGGGAATACTGAAAGGAGGGAGAAAGAAAGAGAGAAAAGAAGGGATGAACTGAAGGTTAGAGAGAGGTGGGGATTGATGGAGGAAGGAAGGAAGGGCCAGGAGAGAGAGTGGGGGATTGAACCCAGGGTCTTGCACTTTCTAATATATGCTTGAGTACTAAAAGACATCTAGCCTTTCATTTTAAAAAATTACCTTCCGAGGTCCTCCCCTGTTGGTGGACTTGGAGGGGGCGGGGAAGAAGGAGATGAGGGAGGGAGTGGGAGGGTGGGAGGGAATGGGGGCGGGGGCTACGCCTGGGATTCAAAGTACCCAACCTGTGATTGAGATAAAAATAAATAAATTAAATAAAAAAAACAACAACAACAACAAAAAAATTACCTTCCATTAATTCAACAAAAACTACATTTCACGATAACAATTCCAAATGTGCATACAGCTTGATCGTATTTATTTCTTGCATTACGCTTGTTCAGTCTTGTCTTCCTCTGTCTTTTCTTTTTCCACATCCCTTAGGCCCCCTTTCAGTTTCATCATTTTACATTTCTCAAACCTGCTGTATTAAATGTGACGATGAGTTTAAGCAAGGAATCATATGCACTCCCTCTTGTTTATCAGACTAATTTTCTACTCTCCGTGCTAACAAGGCTCCTTACTAACTCTTCTTTAAAAGATAATGTGAAGATGGAGAATATTTCTGACTTTCCCATTTTACAGATAAAGAGTAGCAGTTCTGAGAGCTGCCATAGTCAGCAAGTGTGCTCTTTCCTCTGGTGAGGACAGAAAACAACATTCTTGTTTAAATGCTCTCTTCTCTTGCTGTAGCTTCTGATACCACATCCCAAGCCTCGATGTGTTGTACGAGAGCAGTTGTCTGCATTATTTCATATTGAACTCCTTAATTATCTATCTCTGTGTAATAAAAGGAAAAGTGCTGACAGAAAGGAGAAGAAATATCTAGATTCTTTTCTTGCAATAAATGTGACACAGATTGTATAAAGCAATATTTTTGCCCTTGAAATGTTTAGAAGTATTGACAATCTGTCCAGTAAATTCTCAGCTTGTCTTTAAGGCTAGAGCTTCTAAGTTCTTAGCATTTAACAGACTGACATTGATCTCTTGGTTTTCCAGACATATACCACCAACAAGCTAAATTTGATTTTGCATCAGGACCTTAAAACTACTCCCCTTGATGACAATATCCCATAATTTCCATCTAAAATATTAGAGGTTTTACAGCAAATTTCCAATTGTGAAATATGTATCTTAAAGCTGTCCATAACTTAGTACTGGAAAGAAATAGCTTAGGTATTGAGAGATAAACGGCTGAATAATAAAAATCATATCTGAAAACAAAACTACTTAGCTGTTACCAACTTGAGAAATATTATATAAAGCCCCCTGACTAAGGGTGTCCTCCAAGCTAATTATCATCTTTTTGTTTAAGCACCTAGGTAGCTCTGGGGTCTTCAATAAGTTTACCATATTTATGGAATGACCCCCAAGAAAGTACAGCAATACTTTATTTGCTAATTTTTAAATAGTGAAAGTGAAGACAATAATTTACGGCATTTTAAATAATATTTATTTGTTGGCAAATACTAGGCAATCTAGATAATGTTTTCATTGTTCCATTAGTTGGTTAAGAAATCATGAGAAGAAATAGCAGAGGGAATTCTTTTTAAAGATTTCTTTGACTCTCTCCACCCACAGGCTCTGAGCAAGGCAGTAAATAGTCCATTTTTGTTAATGAAGCTTCCCTCATACAGCTGGGATTGTTTAATATTTTACGAGTGTTACTTTGTTTTGCTCTCAACGATCTCAGGCAGTTAAGGATTTATGAATCGTGTTTTTCTCAGCCCATCTGCGGTTTCCTATCTTCCCTGGCCTTGAGAATATGTTTAAATTTATTAAAGCGAAGCAAAGGCTCATTATTTCAAAGGAGAGCCAAAGTGACACAGTGAATTGGTTATTAATGGAAAGGCACTGCCATAGGGCGATTGAAATTTAATGATATCCTACAAGAAAAAAATGAGGGTGTCACTTTCCAAAAAGTCATGCTAAATGCCAGGCTTTTTAAGGTCCTGGCGCTAATTTTATGCCTGCGCACTGTAATGTTTTCGAAAGCGTTTAGGAAACACGGACCAGTGACTGTACTGATTATCCTTTTCACCTTCGCGCCTGTTCCAAATGGGTTTGTGCAGTGAGCGATTTAATCTCTAAATATAGGGAACGTTAAAAAAAATAACATTGCTGTTTTTCACAAGCTAAGGGCCTTTTGCAACCCTCCAGAGATGGACTTGCAAATATGCCATCTCCATATGCTCTCAGTAAGCTTTTGAACTGGCGGATCACCAAAAAATAAAATAAATAAATTAAAATAAAATAAAGTGAAAAAACACAATCTTGATTCTTTTTTTTTTTAAAAATCTGTCATTCAAAAGATGTTTTAGTGTCACAGTCTACAAATTATATTTAGTAATATTTCACTAACGTCCCACCTGGGATACAAAATGGGGCATGGGATAATTTTGAGTTTTGTTTACTGAGCATGGGCTCATGATTGAATTTCAACGTTGAGACACTGGTATACCACTTCATAGCCCTCCCGATTAATACAAACCAGACAGCCGTGTATTAGCAAGAACACTGTGCATATGTTGAATCAGTCCCTTTGGACTTCCTGAATCAGTGGTTTTCCGTATTAATTGAAAGAGCTATAAATTACTTTAAAATTGTTTCCAACACCCCTAAAAAAGTAACATGAATATGAAAGATATTAACTGCACTTCAGTACAGTAGATTGTAACCTCTGATGATTCCTGAGAACATACTTCCTCCTTTTCTAGTTTTTACTTTCTTTTTTTATTATTTTTATTTTTTATTTTTCCCATTTTTATTTTATATTAATCACAGGTTATGTACTTTGTATCCCAGCTGTAGCCCCCTCCCGCATTCCCTCCCTCATCTCCTCCCTGCACCTTTCCAAGTCCACTGATAGGGGAGGCCCTCCTCCCCTTCCATCTAACTCTAGTTTTTACTTTCTTATAGTTTTTCTTCATGTGTGGCTCTATAAAAACCCTTTGCTTACCCAATTGTCACCACAGTGTCATTGAGGCCTACAGAGAACTCTTGGGTTCATTTCAGGAAAAAGCACCACTGAAATGGAGGGTTCTAGCTCAATTAGGGTTGAGATCCAGCAATTTAAGCAATGCATTAATTACTTGACGTAAATCTGAGCATTTTTAATGCAGGAACAATATTGGGTCTGATTTTAATGCATTTTTTGCTTACTAATGCTGAATGCAAACTAAAACATTAATAGTACATTTGAATTGCACTGTAGTAACATATAATTTTCTGATAATGCATATGGTAATATTAAATTGCCCTCTGATGGCAAACATACTTCGGGTGTTGTTTGAGTTCCCTTTCCTATGTTTCACCAAGGTAATTACTAAACAAACTTATAAAATTAATTTTAAAACATATTAATATTCTATTCAAAATTGCGTTAACAAGATTTTATAAATCGTGGTCAAACATTGGGGAATTTTTATTTATTCTAGGTCAAGGTGGCTATGAGCCACATGTTCGAATGCATCTTTGAAAGAAAAATCATTTGGAAGAGGATGTCAAGGCCCACAATTTAGGTTTCTCTGGGTCCTTTCTGTCTTTTAACAGCAAACGTATCATCCTATAATCTTCCTAACAAAGACATAGACACTTCAGCTACATATATTTTGATTGCTTCACGACAGTTTATGGAGGCTGAGCAATGACAGATTTCTTCATTGTCTTTTTGCCAAAATTTGTCCTTTAAGTCATTTTTGTTGACTGCCCCTTTTAGCAGCTCACCTCACAATGAGAGGGAAGACAATTAATGGGAGGGTGATTTATCACTGCCAAAAACTGTCAAGGACTTCAGTTGTAGCTGGAGAAAAAGCAATTTCACATTATGGCATTTCATTCTGAATACATTGTATTTACAGCTCACAGTTTTATTTTCAGAGCCCATTATCAGGTGAAACAGTTGCATCTGAAATGTTGTTTGTGACATAGGTGACCTGTTAGGATTTGATAAGTATTTACGCCAGAGCACAAGGGGCTCACACATCTGCTGTTGGCAGAAGCAATGGAAAAAAATAACCTGGAAATGAGGCGTTTGATTTTTCTGGTTCCTACACTCGAGCATCTGTTGCTATAATTAAGTGGCATTCAGTAATTGCAGTGCAATGGTGAAATAAACATATGCATTCTTGCCAGCTTTTAGGATTTGGTGTCCTTACAGTAGGAGAGACAAGAAAAGTGACTTCAATAAGAACAAAGGGGTTTGCAGTAAAGTTGAACAATTAACTTTATGTTCAAAGAGGAAACAAAACCCAAAAATTTCATGATAGAAAATAGTTTCATACGAAACTGAATAAGTATGCAGTTTTAGAAGGAAGTCTCTGCAACGTTCAACCCTTGGAAGGAACTTTTAATCTGTAGGAATGTCAAGTGGGTTAAACACTATTCCTGATTAGCAGACATCATATATGAGGGATGGTGTAATGGAATTATAGTCATTACAGACTTTAATGGCACCATGTCATGGGAGAGAGAGAGAAAGAGAGAAACAGACAGAGATTGCAATTAAATCAGTAAACTAAGTCTTGTACTTGGTAATATACAAGAAGCAAGTACATTTGCATAAAGGCAATTGGAGGGCCAGGTAGGTGAGCAAAAGGACTTGCCACCAGATGTGACAAGTCTAGCAATGAGAGTTCCATCGCACAAACCAAGATATAGGTGATAAAAGAATCAGTTCCACCAAGTTCTCCACCCTGGTACATGCATCATACCCCTCTGTACATACTAACGCTAATAGATAGAGCTTAATTCTTGAAAAAGGCACATGATAAATTATTCGTGGGCTTATGTGTTCTAAGTGACTGTCCCCCCTTTATAGAGGGGACAATGTTAGAAAGACTGCAGTAGAGTCTAAAGAATGTTTGAGAATCAAATCTACAGGCCTTAGACATACTACCAGGTACTCTAACATCTGAGTCTCAATGCAGACAGAACTGTTCTGAAATTTTTCTTTGTGTCCCTTTCACTTGGGATGTCCTCACTTGCAAACACTCAACAGGAATGTCAAGAAATGTTATTCAAATTAGTATGTGAAGGCACCTGCTTGTGAGTACTGTGTTGACTCTGCTCCACTCTGTCTGAGATGCTTCATGTGGACTGATTGTTTTGAACAAAGTGAAACAATATAGATTTGCTTAACGCAGAGTTAGTTTGCAGTTTCCTGGAAATATCACAAGAGACATTCAATTGTGCTATAAATACTATAAACAATGGCTTTTTGCAAACAAGCTCATATTCAAAGTGATAATTCAAAGTGTTAACATGCACTTTTAGTGTTTTCTGTGGAGTCCGTTATTGGTAAGAGCTCAGTGGCGAAGGGGAAGCCTCTGTCAGCTGCCTGAAAGAGAGAATGTTGAAGTGTTCTGTCAGCTGCTGCCTGTGTGATTTGGCATTTCTCATCTGAGGCTGTGGCATCAGGTGATTGTTTCGCTTTCTGGATGAAGAGAAGACATGAGGAATCAACCATGAAGACATGAAAATGATGGATTATGGCTTCATAATGTCAAAAAATGTTGAGTGTCTGCTTAGGAGAAAGCATATAAAAACAACAGTTTCCCTGAGTCTGAAAGGTTAAATGATCATTATGTAATTTCTTCCCCTCTTCCCAAGTGGGTAGGTGGCTTTAAAGTGTTTTAAAATAGGCTTAAAAGTTTTAATACTATTCCTGTTGGACTGAATTATAATGAGATTCATAGCTACAGTGCACCTACATACATTTATACATTTTTATCTATATTTATGTCTATATCCATACATTTAATATGGCAATATCATAAGCAATTGTGGAAAAAGAAAGAAAATTATAACCCCCACTTTCCATTTGCTTTCAAAAGATTTTAAATGATAGTCTTTGTTTTGTAATACAGACAGCAGGCCAAATTCTATTAAGGCTTAGTAATTGAGCCTTTTGTGCATCTTACAGAGCGTCCTCGGTATGGCTACCTCCGAGTTACATGTAAGCATACCATGGACAAGTGGGAGGTAGCTAGCACTCAAATGTGGAAATGAGTCCTAGCAATTTGGTGTTCTAGAAAGCACTTCTAGTCAGGCTGTCATTCATTCAGTAGAATAACTCTGGCATGTACCAAGCTTAGGTATTGAAGTGGCATAGTTTCAATGTATATTTCCTTTCCATATGAGGAATATAAAGTTTTTATGAAACTCTACAAACCATATTTTTTGCATGTATGTGTGCATGCCAATTTTTCTACTTAACTGATACTTTTGAACACACGACTAAGTTAATGCTGACTTTCTATTTCCTCTCTTACTTTCACCAACGGCAAGGAAGGATCTTTTTACTTTCTTCTTTCAGACACAAAAATTAAAATTCTTCTATTATTAGCACGATTCCAATTTATATTTCACTCTATACCTTGTGTATACAATTTCCCAGTAACTATTTTCTGATTTTATATGCTTTAAATAAATTCTATTTTATGAATACATTTATAATCCATATTTAAAACAACTGTTTTATTGCAATAAGTATTTCTTGGGTGATCTAAATAAAGATCTGCAACTGTGTTTACTTATCTTTTCAAACTTATGTGTATTTCATTTAACTTTTCCTTAGAAATCCTCTTTATTTTTTCTTCTCTAAATTGTTGTTTGAGTTTGGGGGACAAGCTTCAGTGTATCTCACATATTTCCTTTGGTAATAACAAATAGCTCCAACAAACATGTTGAAATGGCTATACTAACAGGGTACAACCATACTTATACCTTAGAATTATATTGTAAAAACCACACCATTTGTCTCCATTATAATGATAAAGATGTCGATGTTAATTACAGAAACAAAGATTCTTAAAGATGTAGAGGTTGAAAGTTATAAAATCAAGAAGAAACCCGCGCTTCCTCTTTTATTACCTTCCTTTCATCTCTAAGCTATCTTGTGTTGCAATAGCATTTTATTCACTTTATTTCAATCCATTACTAATTTTCTTTCCTCATGTAGAGACGATAGAAGAAATAGACACAAGAATGCTAATAATATAAATTTTGTTTTGTGGTATATCAACTTTTGGAAGTTAATGCCTGCATATAAAGACATAGTGTGTTGGTAAAGACTAACATGCTCATATAACCCATAGAATCACTTGCAAAACATGACATTTACATTAAGAATGGGCCATGTGTCCAACTGTGGCCTCAAATATGTCATTGAAATATTCTTGTTTCCTAGTAATGTATTAGTCTTCAATGAATCATGGCACAATGTCAGTCATATATTTGTGGTGACATTATATAAACTGCCAGCATTGTAAAAGTACAATGCATACAATTGTGCAAAGCACTCAGCACTTAATAGTAATAATAAAAAACAACTGCTTTCTAGTTCACATACTTGTTCCCATGTATTTAAGAATCATTTTTGACTCATATCCACTTATAAGTGAGTATATTCTGCTTCTGGGTTACCTCACTCAGATGACCTTTTCTAGTTCCCACCACTTGCCTATAAATTTCATGATTTCCTTGTTTTTAATTTCTGAGTAGTATTCCATTGTGTAAATGCACCACAATTTCTGTATCATTCCTCCATTGAAGGACATCTAGGCTATTACATATAAAGCTGCTATGAACATAGTTGAGTAAATGTTCTTATTGAATGGTGGGGCATCTTTTAGATACATCCCTAGGAGTGGTATAGCTGAATGTTGAGGTAGCACTATTTTTAATTTTCTGAGAAAATTTTCTGAGAAAGCACCAGATTGATTTCCAAAGTGCTTGTAGAACTTTACATTCCCACCAGCAATGGAGTAGAGTTTCCCTTTCTCTACAGCCTCCCTAGCATGTGTTATCCCTTGAGTTTTTGATCTTAAAATCCTGGACCCAGGGGGACCTGCAGAGACCAATACTCCAACCAAGGACCATGCATGGAGAGGAACCCCATAGGCTGCTCAATTTCCAAGTGGTTTCTCTAGGAGGGGGTACAGGGGCTGTCCCTAAAATGAACTCAGTGGCTGTCGCTTTGATCACCACCTCCCTAGTGGGTGCAGCCTTGACAGGCCACAGAGGAAGATGCTGTAGCCAGCCTTGGTGAGACCTGATAAGCTAGAGTCAGATAGAAGGAGAGGAGGTCCTCTACTATCAGCGGACTAGGGAAAGCGCATAGGGGAAGAAGTAGAGGGTAGGTGTGACTAAAAGGAGATGAAAGAGGGGATTCAGGAGGGATACAAAGCAAATAAATTGTCAAAATAAATGAATTAATAAATTAAAATATATTTTATAAAAGAAGGGTAGGAAGACGTCCCCTATTAGTAGACTAAGGGATGGACATAGGGGGAGAAGAGGGAGAGACTGAGAGGAGACAGCCAGGATACAAAGTGAATAAATTGTAATAAATAACACATTCATAAAATTTTTAAGAAAATAATCATTTTAGAGATATTATAAAGGAGAGCCTCATATATATTATGTTATAGCATATCTTGGTTGCATCAAGAAGCCATGCTGACTGTCTGGCTTATTCATCCTAAGTTTGTGTGAAAACATTCAACAAAGTTCGCACATTGATAAAATTCTCTGAAAAATTTCTCAAAACGTCAATAGTTATGCCATCAATATACAAGACTGTGTATTGATGCTATTTTTACATATTTGAATGATAGAACAAACTCTTACATGATAAATTATTAAAGTCTTAATATTATGTGTTGTACAATACTCAAATATATTTATCATATTGGTTTTCAGTGTAACTGGTTTTCCTTTCATAAAAACTTTGAAATCTGTTTTTTTCTATTTTTGACAATTATTTAATAAAATATTAAAGTCCAGATGATGAGATGGCTCCGCTGTATGGGTACAAGGCTAAGGACCCAAGTTCAAGCCTGAACTCCACAAGGTGGAACCAATTCCTTGAATTTGTCCTCTGACTTCCACTCTTCCTTCATGGCGGGTATAAACAGGAACACTCACATACAATATAATTCAACAAAATTGCAAAGAAACGTTAAAACCAACAGATGCTTACTAGTCTGTGCAATTACTAAAAACAGAGGTTGGAAACAAGGATGTTGGGTTAATGGATGTGTTTTGGCTTAATGACCTAATTCATAGTATGTATGCTATTAACTCACGAAAATTACTTTGCTAGTCCTCATTTCACAAATGTGAGAAGTAAGAATAAAATGGGTCAAATTTGGGGGAAAACTGCTTTAGGGATAATTTGTAAGAATAAACGAATGACAGATAAATAGTCAATTAATATTTTTCTATTGTGATCCATCCAACCCACAGGGAGGTGGTAAAATATCTGTTCTCACTATGAAAAGGGAAGACATGGGCTACACAGAAACTTGTCTCCCAAACTCTAAACCCCAGTTCACCTTTCCTTATCCCCAATCGTTCTTCACAAGGGGCTCACTAACAAGTTAGGTTTCTTAAACGTCACTACTGAGTTATTTAAAAAAAACTTAAATACCATTTTATCTTATGGAATATCATTATGAATATGTGTTAGAGATCATTAAAACTAATACTATCATCCCATGGGCAATATACTACCAACTTGTTCAGAGTTAAATCGATTCCTGGAAAACCAGAGCTGGATTGTTAAAAACTATTACAATAAAATGATGCCACTGGCCCTATTGGATCAAATGGAGTCAGCCAACTTCTCCTGTAAAGTATGATGCAGTGAATATTGTAGGCTTCATGGATCATAGGAAGTCTGCTACAGTCCCTCAGCTCTGCCTTGGCAGTGACAAAACAGGCATAAATGTAAAATTAATGTGTGATTATTGTTCTGATCCAAAAACACCACATAGATATCGAAGTTTGAATTACATATCACTTTCAATGTGCTGTTCTATTTTTTTACCCACCTTTAAAGACAGACTGAGTCTTATGTAACTCAGGCTGACTTTCAACTTACTGGGTCACCCAGAAAGGCTTTGGATTTATGATCTTCCTACTTGTATGTTACAGAAACTATGGCTACAGGCAGATATCACCAAACCTTCTGTTTGTAGTGCCTAAGAATTCACCCTAGAATGTTGTATATGCTATTCCAGCACTCTATCAACTTCACTTCATCTTCAGCTTGGCTCTTCCTTATTTTCCTATTATTGAAAATGTAAGCATTGACTGCAAATAGTGGCACGTGTCTTTAAACATGTACTTAAGAGGCAGAATCAGGCATATTTCTGTGAATTTGAGGCATTCTTGCCTACATAGTGAGTTCCAAGCCATCTTTTCCCAGGACACATAGTGAGGCCCTATCTCAACCCCCTACCCGAAATTAATTTTTTTTTCTTAAGCCAAGCCAAGCCAAAGAATCCCAGTTCAGTTACTTCTCAGAGTAAACAGAACAAAGCAGTGTGCTGTGCAAACCCTGAACCATAGTTTGTCTATTACTTTTTCTTCTTCTTTTTTATTGTTTGTTTTTTAAAATTTTTTATTTTAATTTTTATTAATTATACTTTATGCACTTTGTATGCCCCCATGAACTCCTCTCTCCTCCCGTCCCAATGCCACCTTCCCTCCCTTTTCTCCACACATGCCCTTCCCCAAGTCCACTGATAAGGGAGGTCTTCCTTTCCTTCCTTCTGATCTTAGACATCATGTCTCATCAGGAGTGATTGCATTGTCTTCCTCTGTGGCCTGGTAAGGCTGCTCCCCATCAGGGTGAGGTGATCAAAGAACAGGCCAATCATTTCATGTTAGAGGCAGTCCCTGTTCCCATTACTATGGAGCCCACGTGGATACTGAACTGCCATGGGCTACATCTTTGCAGGGGTTCTAGGTTTTCTCCATGCATGGTACTTGGTTGGAGTATCAGTCTCAGGAAAGACCCCTGTGCTCAGATGTTTTGGTTTTGTTGCTCTCCTTGTGGACCTCCTGTCTTCTCCCTATCTTACTATTTCCCACTTCTTATGAAAGATGTCTATTACTTTTAAAACAATATTTTTGTCTCTGCTACACTTTTCCTAGAATGTTTTATTCCAGCAACATTGTCAGCCTGTCACTTCTTGGTGATCTGGAAGGTTCTAAATCTGAGCTCACTAGGAATGAGCGGCTATTGATAACCAGAACTTGACTCAGAGGCCCAGTCTTCTCACGTACGAATTCTGGGCAGACACAGTTGAATCTACCCCATTCCATGTGAATGATTACATTTTCTGCTAACCAGGATCAGTTCCCAACTCAATCTCCTTAGATAGGACAGAGGACAGCATAATGTGTGTGTCTTTATAACTTCTTCAGTTATTCTTCAAAAACCAAACATTGAGATATTTTCATCTAAACCTAAGTAGGATTTTTATATTAATTACAGTTTATTTACTTTTGAGTTGCTTTAATATCTCTTTGTATCTGCTATAAGGAAATAATGGGCCAAGGGGTAAAATTATTCTGATTTGTAGCGATTTATCTTTGAGCTAAGGTTAAAACAGCAATTTGCTGCTACAGGATTAAGGAGAATTATGTTAGGACTCTTGGCTGTATTCATGTGCAGCCAGATATACGGTGCGATTAGGACATACTGTATGGCTTTCTCTAAATGTACTCATTTCTTACTGCTCTTCTCCAGTGAGTTGCAGCATACTGATTTTCTAAATGTTTGTTTGCTATCTCTTAAGGATCTCATTGCCGATAGTTGATTAAGTTGTGTTTCAAATTCTATTCATGTACTGCTTTTGGTATGATAAAACACATTGCTTTGGGATCATCAGCCTTGTGGGAATTCACATAGCACTGTTTTGATATTCTATAAAAACTTTAAATGTGCTTTTTCTCTATCATGGCTCTTGAGGATTAATCTTCAGATGCTTCCAAATATTTCCATTCTTTATAAATAGTAGCTTTAATGTTCATTTAATCTGCATGTACTAAGTTTCTAGAAGTTGTGTAGCAAAGGATAATGTTGTCCTGAAAGTGGAGAGAACTGCCAAAACTCCATCTAGCTGACAGGTATTAATGGACATTCAAAATCAAGCCATTGTTCGCAGCTGTTACTTGGAGAGTGAAAGTTAATTTATGGAATTTCTAAAGCCAAAAAGTAACAGTTGAGTTAATTTTGTCAATAATGTGTAGATTTATGTTATGGTATATAGTTTGCTAAGAACCTAGTCGAGGCCATAGGAGTAATTTTAATTGAGATTTTTACAACCATTTGATAACAGTGTTTTGATCACTATAGTTAGGGCAGAATTCCAATAGAGGCTATAAAGTCTGTGACTGATCCACTGAGTCACCCAGTCCCTGTCATATATTGCTTAATGGTCCATGTGGCCAGCAATTATTATTGCTTCTAGTGATAATTTTTAAAGATAAAAACTTGGTGTATGCAAAAATTATAAGCATAGGTTGATATTTTATATATTTTAAAAGAGAGTTAAAATATCTCTTCTAAGGTATATAGGATTTTTGTTTTTATTTATAATGAAAAATTCAACTTCTTTATTACCTACCTATTATCTATCTTTTATAGCTATCCTCTATCTATTTAGCTATTTATATATCTATTTGCCATCTTTCTATCTATATCTATATAGAGAGAGATACAAGTAGGTGAAAATATATATGTATGTCTGATTCTGATGAATATTTTAATTTTCCTTGGTTAATGTTTGTAGGGCACTTACAGATGCTAGAATAATCTCTAATGTTTTTGCTCAATCTGCTCTGGAGATGGATGAAATAAATAGTTTAAACTAATTAATGTAACACCAGCTGTTACAAGTGCTTGGCAGACGTCTGTGCGTTTTGATGGGCAGGGAGCGGCTGTTGTACTTGACTTTATTTTAGTACAATGTTGATCACAGTGTAAGCTGGAATAAACGACAAGCCGAAAGAAGGAACACAGGGTAGATTCTATGGAATTTAAGATAATTACTTTATGTCTAAAAAGTATGATATTTTAAAGTTAGAGAGACTTTTGCTAGACTTCATTAAGTCTTGATATACTTGACAGCTGGTGAGTTAAACATGATTCTAATATTGGAGTTCATGGTCATGGACATTGTCCTTGATTTGTACAGAGAAACTATTAAAGTTACAGGTATGCAGTGTCAGCTAGACTCTGTTTTTCCTAATTAAATTCCTTCAGGCTAAAAAAGTAAAAGAAACAGAGATTCGTTTGAAGTGGGTTTGAGATTTATTTGCTTATATTATTTTAGCAAGTCATAGAGAAAGTTGTTGTTGGGGTTTTCTGCCTTATAATTGAGCATATTTTTGCATCACTCATGTAAATCCCTCTTCCTATACAGCTCGGTCATGAGGAAAAAAAGTGAGTTTGCAGCTACCAAACTCTAAGTGGAGTAGAGCCTGTAGAATGGAATGCAGTTTCTTTTTGCAAGGACGGTGTCATTTGTTGTCCTGTAATGGAGAAAAGCAGTTTTCAATGCTTTGAGACTGAAGATGATAAAAATAGCCACCTAACATATGTTAATACAAGAGGGCAAAGCAGGTGTGATTTCTCCCACTAAACATCCTAACATGGGAGGCTGAGAGAGGTATATTCTTGTGTGTGTGATGCCCACCTAAGCTCACAGTGAACTTTGCGAATTCGAGGACAATCTGGGCTATAGAGTTGGACTCTTCTCAACAAACAAATAAACAAACAAACAGGCATTAACTAACAAACTAAATTTGTTTAAGTATAATACATGAAATCAGTGGGCAAAATTTTGGTTCAGTGACAGAGGCAGAGGCTCACCCCTCAGAACACATTAAGACAACAGCCACATCTCACAGATTGCTACCCTGTGAATTTGTCTAATAAGTTATTACAACGTGTGTGGAGCAGATGGCTAGTGTGCTCCAGGAAAAATTGATGGATGGGATATGATGTCATCAGTGAGATGTCAAGGTTCACAAGGTACTTGACCTCCAAGAATAAGTCCTAACTGGTTAGAATTCTAAATAGTGAACTCTAGTGACACTAGCTAAATGGGAAATATGTGCAATTTGTATTTCTTTATGGTGGTGTTTACCCCCTTCACTGAACTCCACATAATGGGATTTTTTTTTCCCTGAAGACTCAGAGATTTGGTTGGAGGGTTGCACCCTGTAACCTTATGAGGATTTCAAATACAAATCCACACATCGAAACTTTAACAAAATCACAGCAAATGTTATTTATAAAGTCAGGTTCAGAGCTTTGCCTCGTTTAAATGTATATATGCAGAAAGAACTTAGTTAAGACATCCCATTAATTTTAACATGTTATCACAAAATAGCAAAGTGCTGACTCCGTGAAAATATTCAGTGCATAAAATTAAACTTTTATATTTTCATTAAAATATGTTTCTATATATACACGCCTAAAAAAGCTGTCTGGTGTTGTCTTTATATTTTAATTATGACTTGATTTGCACTTACAGGTGAGAAACCTAAACACATTAACATTTTTATTTCAATATTATCATTTTAAAATTTCAAATGAGCTTAGACGCTATTCACTATCACCTATAAGTTGTTATCTCAGAATTTACATGACCTTGGCAAATGTATTATGGAAAAATATCAGAGCAAGAATCATTACAGATATGGGGAGTCAAAGGAAATGTAGGCACAGTATGACAATCAGGTATGTACATTGTGTGAAATTGAATACAAAAAAATACTAGCCATTTTAATTGTTTCATGGAAGAAAGTTAACTGATTAGAAGTCACGTCCAAAAAGAAAACATGATAAATGTATTCAGGAAATGACTGAACATTTAAAGCATGAACTCACTCTCCTGGATATTCACATCAGATTTGTATACGTGATCTGATAGGAACAATAATGTCTAAAAAGTAAGCAACTGTAAGTGCGGTGGGCTACATTTTAGATTTTCTCATTTTGTAAAACTGAGTTCATTAAGGGGCATTTCTTTTTTAAAAAAAATAAGGTATTTCTTGTGATTGAAGGAGGTGAATAAAAGAGTCATGTATAAATCTATGTAGTACAAAGGATATGTGTGGTTTGTGGCATACATATTATCAAGAAGTAGTTAAGTGCTTGACATAGAAAATTTATTATGAAATACATAATCATACCCTGTCAGCTGTTAAAGGGAACAGACTTTATAGATAAAACAGTAATGAAATTATAAAAGTCATAACTTTATCAAAAAAATAAACTCGAGGCCTAATAACTTCTCCTGTAAGATTATTCACTTGGTATTTTAATGAACTTGTAGTGGCAGAAGAAAGGCAGTATTTTGATTTATCCCATATTCTAACATGTATTCCAAGGTTCAGAAAACTTTTTAAATTATATTACACTAGCATAAGCAGACTTATCCCATAGCTGTAAATGCTGTAACTGTATATTAATCATAGATTACTTTTTGGTAATACAGATTATCAATTTAGTCATCTATTCTGATAGATCAAAGTCTGTATATTTAAGCCACCTGTAAATGATATAATCTTATTCTATTATGTGTTAATATTACCTAGATGATTACCATAATTAAATACTATTCTGTTAATATATATTAAATGATCAAAAGAGTTTATGAAATGTTTTGATGAATTATTCAATTAGCCTTGATATTTCTAATATAAATGAAAAAAAAACACATCTCATACTACACTGGCACTCAGTATTTATCATATGACTGAACTATTTGCAGGGACTGCCTTGGTTTAATCTTATCTCTTTTTTGTCTGAGTCAGATAAAATATTAATACAAGGTAAATGAGTACTCACTGAACTTGCCATATGGCCCCTGCGGAGGGCAAAGGGGCCTGGGCAGCCTCTGGACTTGCCATATGGGCTGAGAGGGAAAAGGTAAGGATTACACAGAAACAAATCTACCATATGGACTAGGTGGAGCACTTGAAACTCTTAATACTTTCTCATGCTGAGATATTTTTCACAAAAGAATACAACACCTATAAATAATATATTATACAAAACATCTTCAAAATGGATCAATTGTTTAGATTTAATATGATGCTTTCAAGCAATGTCCAGAGCATATAAATAATCATGGTTTACTTTGAAATGGCATAGAGGATCATCAATCATTTACCCCTGACATTTTTACATTGCATTTAACATCTGTTCCATAATAGCATGGTACAGTAATACACTTAACATCATATTACACATTGAACCCAAACAAATAAATATAGCACTAAATTGGAGATTCTGAAAGTTTGCCTTGCTTCAACTAATATTTTTGCAAACATTATATTATCTACTCCTTTTATCACTTCAAGCATTTTGTTGTTGTTATTATGTATAGTAGATGAAATGAAGCAAATGGCAAAGGCAATTTTCTTGGTACAATCAAAGCTCATTAATTTGGTTTCTGCTAATATGGAATTTATGATAATTTAGCTTGGGCTTGATAAAGTTTACCTTTGTACTAGATATAAAGAAAAGATTTGCTAAGCCAATTATTAATATAAACAAGATTACAATGAACATGTTTAACCCACTTAAGAGAGCATACTTTTCAAGGATTTTAGCACATTAATTGAATGCAAATACATACTGGTAATAACAAATGAGTCTAATTTAGTCTTTGAATCAGGGTCCTGCAGTACCTGCATTGGAAAGCAGATGGGTCTAATTACTGTATATACTTTTAAATTCTGTGCATATTTCTTTGCGATATCAGTTATTTGAGCATTGATTAAATTCATGCCTAGCTATTTCCAGCCACTTTTATCTCCATGTGTTTTCTGAACTATCTAATAAGTTGTAATTTTTTTGAAGGTGGATAACTTTTTAAATATTTCTAACCTTTAAAGCATTACCCTTCTATTTTCTCCTTTAAGGCATAACAATACTTTTCTTGGTTTCTAAATGAGCATCAAAGGCCTTAGTCCATTCAAACTCACAGTTTGACAATTTGAAATATATTTGAAACTATGTTCCAACCTGTTCCTGCAATTTCCTTTTGTTTGTGTTTATGTATATTGTATGTAAAGTTGTGTGTTCCTGCATGTTTGTGGAAGCGAGCGAACAAATTTGGGAGTTGCTATTCGAATGCTGTCTCTCCAATCCTCTTTTTTGAGACAGCTTCTCTTCCTTGCTTGGAAGTGTGAAGTCTTCTATGCTAGTTGACCAGTGAACCCAAGAATTTGCCTCTCTCCAACATGCCAGAGCTGAAATTACAAAAATGTGTCACCACACCCAGCTTTTTTGTATGGGATTTGGGGACTCAACTTAGGATTTTTGTGCTTGCCTTGCAATAAACTTTCTGTCCAGACCTAAATTTTGTTCTGACCTATTTGCCCAAAGAAAAGCTAATTCATTCACATTTAGAACTTTGCTTTGTTAAGAATTTGACCTCTTTTAATGGATTTAGCTGTTCTCATGGATCCAAGAAAACAAAAGTTAAAATTACAACAATCTTTGCATTTTATTAGCCTACTAGACACAGCATGTAGGCTTCCTTCTGAATGCAGCATCTTCTTTCAAATACAGTAGAGAGTAGTTGGCAATCTTCACTTTGGTAATTTTGATTTATATGATCATTTTTCTCTTGTCTCTAAAGATGGAGACTAGGATTTTCCTTTTTTCATTGAGTTTTTGCTTTATTATGATTGTGTTTGTTAACATATTTTAGAAACCATGGAAAATTATGTTCTGTTCCAAATTCTATGAATCTTTAGTTCGGAGGATTAAGATGCAAATCACATTGGTGGGTATTCAGGATGTAGAAAGGACTATCTTAGGTAGGTTCTGGCAGTACATGGATATTAGATGTAGGCCAGAAGTGACAGGCAAAGAAAGAAATAGAAAATTGGTTCCTTAATGCAAAGGAAATACCTGATCATGAAGACCTGGATTCTCCACTGGTGCCCAAAACAGGAATACTAGGATTGGAAATACAAGAACTTTTTACAGCCATGTGAAAAGGGGATATTGAGCATTCAACTAGACAGTTTATGGCATGAAAGCTTCAATTACAGTGGCAGAAAGAATTCTCTCTGGGAATAGGCAGGAGTCCAATGTGATAAGTAGGACCCAAGGCCAGAGCAAATCAGTTCCAGCGGAAGGACTACAAAGTTATTATTATTATTATTATTATTATTAAAGATTTATTTTATTTTCCTCTTTTAAATTGAAAATAAAAATTTCATGTAATGTATTATGATCACAGTTTCCCTTACCCTAGCTCTCAATGATTACTAGTAAGCTGAATTTACAAGGACTGCATGTCTAGATTTCTATCCACAAAATTCTAGCAATCATTTCTTTTTTTCCCTCCCCATTCCTAACTCTTTCTCTTTTTCCTTATGATCTCTCCAACTTCCTCCTTTCTTTCTTCTTTCCTACTATCCTTCTACTTATCTTTTGTAATTAATGAGCTAACTTCTTTCTATATTTTAAGAGTTTTACAATCTCCAAATAGTCCCTTGGCAGGCACATCCATTTCAACACATGGGCTTTAGCAACCACAATGATTAACAAGATTTCAGATCATATAATTTTCTCACAAACTTTGTATTGTCTCTCCAAATACAAATATATTTCTGATATATCATTCTTCTTTAGAACATTTTTAGTGTCCTGTATCATACTTTCAACTTGTCACAAAAGTTTTAGAATCCTATGCTTTTACTTTGTCTGAAGTAACCAAATAAACTGTTTGTAAAAATAAAATGTGCTCATTTTAGGGTTAATTTGGCTTTATAAAAAGTCACTGATTTAACTTATTATTAAATTCAAGTTGTGAAAATAATTGTGGTAGTGAAGGAAGTAGCAGCTTCCTTACATGTTTCTTGACAAATTTGAAGCTATTGTTATATGAAGTTCTAATTTTTTTCTAATGGAAAATAACATCAATGGGCAATATGAGTTCCTCATGTTTATCACTACAGTACAGGAATAAAGCCTGCATTTTTATTTAATTAGTTAAATATTAAAAACCTACAGTGTTCTTAATTTTTTCTGTCATTGTAAAATTATTATGGAATCTATTTATATGATTCTTATAATTTTCTAATCACAAAAATTCTGGAGTAAAATAGAAGTTATAGACTAAAGGAAAAAAATAGTTGTTCAGCTTCTACATGCTTTTTGTATGTTTTGAATAATTCTATATTAAGGTAGAGAATCGATAAGGAAAGGTGATCTAATTTCTGAAATAACAGCAATATTATTTATTTGTAATAAACTGTAATTATGGTATTTAAAGCATAGTAATAACAGCAAATGTTTAACATACTAAATAGTGGAAATTTCTAATCTCTGCATTAATTTCGACATATTCTGAGCCAAAAAGTTCTATTTTTCTTAAGTCCATCCAATTAATAGCTCAGAAGTACAGTTTTATACATCTGACAACATGATCATTTTTCCTGTATCAGGGAGAATAAATGGTTATAAATTGGAAGGTATTTTCTTAAGCCCAAAAACTTGCATTATGTTTTTATGCTATGAAAGTTGCAAAATCACAGCTGTGCTTCTTGAGAATCCCCTTCTCACCCAGGGAAGAATGCTGACAATGACATAAACATACACTCAACTTTTATATTTCCCTAAATTCGAAAAATTAGTGCTCTCCTTTGCATTTTTATATGGCTGTGTTATAAAGCAGTTAGTTTTAAAGGAAAAAATCATAAACTCTCAATAGGTAAAAGGGTTGTAAGGGTTACTTAATTTAATTTCCTATCAGTTTCCAGGGAATAAGTTCTGTTATATTCCTGACTGGAAGCTTCTAAGGATTTGTGTGGACATTCTGTTATAGCTACTGCACTGGTGTCCAAAAGGAACCAGCAGAATTTTCAGGTTGATGAACACAGTCTTATGTGCATGTGCATACTTGTCTCTTTTCTGAACATTGCAGTCATAAATCAGTGCACTTATTTAGAGAAGTTGAAATTTTTTCAAGAGCTTTAGAATTGTAAATATCACAGGTGATTTTTGTATGCTGAATATGTGTTTCTGGAAAGGAAACTGAAAACACAAATCTATTTCACACCAGAGAAGCAGGAGAACACGTGCAATCTGAAAGTTCAGGTATAAACCAAGCTCATTTAAACATGATAAATGCTCACATAAAAACAGGGACTTAACATATGAAATGATTTGAGAAATTAAAAACACATGATATACTTGGTCAGACAGTAATAAATATATATTACAAATTGTGCATTGTGGAAGTATAAGTGAACAAGATAAGCAGAGTTTGTAGATCTTTCTATTAAACATACTGCAGGATATAAACACGCAACTGAATTTCTTTGATGACAATTTTCAAATCTTTGATCATTTAAAGTAGTAGAGGAAAGGTAGAGTAGTAATTACATGTTATGAATGGGAACTGTTTCCTGTGAATTTCATGATTTCCTTGTTTTTAATAGCTGAGTAGTATTCCATGGTGTAAATATACTACAATTTCTGTATCCATTCCTCTGTTGAGGGACATCTAGGTTGTTTCCAGCTTCTAGCTATTATGAATGCAGCTACTACGAACATGGTTGAGCATATTTCTATAGGCATCAGAAGCAGGAAAGGACAGAGAACAGGACAGAAGCTTGCCACAGAGGGCCTCTGAAAGACTCTACTCATGGAGGATGAGACTCATAACTTTGGGCAGAGTGCAGGGCATCTTAGAAAAGAAGGGGTGGATAGAAAGACCTGGAAAGAACAGGAACTCCTAAAGGAGGCCAACAGACTGAAAAATGCTGAACCCTTGGAGCCCTGAAGAGAATGATACCCCAACCAAGAATGGAGAGGACCTAAAAGTCCGGCTCAGAAATAGCCCATAGACTCAGTCTCCAAGTGCATTCCTAGTAAGGGGAGCAGGGATTTTCTGTTAGTGGCAGACTCTGATCATCTCCCCCTGGGAGGTTCAGCCTTGCCAGGTCACAGAGGAAGACAATGCAATCAGTCCTGATGAGATCTGATAGGCTAGGATCAAATAGAAGGGGAGGAGGACCTCCTCTATCAGTGGCCTAGGGGAGGGGCATAGTGGGAGAAGAGAGAGGGAGGGTGAGATAGGGAGGAGACAAGGGAGGGGGGCACAGAGAGGATGCAAATTGAATAAATTGTAATAAAAGATAATTAAAAATATAAAAATATTTAAAAACGAAATATTTTTTAGTTCCTATAACTTGTATTTCATCATTATGCTTAGCAAATAAATAAGCTGAGTTGCATCACTTATTTTCGTTAGATCAAGTCAATGAGCAGCATCCTAGCAGCCTGTTGGGATCAGAGCAAAGCTCTGACCAAGAACAATGGCAACCCTTGCTGCTAGGATAGTGCACCCTGGAGGCAGCCAGAGAAGGAATGGGCTCTAAAACTATGAGAATGATTTATAAACCCAAGTGCAGTCCCCATAGTGTAAAATAAGGGAAGTAGGACAGAATAAGTCAATTCAGAAAACACTAAATTGTTTCCCTCTTCTTCCATGAGGTATAGCATTCTGCCCAACGTTTGGCTATGAGTCTCAGTATCTCCTTTGATACCTCGGTTGGGAGAGTCTTTTAGAGGTCCTTTATGGAAGGCTCCTATCGCCTTCCTTGTTTTCTTCTACTTCTGATGCCTATCCTGTTTGCCCTTCTGAATGAGGATTAATCAATATTTCTACAGTCCTCCTTGTTGTTTAGCTTCTTTAGGACTATAGATTTTTGTATGTTTATCTTGGAAGGGACAGGAGCGTCACAAGGAGAACAACAGAGCAAAAATACCAGAGCCCATTGGGGCCGGCAGAGACCAATACTCTAACTAGACCATGCACGGAGAGGATCTAGAACCGCTGTTCAAAGGAAGCCCATTGGCTGCTCAGTTTCCAAGTGTGTTTCCTAGTAATGGGTACAGGGGCTGTCTCTGACTTTCTGAACTCAGTGGCTGGCTCTTTGACTGCTTCTCCCTGATGGAGGAGCAGCATTGCCAGGCCACAGAGGAGGAGGATGCAGCCAGCCTTGATGAGCCCCGGTAAGCTATGGTCAAATAGAAAGGGAGGAGGTCCTCTCCTATCAGGGGACTAGGAAAAGGGCATAGGGGGAGAAGAGGAAGGGAAGGTTTGACTGGGAGGAGATGAGGGAGGGGGCTGCAGCAGGGAAACAAATTGAATAAATTCTAGTAAATAAATATATAAATTAAATTAAATTTAAAAAACATTAAATTGTAACAAACACAGAAGATACAGAATTGTGACAATTTGCAGGCTTTGATTTAAGTCAACAGAAGAGGGAAAGACATGCACCTTCCATTCATCATATCACAAGTATGTATCAATTAAGAAGTAGTACTTTTAAGGAAAAATATTCTTCCTAAGAGAGACTAAGGCCTGTTGGGAACAGTTGGCAATTAGCAAAATTATACAGAAAGAAATGTTAAGTGACAACGTATTCATAGGCTACTTTTGGGGGACTGTTGGCACTATGCAAAACTGCACAGACAGAAATGTTCAGTGACAGCATCTTCATAAACTACTTCCTGCTGGCGTTGCTAAGTCTATCACTGCTGGACTGCAAGAGATGCTACTGGAAGAGATAAGGTAGCTGGAAGACAGAAGGCTCATGTGTAAGTGGAAGTAGTCAATCTGAAGGAATCCGGGCTGTTTAGGATGACCACTAATTGAGTTTAAGGAGTAAATTAAGACTTCAGTCTAAATGAAGAGTTGACAGATTTTTACTATAAGAAACTTTTGAAAAAAAAAAAACAGAGAAACTTTTGTATATATAGTATACATGTGTAATATGCATGTGCATATAACTAATATATTTCAATAACCTGTACATAACTTTTATTTTTACTTCAGAGATAAGAACATGAGCTCTGGAAGAGAGCTATCTGTAGCCCAAATTCAGGCTACTATCTTCATAACAAAGTTAGCTTTACAAGTTAATTGCTTTTTATCTGTATGTTCTCATATGTAAAATGAGTATAATAAAAGGCACACTCCTTTCAGAATTGTGGTGAGAGTTTCATGAGTCAGTGATGCTATGTTTTAGATAGACGAGGTGCTTAATGTGGATTAGGTGTTTAGTGATGAAGATGATCTTCATATCAATCTCTAAAAGAAGAATGTGTTAGTAGAACTTATACTGCATAATATAATTTATCAGTTCACTGGTTACTCGCAGAAATTTAAAGTATTCATAAAATTAGAACAGGGTAATGACTACTATATTCTTTTATGTTATTCAGCCTTCACAAAAACTGTGTTAAAAATTATATATTTTTTATGTTTTTCACCCAGTTTTTCTTCTTCCCTCAAAATATGAAGAGAATCATAAATGAATTTGATCATGATAATTTATTTTCTTTTTTATTAATTTTTTCTGTATTAATCACAGTGTATTCGTTTTGTATCCCAACTGTAGTCCCCTCCCTCAATCTCTCCAAATCCCACCCACCCTCCATCATCTCCTTCTATGCCCCTCTCCAAGTCCACTGATAGAGGAGGTCCTTCTCCCTTTCCATCTGACCCTAGCCTATCAGGTCTCATCAGAACTGGCTGCATTGTCCTCCTCTGTGGCCTGGCAAGGCTGGTCCCCCTTCAGTGAGAGGTGATCAAAGAGCTAGGGTACCCACTTGGTTACTGAGGTGCCATGGGCTACATCTGAGTAGGTTCTGTTGCTCTCCCTGTAGATTTCCTGTCCTCTCCAGGTCTTAACTATCTCCCCCCTTCTTTTCTAAGATTCTCTGCACTCTCCCCAAAGTTTGGCTCTGAGTCTCAGCATCAGTTTTGATATACTGCTGAGTATTGTCTTTCAGAGACCCTCTGTGGTAGGCTCTTGTCCTGCTTCCTGTTTTCTCCTTCTTCCAATGTCCATCCAGTTTGCCTTTCTGAGTGAGGATTGATCATCTTACCCAGGGTCCTCCTTCCTGCTTAACTACTGAAGGTGTTCAGATTTTAGTATGTTTATCCTATATTATATGTCTATCTGTATATTTTGTGTATGCTCTTTAAAGATAGGCACATTTTCCTTCAAATCACGTGATCAAAATTTATCCTAAAATGCTATCCCATTTTAAATGACCTTTTTCGAAAAATTTACCAACTTATGTATTGTATATACCTATTAATCTGTTTTCACAAATGTACATATTTTTGTGCCTTTCAAAACTTCTTTTTTGAAGGGGGAGTTAGTAAGACTTGATTAGGACAAGAGCTCCACAAAGACCAAATAGATCAGGGCACAGGGGTCTTTTATGAGACTGTTTCTCTAACCAAGGACCATGTATGGATATAACCTTAGAACCCCTGTTTGGATATAGCCCATAGTAGCTCAGTATCCAACTGGGTACTCTAGTAAGGGGAACAGGGACTATTTCTGTCATGAACTCAATGGCTAGCTCTTTGACCCTCCTCCCCAACCCTCCGAGGGAGGAGTAGCCTTGCTAGACCCCAGAAGAGGACATTGCAGCCAGTCCTGAAGAGACCTGATAAGTTAGGGCCAGATGGAAGGGGAAGAGGTCCTCCCCTAGCAGTGGACTTGGAAAGGGGCAGGGAGGAGATGAGGAAGAGATGGGGAGAGTGGGAGGGAATGAGGGAGGGGGCTATGGCTAGGATGCAAAGTACATAACCTGTGATTAATATAAAAATAAATAAATTTTAAAAAACTTTTCTTCGAACTTCTTATTCATTGACAACACAGCTTTAAAGAAAAACAAACGAGTATACATAAACTTGTACTTTAATAAACACTAAACAGTTATCTATAAACTTATACTTAAAAACGTTTTTGAACAATCCCTGAGTAGGCATATTTCATATGAAAAGTAAATAATTGATTGTAGAGATTTCCATCTCACACTTTTTATAATTCCCTGGTAACTTCAGTCAAAAACCCCATGGGAAAATCAGATTTTAAATAATCCACTATTCAGAACTACTTTTTATTTCTGAATACAAAGGGAACTTTTTCTGAAGTGTTCTGTTATTCACTAAGAAATGGGATTCACTTTTTCCTGGAAGACTCATAAATGAATTAGAAGGGAACAAAGGTGATGAGAAGTGAACAGGATGGCGAACCATGGAGCTCTGCCGTTGCCCAGGCTTTCTCTTCATTTTTATCTTACTTGTAAAGTAATATTAATTTTGAAAAGCCTTGGACTTATGTGACAACCCCTCCTCACTCCTCATCAAACATTTCTGAAGCACAGTTCAGAAACTCACTTTTGGCAGATGTAAATTTAAGTAAATTGGCCAAGGTCACAGCACAATAAGGTAGAGTTATCAAGGGAATGCAGTTTCCTGCTTCCCACCATCCACGAAATTAGAGTAGCTCCACCCAGAAAAATGAAAGCTTTTGTTTTTTTCTTTTCTTTCCGAAATCATAAAGTACGATTTAGAAATTGTTTTGATCATTAATTCAGGCTTGCACAAATGGTCTTTCAAAGCTAGAGAACAATTTATGTTTACCTTAGTCAACTGCTACAACTGTCCTTACTACAGTCCATACAACCTGTTTTCAAAGGCAAGCCAGTATCAGTTAGAGCTGAACCATAAGATTTGTTCTTTGTGTAGTATGACATGATGAAGAAGCTATCTGTTGGAAAAAAAAACTAGTTCAGTTCCCATGGTCAAGCATACAGTGTAAAGTAGCCTGTTAAAGTACACAGAAATAGAAAATTAGATCAGAAGTGATGTTTTACTGTGAGGTCTTCTTTGAGCCCTATAAAATGAGAAAGAAGTAACCTTGTTCTATTTCTGCATCCTGGAAAAAAAAAAGCCTCATAGCAGGCACATCACCTTTAATTAGGTTTCTGCTTTGGGGAAGCATTTTACCAGCCCCCTTTCATTTATTTTTAATGATGTTATCACTAACAGGCAAACAGTCCCTTAATAAAACAAAAACAGTTTCTATATAAAGCCTGGTGTACATGTCCTGAGTCAGTCATCTAAAAACAAATGTTATGATTGTTTCCCTTGTGCTCTTAGAACCCTTAATGGCCCTACTGTGCAGATATACAAAGCATTAACCCAGGAAATAGAACAGTGTCTGTTGTGCAGCCTTCAATAAATGCTTTCCCATACTCACTTGCAGCATCAGCAGTAAGGTTAAGTCTGTGGGATCATGGAAGAGACAGGAAGGTCAATTAAACGGGATCTTCTCAGCAAACCCTATGCCAGCTCTTTCATAATCATTCACAACTCACTACTTTATGAAGCAAGACAGGGTGAAAGCAATCCCAAATGTTTATGAGGTAAATCAGTGTATATGTGTTTAATGCTTGAAATTCCTAGTTGTGAGGGCAATAAACTTGCATGCACAAGGATCTACCTGCAAAAATAAGTTTTAGCTCCTGGAATTATTTTGCTATTCAACTCAAGTTTTTAAATATATGTGTACAGCCTGACTTTTGTACACAAATAACAGAAATGTAAATGTACAATACATAGAAAGTCAAATATTTTAGAACAAAGGTAGACAATATGCTTTCCAGTTAAAATTCCATTGAAATACAATTTATTCAGTTTATCGGAGACCCAGAATTCTCTGAGCAGTCAACCCTGCAAAGTATACTTATATGACCTTTCACACTCTTGCTTCAACAAAAATTCACTGCTGAGCTCTCACCATGAAGATTTTTGTTTTATTCTTCTATCCTGTCTCAATTCATGCCAGCCCAAAATAATATCTTATTTTCTTAAATAAACAGAGTGTCACATGAATCAGTCCTTTGTCAAATAATCTGGTTAAGATTATAATTTGAGATATATATATAATACATAATTATATATATGGATATCAAATTATCTAACTAGTACTTTATTTTAGCCCATGATTCTATTAGTGAAATTGTCCTCTAAAAAAAAAACACATAACTTTCCAATAGAGGGTATTTTAATTTTACTATTATGTATGCAAAATCACTTCCATGCAAAAGGGGAAACATTTCTTATTTCTGCATTATAAAGTCTTCCAGATCTGCCGCTCTTTATTTCATTCACATGTATTGTCAACAAAAATTAAAAAGGCCTGGTTTATGTGGCCCTTCTGAGATTACAAATATACTTTCTCCTTGTCTAAGTAATGACCCCTAACATTTAAGCACATTTAAAGAACAGAACAAATCTATCTAAAAGTGAAGAACCATTTTGGAGATAATAGTTGCATAGAATAAACTGCAATAAATCTAAGTTAAATTGGAAAAAACTGTATCCTTGATGAAGTTTTAAACACACTTCAATAATATCTATAAATATATTTTCTATAATCTATAAATATATTTTCTATAATCTATAAATAGATTATAAATATCTATAAATATAAATAAATATCTATAAATATTATTTTCTTTTTTACATTATTTTTGTGGGTGCATTTATATGTGTGTATGTGTGTGTATAGGTGCACATCTGTGTATATTAAGGCCATGGGTTAAACTTGTCTATCATTCCTTAGCTGCTGTCTAACTTCTTTTTGGAGACAGCCAGCTGTCCTGGCCTACAACTCACCATGTAGACTGAGCTAGCCAGCTCATGGGTCCTAAAGTCAGTTCTTTTGTCTCTTCCTCCCAGCACTAGGATAACAGGCATGTGCTAGCACAAACCACATTTTATGTAGATTCTGAGAATTAAACTCAGGTCCTTCTCTTTGCAAAGGAAGCATTTCACCACTTGGGCTATCTCCCTGGCTGTCCTTATTCATTTCTCCAAATGTGGGCTCCCAAGTTCTCAATACTACTTAAAATCTATTCATAATGCTGCATGGTGATTTTTTATGCTGTCCTCACTCAGTCTGTGCCCATGAACTCTGTCAACATAATGCATCTTTATCACAGGTTTATCACTAGACAGAAGATAGATACTACAGGCAAATGATGGAAAGATGACATTTCTTTATGTTGCATGAAAATGAGTTTATAAAAGGAAATTCATGAAAGATTTTATTTTTCCACATTCACACTAATGTGTTTTATATTTTACAATGAATTTTTTGCAAGTATGTTCTAATCAGATTAAAGTATAATCCTTTGAATTTAAGCTAATCCCTGTTATACATTAGCCAAATGCACTTCATATGATATAAGATGGTTTTCATCACTAAAAAAAAAAAAAAAAATTGTTAGCATCAAGCCCAGAATTCACTTTCTGGTTCTAACAATGTTTGTTCTTTATTGAATTTAGCTATATCATATATAGGATTATGAACTCTTTTAATTGAAAAAATTCTAGGATGGTACTGGAGAATTGGCATAATGCTTAAAAATGATTTGCTTTTGGAGAAGACCTGTTTCCATTCTCAGCACTAATACTGGGCAGCCTCTTACAGCTCCAGCACTTGGAAATCTGACATGCTCCTGACCTAGGCTTTATGTCTGGGCATAATTCTCAATTATTTATCTGAGTATTGTGTTATATTTTTAGGTTATCCATGCTCCCATTTTAGGTCAGTAGTACTACTGAGGAAATCGGTTTCTGGTAGAAATTTATTGAAACAACCAAAGAGAAGTTTATATTTTTATAAAAATGTATTCACTTCTAAATGGAAATTACTGTATTTTCTATAATATTTTTCAGCAATTTCTTTACCAATATAGTAATAGTTTTCATGCAAATTCCCCTTCTTTAGCTTGGAACTGGCAGTTTAATAATAATAATAAAAGCCATTACCAAGCAACGAGCATACACATACACACATAAACACATACACACACACACACACACACACACACACACACACACACACACACTTGAGAGAATGTGTAATTCAGACCCAAAGGGACTGGCTATGAAAATAACAACTGAGTTACATTTTATTAACAGGAAAGAAAACATTTTAAGAGCAGAGGGCCATTATTTTTTTTAAACAACATTGTTCCTTAGGATATCCTGCTAAATTGTTATGTGTGATAAGATTGAAGAGGAAAGAGGCTTGTCTTTCAGATACATCAATCTTCCTGATGGTCTCTCAGTAAAAAGTGTCTTAAAGTGTGAGCAGAATTCTGAATTCAGGTGATAAGGAAAGCCGAAATACAATGTTTTCATCCTTTATTGTATAACTGAAATGTTTTTCTTTTCCATTTGTACTTTCAATTTCTATTATCCCGATTAAATGATGAGAAAATTGTCTGCATATTTATCGTGTAATTACTCACATTTCAATCAGAAATTTTTCTGAGCATTAAAATCAAATTACTTGTTAAACTGTAGCGTGTGCCCTTCCATTTTCCAATAATGCTTAAAAGTGAACAATCTCTTTTAAAAATTGAAATATAACAACCTAATAGGTCACTTCACAAGACAGCTTCATCTAGCACGTGTTGGGTATCAGCATCACCTAAGAATAGTGCCAATATTTTAGTGCCTGCCTTTGGCTACATCACCCCTTCTTCACAGTGTGCCTGTGCATGTCTTTTCCTTTTCCAAATCTCTCTCTGCCTTTTATCCCGGGTATGCATGCCATTGGATTTTGGTCAATCTTAACAGAGTAATCTCATCTGAAGTTTGTGCGACACAACTGTGTCTCACAGATGTATCTGTGGAAAAAAAAACTTTTCAAATAAAATAACATTAAAAATATGGGCACATGCTTTTTTCTCTACATAAGACAGCTTTCATTTATTTTTGTTTTGTTTTCCTTTCATTGAAAATAGATTTTTTTCATACAATATATCCTGATTCCAGTTTCCCCTCCCACAGCTCCTCTGAGATCCTCCCCACTTCCCCTCTCAACCAAATCCATACCCTTTATGTTTCTCATTAGAAAAAGCACAAACATCTAAAGAAAAACAATGAAATTAAAAAAAAAAAACAGACTGGGATAGGAAAAAACAAACAAACAGCAAAGAGAAGAAAAAGAGTCAAAGAAAAAGCACAAACTGGACACACAAACTGGAATCTATGGAATATAAAAACATACACACTGGACCTGAAGGGTTAAAAAAACAAAACAAAACACTGAAAAACTCGTTTGTGTTGGCCATCTACTGCTAAACATGGAGAACTTGGGCCTACCCTTAACGGTGGTTTGTGTTCCCAGTGAGATTCCACCGGAGATAACTAATTTTTCATTTGTGAATGGTGACCAAATGAAGATAACTTTGGGATGGGAGCTTGTGTCCACTTCTCCTCTGAGAACCGGGAACCCATCTGGGTTAGACCTGTACAGGCTCTGTGTGTGCTGTTACAGCCCCTGTGTGAGTTCACATGTGTGTCAGTTGTCCTGTGTTTAGGAGGTCTTGTTCCCTTGGTGTTCTCCATCCTCACTGGCTCTTTTGATGATCACCATTCAAATCACTAAAGGAATAAAAAAGGATCTCTTGGGGGAGGACATTGCAGCCAGCCCTGAGGAGACAAGATGATCTGGGGTCAGATGGAAGGGGAGGAGATCCTCCCCCGTTGGTGGACTTGGAGGGGGCAGGGAGGAGATGAGGGGGGGTTGGGGAGGGTGGGAGGGAGTGAGGGAGGGGGCTACACATGGGATGCAAAAAACCTAACCTGTGATTGATATAAAAATAAATAAATTTATTTTAAAAAAAGGATCTCTTACACAGTTCTTGTAATTTCTAATCATTTATAATCAGATACTAAGACCAGTTGGCAAATGAAATAATGTCCCCCACATCACAAAATCTGTCCAGACAATTGTCATTTAAACACAATCTCTAAAACCCTTTGCAGGCATTTCAAGTGCAAGTCAGATCTGTGAATGTGTGCTCCTTTTCTCTTCACACTTTGAAGTTAATAGAGATCACGTAATGCCCAGACTACCATATTTTTTGGAATAAAACATTTTCTTTAATCTCCCAAGAATATTTCAGGTATCAAAGGTCACTTTTATTTAAAAAGGAAGAAACATGGCCTTAATCTTACAAACTATGCAGGAGAAGTAAAGTAGACTTTTATGGTGGTGATTACTGTGAGGTGACAGTGTTTTCTCAGATACTAGCATCTTGAGACCCAAATGAGTATTTTTAGTTTATTTGATCTTTGAGTACTTGCCTTATATTTCCTTTTTTACAAGTGTGTATTGAACTTTAAAAACTATTTTTCTTTCTATTTTAAGTCATTCAGTCCTAAATTTATAGCAAATGATAATCAATTCTTACATGTAAGACTAGGTAAGATGTTAGAAACAATGTTATCACAAACATGTTTGCACATATTCTCAAAAGAATTTTAAGCGTTGGCTGGGATAACGGTGGGTAATTAACTTACAATAGGATGTAAAGTGCTTCACACTCTAATAACTAGTTAATTATCACCTAGAATTGGTCACTCTAGTCTATATGACTTTTATATTGCTTTTACCTGTACCTTTTTCATCCACCTTTAATATCTTGTGCATTGTTTCAATAGTTAACGGCACATGAATGTAGGCATGGTGGTCATTCAATGATTTGTCTCTCAACTGCCAAGCATAGTCATGCACAAATACATTGAAATTATAACAATAATTATGGGTGATAAAAGAGATGATCAAATGTATGTATAAATACATTTGGCTCTCATGTTCTGTGTAGTCTTTCCAAATTATGAAATCATAGACACAAAGATGACAGGATGCTCAGGTGGTCATCAGGCTCTATGCCTTTGTTCAAAAGACAAGCAACCACGATCTCCATAATATATTAAGGAAGACATTCTTACCATGTGACAGCTAAGGTGGCACTGATAAAAACAAAACAAAACAAAACAAAACATTTTGTCCTCTTTTCTTTAAAGAATGACTCATGCACCCAGCTGTTCAACAAGTGCCTTTTCAGAGCTATTATGAGAAAACACTAGCAGCCTTGGTCTAGAAAAGTAATTTATGACAGCTAAATAAAGTGTCCAAAATTACCTTGCTGATAGTAGCCATGCTACAGCCCTACCCAAGCCCTAAAGCTTTTCTCTACCCTAAGTGAAAGCTGTGATAGCAGCATCCTGAGTCCAGGCTTAGTTGGTTACTGTCTCTTCTTCTGGGACATGCTGCTTGAGATCGTCAGTCAGTGAGTTAACAGAGGCAGTGGAAGGAAAAATTGAAGAAGAGTGAGTGCGACAGGAACGAAGCCAATAGGACATCTTCCGTCTCTTACATCCTTCCCCAACCTTCTTCCTGTTTGATTCACTGACTAAAAGTCTGGAAGGCGGAGGGATATGACTTATCATGTTCTAACACTGGTGAGAACAATAGCTGTGGTACCTTCTTTAATGTTTCTGCCCTAGAGAGAGATGCCTGGAAAATGTGTTCTGTGATAAGGTATTGAATGTCAAACAAAAGAAAGACTGAGTACAATAGAATCACCTTATAAGCAAATTCAAGTATGCTGAAAATTTTAGCCATTTGTACAATTAAGAGATACTACCATGAGTAAGCAAATACATTGTGATGATTAATTTCCCTACGGTGAAAATATTTTAAAAAGGAGATTACTATTCTGAGTAAAGCTTTCTCTGTGATTAAGTCATTGTTTCAATTTCACTGGAAAGTTTAAATGGAATGAAAAGTTTTCAGAATAAAATGGAAGCATACTTGTGTTTGGACATTACATGGCTTAAATGTTGAAGAATGTGGAGTCAATGAAATAATAATTTACCTGAGAAGATTAATATGATTTCCGTTTTTATTATTTTAATTATTTTTCTCCAGTTCCTTTTTTATGTGTAGAAGCTTTAGATGTTTTTTAAATTAGAGTTTTATCTAATGAGAATGATTATATTAATTGTAATTTAGAAACATATCTTGTGTGTATTCTTCCCATTTAGATATTTAAAAAAAGAAACAAAATTTCCAAAACAGAGGTTTCACTTGTAGATTCTTTGTTAAGCTTATTAAGACTACATTTGGATGAACCATCAACATAAAGGAAGGGTTAATTGGGAAAGAAACATCCTGACATACAAAACATTTCTCTTATATAAAGCTTTAGAAATACTCTATTGTCAATCCAAAGAGAAGAAACTAAAATGAGATAATTGGGAAGGTGCCCATAAAGTCAGCCGGAATATATTATCACAACTATATATGAGATAATATTTGTTTTAAAAAGATTCTATGGCACTGTAAACTCAGTCTCATTAGAGACTGCATTTAAAAGGCTTATAAAGTTACTCATTAATGTTATCTTGTTGTATCTCCACAGCTTTTTCATTAAAGAAAATTCAGCAGAAAGCATTTTCTCCTGATAGCAGGAACCAATTTGCAATAAATGTTCTGGAAACCACTAGGGAAGCCATTACTGAGGTCTAATAAAAACAGACAAGCGTAACTTGTTCTATATTTTTGTTTCAATCACATACAGATGAGACCCCGCTTTCTACACCAACCGCAAGAGACAGCATGGACAAACTTTCTCTAACTGGGCATGGACAACCACTCCCCCCAGGCTTCCCATCTCCTTTTCTGTTTCCTGATGGCCTGTCTTCAATAGAGACCCTTCTCACTAACATACAGGTAGGTCTCTTTTTATTGTAAAAGAAAGAAGCGTGAAAAACACACAAAGATGAATTATTTTTCTAAAATACAACCTATTTTAAATAATTATCTTAAGAGACTAGCTGACCTATGGTATTACAAAATTAAATTTTAACTTTCTACACTAATTGAAATTTTGTAGAAATATGCTACAGATAATTTATATTGTTCTATATTAAGAATAGGCAAAACTGATGTGAGCCTTTATGAAAAGCATTCCCAGAAATGCTCTCTTTATTTCCAAATAATGGAACCAATTTAAGTGTATAAATTTGTCTGGCTTACCAAATGACAGCATTCGAGTTCTAATAAATATTTAGATGTTTTTAAACTTCTGGCCTTCCAGTGAGGAAATGATATGTTTAGTCATTTTAAATATGTCTAATATAGAAGAATCCTAAATAATCTCTTCTCCCATAAATAAGTTTGCTTCAGATAGTAGGGACTCTTCAAAGAATAGACTTCAAAAAGCTATAGAAAAGTTTCCACGGATTTCCTATGTGGTCCTCAGGATGTATATTTTACGTACACTACATTATGAATCAAAAATGCTTAGAGTTAACAATAACATAGTGCAGGGAGCCAAGATAATAAAAGTGTTTGGGATAGAAGAAAGCATAGTTTTCTTGCCATGCCTGAAGAGATCATGTGGGCCCCAGATGGAGCTTCGCCCTCTGTTTCCCCATCTTGGAAGGGTCTGGAAGAAGACTAGAGATACAGATGCTGCTAGTACAGCACTCAATCCTCGGTTATATTTTTTTAAACACATTTCCTACCATATTAAACATTGCTCCAGTAGAAATGTAATTAATTTTATTTACCTCTCCAAGGACATAACAGAAGGCCTTTAATGTAACATATCTGTTCATCTGTTAATGTGGCATTTTTAATATGAATGTAATTAGAACTGGTAGAACTGTATTCAACATTAAGGTTTTATATTTTAGTAATTGAAAGAAGTCATCAGTCCAGTCTCATTTCAATCATGGCCAAATTACTGATTATATCCAAAAGTAAACATAAGTTATTTTCCCTGAAATTTTAACCATATTACAAGGTAAAACATCATACTGAATTTCTCTCATTAAGAGCAAATTCTTTCTGAAAAGTAAGGAAATGGTATACCTGGTTAAACTGCGGAGATTAAGACTCTACCAAATGTTCAGCCCTAAATGGGATCTCTGTATCATACCTCTTCAATGTGGAAGAGGAGTGAGCATGTTGTATGAGTCAGGGGCAGTTGATGACTATAAGGTAAAAGCATTTTCAGTACACAGTAGGGAAGTTGTGCATATGAATTCACAGCAGACTAGACAACTGCACACAACCTATGCAAGCTCAAGGTAGACAAAAACCTCAGCATATAAAAAGAGAAGGGGGGAGTTCTACCTTTCATTGGGGAACTACATGAAATTAATAGCTGCTGGGATAAGATTCTGATTTCATTAAGGGTACAGACCTGCTAATTAGACAATGCCCCAATGAAGAGCACAAATCCAAATATATATGAGCAGCACAAATTGTAATTGATAGGGGGAAGGAAGGAGGGAGAAAGAGAGAGACAGACAGAGTCAGAGACTCAGAGAGAGAAGAGACAAAGATGTGTAGTTAAGGGGTTATATCTGGGAGGAGTGAGGGTAGAAGTGAATATGATTAAAACATATACAAACCAAGGACCATGCATGGAGAAAACCTAGACCACCTGCTCCAATGTAGCCCATAGGCAGATTGGTCTTCAGGTGGGTCCCTGGTAAGAAGAGCAGGGGCTATCTCTGACATGGACTCAGTGGCCGGCCCTTTGATTACCTCCCCATGTCAAGGTGGCCTACCTAGGCCACAGAGAAAGAGGATCCAGACAGTCCTGATGGGACCTAATAGGCTAGGGTCAGATAGTAAGGTCAGAGGACCTCCCCCATCAGTAGACTAGAGGAGGGACTTAGGGAGAGAAGAAGGAGGGATGGTGGGACTGGGAGGAGATGAAGGAGGGGACTACAGCCAGGATACAAAACAAATCAAAACAAAACAAAACACAAACAAAATCAAAAAACGAAACAAACAACAACAAAACCCAACTTATACAAAATTCTCAAGGAACTAGTAAAGTCAGTAAGGTAGGAGAACAGTTTATTTTACTCTATGTATAATGCGTATTAAGCTACCTTAGAACTTTCTAAGCAGACTAAAGATGATTTGACATGAATTTCAGCACAAAATAATTTCTAGTCTTTTAGAAGAAAGCAGCTTACTCATGTGCGGAATGGTGGCATACCAAGTCTGAGGACTGTGTTGACATTCAGAGATCTAAATCAAATACTGACAGTTGGTTCCTCCACTTTACAGCAAGAATACTTAGTCTAGGCATGATATTCTTACCACTTCAGACTAAGTATTTATTTTAGAAAGGAGAAAAACAAATATCTCTCTCTATCTATATTTTCCTTTTTAATTTATTTTTTATTTATTACAATCTATTCACTTTGTAACCCAGCTGTAGCCCCTCTCTCCTCCCCTCCCAATCCTACTCTCCCTCCTTCTTCTCCTCCCATGTCCCTCCCCCAGTCCACTGATAGTGGAGGTCCTCCTCCCCTTCCTAGTCTATCAGGTCTTATCAGCACTGTCTGCATTGTCTTCCTCTGCGGCTTCTGTTTATTTAACATACTCTAAATCTGGCCTCTTTTTCAAACATAAGTCCAAGGATATATTTTAGAAGAACTAACAGCATGATAATAAGAAAAACTATGTAAATTATTGGGTTTTAAGTTTTATTGATTCAGATCTGGAGTTTGTAAAGTTTGATCATCAATAAAAATCTTTCATTAAAAATTATACTTCTTTACATCGGTCTTACACATATGTATGTATAGACATGGGTGTTACATACCTATGAATAGTTAACATATCCTCATGTATACATGCATGTACATATGCACACATAAAGTAACACAAAACAATCACTAATTTCCAAATGCACATATACAAATATTCTGATAATCATACATACACTGAAATTTTGATGATTTCATATCAGTTTGTCAAACACCATACCTAGATGTTAACTGTTATTTTTGGAACAAATTACCTACTTATGGTAACATCTTAGGTATCATATAGAATGCTTAAATAATCAAGACCCTGGATAATTAGGCATAGAGTATGAATGTGTTTGCTGTCTATATTTTAATTTAGGTAATTACAATCTGCCCACCTCAATGTCATCTGCAGTTTTAAGTCTGAATAAGTGAGCACTCTGCTTTCTGTGCCAAAGCTGTAACGTAGACACGTAGTCAGTTGAAAGCTCTATGGTTACCTTCAAAATAACTTGTTACTGTTAGGATCAATTTCCCCATATCCTTCAAAATATTGTTTAAAACATCATTGTTTTAATTGTAAATGATTTCACAATATAATATTAATTGATGACTTTTAATAATTCTGATTATTACAATAGATGTCTCCTCCACAATGTCATTCTCAAAACTGGTTTTCATAATTGTCATCTCTACAAGTAAGACTTATGGAAAATATTATATTTATGTGTATTACTTGAACACTTATTTCAGAAAATATTTGTATTATTGCTTTGAGATTTTTTATACCTCAAAGAGTTATGGAATTTGCTTTATGTCACTTGAACATTTTACACACTAATAGTGATCATGAAAATATCCAGAGTAAATGACAGTAATGATTTTAAGGAAGAAATAAAATTTCTTTCCATTGTTTTTAGAGCTTGTGGTTTTACATGATATCTTGGTGTAGTCAGTATATAAATGTTTCACTCTATCCTTCTCCTTCAATGATGTCCTTGGATAGGACACTGAGCAGTGTATTGTGAGAAGATGCTTTAGGGTCAAATATTTGTATTTGACACCTTCAATATTGACTGGCAAGAAAGTATTCTCAAATTAGGTTTCTATGCACTGGTTGCCACATTATTTCCATCCTAAATTACAAAAACATTAAGTCTTAAACTGACAGTGTTATTACTTGTTTTTGTGTGTTCACCCTAAAGCCAGTATATGCAGTGAAAAAACAAATTCACAGTAAAATGAATAGAACTGTGGCTAGTGAGAGAACTCAGTGTGTAAGGCCACTTGTGACTTACAAATAGTAGAGAGAGAATATTAATAAGTAAAATATGAAATATAAAAAAGGATGAAGACAATTATGGATGAAGTTATCCTTAAAGATGCTTACAATGAATGATATATGGGAGGAAGTAGATACACTAAGACTTAGGTGCGAAGAGAAATTACAAAACTGGCATTGGCTTCAGTGGAAAAGGGTTCCACCTAACCTAGAACATTCAGGGCCTCATGTTCGAGATTCCTGTGTCACAAAAAATGGCACAACTACATCAGAAATTAACCAGAGCATGAAATCTTAAAAGACATAGTAAAATTGTGAAAGGACAGTACCAGATTTCTTGACTGTGGTTTGATAAGTAAATATAGTACAATTATGGCATGTGAGAAGCAGTTTCCATTTAAGTGTGAGAGGAAATGCAAGGAAACAAATTTCCCTAAGTATCAAGACTGAAAAACTCTCATTATCCATCTTCAAACCTGCATCACAATATCATGCAAATTGTTTTGCTATTTATGCACTGTGAAGGAAATGAGTAGCTTGTTTATTTGCATTATTAATATAAAACTTGTTTAAAACTATCTAGAAAATAACATTCGATTCAAAGCCTGATTGGGTTAAAATTGCATAGATTGGTATTACATGCTTTATTCCTAATAACTATTATGCATCATGATCTGTTTCCTTATCTTTTTGTTCCCATACAATTTTGAAAAAGACTGAGGTGAAAAATATTAAAATATACCTAGGATTCTGAACAATAGTATCTGTGATGATAACAGCAACGATAGTTTCAAATCCTGAACTGTGTCCTCTAAGAGACAGGTATTATTTTCAGTAGCAATAATAGTATGATGTCATACCAGTTAACAAACTTACTGTGCCAATTACAATGGTTCTGTAGATTTTTAAATATTTATATTTATTTGTTTGTTCGTTTGTTTGATATCATGTGGCTGAAGTTCTGATGTAGAGTGTCTTCAGTAATTCTCTTATACCTGAGCCTTGTGGACCTTTCTACTTTTAAGTCTTAATGCTTTGTTAGGCTAAAGAATTGCTTCTAGTCTTCCTCAGCTGGGAAATTTTACTCGTGTTTCTCCATGGCACATTATTCAGTACAAACTTTGCTATGTAGCTTTTAGAAATAAATTGGAATAAAACACAAAGTTAGGATGAAAAAAACTTACTCATTGCTAGAACTGGCGTACCCTGGACTTGACTTTAATATGAGTAGTTCTGAAAGTCCGCTATAGTGCTTTCTGTGTTGTAGATACTGGAGTAACCCTGCCAGAGCCACCCACCAATAAGAATTTGTGTCTGATTACAAACATCATGCTTCACTGGTAAACTAATCTGGACAATCAACCATTGTCTTTCACCATTGCTCTGTCTTAGAGCAAACATCAACTACGTTTCCTTAGTGTTATGAGAGCTAAACACCCACAACTATATTTCCTTCAGTGTTATGAGAACTAAACACCCTTTAGAAAGAAAAAAAAATCATGTTTGAAATCTTCCCCTCTTAACTACAATACAAAATGTTGTCATGGCACTGCGCAGAAACAGCCCTTCCAAGTGATAGCACCTGTTTGCTGTGACCTTCTGCAAACCACCTGCCTGGAAAAGTGGCAGAAATCCGAGAGTATTGTGACTGATAGTTAAAGGCATCTTACCCAGTTGTAAATGTTGTGAACACTGCATACTGTTTGTTTTTCCCAGCCTCAAGCTCCACTGAACTTGACCTGGTATCCTGTATTTATTTATTCATTACTATTGCAGACTTGTCACTGGCAATAACTTACCTTTGCAAATGTGTCAGTTTGGCGCTAGTGCAGACTTTTGTTCACATTGGACTCCAACTGATGTGCATTGATTTAAAGTCAAAATTTTGAGTTCAACTTTATATAACTTGTACTTACGCTCTATTGGGTATAGGATCCTGAAAGCTAATATTTTCAGACATATTCAGAAAAAAATAGGTAATGTAACACCATTGGTTACATTACCAATAACTGTAACAAAAGGAGAGAGTAAATGTTAATGCTCCCAGCAACTTCATTCTTTAAAAACTGATATTAAAATCACACAGATTAGACTTGGAGCTTAAACATTATTCAACATGTTTATTCATAATGATTGTTTCATATTTAAGAACACCAAAATATTGTGTTTTGTCACCCAAGGACAATAATAGTTTAATAGTAATTTATTTTAAACAGCTACTGATAATACAACCAATCAACACATTAAGTGGTGCCAACATTGGCATCTTGCTAAATAATCTCCAGACATTGCACAGAGAGTACATCTTTCAAAGATAAGTCAACAAGAGCAATCAGAGCAGAAAATTAGAATTTGGTATCTTAGAATTAAAATACAGCTAAACTAAAGTTTTAATTGGGGTTATCTGAAAGGGCACTTGATGTAATGATCTCTTTCATTTGTTACTAATTGTTCGTTTCTGATGCAAAAGAAATATATGCAGGAATGCTGCTGATTTCAGTTTTCAAGATGCCATTTCTTTAGAAGCTGTGTTTTTAGTATTAACGAATGAAGGAGGGGGATGGGAAAGCAGCCACATAGAAATCCTTCTTCTGCTTATTTTCTATCATCGAAATTATGACAGAAAGTTCCTGCTCAAATTTAGCACAAAAAATAATTTATGTGTATAGGAAAGGATAATTAATATGGCCTATGACAGTGTTAAGAGTTACAGTGTTCTGCTACACATAGACTCTATTGGGCTTCAAGTCAAGTTGAAGTTGCAATTCCCCAGTCAAAGCATTTACATTGACTCTTAAAAAGGGGCTGATTTTTTGATGACATCCAGCAACTGCATTAAATTCCACCTTCTGTATAATTCCAATGGCAAAGTTCAGACTGGCACATTCACATACCATGACGAAATACTTTATATTTCAAATATAACATTTTGCATTGCTGAATTCATGGTGATAGGATACTTAACTCCAATTTTCAGTCACAACTTTGGATGTAAATAACTTACCTAACAAAGCCCATGGGATATTTTTATATGTATACTAAATAGTAACAAATACCTTTGCCTATACCAACGACTTCCATTACAGTGGAAGAGTGATGATAGAAAAGAGTGAACAGAGATATCTAATAATCTTCCTTAATTATGAATGCAGTGATAATGGGTAAGAAAAGCTAGCAAAATCTACCTGACTGGTATTTCCAGTTGGATGATCAGAGAAGTCCTTTTCCGAATTGTGGCTTTGGGCAAAGGAAAAGTAAAATGAGGGCATAAGACATATAAAGATGTAGAGGGAAAGAGCAAGCATATTTCAGCAGATCAGACAGCTGAACTGAGGAACGCACAGAAGACAGCTTGTACATGGTGTAACCTTGAAAGGGAATGGATAGATGAGCTTGAGAACACTGATAGCCGACCAGGATCACAGAGACCATGTTGGATAGTTCCTTGCAGAACTGATGCTCTTTTCTTTGGTCCATTGATTTCATAGCTTGCTTTCATATGGTTCTCCCTCTCTTTTTAAATTTTAAATAGTCTAGTTAGAACCAATAGAACCTACAGGCCATAAATATTTGTATTCCTAAAATAGTTTAATCGGATCTTTAGAAGTTCTATGCTTTAGTTATAGTATTTATGCTTTTGTGAGTCCGGAACAAATTCTTAGGAATTAAAGAATTTAATAGGTGGAATCCTCTCATTGACAATACATCTAAGCAATGAATGAACTGTTTTGTACCTAAATATGCTCATAATGAATACTTTCTCTGTATAGGGCCTTCTGAAAGTTGCCATAGATAATGCCAGAGCTCAAGAAAAACAGGTCCAACTGGAAAAAACAGAGCTGAAGATGGATTTTTTGAGGGAAAGAGAACTCAGAGAAACACTTGAGAAGCAGCTGGCCATGGAACAGAAGAACAGAGGTATCTGTGAGACTCTGCAGGAGCCCAATGCTTTAAATGAAATATTTCACTGAATAGTACTATCCTATGTTTTGTCATTTAATTTTTGTAACCTTGCCATGACTGAACTTAGAACACCACTTGAATTAGTTTTTCATATTTCTGATAGTTCAAAGTCCACATTCTCTTCTGTTTTCTACCTCAGGGGATTGCATATATCTATTATATCATTGATCATATAATTTCCATTGCTTATAGAGTTTAATGAATTCAAATTATTTAATATAAGAGTGAGATCTGATAAAATGATAGCCATGATGAGGAATGTTGTGTTCACTCACAATTGCCCTTTGAAAACCTCAGGAGTTAAAGCCATAAAGCTAAAATAGAAAAGACTGATTATTCAAGCAAAGCAGGTTTGGTAAGATATTTATCAACTGAAATGGAAGCTTGATGAATATCTGAGCAAATAACTGAAGTTAAGTGTTTGTATAATTTTCCTTCTGAATGCTTCATTTTCACTCAACAAGGTCAAGCACATAAAGTACAGACCAAAATGAATTCTTATTGGATAAAAATAATGGTATTATTGATCTGCAAATTGCTTCTTTTAAAATATTATACTGGTCATCAATAAATAATTTTGAAGGTCACTCACATTTGTATATTATGCATTTATTTGAAGGCTACAACAAATCCCTCCATTGCATCAGCCACATAATTTCACAAGAACTGTAGAAAAGTTTTCTTATTTTTATAAATATCCAGTATAAATTCTTAAACTGTACCCCTTCATGTTTGATGTGGTCATTTAAAGATCATTGCTCTTGTTTCAGGATATTCCAGGTTGTTTCATTAGATATTTTAAACCAATAGTTATCAGGTTTCTGGACTCAGGTTTATTTGAAGAACTGTCAATATAGCACATAACCTAGTTTTAAGTAATATTAATTTGCATAGATTTCAGGACTCAAAGAGTGGTGAACATTGAGGAGAGATATAGTGAATAAGGAAGTTTGAGCAAAGAATCTGTGGAACCATTTTGCATGAAATACTCATGTTTCTATTTTTTTCAACCTTGAAGCAGATTCATACAAGGCAAAATAATAGACCACAGGATTTCTAAAATAAACTGTGTTGACTTGCTAGTCTAGTGAGATTAATCCCTTCAGTTTTATCCCTTTAACCACTAGAGGGCAAAACATTCACAGATCACACCTTGAATCTTCCCTTTAATTAACTTCCAATAGTAAGTTGAAAGTAATAATTATTCATACTTATGCACTATGAATGCATCCTGAAGACATGTATTATACTGCAGGCACCTGGTTCAATTTTGTTTTGTGCAACCGTATAAGAGGAAATTGACTGGCCAATGGCTGGGTGCTGTGTATCCATGTATTAGTAGTCCGATCATGTGCAATTTGCAAACATATTTCAAAACTACTATATCTCATAGAAAAACGTTAAACAACATTTGTAAATAGAAATATAGAAGAACATTAGAATAAAAAAGTATTTTGCTATTAAGTAAAGGAAATTAGCATTAATTTGAGATCAGTGTCAATTATTTCTCATTTAAGAATGTAGTCAATGTCCATTGAGAGCAAAATGGTCTGAAATATATGGTATAAAGAACAATAACTCAGCAGGTTGATGCGCTGCCATCTAAGTGGGGCAAGTGAAGATACAAAAGGGACATGTAGTACTTAGTAACTGAAACTACTATTTACTAGAATTTTTCCCAAGTTTATATTCTGAATAATTAAACAAAATAGTTGCTCTTCATAACAAAAAAATGAATTTTGTCATGTTGACAGTGTCAAACTCCCATAGTGTTCATCACTTATCCAGAAATATAATTTTAAAGAACTTGCATTTTCAAGCACCCTGCTGATTGCTCTCTACTTTATTTATGTGTAGATAGAGTAAAAGCAGTTTAACCCTAAGAATGTACATTTTGACTGTGCATACTGTTATTATTTGTTAATTGACTATAGGCACCAGTGTTGTAATAATTTCATGGGAGAAGATAAATCATAAACAATTTTAGCATCATAGTATAGTTTTTTGCTCAAAAACATGTTATTAGTAGAATATTATAACTTCAAGGGAGATTTTATTTTCACTGTAATGCAAACAAAATGAAATTGGGACATGTTTTCTTGAAATGTTAGAGTGTTACAGATTTGTTAGGAGGGAATCATTCTCAGAAATAATATCATCATCCAAAAAATACTAGTTGTGTATGTTAATAACATTATGTTGTTCCTTATATACATGTAATATTCTACATTTTCTAAAATCAGAAAGGATAATTATTAAAAATATAGTTGATTTGGGGTTTTTTGTTTTGTTTTCAACAGTATTTGGTGTCTCCTGTAACAAGGAGAGACACATGCAAAAAAATGTCCACTCTGCAGTGTGTTCTGTAATGATATGACTCAAAGCAAAGATTAGGCCACAGATCTCATTTTGACAAGCTTCCTGTACCAAGGAACACAAATATTTATTAAAGTCAGCACCCCATTAAATTTATTTCTTCATAGCACAGTCAAGTCATCCTCATAATCATTTAAGGCTAAAATAAAGAATCAAACATATTCCTGGTTATTATTTTAGGTGAAGTTGGGATATGGGACTTCCTACTTATAGCCAGACTCTTCTCTACAAGGAGAAATGAATACAATACGATTACTGACCACTGGTAAATCAGCATCATTACAGATATTCTCAAAAGTAATCTTCAGGTTTCTTTTCCAGCCATAGTCCAAAAGAGGCTAAAGAAGGAAAAGAAAGCAAAGAGAAAACTGCAGGAAGCGCTGGAATTTGAGACAAAACGCCGTGAGCAAGCAGAGCAGACACTGAAACAAGCAGCTTCAGCAGACAGTCTCAGGGTCTTAAATGGTAAGAACATGCACGCTTTTTGCATAATCAACTTTGATTTGTAACGGCGGAAGGACAATGTGGACATGTGCTTGTGATTCTGTATATGTCTAAATCTCATGAGGTATTCAGCAAATGCCGCATTTCACGGGTGCTTCAACCATTTTACTATTTAATCTCATCACCTAGGACCTGGCATTACTTTTCTGTTCAACAAAATCCATTTCTTTAGAAAACTGATAAAAAGTTAATCTAAGAACTCCTACTCCATTCTATTATACAAACAATTACCTTACCTATCTATTCTCTCCTTCTGAAAATTCATATACTTACAGTTTTGTCAAACCTTCCAAAAATGACAAAGATGGTTTACATGGTTTTAAATGTGTATCAAACTAACAGGTAGCTCTTGTTTTAAAAAGACAACAGGAACCAGATGAAATATGTGCCATTCTTACGTCTCTGTGCTTTTAGATTCTCTGACCCCAGAGATAGAAGCTGACCGCGGTGGAGGAAGAGCAGATGCGGAAAGGACAATACAAGGTAGGAATCTGCAGAAGGCTATAAATCTAGATCTTGCTATATGAGTTTTTCCTCAGCTTTAGGCCGCTATTCAAGCATGTAGCCTACCATCTGGGCCACATCAAAACAAGTTCAAACAAGGTCAAGTTCATCTTGCTTGTTTATATGAGTGAATTCATTTTGTGCTGATAGATTTTCTTTAAATTAACAGGTCATTTCTGTTTATATAATGCAATTAAAAAGGAATAATTAATTTTAAACAATGTATGATTTAATCTTGGACACAGTAAATGTCTTTTATTGAGTGTTTGGAGCACAATCTAATTCTGGCAGGCTTTATAACTTCCATTCCACAAAAAGTCGTATGCTATACAAATAGTTTTTATATGTAAACGTGTCTACTCATTTTTGTGACAGTCACTGCAGGGTACACGTCAAAAAGACAAGCTGAATGCTAAGACTAAGAATGATTGTTTTGGTCCTATGTGGATTTTCATGTGTTCTACATACTATAATATACATTTCAATAATGCATATCTACTGAGCAAGATCATCTATAGAATACTAAACAGGTTGTGTTAAACAGCAAGAAAGCTATGAGCCCTTGGATCTGAGCAAGAACAAAATCAGAAAGCTGTGTTTATTTTCCAACACCTATTCTATACAACGAATTCACTATCAGCATGAATACAGAAACAGGAAAAAGAGCATTTGTTTTCTATTCCAAGTGAAGACGATTCTTTGAGGGGAAATCTAAAATGATTAATGGCCATAATCTTGCCAACTGCTTTTGTTTTACATTTTAAGCTCAATCATTTTTTTAGGGCATCATTAGATACTAATTGTGTTACTTACTCAATCATTTCCAAAAGTGTTAGCCTTGGCATAGTGTAAAAGAAGTACACTTGTTTTGTATTATATATGCAATAAATAACAATCCTTTGAAGAAATATTCCTAGGGATATGTTATAATTTTAACTTTCTTTTTTTATTGATGTCATAGTTAATTGGTTTTAAATAGCAAGACTTGGAGAATATGCTATTATGAAATATTTTATTGCATAGAATATTAATGAAATGTATATATTTTAGATACAAAACTCTGCTTGATTTTTTAAAAGAATGTAAATTCAATATATGTATATGCATATATTGCATCATAAAAAAAGAACATACATATTAGAAAGAGTTGCTCTTACCAAAAAGCCAATTTTCATTACCAGACATGAGAGCCTCAGTATGAGTGAAGGCAATATCAGCCCAAGTCTGTTTAAACAAGGGATTGAGCATACACTAGCTTAGATAATGTTAAAACACTCTAAGAAAGCTCAAGACAATCCAGTTTGGTGTGACTTACACAATCTTCAACTGAACATAGGCAAAAATGATAAAGAACACACATCTCTATACATCCATTGTATTCATTGTTACTATTGAGAACTGATGAAGCAGTAGCTTAATTATTTTTATGTTTGTGTTTTTGCA
>CM053745.1:41828963-41846808 GCA_028658305.1 Pachyuromys duprasi | reverse complement strand
CAAATTAATAATTTCTATGATTTACTTATTCTGAATGTTTTTATTTTCTTCTTTTTACTACCAAGAATTAAACCAGCTGATTAACGTAGTAAACATTACCAAGTTGCTTCAAGATTTGAGAAACCAAATGTTTGCATAATAATTTAAAACCCAAGTCTAAACAATTATAAGATTATTTTAAAACTGAAAAACCATCCATTATAGTCCTTCCAATTGTTTTTTCAAAATGCAGTTTTCATTCCTAATTTGTGTGGTAATATTGCGAGTTTTGCTGCATGGTTTTCCAAATTATGAGTTTAAAAAGAAAATTTATGATATGAAAATTTTTATGCCCATCAATTAGTTTCCTCCTCCTCCTTTTTCCTTTTTATTCTTCATTCTCCTTTTTCTTCTACTACTACTTCTGGTCTCAAACATTTTAGACCAGGTTGGCCTGGAACTCACAGAGATCTGCCTGTTTCTGCCTCCTGAATGGCAGTATTAATGACACGCACCATCACACCCAATACCAATTCTTTTTAAAATAGTTACTTCAGCTGTAAGTTTTCTAGTTCAAATTTTTAAAACAATGTCACAAGGAGATTATTATTTCCCCTCTAACTCCACTAAGTAATATTAGGTAAGTTTTTTTCTTCCTTTCTTTTTGCTTTTGAATGTCTTTTCTTTTGTTTTGTTTTAAATCAAGACTCAGGAAGCACATATGGAATGAACAGAAGAAAACTAACCGTGAACTGGAGAAACCAATAGATGATGAGTAGCTTTAGTCAAAATATCTCTAACTGCAAAACAGAAAAGTCTGCAAAGAGAGAGTCCAGGCTCATTCCTCATTTATGAACCAGTCTCTGCCATGCATTTTGGGAGACCGGGGCACCTCCTTCTTCACACGTCAATAACAAACAACCATAACCACAATCATGAATCTAAACCTTCCTTGACTCAGTGTCTCAGCCAAAGTCGCCAAGCTCAGCTGTGGTAATAGGCTCAGCTGCTTTCTTATTCCCAATACAACCAAAACAGAGGTTACTCTCTTCTGAAATAGACTCATCTTAATTGGTAAACAAACAAAAGAAGTGCCACAATGTTTAATCTCCTCATGCATTTTTAAGGCTTTTGCCATAAATAATGCCATGCTTTGCATTGGTGGTAATCACTTAGAGGTTGGCTTCTTAACTACTGCTCAGATGCCAGATAATTACTATCATAGAAGCATCTCAGACTAGACAGTGTCTCACGGTGTATTATATCACCGTTTCCATAAACCAAAAAGGTGAAGTGAAGAAAACAGAACGGTAGAGGAAATATTTTCAAGGAATAAAACTCCTTAATCATTTAACTATTCTTGACTACAGAGGTAAATCTGTTTATAGTGCACAGGGGGAAAAAAATCTGTGCTGCTGACATGGCAAATAACTAACTCAAAATTCATGAGTTTGGTTGAGATTCTAAATGCAGGATGAATATCCAAATATTTAAAAGCAACTTGTTTCAGGATCTGATTTGCATTGCAATTAATCCTTCCATGCTGCACATAGTAACAGACTTCATCTATTATTTCTGTTGAAGTTTGAAAAACTCACTCTACTTTATGTTCTTATCCTGTCTTTTGAACATATATACAGATTCATATAAATATTCAGTACATACTTTTGGAATCAGTCAAAAAATATGCTTCATTCTACGTCCACATTCAAATACATGTCCGTCTATGGGCAAAACAATAACTCAATAGCTTTATTCGTTTAAATCCTGTACCTGCGTCATTCTCTCTCCCTAGCCAAAAACAGCTTTAATGAATTTTGTACATAATATTTAAAATCTCATAGACTTTCTCAAGCCCACTTGCACATGTTTGGCTGCATGAGATTACAATACATGATTATTTTGTTGCCTCACAAGAAAATCAGAGTTCAGTGCACAACCCTGGCTCCTGGGTACTTTCACCTGGTCTAATCTGTCTTCCTTAGTCCGCAATGAGGAAGAGCTGAGGCTAACATTGCCCTCCAGTTTACCTTCATGCCTATGCTCAGCCGCACCTCCTGCCTTTCTATGTTTCTAACATAGTGGAATCATTATTGTTCTTTTCCTGAAACTAAAAGGAAAATACTTCCTTTGTGGCAGACTTACCATTCCTCAAAGTCTCGATTTAAAGTTACTGTGTCCAGGAGTATTTCCCTTTTCTCCCTGTCTCCCACCCCTGAAGTTTCTATTGGGAGCTCAAGACCAGTTTTTCCTGTTAGAGCAGGAGTGCTGTGTTCCTCCGCGAGACCAAGCTGTAGAATGCCAGAGGTGCTGGGCTCAGTTCCCTTCAGCTGGAGCTGCCTTAGACCCCTTACTATCTAGTCTTGTCCCCGATTGTGACCCTGGTGTCTGGTGGAGAACTGGGCATGAGTAAGGCTCACTGCTTATCCCCCAAGGCACCGAATCAGTCACTGATAGACAGGACTACTGTCAGATAGTGTGTATGTGTGACATCCTTCAGGGATTGCTTTCCAGACTTCTTTTGAAAAACCTGATAGGAGGGGGAAAAAACATAACATGATTCTGACAAAGAAAGTCGGACATTAAACATTTTCATGAAATCAATGTTTTCATTTGATGGCCGAATTAACAATTTGTTTTTGTCTTTGTGTTTATTCTTTGTATTTTGACCTCAGATTAAGACTATGTAAATATTTCTTTATATTCAATATTCTAAGTTCATATTTAACTATTCTATAATCACACTTTTGAATAAATGTATTTTTGTTTGTATTTATTAATCACATCCTTTTATTTTTTACTTAAAACTAAGTATTGAATAATACACTACCTACAAATTCTACCATCATGTGCTATAATTGTATCTTACTTTTCACATGTATATGTAGAAATTTTAAAAAACATCTCAAAACTTTTACTTTCCTAATAACAGGTTTTTTTTTCATTTCTTATGCAACCTCTTGCCATTTTAAGGCAAAATAGCTATTTAACATCAATGTAAATATGAGCTGTAGTTCCTCTGACATCTTACTCTATCTGTAAGTTGTACTTACAAAATCTTGACTTCTCTTGAAAGAACATCTCTTTTATTTACATCCAATAGCCATAATCAAAACTACTTGGCTTTTTATTCTCTTTTTGACTGATCTCAGATCACAGAAAACCAAATACTATTCCAATAAAAACACATAAAAGGCTTGCCTTCACATTCACAATCTTTTTTTTTTCAATTTAAAAATACCTTCTTTCTGCTTTCTAGATATTTGAAGATTCATGCTGACTTTTTAAATTATTCATGTATTCAACAAATACATTTTAACACTGATGTTATGCCAAGCACACTCTCATGATGTCGTTGCCTTAGTCTTAGAAAAGGACTTTATAATAGAATGAAGTCCTTTGTTGTACAAAGGAAGAAACTGAGGCTTAGTGAGGGTAGGAAAAGCTTATTAAAGGTGGCCTCAGGAGTTTGCAAGTTAGAACTGCAATGTGTTTCAGTCGTTTGATAGATCACTGTATGTTTTCTCCTGAGTGCTTATGAAGTTGTTAAATGATGTTCTCTTTTTTCCCTTTAAAATAAAGGATTGCATAGGGGTGTGTGTGTGTGTGTGTGTGCATGTGTGTGTGTGTGTGTATGCCTGTGTCTGTAATATGTGTTATAGGTTTTTTTTTTCCTCCCTGCCCAAGTTTCTGGGAATAACAACTCATGAAACTCAAGATAATTATTTACAAATACATAGGCCATATAACCCATTTATACTAATCTACATTCTGCCACATGTCCGGTTACTTGAGCTCAGAAATCATATATTTCTCTTCTTCACATCTTACCAGCTGAATCTTGAATGCCTGTCTCTGTCCCAGAATCCTTTCTGCCTACTGGATATTCCACCTCCTATTTCCTGCCTAATCTACAAACCATCAGGTTGATTATTAATTGGAAATACATCCATATAAACACAAGATAATCTTTCTACAAGTGTGTATGCATGTATGTGTATTGTGTGTATGTTTTATGTGTATATTGTGTGTGTTGTGTATGTGCATGTATGTGTATTGTGTGTATGTTTTATGTGTGTATTGTGTGTATGTATATTTTGTGTGTGAATTTGTGTGTTTGTGTGTTCTTTGATCCAGGATTTCTATGTCATAGGATGATTTGAACTTGTAGTTCTTCAGCCTCATCCTACTGTGTGCTAAGAATACAGGCCTTCTCCTCCATGTTTAGTTTGAACTTGTATGTTTATCAAGTTTTGTTTTACAATAAATGTTCTTGCATGTAGACAATATCCTACTAATACTTTATTTCACTTAAACTTTAGGATATTATATATTTAATAAGCATGTATACATTAGTATTTAAGTGGAATTACAGTGTGCTCGTCAGGTCTTCTAATATGTTCATATTTTAGAGAAACAATTTAAGGTAGTAAATATTTCTTCTGGCTCAAAATTCTAGAGGTTTCTGGCCACCACAGCTGGAGGGCAACACAGGGCAGAGAAGCTGTCTACGAGGAACTTGAGAAGAACGGAGAAAGAATGCCTATCAGGCCAGCTTTCTCTTTTCTCCTCTTGTTTAAATCTATCCAGACTCCCAGCAGCCTGTAGGACTAGTGTCAAAAACATTCAGGGTTGGATATTGTCTTCAGTTATTCTTTGCTGGAAACAGGTACACAAACAAGCATTGGGTACACTGTATTAATCTTCCAGGCATTTTTCAATTTAATCAAATCAACAATTCTGATTAGACTATAAGATTGAGAGTTTATGGAGTTTATGGAGCCATTTCTGCTGTTTTATATAACAGTCAAATCAAAAGGAAAGGCAAAGATAGGAGGGGCTAATTAATCCCTTGATTATTATTCTACCAGGTAGTTGTATTGCTTGGAATTATATTGCATGGAAATTAAGATTTAGAAACCCAATGAAGAACCTCCCTGATATGAATTGAAGCCTGGACTTACGTGTTTCCATTTCAGAATGCCTACTTCTAGCCACATCACTCATTTCAAGTAGCCAGAATGTTGTGAGAAAATTAAAATTGTTACTAATAAACCCAAAATTATTTACTACTAAAAACCAGTTTACAATGCAAAGCATTAATTCCTTTTTTCTTTTGACTCTTTCATTAGATTTTGTACCTCCATTGTGCTTATAGTCATTTTTGCACACTGGGAATATCTCACTCGAAGAAAATAATGTAGCAAAAATTTGAGAAACTATCTTAAATAAAAGATTAATCTTCATCCCCAAAACTCAGCATGTAATAGATTTATAATAAACATAAAACATCACTAATAAATACAATTTCTGCATAGTGTATTGTCCTGGTTACAAATTAACACAAACTACTGTCATCTTTGAAGACATGCTGTGAATTGAAAAAAAATGTCTCCATAAGTCTGGCCTATAAGCAAGCCTGCCACACATTTTCTTGATTAATAATTGATGTGTGGGGCCCAGCCCTCTGTGGGTAAAGCCAACACTGGGCAGTTGGTCTTCAGTTGTGTCAGAATGCAGGCTAAGTAATCCCTGAAAAAGCAAACCAGTAAACCACATTCTTCCAAAGTTTCTGCCTCAATTCCCAATTCTAGGTTCCTTTCTTGGCTTTCCTAGTCCTTCTAGTCACATAATCCAGCATTTGAAAAATCAAATAAACCCATTCTTCGCCAAGTTGCTTTTAATTATGGTGTTTTATCACTGCAATAGACACCCTAACTGATACACAACTCTTTGGTTTCTTATGGAAAGTGTGTTTGAATAGAGGATGTTAAAAGGCAGACTTGAATGTCAAAAGTGCTCAACTGAAGCTTCCCTAAATTTACAACTTTAAAGAGCTTCATGAAGGTGTAAGTCAAAACTGATTGACATATACTTGCTTTCTACAAATTCCTTTTCCTGTACTTGAAAACAAACCTCTGAATTTCATGTGGGAGTGAAGACTGTTGACACATTTCTACAGAACCAGCAGTTCAGATAGGCCAGGATTTCTCTTAGACTTCAGTATCTATTTTACTATTTTTACCTTTTAACAAATCTTAATCTGAAAGTGTTACTGTCAACGTTAAAATGATCAATATAAAGCACTTGGCATCTACTGGAAATCAGTACTCACACAGCTATATTTTACTACTTAATATTGAATTTGATTATTATAAAATAACATATTCACTATAAATGCTGTCAACTGGCAAGCCCTAAAGCTGCTTTTCCTCTAAAATATAACTTAAATTTCCATTTTTTGAAAATTGGTCATTACTTAGCCTGCATTAGAGTTTACAAGAAAATGATTTAGTTACCTGAACCAAATTTCCACATTAAAATGTGTTTGAAATAAAAGAGCAAGAACAGACATTGTACACTCAAAACAAACAAACAATAATAAAAAACTAGGATTTACACCTAACAGGCAGCTGTCATTGCATAATGACTCCTGTTGAGTCACTTGGAAAAAAGTTTTCAGTTTGAGAATTGCCTCAATTATTTTCTTCATCTGAGGTGATAAGTATTATAATTGCATTACTTGAACAAAACAAAGCAATAACAAATTTGCTTTTAATCCTTTGACACAGACTTGGGGAGTTTGACATTATTCAACGCAGCCAATAAATTTAAGATGACACTGATTAAGCTAAAAAAAAGGTGATATTGATTGTTAGGCAATAACTAGTAACCAGTCTATGGTTTCATACTTTGCTAACTACTCATTTAAGTGGAATTGTCTTGGTTATCATCAATAGTTTCATGGCTACATACGTATTTCATCAAGGATTATATTAATGTTTATTTAAATTTAAGTGTTTACTTTTTCTTCCTTGAAAAATAAATATCAAAAAGTAATTTTTTGTGAATATCCATAAAATCCAAGTGCCAAAATCTTCTTCTAGATTTTTTTGGGGTAATACCTTCTCTTACTTAAACCAATTATGCAGGAAATTAATCTTAGTGAACATTAAGTACTAAAGCATTAAAATACTCTCATATTATATCTATTGTTAGTATGTAAAATTATTTTATCATTCTTATATTGAAAATGTGTTGAACATCATTATTTTTCTGGAAGAATACTATAAGGACTGACACTATATGAATTTCGGGGATAATGCAATTACATATGACTTATATCTGAAAATTTCAAAGTTCACTTGACTCACAACCTAAAAGAAGAAAATGAGCATTGTAAGAGCACATTTTCATCAGTACTGAAACAGCATTCCCAATATAGAACTAAAAGTTTGTAAGTGATTGAAGTCAATTAGTTTGTTTGTAAACAGACTTTTGATAGGCCTGTAATGCTGTCTGAAGATCTAAAATAAAAGAAGGTGGTAAGTGGAAATTGGGAGTGAAAATAACAGTGTGCCTTAAGGATCAATGCTGTATCTGCTTTGATTTAGTATCATAATTACTGAAGTGGTAGAGCGATTAAGCAAAGCATGCCAATAAAATTCACAGTTGATCATAACATACAAAGCATGCATCTGTTTCCATAGTATTGATTAAAGAGGGTCATTTAGGAATTTAAGGATGAGTGAAATAAAAACGCCTTTGTAAGAAAGTTTACAATGAGCTTTTAGCAAACATTAAGAAGGTCAACAATGAATCATAACATATGTGCACTTATCATAGCCTCCGGGACATCTTAGTATTGATGATAAGGTGCATTGCTAAACAACATGTCCAAGAAAAGTATGTAAATAAGACTCTGGTATTATAATAATAAGTATATAATTTTAATTGCTGATATTAAGAATATGAAACACTTTGAGAATTTTAAAATTAAGGTCAATATATTCTTTCATTTTGGTAGAATTTTATTTTCATGTTTGTGAGAAACTTTCTTAAATATAGGTGCTTAGAATTTTAAACGTCTATTATCACAATGGGAAGCTGATGAGTATTTTAACCAACTTTTTGTTTATTGAAGATGGTACTGTAAAAGATGCATGTAGTTCATATTTCTAAATTTTTACCACACAGCTAGATTCACAGCCTTCCTCCTGCTTTATACTAGCCTAAACATCTAAGAGAACTTTAAGAAACAGAATAACTTCCTTAAAATGAAATATAAATAAACTTTTAAAAACAGTTTATTATATTTGAGCATCATAAGTGTGGTCTTTAAATATTTTATTTACAGACAAGGAATTCTTGTCTTTGTCACTTAAATATGTAGTAACTATGAACAAAATTTAAAACTTGATACACAAACAAATGGCTGTGGAAAGTTCATTGTCAACTTGGAGAGCATATGTCATTTAGACGTTCAGAGCATATAACACCCTTTGATACAGACACTCACTTAGGAAAAAATTAAAACATCATCATTTAGACCATAAATATAAAAACCTTATGGTGCGTTATTCCACCTCCCATGGTCAGAGACAGAATGCAGACATGCCACCATAATGTTTTTTTTATTTCTACTGTTCCAACCATATTAATGAGAACATCATTTTGGAGAACTAATTATTTCTATTTGTCTTGTGTCACACTTTCTAATTCCCCTATATTAGCACAGCCAAAGCAAATTAATTGCTTTTCCAGCAGTTGAACCTTGTCCAAGAATGAGCTCACATTCCCTTCCAGTTTCCCTGTTTGTGGGAGTGCATTGTGTCAAAAATTTCTCTTGATACTAAACATAGTCTCAAGAATACCTTTACAGATTTCTGTGTTCTCACTTGATGGAATTTATAAGTTTAAGTGACCCGCCAGGAAAGATAAAGTTCTAAGCTGCAAGATTATACATCAAAACAGTTAAAGTGAAATTAAAATTAAATGAATGAATCTCAGTGAAGCAAAAAAAAGCAGTAATTAATGGTTCCCTTAATTGTCTTCATAAAATATTTGCATGGGTCTAATTTGCATAATTTGCATGTATTAATTAATCTTTCAAAGGAATTTTGTGCTGAGAGAAGCCAAAAAATCTCTTTGTTTTATTTAAGATCTAATGAAATATTTATCTTCTTTAATGAACTTCTCATCTTCATTAAAATAAAAATTGCACAAGTTTGTATGTTTTAAATGTTTTTATAATTGAAGTATTCAAAAAATCTCTTTAGAGTTACAACAGCTGAAAAATAAACATTATTTAGCATTCAGTATCATTTCAACAACACTTATACTTAAAGTAAGAAAGTTCAGTCACACTTTCTGAAAGGTGGCAAAGCATTTGGTAAATGAAAATTGCTGTTTAGTAAGCTTTATAAAGCCTGATTATTTATTTTAATGGCTAGGCAGCACGGATACAGATAAGAAAAATCAGTATGTTCAATTGTTCAGGAAGGGATTTACTAGCTGAAAATGTTTTGGCTAGTTCAAAGAAATACGTCCATTAAAATTCGCTTTTATATTTGTAATGAGCGCTAGGTCGACAGTTTCTCCTGGCAGAACCTACTCAGCTTCATCTTCTCAATCTGTCTGCTGAAGAAGTGCATCCGGGGTTTCTGCTCTCACAAACTGAGAGATCAGAGAGAAAACCAAGAGACGTGCCTTGGAAGGGTTGGAATACAAAATCTCCATCTACTGCCAAATTACATATATTCATGTGAAATGAGAGGAAGAAAGTAAGGAGCACGGGAGTCAACAGGATCGAAGGCTGGAGGATGGCTGAGCTGTCCCTGGCATCATTCTTTAGGACACAGCCATGTTGCGGGGTTAGAAAGGGGTTCAATTCTAATGAAACTGAAGGTGTGTGAAGTGATTTTCATTTTCCCTTTTCGCTTTTTAAGCTCTCTGGCAATTTTTTTTTTTTACATTAGAGGAAACTGAGGCCCGTGGATGTACATCACTTGAGCGCGACACTAAACTCAAACTCTGAGTCCCCTTTTCAAATGCTTTGCTTTGTATACGGCAGCCTTCTTTTTCCATGGTCATAATTTACGAAGTAGGTCTGAGTAGGTAAATGTAGATTAACTAAGAATGATGGCATAAATTTATAAGGATTAACATTCAAAATATATAATTCTTTTCATGCAAAGTTTAGTGACACGATAAAATCATTTAGATTAAGTTTGGAGTGCCTGTAGACCTCATTTTTAGTGAAAAGGTGTTTTCTACAGCCATTTCATGCCCTGGCATCCAGTCGTAAAAAAAATTTACATTTTAAGAATGTTTTCTAAAATAAAACAAAGTTTAGGGTTTTTTTTTTTGTAATAAAGAAAAGTACAATTTTTATGGGGTGATTACTAAATCAGTTCTAAAATAAATTCCAATACAAATTTATTTGACACCAACATAGTGAATTGGCTGAATGCAAAAGGATTAAAATTAACATAATACAATTTAGTGCCAGGAAAGCAGTAGGGAACTGAGAGGCTACTTTGAGTGTCATTCGTGTTGTGGCTTTGGGATTTCACTTTGATTGCTGAGAGCTGTTTCTCTGTTGATTTTCTTATACCATCAGAATGTCAGAAACATCCATTTGTTTTTTGCGCCTAAGCACGTGTGTGGTGTGTCCATAGTGCACACACATACTGACTCTAGATCCTGAATGGCTGGATTCACATTCCCATGTTCCTGGCCATTCTTGATGTAATGCTGACTGTTCAGAAATTGCTTTAGTTTTTCAGATGCTCAGTCTTCAAAGAAGGATAGAAATATCCACCTTACAGACCTGCTCTTCTGCTGGCATAAATTAACACACACAGAGAATTAAGGAAGTGGAGACTGTTGTTGGCTGTTTTAACAACTAGAAACAATTTTGTCTGTTTGTGTCTTGTCTGTTTCAAGACAGGGTTTCTCTGTGTAGCCTTGACAGTCCTGGATACTTTGTAGGCCAAACTGAAATCAAATTCCCAGAGATCAGCCTGCCTCTGCCTCTTTGAGTGCTGGGGTTAAAGGTGTGCACCACCACACCTGACACAATCAGACACAATTTTAATGTAATAGTATTCTAAACCATATTGATTCTTGGAAAAAAATTACACATATCTTGGAAAGGATAATTCTTAAAAGAAGTTCTCCTAGCCAATAGAAGCATTTTCTTCTGCACATCACTCAGACTTTTATGTAAAGTACTATTTATGCTGGCATATGGAAATGGTAAGCACCATACTTTCCAGAGCATTTTAAAACTTTCACAACAGGGTGTGAATTTCACTATTTATGTCAATTTAAATAATATAGCTTAGGAAGATTTATTTATAGCCACAAATTATGTGTGAGTGAACACATATAAATTATGTAAAAGATAAACTACTCTTTTACCCAAATTTGAGATGGAAACGCTAGAGTGTCTTAATTTTTTAATTATATTTTGGCAAATCTCTGTTAATATGATTTGTATTATCATACAGTGTGGAGTAACAACACACTCTTCTAATTCATATATAATCACACTCCTGAGATAGTAAATCTCCAAACAGAGTTCCACTTAAGCTTACTAATTATACCTATAAAACGATGAATGATGGCTACAAATTATTGGTTCTGACTCTCATTCTTTATTTATTTCTCCCTAGGAGAAAGTGTGTTAGATGGGGAGATTTAAAACCATAATTTATTCCCATATGTATTCAGGTGTACTGTGCTTAACTTTGATTCCATACTATGGCTTCACATTTAATTTTGAAGCCTACGAAGTCATGGTGGTAGAATTAGGAAGTGGATGTTTGCTCATCAACATAAAATATTAGCTTGTATTAATAATTATAATGTCTTTATTTTTTAATGGTCTGTAGAGGTTAATACAGTTTTACGTCTATCTGAATTTGAGTTATTATAGTCATGGCTGGTTTTACTAAGCAGCTCCACAAAAGCGTTCCTCACCTGCGCAATATAGGCTTTACCCTTCATCATCGGTAATAAAAATGAATCCCATAGGTGAGTAGAAATCAAACATGAGGCAACATGATAGGCCAGCCTCTACCTCTTCTAAACCAACAGAGGCAGAACCCAGCTGACCTTAGCCTACATGGTACTGCTCTTCCATCTGTGCTATGTATTTTCTAAAGGAACACAGAAGTAAAAAATCCTGTATAAAGTTGCACTGAGGAACCCTGAAGAAGATTTTATTTATTCTTTATTCTCTGAGAAATCACAAAACTACAGCCAAGCAATCAGTTACCTAGCATAGGACATAAACAAATTAAAAACTGCATTCGACTTAGAAGCAGAGAAAAGCTGACAAATGCTTTTTTGAGTGAATGTGACACATCTGGCTGTTACTAGCTCTGAGTTCAGGTGTACTTGAGACAGAATTTTGAAGCCCACTCTCCTAATCATCTTTTATGTGTATGTAATTCAAATTATTCATGTTATGTGAGACACAATAAATGTAAAGAATAAGAAACACCCATGTGCTCACTCTATGGTTCAGGAAGTAAAAAAGCACTTGTCACTACTAAGCCTAATGACTTCTGTGGGATCCTTAGACCCACATAGCAGGAAGAGAAAATTGACCTCTGCCTACCTGTGCTTCTTCAGGGACATGTTTGCACACAAGTATACGCACATATAGTTCACTCCCAGATATACCTACATATCCCATCCCCAAAACAAAAACACACAGTCACACCACAATTAAAGAAATATAATACAATTTTAAACAAGAAACATCCATGAATGTTCAAATTATCCAAAATTATTAGAATTAAAACAAATTGTATGGAATATTTTAAAGAATTTACATTTTTTTCTACTACAATTAAAAGTCTTGTATTTCCCCAAGAATTCAGATTAAGTGTGTCCTATAAGCAAAAACATGTGTCAAAGTCTCAGTGAATGTAAAAATACTAAATGTGGCAGATAAAGTAGTGGATATCATATCCTGTGAAATAAATTGTCTTCATATGAAGCATATAGGTAGAACATTACTGATGTGGGTGATATTTGCACTGACTTTCCAAGAGTTTCTTATAGTAGAGTCAAAATCTAACAATACTTAATTTTTTTATTCATATCAGATACTTTATTTACATATTGTTGTTTTCTTACACACAAAAAATTAAAATAGAGAGTAAATATTATTGCTCATTTTCAGATGAATTAATTGGTCACATTTAATTGAGTTAATTTCAATTTAAACTAGAAAGATCCCTCATCACGTTTCTCAGAAATATATACCCTTCTTTGGTCCAAATCAAATTATACTCAGAAATATATACCCTTCTTTGGTCCAGTCAAATTTAACTGGCAAAAATAATGGATGGCATTCAGAAATCATGTAAACACCTATGGAAGACGAGCTGTCACAACATACAGTTAAACTACACTTTATTTTTTAAAATATCTGGGAATAACTTGGGAGTCTACAGTTTTGAAACAATAGTTTTATATCCACTGAAAGTTATGAACCCACTACTTGAAAAACTGTTCATAAAATGTAAGTACCCAGTGAAAATATTGTGAAAGCTGATATTGGAGTGGTGATCAATCAATATAGAAAATGTTAAATTTTGTCTATTGCTTCCGTATTTAATGTCAGTGTAACTAGACTTTTGGTTCTTTGTTTCTGGCAATCCCGTAGGAATTCATTTCCTAAATTACTGTGTAAATATTTAGATTGGTAATTGCCTACTTGGATCTGGAATGCAATTCTTGTTTGTCTTGCTTTGAATAGCATTTCAAAGTATAGTTCTTTTCATTTGTAAGAAAATTGCATAAAGTAAATTTACTGAAAACAGACAATCCACATAGAAAGGCTGGAAACTTCACAAATTAGTAAGCAGGCTCCTTTACAAGATTATGAAACAAAAGATATGCAAAACCCCCCAATTGTTTTGTTAATGTTAAGTATTTATAATAACAATGGAGGGAAAATTTTGTTTTGTTTGTTTTCCATTTTTCTTTTTGTTATTAGGCAGTTGTCCTTTATCTTTTAAAGATCTATTTTTTGGTTGTGAGCCTAGGTTTTAATGGCTAAGCCATCTGGGGTAGAGTCTTGTGAAAGTTTCCCCATCCACTTGGGCGTGTTGATGAAAGTTGTCATTTTTCAAGTCTTATTTAAGCAATGACCTTGTTGTGTTTTCTGGGTATGGCTCTGCACCAGGTAGAGAAGACACTGTCTCACTGAAGACATGCTCTGGCTCTTAGAGTCTTCCTGCCCCTTCTTTCAAGACATTCCCTGAGTCTCAGGTCTAGGGCTTGTGACTTAACTTTTTCACACAGATTTGAGTCTAAATTGCTGATGTTTAGATATAATGTTACCTAGCCAGAAGATCCTTCCAATCTCCGCATCATTGAAGGTCTTCTCCTGAAAACAGACTGCAGTGACCCAGAATACAACCTATGGTTAAAGAGAGGACAAAGGACGATACAAGCCATTTCTGTATGCAGCAGTCAAGTCAGTTACAGCTTCCTATTCAGATGTGAATACTTTGTATTTCACTTGAAGATGGGGTGAAACATAGACACTGTTTTCTCTCATTTCCTGCTTGCTTGTTTCTGTAATGCTAAGAATCAAACCAAGAGCCGTGTGCATCCTAGACATGCAATCTACCATTAAAGCTGCTTTCCTGACAGTCTCGCACGTCTAAAAGGGTGACTATTCCTGTTTCTTGTGCCCAAGAAGACAATGGAGAGATTGGGGTAATTCCAACTCCACAAAACATATGACAGAGCATGAAGGACCACCCTGTTTAAACATTCCTAGATGGGCAACATTTATATTGTAAATGCTGAAGTAGCTCTATTTAATTTGAATGAAATATTTGTGCTTAAGTGTGCACACTCTTTCTGCAACACTTAATGTTGCCAATGCCTCTATACATTTCTGAAAACTTTTTTTTCGTTATTGGCAGTGTTTATGATTTTGGAACAAAATGATTTAGCAATGTGATTAATACACGATGCCACAATTTCTCTACTTAGTGCTTGCTTTTATTATTTTTTTACAAATATTTTTTAAATGACAGCAGAAGGTAAAGTAATAGAAATTATAAAGTACAATTACTGAATGCATAACTCATTCAGGTATAGGACTGGAAAAGCATCACTTAGTTAGTCAGCCTAATGCAAGCAGCCAAGAAATCCAGGCCCCATTGTGGAGACACAAGGTTCTCAGATTGGCGTTTCAAGCCTCAGTCAGTGCATTAATTGGTGTCAGCACATGGAGAGTGACACTGGTGGCTAAAAATCAAGAAAAATCTCTGTAACATGTTCCCAAAGCAAAATTCAGACAATGATATATATGAACATCCTTTGCAAACTGTAAAGAACTATGTGGGGGCTATTAGCTATTAACCCAATGGTTAGCTATGGCTAAAACTTCAATGAGATTTCACTAAACTGAGAAGGAAGACTAAATTACAGAACCGGCAAATGTGACTTACAGAACATCTTTAAAACAAAACAGAACAGACACATATGCTCACTTTTAAATGTTTGTAGTGAAAGCATTGATGATTCCGTGTATCAAACTTTGTGACATGATACAATTTTCAAAAAGCATGTTCAATGATTAAGTCAATGTAGTCAACACATGTAGAACCTCAAATGTTTCATATAGTTTTGTGGTGAGAACAGTTGGAATTTAAGGTTAAAACTTTAGGAATATAAAATATTCTGTTGATAGTGTAGTTACCTGTTGCAGAACACAAAATACACACTTCTTATGTGCGACAAGACTTTAGCCCCTTTAACCATGACCTTTTCATTTCTCTCAGTAACATCAGACTCTGTAACATCCATTCTACTTCCTTGAGTCCTCAATATTTTATATTCCACATAAATTGAAAAAAAAAACACAAAAAACCAAATATGCTGAGATTTCTAGCCAAACTTTGGGCAGAGTGCAGGGAATCTTATGAAAAAGGGGGGAGATAGAAAGACCTGGAGGGAACAGGAACTCCACAAGGAGAGCAACAAATCCAAAAGATCTGGGCACGGGGTCTTTTCTGAGACTAATCCTCCAAACCAGGACTTTGCATGGAGATAACTTAGAACCCCTGCACAGATGTAGCCCAAGGCAGCTCAGTATCCAAGAGGGTTCCCCAATAATAGGAACAGGGATTATCTCTGACATGAGCTCATGGTCTGGCTCTTTGATCACCTCCATCTGAGTGGGGGGGGGGGGTGCAGCCTTACCAGGCCACAGAGGAAGACAAAGAAGCCAGTGCTGATGAGACCTGATAGACTATGGTCAGAGGGAAGGGGAGGAGGACCTCCCCTATCAGTGGACTGGGGGAAAGGAGGGTGGGATTGGGAGCAGATGAGGAGGGGGCTACAGCTGGGATACAAAGTGAATAAACTGTAACTAATAAAAAAATGAAGAAAATACAGGAGAAACACTGGTTAAAAAAAAAAGATGAGAAAATCCTCTGTACTCAGGGAGGCAAAGGCAGATGGATCCCTGTGAGTTTGAGGCCAGCCTGGTCTACAAAATAAGTCCAGGACAGTCAAGGGTATACAGAGAAACCCTAACTTGAAAAACAAACAAAACAAACAGAGAAAGAGTGTGCTTACATGAAGTTGGATGCTTAGGGAGGTGAGGAATATCTGCGAGAACTTTGGGAGGGGAAATAGTATTGTTAAAATGCATTCTTTGTAAAATTTTAAATAAATATTTCAAATAAAAAAAGAAAAGCTTGCAGTTAGTATTTCTGTATCTGAGTTCTTTAACTTGGAATAATACTTACTGATTCTACTCACTTGGTATTCAGTGGCAAAATTTTCTTCCTTTGGAAATAAAGTCTATGCATGTATAAGCATAGAACCATATTTTTGTTTATCATTTCATGTCCTGATGGACACCATGTACTGTGGCAAATTGATCCACTTATATTCCTTGAATCTTTGTTGAAACATCAATTGATAAGACTCAGTTTACATCTGGATTGTGTAATTGGTTCTACTTGCTGTGTGTGTGTTTAATTTTTGACTTTTGTTTGTTTTGAAAAAAATCATGTTACTTTAGTTTACTGTTGCTGAGTTATGCAGCGTCAAATCCAACAGTATTATCCAGGATCATTTGATTATGTTTGCTTTAGCTTTTCTTGTTCTTCATTATCCAGTAAGAATTTTAGTATTTAATTCTATTTTACATTGTAGTGTTCTCACTCTGTGCTACTATGTAGAAGTCTACGTATATCCCCATGATTAAGTCAATTAAATACAAATTACAAATGTATTTCATAAAGGAAAATTCTACATATTGTAAAATTGTAATTCTTAAACCATAATGAAAACAGAGGTGGAATTCTCAGATCTCCCACCAACATGTTTGTCAGAGGGCCTGCGTGTCTGGGGCTCCTTCAAACATTTCAACTGTGCAGAATGGAAAACGGCAGATCAACCTGTTCCTTCAGAGCATGCGCCCTCAGTGACCACTGACTATTCTGAGAGTCATCCATGAACACTTTGGGAGAACAAAACTTTTAAAAATCCCTGCTCACAAAGCTATCATATTCATCTTGTGCACATCCTCTTGAATTTTCATCATTCATGTTTAAGAATTTTGGTACGGTAAAAGAGTTCCAAGAAAATCAAGCAATAATTCACAGCAAAAAATTTAGCTAAACTTTTATCATTAATTCTTTGTTGAAGCCAAGTTATTTCATATATATCTGATATTTATGGACTAAAAAAACAATAAAATATACAGGATTTCCTACACTATAGAAACATTAATAATTTTAACAAAATTAATATTAGTTAAATTTTATTGATTTAGCTATAAAATTCAAGATATTTTTAGGAATGCATAAAAAATAAAGAATTAGTTAAATAAAATTGTAAAATATGTCTGTATTAGATTTTACCATATGAATTATGAATAACTTAAAATTACCAAAACATGTCTGTATCATAAATATTTTTGTATCTATATTTAAATGCTAGTATAGTACATAAAGTGAGTATATGTTGATATTTCAATTTTTCCAATAGAACCAGTTTTCAATTTTCTTGATTATAAGAACTCTCTGGCCAG
>CM053745.1:41795773-41828463 GCA_028658305.1 Pachyuromys duprasi | reverse complement strand
GGGAATGAAGGAGGGGGCTATGCCTGGGATACATAGTACCTAACCTGTGATTAATATAAAAATAAATAAATTACATTTTTTAAAAAAGAAAATATAAATATAAACATTTTTTACTTAGAATAATTCAATATTATTACCCTCAGATTTTTATATTGTTTTGTTTGTCCAAATCAGAAAATATTCTTTGTGAGGCATGAAATTTGATCCTTCAAGCATCTAATGTGAATTACAACATAGAGTTTGGGTTGGTGATTTTTCTTGATTTGGAGTTGAGGTTTCCTTCTCTTCTATGTTCTAGAGGAAATTAAAGTGAGATAAACTGGCCACACTGTAACTCATAGCAAGTGACTTTTTCCTGTAACACTTACTATCAGTTTTTTGTTTGTTTGTTTGTTTTTCCATAAAAAAAAGAGCTAAGAAGCTGCAAAAAAGGCTTCTAAAGTTTTGCAGCTTAGAGACTTGGTACCCTCACAGTTTCCATATGCAACAATCTGGAGATGCTTATCTAGATTTTCACCTTCTTTCTGAGGCTATAGGAAAGTATGCTCTCCTGCTACATCTGAGGCTCCACTGCCAGGCAGAGAAGGCTGCTATAGATGCACGGCACACCCATGGAGTTCTCCAAGTGTGATTAAGCTGCAGGGAAGATCATTAAATGACAGCCTAGCCTCAGCAGTTTGCAGAAGTGGAAATACCCAGACATACATTGTGCATCAACAACGTGGAAGTCACAGTCTTTATAGGCCAGATCTTGAAAGTGACCTCCAATTACTTATTCTATATTCTCATCATCACAAACAAGTCATTAAGCACGGCCTACTGTGTAGGGAATATGATCACTAAGGGTGTGGAAATGGGCATTGTTATCTACTGTAGAGGATGCTAATAAAAGGGTTGGACAGAAAAAAATGTATATAAAGTTAGCTGATGGGAATGGAACATTTAATGAACTCAAATACATATCTAATATCTAACAGTATACCAGATGTCCCTGCCAGTTAATAATGTTAATCTCATGTTCGGCTGGTATATTTTACCTCATGAACTCTACTTTCTAGACTTTGCATTCAGTTCAAACACTATTGATTCTTGTGTGCTTCCTTTATAAATGGCATTTATATCAACTGGCTTTCTTGCTTTTTTGCTAGCATACTGTCTATTGTAACTTCACAGCTTTGAACTGAACTCTCTTTATAAAGTGTACAGTTGAGTGCAGAAAGGACCATTTTATTTAATAGCGCTTTTATAACACTCGATTGTTCTCAACGACATACTGTCTAAACAGTGCTTGGTGGTTATATTATGGAATACACACACACACACACAAACTGTTTCCCACAGAAATGCCTTTTTTTTCCTCAAAATTTTAAAGGTTGCTCATCACTCATCATCTTAGCCGTAGACCAGCATTTCAGTTTGAGCATTGTGTAAATATGTTAAGAAGCCTTTGGAGGGTTGGAACTGCATTCACTCACAATTACCTCCTTAAACAAATATAACCTTTATGAAAATTACCAAATTAGACATGTATGGAAAATAGAAATGCTAAACATCTAAAATGATGATTCGTTTCTTTCTTACAAACAGGAGAACATCACTGGATTCTGACAGGAGCTACCCTTCTAATTACCACCTTTGGTGATGTTCTCCCCCCCCCAAATAACACATGAATGTATTCTGAAAACACAATTTATTCGCAGGAATTTGCCTGTCTTTCATAATTTGGAGAGGATAAAAAGGCTTGAATTGAAAAGTCTCTGCTTTCTTTCTCTGTGCTATCTTATTTTAGCAAACAAGGAACTACGTTTCTTACATACTTTATTTTAATTAAGCATTGTCCAGTCATCTCTTTCCTTCAAATTGGCCCCAAATGATTAGTCTTTCCCATCCCTATGTCTTCTTAGTGTTCTTTTTCTGCGAAAGAAATGAAAGAACAGACAGCAATAAGAAATTTCATTGTGCTTCCCTTTGCTAGAGGTGGGAGGTCTCACCTCCAATCAAGAGAAGCTAACCTATGTTCGTAATACCCCATTCTGACTTGCTGGTACATTAACCATCCTGATGGGTTCTAGTTTCTGACTAATGAATGCTTAATTAGAATGTTCAGAAACACAGAAATACTTCATCAGAGCTGACCTATCAGCACTATTCTCTTTCTTTATTTATAAAAACCCAAAACTTTAAATAGCTCTTTTTTTTCTGTATATAATGTTTTAAAGATATTCAAATATTTGTTTCAAACATAGTTAAATAGAGATATTTTTAACAACAAATACAAACTAGCATATGCAGTCCTAACTATGAAACAAGTTTTAGAGGCAAGCACACTTCATAAGCTTTGCAGTTGTAAGTTTACCATTGCAAGAAGACGGAACAACAGACCAGAATCTAGTATGTGTCAGCACTATAATGCCTAAACCAGGTTCCTTTAAAGAACTCTATTAAGAAAAATCACTAACCATTTATTTTCTATATAATTCTTGAGTAAGGTTTCTAAAAAGTGTTTCTACTAAACATATAAAATATTTAACATGGATATAAAATCAGTGAAACAGTGTATATGGAGAAATCACATCTTTTTCATCATTAGGTTCAAATTCTTTTCTCTCTTAGCCTGTGTGTGACCTAAGTTAAATTATGTTCTTTCAGAATATGGCCCCCCACAGGCATACATTGGTCTTCCATTATCTTGTTCTATAAGTTTGGCTTTCACATATTTTTATTGAGCATTTTTCAGATTGTAGGAAATCCCTCATTTAATAGAAATACATGTGATTTGATGCATTTTATCTGCTTTAATTAGATTCTAACAAGACTTTTCAACGTTTTATGCATTGAATTAGTTGATGCAGTGAAGATTTTTTTAGAGTAAAAATGGTGTGAATCCTGTGATAGTTGTTATAAAAATATTTAGATTCTACTGGAATTATATACACACTTCAAAAATGGTTTATGAAAGTATAGGCTAATCATGCTAAAGCACTTTTTCAGATAGACTCCTTCAAATAGTGATACATCAAATACAGAATTGCCTATTTACTCCTGTACATGCAAAGAGATTGAGAAATCATCATGATCATCATCATCATCATCATCACTACTGTTTGTGCTTCATCATGGTAACATGGCTTTAAGAACATCTATGATCACACAGAACTATAGAGAAAGATGCTCCTCTGTTTTGTAAAATACTTTTAATGTTTAGTCAAGTTGGATTATCATTCCTTTGAAAATAAATTCCAGTTGGCCCATAGAGAGTGTCAACATGCCTAATAATGAGCTTCCTCTCTAAGACAAGGTCACTCAAAAGAGGACCTGTGATACCAGTACTTTGACTGACCATGTTGGGAAGGTATGTTGCCTGGGCTGGAGTTGATTAAATAATTTCAGGTTCTCTGTATCTAACAATCTCCATGTGCATACCTTAAAATGGCTACTTTAAGTTCTCCAGTTCAGCGTTTGTTGCTCATGTGTCCACTGAGCTTCCCATGTAGAATGGATGTGAATATCAAATCAATCTGCCCCATGAGGATCCCGAGGTCAAGTAACACCTGCTTCAGGGAATCAAATTGTCAGTGCTTTGTTTGTTCCTTGCTATCTTGAGTCCCCTCATAGCAATGTCTTCTTCACTGTCTTTGTCTAAAGGTTATTTCCTTATGAGCCTATGAACTACAGCTTTTAATGGCCTTCTGTAACCTAGCCTGTGTTTGCTGTCAGGCATTGTCTTCTTAAAAAATATTTGAGTACTTTTCTTGAAAGTAATTTTTATTCTCATTTTGGCTATCATCAAGAGCTGTGTTTGAGGTTCTAGGGGTTAGTTCCATGGTAGAGTGTGTTCGAAAGGCTTTTTAGTGTGAAAAATAGACAGATCTGTTTTCTCTTGGATAGACAAACAGTAGATACATTGTACAAGACCTTGGCTTTAACGCTCCAAACTCCCTGAAAAATAAAATAGTTTTTTCATGTATTTTTTGCATGCTGCCTTAGTAATAAAACTTAGTAATAAAAAGGTTATTTATTTTGAGTTCAACTATGTGTACCATGTTAGTCTGTTAGATAATGTGCTCCTTATACTGGTTTAGTGAAATCACACAGACATTATGTGCTACCTTTGGGCTTTAGTCAATATCTGTTCACTATAATAGTACCACACGTTCATGTGAAGAACACACAAACAAGACAGGAATAGTTCTCTTCAAATGTGATCCAATGCTATGGGCTTCTTATTCTTCAGCTGTAACCTTAAGTTCAAATTAAAAAAAATTGCAGCATTGTTCAGTTTTTATGTTTTAATTATGTTGGAATATAACCCCAGATATATTAGTGCCCAAACATCTGGGAATTGCTTGCACTGTTGCTATCTGCATTTCATGAGAAGAAATTATGTTTACTCAGAATCCTCCTATAAACTGGTTTGTGCTCAACATCGGTTTTTCTTAAAATGTTTCTCATGTTCAATGTAGACTTTGTGTCTCTGCTTCTTTGCTTTAGCAGTAGCAGAATGTTCTTACTCTAAATATAAAATTATAAAAAAAGCAAGAAACAATATTTTCTTTAATTAGCCTCTTCCTTTGGGGGTTTTAGAAGAAGGGTTATGACTTGACAAAGATCCTTCCCATCTGTTCCTGTTTGTTTCCTTTTATTTTGACTTCCTTTCGTTGTCTTATCAAATATCACATGAATCATTAACATTTGTTTTCATCGCTTGTTTTGATTTCCTTTGCTTCACATGATTAAGAAATTATGTTGAGACATGGTTAAGCCTAACATATTTTATATTAACCTCAAATTCTTTAAGCAAATATTAAACTTTCTAGATCCATGATTTTATATGTTTGCTTTTTCTATGTTAATATTTTCCTCCACTCTATGGAAGTAAAGGTTGTGTGCACACAACTGTTTTGTGAAAGCTTCATTAAATTGCAGGTGTCTGATATGAGTTTTGAAAACATAGGTGCAAATTTTAATAAAGCTACTTCTTCATAGTATATTCAGTTTTTATGCAAAGATAGGTAAAAGAACCTGGCAAATGTTTGTTAGGAACAAAACTAAAACATACATCCATTTCTATGTTTTGTGATTTTTTTTCTCAATACTTTCCTTGTACTGATAGTCACCCAATGTTGAATGAGATTCTTGTAAACCTAATAAACAATTTGACGTTGTTGTAATTTACATGTTATCTTCTGTTATAAAATAAAGTGATGTGATTGATAGAATAATACCTCACTAATTTTATAAAACTTATTTTATTTAATAGTGTGGTTTTTACATGTGGACTAGTAAAGGTAGTTTTCATTAGACATTATAAATAACTTCATGTAATAATATAGGTCAGAACTTAGGCCCAGAAACTAAACTTATTTTGGTAGCACAAAACAGTTAGATATTTTGTGAAAGATTCTCTTTTCTTCACATCTTTTTCATAAAAATTATTATTATATAAAATACATACACTTAATATAGTCTGATTTCATGATTTTGAATACTAATATTAAAGTAGGAGAGAATGCTGGATTCAGTTTTGATTGTTAGAACATGGTGCCTAGCATTTCAAGCACTCTGAGTTCAATTTCCAGAACAAAAATAAATAAAAGAATAATGTCTTAATTAAGTTCATTTTTATGAAGATATTTAAAATATTTCTTCATTTTGTTGTCTGTAGATTTAAGTCTGCATAATAAGCAGCACACAAAAATTCACACCTGTGATCAACTATTCAGTGATCAAGATACTTTCTTGTGTACCAAATTATGGCTGCAAGTATCAAATCACAATGAACTTTAAAACTATTAGGAATTTGTGATTTAAATAGTTTCACTCAACCCCTACTCCCAAATGCTTTTAATTAGAACAGACTTTTTAATTAAGTACTCCCATGCACAAAGTTTAGCCTGATGATTTTCTTGTCATATCAACCTCCCATACAAAGGCAAATAATCATTGTGTCAAAGAAAAACCAGCGCTTTTTTTTTATTGAAACTAGAATGTAAGAACTCCACTTTTGATTACATGCTATTCAAACTAAAGGGAGGCCTTTGCCCTTAGAGCAGAGCAAAAGGGATAAACCATGAGCAGGAAGTTAAGTCAGAGACTCTGAATTTCTTCCAGTGTTTGCTACTTAAGGAAAAGATGGGTAATGGAGTGGACACAGAATTTGTATTCCAGAATCAACACACTTGCATTTGTTGTTCTGAGAAAATGTGTAAGACGCTAAGATTCTTCAGATAGTCACACTCTTATGTGGGTAAAATACCTATATTTTTTAGTTACAGGAAGTGTAACCAACACTTTAGAATTGTATTAGTCCAGACAATGCATTTTTACAATCTGTTTTTCTCATATTCACCTTCACTCCTGCCATAACTCATCCTAAATCCACCCCCACATCCACAACCCTAACAAAATTCCTTATCTTCTTCCAAATTTTCTAATAACCCCTGAGTCCTATTTGTGCTGCCCGTGTATATACTCATGGGTGTGGGTTTATCCACTAGAGCATAGTCCAAACTGAATCCTCTTTTTCCAGAAGCTGACAACTGTCAATAGCTTCTAGTGAGTAAGGGGCTTCTGACTCCCTCCCTCCTCCATGCTTGAATGTTGACTGGTCAGGTGTACGCTGGTCTTGAGGAGTCAACCCCAGCTGCTGCTAGGTCATGAGCTGAGTGATGCTATCATGTTCAGGAGACACTGTGACCCTCCAGTCCCCCCATCTCCGGCTCTTACAAAAGCTGTTTTGCCTCATCCTTCAGAATGGTTCTTTAGTCTTGCAGGAGTGGGTGGAGCATGATGTAAATGTCCCGGTTTTGCCTGAGCTCCACAGGTACATATTCTCTGCGCTTTCACCTGTTGTAAGTTTTGGTATTAAGCCCAGTCCCCTGTACCAAATACCTTTGATGAAATTTGAGAGCATCACTAGTCTATGGGTCTAGAGACATAAATTTGGAGGAGAATTTGATGCTATGTCAATTGAGCAAAATAATAGAATTCCATTCTTGGGGTCTATAAGCCACAGATCTTACCCAGTTTTACATTATCAGGTATACCCTTCCTCCTATGGTACTGGCCTTAAATCCAGTAAGAAAGCAGTGTCAATAAGAAAGAATATCTGTGTCATTGTTGCTATAACAATGGGAATATCTTGTTACATAGGTCATGATGACTTTTCTTCCTCTTGCTTCCTGCATAGCACTTGCCAGTTTTGTAAAGGGGGGATCCTGATCAATGCCAAATTAATTTTGCCATGCTGTGTCAGTAAAATGTGTAGTGTCTGAGCAAGGCACTTACCATGAGCCTTATCATGAGAATATGGTAGGCAACCAAGAGCAATGACAATAGCCTGCATTGTTTAAGGGACCTTGTGGACAATCATAAGCAACGAATCAAGAGAAAGTTTCCACATCTGGCATTGGGGTTTTAATCTTTCAACTTCAGGCTTCAAAGAGAAACTTGATACCTCATTCAGGAAAACAAAAATTATTATCTTCTATTTTAATGTGTGTGTGTTTGTGAAGTTTATGAAATAGTACATATCCACACGGTCTTTTTAAACATCCTTAGTGTTAGTTCTGCACCTTACAAACCTCTCTGCTGCCCTACTCTCCCGTCTGTCCCAACACTTAAAACTTAATAACCTTTAATGTATCTTTAGTACAATATAAGCTTGGAAAAATGTTAGTTCCACTGATAATCACTATTACTGAATTATTTGAGATTAAAGTTTTTATTCATTTGGGTTGTATATCTTGCAATACTTTTGATAAAATTTACTTAGCATCAATAATAGATATCTTTCTGTGGCTCCTACAACACACAGAAATACATAAGCATAGCATAGGGTATAGTGGTGCAATTCTTGTAGAGGGTTATCTAGCAAGGGGGTATGAATGAAATACGGTTCACAAAAGGCAGCCCTAGGACTGGAAGGATGACCCAGTGATTAAGAGTATTTCCTGTTCTTCCATAGGACATGAGCTTGATTCCTAGTACCTAGGTTGGATAGCAAATAACTTTCTGTAACTCCAAGTTCAAGAGATCTTAGGTTCTCTTTTGGCCTCTGTAATACAGCCATGTACATACGGTATTTACTTACACAGGCCACACATCCAAACACATGCAAAGAAAACAATTAATATTATGGTTGTGTTTTAAAATTCAATAGTATTTTAGTCAAAGTTTTAAACTTAAACTTTGTAGCATCCTGATTAATTTTTAAACACATATTGTTTCCTCAAAAGTTTAACGTTTGGGCAAGTGAAATGCCCCAGTGTGTCAGGGTGATTGCCTGATAATCTGAATTCATGGAAGGAGAAAACTGGTTCCTGTAAGTTGTCTTCTGACAACCCCCACCACAATCATCCTTGAATGGTGGAATGCACACGCAAACCCACATGCACACATGCACGCATTCATACAATAATTAAATACCTTTTAAAAGATTAACGTTGCTACATCAAAACCTTTAAGATAAGCACTGTGATAATCATTCCGCTTCTAATATCTCCAGGGACGGAGATATGGCTGTTTCTTTCATGGGACTTACCCGTTTGGAAGTTCAAATCCATTTTTTCAGGGTGCACGTACTAAGAAACAAAACTCAGACAGCTTTAAAATTACAAAATTTTAATTGAAAGTGTCAGAAGAGTAAATTGTAGGGAAAGAGTACTAACTTCCAGGCTTATACAAAAAATAGGCTGGCTAAGCCAATCTATACGAAATAGAACCTGGTCTGTTGTGGAGTGGGATGGTCAGGATCATGATGCTTCATGCCACAATGGAAGCATTATTCTGTGTCTGCAAATTATGCTAATAGAAAACATGCCAGTAATGTGGAATTGGGCCAATCATTGTTTCTATGAGGTAAAAAAATAAAAAAACAGCTTTAACATTGACAGAAGCTTTGTACTAATTATTATATATACCTGCTTTAGATTTTGTAACAGTACTTAAGTGAGATGCCTAAATACTTTTCTGTTTTCCAAACTCTGTTCTAGGCTGTTTCTATCTCCTTTTAGATTGATTGTGGACAGTACTAGATACTTTGTAAACATTTACATGGATATTTATTTTTCAAAGTTTGGAAAGTATTTTTTACAATTATTGTACCCTCTTCTATAGCTGTGAAAACTTGAAATTCTGCCTTAACTACACACATCTGGAGGTTAGGTCAACAACAGAGGGGATAGGTTAAAATGTAAGATAGAAGGAAAATTGGCTTATGTTTTGTTTGTGTTTTATATTGGGTAATTATTTTTCTATTTCTTATTTGTGCTTCATTGACGTAACTAATACAGTATGACCAAGATTTCACTATTTTTCATTTCCACAAAATTATGGTTTAATCTTGGGTAATGTAATTATATCTTGACATTTATTTATTGAGTACATCTCACTGCAGTGAAGAAAGGCTCTACTTTATTGACAGTAAAATTAACATTGGCAGCTTTCAAGTAAATAGCAACGCATGTGTACAATAGTTACATCACACAGCATACTCCCCAACACTGCTGGAGAGCTAGCAGAGGCTCGGGCTTTCGGGATGGTGACACACCTGAGTGCATTCTCAGAAAATTTGTTTCTGCGAGCTTGGTGGAAGTAATTGTCATTCAACAGAAAGTCAGTAGCTTTGCATATCAGTAATGCACACACACATACTCTTATCTATTTTCTGAGTGGTCTGGAACTGATATCATTGTAGCAAATATATATTTATGAGAACTAAGAATTCTGTATCCTCCTTGATCCCAGGAATTCATGTAATTATGAAGTTAATTTTGAAGATGTGTGACAATTGCTACATTCTAAGCAAGAAAAAGTAAAATAAAACCAGAATTTCATACCAAATTTCATTTTTATATCATTTGTCCCTTGAATATTACATCATTAATTACTTTTATTGTTTGTTTTAGATGGAAGACTGTATTTGAAAACTACCGTCATGTACTGAATCTTTCCTGTTGAAGAAATCCATCATCTACGATAGAACTCGAGTCAGACATTCATTGTCCGAAAGTTCAGGAAAAAAACAATAAGTCCATATAAAGGAACTTCTTCAATTTTGTGTGTTAACGTTCTTTAACATTTAAGTATTCCACAAAAGCAGAAAATTTCCTGCATTGATTTTTCACCAGTGGTTCATACGAGAGACTGATAATGTTTATAAATGTACACATATCAAACTTCATACAGTTAATAACTCACCTGTGCTGCTGGACCCTTGACACAGAGTTAAACACGGGTCTGAGGAAGACCTAGCTTTGGTTTGTTTTCTTTTTGTTCTTCTGATTGGTATGAACCATTGTTCCTCTTCTGAAAATTCTGTAACTGAGCATATCAACAGACTTTGTAACAGTGTTCACCCAGACTTACAGAATTATGTCCCACAGAAGCCAGCAAGAATTCATGGGGATGACTTCTAAAGGGGCATAGAGGATTCGGGAAAAATGAGAGAAGTGAGAGTATTCTGTTACATTCAATTTTAAACTCTGTAATTGCAGGTTTTCTCCTGAAGACTTTTTTCATATACTTTCTGAAAGACCAACAAATGGATGTTAACAACTCAATGAAATTACATTTTGCATATCTGAAAAAGAAGCATTGAATATAAGCCAAAAGGTTTCACTGACGGTCTCTTTTTCTTAAAGATAAAATATATATAAATATATATAAATATAACATGTTTTCATTCCAAACTGGTAGTGCTATATAGGATTAAAAATAACAATGTTGCTTCTTATTCAAACTGTTGGTCACATGTACAGTATATAAACATAAAATTCACAGGAAGGTATTATGTATGCAGTAGTATACTAGCGTTTAGGAAATGAAAATTTTAGAAACTATGTTTTGTCACCCTGTTGGTCAGAAAGATGTCTTTCTGGTTTTAACGCATGCAGGCATGTAAATATTTGTCTGGAGTCACAGTATTAATGAATGAGATCTTATGCATCTGGTGACATCAGAACTCTGTGTCAGCTACTTTTCTTTGTATATTGATCCCTAGTCGGTGCCCCAAACCGCACTACAGAGGATGAATTGTGGCTGACCAGTAAATCAAAACACCAGAGATATTTTTATATGTTAATGTCATATTATGTTAATGTTGCTGAAAGACAAAACTTAACAAGCCCTTGGTGTATTGGTCCAATACCATGTAGCCCTGAGTGATGAAGTTAAACTGTGCTGTGCTTCCCGCCCTGCTCAGAGGGAAGGGTGGCTCCGTGTTATTTTCGCTGTCTTTTCGAAGGTTACAGTATGTGTTTTCACATTTGTGCATATAACTGGAAGTAGAGATGCAGTGTTTATTACATGCTGGAGTAACCTTTGTTTTCACACATAGGGAGCAACCCTTCTAAAGACTTACATGAAACAGTGCAGTTGCTGTATGCTTTATGATTTTCTGACATCTTAAAATTTTGTGAATATAACATTTTTATTACCTTAAAACAACAAAATAATAAATCTAAAAAAGCTAGCTTCAGTCTTTAAAGATACTTCTAATTGGGTAATCATTATTCGGTTAAGAAAACAAAGGTTTCCTTTTAGGGATCCTGTGTCACTGAGCTCTGGTAACTTTTAGGTCTTCCTTGCAATTCTAAAACCCAACAAATTCTTGGCTGCAACTTGTTATTAACAGGATATGTCCATTTTTAATATCACAAAGGTTTATGTGTACAGTTTTTTGTTTAGTTTGCTTTAAAAGGGATTAATATTTTAATTGAAAATATTGTTAGCAACTGCTTTGGAGAAACTTGGTTTTCTGAACCTAATTCTTCCATGATCGTGTTTTGTTTTTTCAGCAAAAGAGATTCTATTTCTTCTTAAATGTATTTTTTGTTTTGTTTTTTGTTTGTTTTTTGTTTTTTTCCTAATACAGTCTTTAAAGGATTACGAGACTTAAAATCTGATAGACTTGTGGCAAGCTTTGAAGTCATACTTTTTTTTAAAGACTGTTTTTGTTGTTGTTTTCGTTTTTGTTTTTTAAAGACTACAACTTACATAGGTAGGAGAGTTGGCCATTGCTCTGCTCCTGGCATAGAGTCACCTGTTAAGTGGGGTAAATAGTTTTAAAATTCATATGTGAAAGGCCTCTGAGAATGCTTTAGTGTTTGGTTCAACATAAAAGGATATTTTAGGAGGATTGAAGACAAAAGCTGTCTGCTATATGTTAAGAGACTCTTATTAACCTGTTGTAAATATTGCAGTTCACAAAATGTTATTGTAAGTTTGTAACTTAATTTTTCCCTCTTTTTAGTTAAACAAGTTTGTTTAGGAATTTGTGTTTTGGTGTAAGCAAGTAAAATTGTGCCCACTTTATGGTTTCCATGCTTTTGTATCTTACAAATATTAACGTCTAGTTGTTCTATATTAAAACCATATTTGCGCTCTATGCAAGCCCTTGGAACAGAACATACTCATCTTCATGTAGGACCTATGAAAATTGTCTATTTTTATCTATATATTTAAAGTTTTCTAAAAATGATAAAAGGTTATTACGAATTTTGTTGTACAAAATCTGTACAAAAATCTGTTTTTACATCATAATGCAAGAATTGGAAATTTTTCTATGGTAGCCTAGTTATTTGAGCCTGGTTTCAATGTGAGAACCACGTTTACTGTTATTGTATTTAATTTTCTTTTTCTTTTCAACAATCTCCTAATAAAAATGTCTGAAATCGCCTTGTGACTTTATTTACCATTGGTCTTTATTATAGTTTCTGAGATGCATTACATTGAAGGAATATTTACTTTCTAATGGGAGGCATCTAAAAACAACATAAGTCAGCTCTTTGCAATGCTCAGGGAGCAATGCTCAATGATTTTATTTAACATGCAACCGCTTCTATCTCTAATATGAATTACTGTGGTGAAAAACATCATAAAAGCACACTCTGTAGTTATTGTTTAACAAGCAGATTTTCCATATTTTGTTTCTTGCCAGCTAAGCAAACTGCCCACATATACATGATTTATTTATGTACATTTCTCAGTTTATGAAGCTGTTATTTGTACCTTTTTCCTTTATCTTTTTATATTCCCATGATTCTTATTTCACAAAGCTTTGTGCTGAATAATGTAAAGCAGACATGTTGATGGAACAAAATATATAATTCCCATATCTGTAAGAGTGTGGATTTGTAACTATAACCCCATGGTTTTCTTTCAACTACATCATCAGAAAAATGCCATTAGTAACTTGAAATTACAACACACTTTAACAATATATAAACACTTTAATCAATCTGCAATACAACCTTTGAAAATACATTGGGTTGTTTTTTGCTGTGAATATTCTAAATATTAATAAGACAATGGAAAAGTTGATTTTTTCTTAGTTAAAATGAGTGACCTCATTAAATTCATGAAACAGTATATTAAAAATGATATTTTCCTTAATAAAAACAGAAGATATTTCTATGACCATTACTAATAGATTCTGTCTTCTGTCATCATGCATTTATGCCAGTAAGACTTATGTTAAAATGCCATAATAATTTCTGTGAGTTAGTAGAATTTGGTGGTAATGTTGATTTCCCCATGTGCTGTAGATCCAGAATTGTCTTAAAAATATAAGTCATGAGCTGCATTTTAAGACGTAGAAAAGTAGAAATGCTAATAAAGTCAAAACATTATTGCAAAAAACTATAGAAAGTACCAGTTTTATGTGATTATTAGTTGCTTACATTTTGTTTACTATGCATAATTAATATAGAAAAACTGAACCAATTCTCAAATATTCATTTAAATGTATTCACAACTTAGACCTCTCTGCTAGGGAAACTACTTCCCTAAATCTTGTAATGACCAAAATTAAAAACCCAAATGTCCCAATGAAGTTCTAATTTAGTTGGAATAAGATCAAACGATGCACATAACCTTTGTAATAGACATCAGTGGATATTGCTAAAGTGTTTGCTTAAACATTCTCCCAACAGGTAGTAATCATGCAATAACCTTTTACTTTTACTTTAATCTCATAGACAACAGTGAAAGATTATTTGACAAAAGGATAAGAGTTTTAAAAAGGGAAAACATTTTTTAAATAAATAAACCACCACATCTGTTATTCTTTTTACATATTTGTCCAGGCATTTCAATTGCTGCATTTTTCTTATTAATGCTCAAAAATCTTTTAAGGTAAGTAGCACATTCAGACTCATACACAAACAATGTAATAAACATATTCTGGCATGTTCAGAATATTGACAATAAATGTGCAATATTTGTCTTATTATTTAACATTTGTGTATTGATAAGGTAAGTAATGCTATAAAATCATTCAAACAAAGCTTGTTGCTAACTGCTAATTCTGTCTAAAGTCATTTTACTTAAAAAGTATAATGAAAATTAATTCTTCTCCCATACATTCTGACCATAGTTTCCTCTTCCTCAACTCCTCTCAGCTCGCTCTTTGGTGTTTGTGCCTTCTCCCTCCAGTTCCACTCCTCCTCTGTTTCCCTTGAGAGAAAAGCGGGCCTCCAAGAGACCACAACCGAACAGGACAAACAAGATACAATGAGACAACGTAAAAGCTCACACACCAAAGCTAGACAAGGCAACCCAACAAGAGGGAAAGAGTCTCAAGAACAGGCAATGGAGTCAGAGACATGCTGGCTTCCACAGTCAGGAGCCCCACAAAAACACCATGCCATCAGCCACATTACATTACCATAGTCTAGCTTTGGTATTCGAAGGGAGAGCCAAGGCAGGGCGTAGATCTGGCAACCAGCTGGTGATTTAGTACTTTTGCTGAGGGCAATTCTCCAGGGTAGGAACTGATTGCTACAGATGACCATGGCTTCCATTGATAGTGTCAAACCGATGGGCCTGAATTAAATTGCTGTTGGAGGGCCCTTGCTGTTACCTTCTTGGCTTGGGCTTACACCTCTTATGGTAAGCAAGGGCTTAGGGCTCTTAGCTCCAGGGGTGCTTTCCAGTAGTAGTGGCAAAGAGTCTAAAGAGAAAGAAAGAGGGGAGAGAAAAAGATCACACACACACACACTTACACTTGATGAAATTACTCCAGCAGGTAGGTTCCAACAGGATTCTCTTTATTTAATATCTTTTCATTTAACTTCTCTTACAGGCTTCTCCTATTTTACACATATACATGCACATACAGACATGCATGCATACACATTCACATATTGTGTGGATGGAGTACACTCCAGAGATCCTACTCCAACCGAAACTTTCATACATACATACACACATTCACACATCTTGGTGGATGGAGCAAACCCTGAAAAGGGAGTTTCAAACCACACTTTGTTCTTTTTCCGTAGCTTAGATATCACAGCAAGATCTTTCAAGCAGTACAGTAGTTAATTTCTATTTTTTCTTTAGACATAAATTCTCATCCAGCTTTTCATACTGGCAAGCTGCAGTTTGTGGTTACAAAGAATTGATTATCTTAAAAATAATCTTATAACAACCTTAAAAAATGACAGAACTAAAATTTTATACAAAAAAACAAGCACCCATTTCTATTTTAAATCTTCAAAGGGCATATCTACTTATTAATTAGGAATAGCGCTTCCTCAAGATCCACTTATACCACTCCTAGGCAAATATCCAAAATATGCTCAAGTACACAATAAAGACATTTGTTCAGCCATGTTTGTAGCAGCTTTATTTGTAATAGCCATAACCTGGAAACAACCCAGACATCCCTCAATGGAGGAATGGATACAGAAATTGTGGTACGTTTACACAATGGAATAGTACTCAGCAATTAAAAACAAGGAAATCATGAAATTTGCAGGCAAATGGTGGGATCTAGAAAAGATCATCCTGAATGAGTTATCCCAGAAACAGAAACACACACACCGTATATACTCACATAAGTGGATACTAGACATATAACACAGGATAAACCTATAAAAATCTATACACCTAAAGAAGCTGAGCTAGAAGGAGGACTCTGGGTAAGATGATCAATCCTCACTAAGAAAGGCAAACAGGACAGACACTGGATGAAGGAGAAAACAGGAAACAGGACAAGAGCCTACCATGGAGAGCTTCTGAAAGACTCTATTCAGCAGTATATCAAAGTAGATACTGAGATGCATAAACAAACTTTGGTCAGAGTGCAGGGAATCTTAGGAAAGAAGGGGGAGATAGTAAGACCTGGAGAGGACAGGAACTCCACAAGGAGAGCAAAAGAACCAAAATTTCTGGGCACAGGGATCTTTTCTGAAACTGGTACTCCAACCAAGGACAATTCATGAAGATAACCTAGAACCCCTTCTCAGATGTAGCCCATGGCAGCTCAGTATCCAAGTGGGTACCCTAGTAAGGGGAACAGGGGCTGACTCTGACATGAACTCAGTGGCTAGCTTTTTGACTGCCTCCCCTGATAGGGGAGCAACTTTGCTAGGCCACAGGAGATAACAATGTAACCAGTTCTGATGAGACCTGAGAAGCTAGGGTCAGATGGAAGAGGAAGAGGACCTTCCCTATCAGTGGACTTGGAGAGGGGCATAGGAGGAGATGAGGGAGAGAGAGTAAGATTGAGAGGGGTTGAGGGAGGGGACTACAGCTAGGATACAAAGTGAACAAACTGTAATTAATATAAAAAATAAAAATTTAATTAAAAATTTATTAAATCATATCAGGAAGCTGAGGGCAAAAACTAGTAAGAAAATTAATTGTCTTTTAGAGATGTGTGGTAGGCTCCTGTCCTGTTCGCTCTCTTCTACCGCTTCCAGCATCCATCCTGTTTGCCCTTCTGAATGAGAATTAAGCATCTTCTCTAAGGTCCTCCTTGTTGTTTAGCTTCTTTAGGTCTGTAGATTTTAGTATGTTTATCCTATATTATATGGCTAATATTGACTTACAAGTGAGTACATACCCTATGTGTCTCTCTGCTTTTAGGTTACCTTACTTAGAATGATCTTTTCTAGTTCTATCCATTTGCCTGCAAATTTCATGATATCTGTGTTTTTAATAGCATATAGATTGTGTAAACATATCATATTTTTTAATCCATTCTTCTCTTGAGAGACATCTAGGTTGTTTTTAGATTCTGGCTATTAGGAATAAAGCTGCTGCAGGGGATTGAAGCAGATGCAGAGTCCCACAGCCGAACTTTGGACAGCACCCAGGGAGTTTTATAGAAGAAGAGGGAGACAGAAGGACCAGAAGGGGGCAGGAGCCACACAAGGAGACCAACAAAGCAAAAAACACCGGGCCCAGGAGGGACTACAGAGAATGATTCATCAACCCAAGAGCATGATTAAAGAGGACCTAGACCCTCTGCTCAGATGTAGCCCATAGACAGCTCAGTCTCCATGTGGGTTCCCTGGTAAGGGGAGAAGAGAAAGTCTCTGACATGAACTCAGTTGTCTGCTCCTTGATCACTTCTCCCTGATGGGGTGACCTAGCCATCCACAGATGAAGAGTAACCAGACAGTCCTAATAGAACCTGATAAGCTAGGGTCAGACAGTAGGGGAGGAGGACTTCCCCTATCAGTGATTAGGGGACAGGGATAGGGGAGGAAGAGGGAAGGAAGCGTGTGACCAGGAGGAGATGTGGGAGAGCTACAACTAGGATGCAGTGTGAATAAATTATAAATAATAATAATAACAACAATAATGAAATATTTTTAAAAAATGAAAATTAATTGTTGTCTCAGTAACTGGCCCAGTCTGTCCAGTCAGCCAGCTCTACCTTGGGCTATTGTTTCTGCTCACCAACCATAAAAAGTCCCTGGCTTTATATTAAGATTGTACTTTTCTGAATTTCAGAATGTGCCCTAAGATTTTCTATGTCAGGGTTCATTCTGGTTCATATGAATAAAACTGCTAGATGTACTAATGTAAATATTTTCATGGCATATAAGAGCCTCTCTTTGTAGTCCACTTAACTGAATAATGCAATCACATACATGGTTTATTAAGGAACATCGTTAGACTCTTTTGCAGAGTGGGTCCACTGTTTCAGCGTTCCACCAGCAGTATTTGTCTATGTCTGCTGCACAGGGCAGAATAAGGAGGGGATCTCACAAAACCCTTTAGTACATTTGATTTCAGGTAGAGGTGGTGGCTTACCTTCCCACTGGGACGCTGTGGCAGAGCTTGGTTGAGCTCTGAAGTTAATCAATTACTAGCTTTACCATGCCTACATAAATAATACTGCCACCTTCCTGTCGCTGTAGTTCAGGATAGAAGCTTGGGTCCTTCTAGCTGTTGAAAAACAAACAAACAAAACTCTTTCACCCATAATAATTGGCAGTAAGATTAGCATGATCCCTGCTTCTTCAAGAGGGGAGAATGACTCAGAGGACAGTAGTGCCTGTTAGAAAACCAATCCCTCATTTGCCTCTCTAAGCATTTTTGAAATAAGGCAAGTAAGGTAGCTTGGTCATACACTTTGCAGTTGTAGTGTTTTGCTCCAGGTTTGTGGGTATTACCAAGAAAAATTTTATTTTGCCATTGCATCACCAACTGGTGTTTTGGGGTGAAGAGGCAGAGAAATCTTGGGAAAATGCATGACTTTCTTTGTGGGTCTATAATGGAGACTTCAGTAGCCTATTGCCTAGGTTGAGTGACTAAAAGATCTAAGGAGTTCAGTTTGTTACTTTTCTATTGCTATGACAAAACACTGTTATCAGGATAACTTAAAGAAGGGAAGGGGGATATTAGGACTATACTGTTTTAGAAAGAAAGAAGTCCATCGTAGTCATGGTAGGGAATATGGCAGCGCAGGCAGGCACTAGAGAGGAATCTGAGTGCTCACATCCCAACCTTAGAACTGCAAGCAAAGACTTTCCTGGGTATGGCAGGATACTCTTGAAACCTCAGAGCCTTCCCAAAGTAACACATCTCCTGCAAGGCCACTCCTTCTACTCTTTTGCAAACATACACACCAACTAGAGACCAAGTATTCAAATATATGAGCCCATGGCGGACATTTTTGTTCAAACCATCATGCACACATTATCCCTTCCAGGAGGCTTCATGTTTTGACCTTATAAGGCTAAAAAGTTATTTGCTCTGTTTTGCTCAGAGATTAGAAAAAAAAAATTGGTTTGATATCCATTCCATACTCCATTCCATTCACAGACCAGAATTAGAAACAATAAATTATCTCATTTTGATTTTTAAACCAGTTTTAATTATATATATTTTTGGTCTCTTGTCTCATAACTTCCTTTAAATATTTGTGTTTACAATCATAGATTAATGTTGTTTTCAAATCTTTTACAATACTCTCTTTGGAGTGGATGACAGCTAATGCAGAGAACCCTAACATAACAAAATGATGGTTGAATACTTGGGCCTAAGTTATCTGTAATATATAGGGTTACCTCAAAAGCTCAATGAGCATGGTAGAAGAGGGGGTTGATGAATGTGAGATCCAGGGGATGGGAGAAATAGTGTGAAAACAGTGTCTTCTGGACATGTCAGTTGTTGTATTCACAGACTCACTGCAGAAGTTTCTACTTCCCCAAAACCTGCACAACAAGGGATCCTGCAGCGCTTCATTGTCTATGGGAGAGGACTCATGAGGGCTCACTCTTCTCTGAGGATCTATGGACCTCAGTTAATAAGTTTTGGGAAGAAGGCTGTCGCTTCTTTAAGTGATATGACCACTGATAAGTTGTACAGTAAACGATTTCCAACTGATGCTCAAACAGACAATTACACTAAACTCAGTGTGTCACCAAAAGAAAAAAAAAAGACATAAATGTAGAAAGGGGATTGTTGAGAAGAAGGTGTATTGTTTACTGTTATGTCTACAAGATAGAGTAATCTTGGAAGAGGGAACCTCCATCAGCTTGGTCTCTAGACAAATTTGGAGAGGCATTACCTTGATTAATGTTTGACTTGGGAATGCCCAGAACACTATTTGTGTGGTACTACTCTGAGAAGGTATTAGAAAACCAAAGTGAGGAGCCATGGAAAGTAAACCATTAAGCAATATTTTTCCATTGTTTCTTTAGTTCCTGCTTCTGAGGTCTTGCTTTGAATTCCTGTCTGACTTCCCTTCATGCTGAACTGTAAGCTATCAGAGGAACTAAATCCCTTCCTTTCTGTGTTCCTTTTGGTCATTGTGCTTATCACAGCAATGAAAAACAAACTGAAACAGAAGGTGTGCCTGATGACTCCAGTCTCCTGAATGGCATTTATTAGTCGCTCATGCAAACATTAACAGCTAATATGAACAGATGTCTACAGAGGAGCTGAAAGACATCTGGGTTGTAAAAAAAATGTACATTTGTATGACAGCATTTTCCAGGATACACTGAGCATGGTTTCTGTAATTAATGTGGAGGTGTGCTGTAACTATGATCTATTTCAAAACTAAAAAATACATCAAAGCCTCTTCTCCTTTTTGGTCACTTATTGTTAATGTTTTCTTCATCTGTATGTATGTATGATCTGGCTCTATCCTTTCTGTAAGATCTTGAAATTATTTAAATCATTTTTATAATATTTTATATAGTACAAACATATTGTACTAGGCTAATAATAATATTAGAATAAACAAACAAAGCTAACTTCTTTAATGCAGAAGCGACTCAAATTTGAGAGGCCCTCACCAGGTTGACTACTGTGTCCTTTCGAACTTTCCATTAAGCACTGACCAGTCTGCATCTCAAGAGTCAGTTCCAGAAAAACTAGCACTTGTACTGCTTGAAATATGGAAAGAGTTATTTCTTCGAAGGGCCCTTAGAAACTTAGTTTTATGGTATATAAAATCATTGTGAATGCAGAGCTGTTTTCAGAAAATTCACCAATTCACATACTTTCTAGTATGATATCTATTTGGTCTAGTTTTTCAAATTCCTTTATGAGGGCCATTTGTAGAGGTGTGGGCCACGTTCATGAAGGCTCATGTGTGTATGATTGCTAGTAGCACTCAGAGTTTAACCTCACGAGTCTTTTTACATTCAATGTTGTCCTTGTTTTATGAGACACTAGCTGTCATTGCCTGGATCTCATCAGGAAAGATAGGTTGCCTACACAGAAGGCCTGAGGTTCCACTTGCCTCCACCTCCCAATGCTGGTATTATAAGTAAATAGAAACGTACCCAGAATTTTTACTTGGGCTCTACAGATGGAACTCAAGCAGTCATACTTCTGTGTTAAAGATTTTACTCACCTAGTCATTTTGTCAGCCTGTGGAATTCCTGCATATTCACTTTCTGGCTTAGAAACAGTAATTCTCCTTTCTATTTATCCCTCCTAGAATGGTTTGGAAATTATACATCCTATTTGTACATTCTACGTTATTAGTGTTAATTCCTCCTTTAGTATTTCTAGGGAAATTGGACAATATTTCAGTGTATTTCTTCATTCCAGAGAAGACAGAGCCTTTGAAATATCAGAATCTACTTAATTTCCTGCTGTTTTAGATAATATTTTTAATTTTCTTATTTCCTATACTCATTACTGTTAATGACCTGCCATTTTATGTTTATTATTTTTTTTACTAATATGCATTCTTTATTACATCACTAACTGAATCATTTCACTACTTGAAAAAAATTCTTACAAAAAATTAGTGGAATTCTACAAAAAATAAGGTATTTGACCTTTTGATAGTCTTAAAATATTTTCAATTTCCATGTTATTCAATAATAAAGTTTTGTTTATTTTGAGTCTAGATTTCCAGTAGTTTTTTTTTTTTCTGAGAAAGGTAGTCTGTCTGGCAGATTCTAGGACACAGAGGTCTCAAGCCACGTCAGTTTAAATACTGCTGTTTTAGGAAAGCTGCACTCCTCTGTATGTTTTTTGTGACATATGTTTGCCATTGATGCTTTACTACCTGAAAAATGTAGGTCCAAGTACAATTTACTTTTATCACCATTTGAACAGCTACTAGTTTTTCCTCGTATTTGAGGGAGTATTTTTCATTAATTTTGAAAATTCATAGGCATCTTCTCATCAAATAATATCTGTGCCTATTTTATATAATTCAATGTCAATTTGAATCTCTAATTTAGTTCTGTTTCATATTTTCAGTTCAATTTCCAGTTTTCTTCACATCCTCTGCCCGCCATGTCGGTGCCCAAGTACACTAGGTTTTGGGTTTTTTTTACCTGCATTCACACACAGAGTTTTAAAAACCATTTAACTTTATGTATTTCAATTGATTAACCGTATGTTCAAATGTAATAGCTGGCTTTTAAATATTAACTAGGATTATTTAATATTACATTTTCAATTTGAGACTATTTTAGCAAAATATTTGTTTGTAAAATCCTTGTTTTGATGTGTATTAGTGTTTTGCCTGCATGTGTGTCTGTGTGCCAAATGTATGCAGTGTCCATGGTAGTCAAAAGATGGTGTTAAATCCCCTATAACTGGAGGTACATACAGTCATTAATTACCATACAGGTACTGGAAATCAATCCTGAGTCCTCTGTAAGAACAGCCAGTGCTTTAATTATCAGTCATCTCTACAGACTGAATTTTATGATTTGAAAAGCAAGCATGTGTTACTGAAATATCTGACCTTATAGTTTACTTTCCAGTTCCTTTTTAAAATTTAGCTTAATTCCATGATGATTTCATAGATGCGTATACGTCATTCTAGTTACTCTCCTCCATACCCCATTTTACATTCCTCCTATCACTAGCCATACATTTCCTGCCCCATGCCTGTTCCCTTTGTAAATTGTTGATGTTGATTTTGTTGTATGAACCATTTGCTTTAGTTAGGTCCATCTGTATGGCCTAATGGTATTATACATTGGTCACCAGTGTGTATGCAACTGTATGATACTAACTACAAATTAATGATGGAAAAAAATAATGAAGTGAAGTCAGTGAGAATCAATGGGTATGCCTGATTCTTCTGATTCTTCATATTTCTTCTGATTATTTCTCTATTATTTTCCATTCTTTCTCCAGTTTAAAAAAATTAAAGTTTATTGATTTAAGTATATGATTGTGTGTCTGTGTGTATGGTTTGTAAGGATGTGCATGTATGATGCCCTTGAGTGTTTGAGTGTGTTTCTATGTGTGTGTGTCCATACGTGTTTGTGCGAAAAGGGTAGGTAAATTCATAGCAATGCACATGGTTGGACATCAGAGGACAAAACAGGAACCAGTCTTTATACTCCTACTTGAGATGAGTTATCTCTTTTCGTTGTTCACCATTGTGTACACAGTCTACTCAGCCTGCAGACTTCTGAAGTTCCTGTCTGCACTGCCATTTTCCCAAAGAAGCAATGTGATCACACAGAGTTCTACCTGCTTTATGTGAGCCATTAGAACTCAGGTTCTGACATTTATGTGGCAAGGGATTACCATTAAGTCATTTTCCATGAATGTAAATTTTTTCTGGGTATTTATTAGTGATATGTGTTATGTTTCCATTTTCATTCAATTTAAATTTTATTTCTAATTTCCTTTTGGTGTTTTCTTTTACAAATGGTTTTTAAAATATTTTGAGATTTCCCAGAAGTGTTTTACTTTGGTCATGTGTCATTTAACAATGGGACTGTGTTCAGAGGAATGAGTCATTGGATGATTTCACTTTTATGTGAATATCACACAGGATACTCACACAGGATATTTACAAAATCCAAGACTTATATGACATCATTATGAGATGCAATTTATGAAACTGTAGAAATATAGTATGACATTGAATGAGAGGCACACAGTCCCCTGACAAAGTTTAGTGATTATCTAGGAAAGCTCAGTATCCAGCAAATAGTCAAATACACAACTTTGACATTTCAGAGACAGAATATGAAACAAAACTAACAAATACAAAAGGTGCATGAGGCAAACAAGGTCTATGTTTCAAAAAATACTCTCAGGTTGTTATCATAAAGGATATACAGAAGTCAGACATTAGTATGTCACAAGGTTACATTGAAACTTTTGTCACATAGAGAAAGTCAATTTTCCCACAGTCAATGCAGATATAAACTATACATATATTCCTTCTTGTATCCTTTGAAAGACCTGCTTACAAAGGCTGGCATTGGCCATCAGCTAAGAACTTAGATTTGGGAAGCATTTTTTTTTCATCATGAACCAGAAAGAGTGGTCCACTGTATCCCAGTTTGCTGTATAAACAATGTAATCTCTGCTGCCAGACATTTTCTTTTAGGATTCTGAATTTTAGACACCTGTAAGAGAAGGAACACCTATATGATTGATCCCAAAGAGCTCATGGGAATGAGGTACAATTGACTTTTTAACAGAGGATGATTTTACTTGAATCACTCAGCAGCCCAAGTCAAAAGGACTGTGAGTATTAAAAAAGCCTTGGATACATATTAGGAACAGCTAACTGGTAAAGTTGAAAAACAAACAAGAGACAAAAACAGCATTGAAATAGAAAAAATAAATGAAAAGGGTGATTAAAGAGTGACATGACCAGTATGGTGGACTACGCAAGCCATGCCTATATCCTCCCTCCCAAAACATCTACCCATGGATAGAAAGAACTCTGGGATGTTGGGTGATCATTTTGCACACTGTGCAAAGGTTCTCTTTGTATTATTCAAATGTTAATTTTTGTACCTCAGAGACGGGTATAGACCAGACTTTGGTATTGTTATTCTTATGACTGCATCATATTTTGTGAACATTCTCTCCAACGCTTTCTCATTGGTTTAATAAAGAGCTGAAAGACCTATAGCTGAGTCAGGAAAGGAAAGGTAAGACTTCTGGTAGATATGGAACTCTGGGAAAGAATCTGAGGCACAGCAGATTCGTCAGCCAGACACAGAAGAAATTGGAGGTAAGGTACAGAGGAGAGATAACAAGTAACGTGGCAGAATGTAGATTAATTAATATAAACGTGTTAATTTAAGTTATAAAGGCCAATGAGGAACAAGCCATAGCTAAGGTTTCCCAGGACTAGAGGGGACACTTCGTGAATTGCGGCCATAAAACAAGTATTTTGGCAAGCTACTACGGATAAGAGGTCAAAACTAAAAGTATTTATAAATGATATTAAAATTAAAGGTTTGGAGATTCAAGATGGCAGCAACTAGTGTTCATTGGGCGGGGGAGAGGGCAGGGGCAGAGGATCCAAGACTCCAAAACTGTTGAATGGACAGCAGCTAGGGCCAATTAGATATAGCCCCCACTCCTAGCGCCTTGGCTTTCTCCCTGGACTGGGACTCTAAAACTGTGAACCCTTGGCTTTTTCAGCACACCCCAGGGAGTGCAGAACCCCAGGTACAGGGACCCTCCTGTATGGCAGCCAAACATTAGATCACTACTGCTGCCCTGAGGGCAGCCTCAAGTTTTCTGGAACAGTTGGAGCCAATCAGATCCTGGCTGTTTTTCTGGGCAGTGAGTTTAGAACCATGGGTCCCCAGAACTCACCTAATTCAGGGACACTTCCTCTTTCTCAGTCAGACATCAAATCCCTCTCACCCCCTCTGATGGCAGTACCTGGATTTCTGGGACATCATTCCCAAAATTCAAGCCACGGTTCGGCTGGTCATCCCTTGAAGGCCAGGAAAAGAGTGGAAGCACACAGATAGTGGACCCAGGGTAGCACTGCCCACATGAGAGTGAGTGGCAGAGACACAGAGCCGTGGCGAGCTTGTGCGACACATCTTCCTTCTGAAACACCCATACAGAGCTCATCTTGGCACCAGCTCATGCAAGCCATGCCCACAACCCAACATGAGCTCGCATTCTGTCCTACGTATGCCCCCCCACCTTCACCACACACTCTCACGTATGTGCCCCAGCAACCTGCTCTTGAAGGAACTCACCCCAGCACTTAAGCCATGCCCCTCAAGACAACAGTACCAGCTTTCTCCCTTTCTTTGCTGCATCCCAGTCACCAGCCCCTAACAGTCTTGAGACCCTAACAGCTCTCAATCGTCCTGTAGACTACACCAGACTCCATAGATGGCTGGATCCATTCTGCAGTACAGCTCCAGGAAAAACAAACAACAACAACAAAAAACCTTCAAGGCTCAGGACAACCAACAAAAACCAACCTATCATGGCTCCAGCAGAATCCCCCAAAACAATGGGTGTTCTAATACAGATAAAACACAGACAAAGGAAATGAATAAAATTGCTCAAGATGTGAAAACAGAATTAGAACCAATAAAGAAAACACAAACCAGAAAAGCCTGGAAATGGAGAACTCAGAGAGATTAGGAACCACAGGGGTAAGTCTGATGGAAGAAGGAGGAGATAGGAGGACCTGGAGGATTATTTGGAATATTTGGTTTATTGGTATGTAATTTCTTGAGTTCTTTATAAATCCTAGGTATTAGCAGGAATGGGTTAAAACTAATGGAGTTGTTGCCCCGTGGTTCTACGGGAATACCCAGACAATGCAGGCTATTGCCAAGGCTTCTGGCTGCTCTCCACAAACTGATGGCAAGGCCCTTTTTCTGAAGACAGACAACACCTATCAAACTCATTGAACATGGGTAAATTCTAGCTGGTGCCTACCTAGAACCTTCATTTTTACTGACGAGTGTTCATGCTACTTGAAGTTACTCTGCACAATACTGAAGGAGAAAGTTAAACACAAACACGGCTGCAAAACCCCTTGATCTACAACAGATGCAAGATAGGTTGGTGCAAGAGTGGCACAAAATGAGAGCAAGCCTGAGATGCCCCCCAGCCCTGTGCCCTGCCGGCCTGGGAGGGCAGAGCATGCCAGAGATGGTTCCTGGAGCTGGCGCAACACCTCATATAGGCATTTTGGGAGCACTGGCCACGATGATATAAGAGCCCCAGACCTCTCCCAGGAAGCATAATGGTGCTGGCCCTGGTTGTGGCAGGGTGTCGCAGGAGAGCTAGCCCCAAGGCATGAGTATTGGAGAGGTAGCTGTACCGCTTGCCTGCCACGAGATGGTGTGTACAGGGAAGAGATGCATATAATCTGCAGCCACATCATGGAGGGGTAGAGGGGAAAAAAAACTAAGAATAACTACACAGAAGTATAAGAAAATAACTTCAGTTTTTCTGCGACGTTTTAGCATCTGAGCTGGCAATGGCAAACTACCACTGTGACTCTTGAAGGTCCTTGGTGAGAGGGAGAGTTGGGTAAACTGTCATCTCTCCAGGCCTAAAGAACTTAAATCAACTTATCCCATACCTCATCTACTGCTGAGAGGAAGCATAGAAGGGACATACAAGGACGTTTACGAACAGAGAAAGAGAAGCATCTTAAAAGGGGTTTCTTAAAACTTTGTCATGCTACTGATGCTCAATGTAAGGTTGCAGAATGTTTTGGCTGTTTCCTGCTCTTAAAATAATCCTCATTATTAATGAAGGAGTAGGTATAAACTACAATTCACATTAACACCCAATGTGTTAGTATTCAATAGGACAAATAGTTTTGAAAATGTATGAATAATTTTGGTAGACACACTAGCAAAGCTTTGGATAATCCTCTGCTTGGCCTCAGCCATAAATATCAGCAGACAATGCATATAAATCCCTATTGACTATGAATTCCTAAATAGAACCTCAGCATTCCCTAACAAGGTATACATCAAAATTTTTGAAGTTTATTGAACCCGGGCAAAGCATATTCCAGACTTGTTGGCACGGCACTCAACATACATTCACATTATACTTTTTAGGATCTGTAATTTAGCCTGATTGATTTTTTTAAGTTGGTCTAGATCGTACATTGCCCAATGAGTAGTCATATTTGCAGATGAGTCTGCACTAGATATATTATTTTCTTGGCCTTTGAACAAACACAGATCAATATTAGGACATATAGCTATTGACAGTATGCCCAGTGCTGGTCAGTAATCCTGCCTACTTATCTCTGCATGTGTGCTCAGAAAAAAAAAAAAGAGATGGTTGAAGCAAATATTAAAATTATTTTTAAATTTTTGACAAAATAACATAATTTCCCTATTTCCACTTTTCAAACCCTTCCATAGACTCCCTCGTGCCTTTTAAAAACTGTTGGCACACACACACACTCCTAAATATGTGTGCAATACTCTGTATAATGTCATTGTTTGCATCTTTTATATTTCTGTGTCTTAAGATTGTACTGTATTACACTGCCAAGACCTGGAATCACAAGTAGGTGCCACCATGTCTTCTCTTAATTGCTTTTTCTTCCTGCATTCTAAGTTGAGAAAAATAATTTATACATGAAGAAGGGTACATAAGAGAGAGTCACTTCAGATGCATGCTTAATTACAGTTGATACAACATGGAAACATCTGTTTAAAAGATTTTTTCTTTCAGTACATGAAATTTATCATGAGATGAAAACTTATAGTTTAACTTTTTAATGCTAGTTAACTCTAGTTGATTTAACCAGGGAAACTCAGATATACAAGTAATAATTTTTAACTGAAAAATACTTTATGTATACTAACTGTATGCCAAGAAAGAATCCCAGGTTACCTACAGTGAGGCCAAACCAACTTCAGTTGCTTAAGCTTTTTCTGCTTAACTAAGTTTTTGATTATGTTTTAAATGTTGCTTAGATTCTTTCAATGATTGAAAAAGAATCATTGATGTTCCCAGATTTTTCCAGTATGTTTTTTTTACAATATAGGTAAAATATATTATGGGTGAAGTTTTTAAAGAAATAGATGCTGATGAAATTTACATAAAGAGTGTTTGTTTGGATATGCCTTCGGAACATAACAGAAGATTGATTTAGCAAATAAAGGAGTTGAAATTTAGCTATCTTATGAGAAATATGCTACCCTATTTTATAGGGCATACGAAGAAAGATCCTCATATTCCTACATGGAGTGTAGCTCCTTATGTGCAGCTCAATTCTAGAATGAGGTATGATTTTGATAAAGTACTTTAACCCAGGGAAATATTGCGCAGGGCCCAGATGAAAGAAGTTAGTGTTCAAAACACAGTATGTCTTCAGGAAGAATATGGTTGACATAACCCACAATACATTATATTATAAATATTAGATCTAAGTTTCCTAACCACACTGCAAAGATTTGTAATGTCGGGCACTTTAAAACACAGGCCTCCAGAGTACCAGGCATTAATGGACATTCTCTACACATATTAAATTTCAGTCTTCCTTGTCTTTCTGTTATTTCTGCTATTTTATTTTGTTTTACTCTTTCTGCTACTGCTGTCACTAGACAATCTTTTCACAATTATTTGAAACCTTGGAAAATGGTGTAATGCTTTCTGTCTTTATATCGTACTTTTACTATCCTATTTGCTTCTTGTCCTGATTAAATTCCCTAAAAGAATATTGTCATATTAGACTCTCACTGCTCAGATGTGTCGTGTGAATAAATATCTCGTCCCTGAACCCATTATGAGTAGATCCATATAAATAACTACCCTTAAATCCATGATATAACTAAATTATTAAGATCACAAAGCATACAACAGGGTTCTTTTGCACATAAGGATTGTCCTCAAAGGAAGACCCTAGGCAAAGTAAACAATAGTTTGCTTGGAAGGGGTCAATTTAATAAAAAATTCACAGTTGCTCTATTAATAACTTTTCAAAGGAGGTGTCTTAAAATTCTTTTAATTCATACAAATATTTGATGCTTCAGGAGTTCTAAACTTCATTTTGCACCAAAATACGCTATAAAAGTAACTTTCAACATGTATTCCTTGCCAACAACAACAACAACAACACTCTGGTTAGTTGTGTGTGTGTGTATAAAAGAGACAATTGGATGTTTTAAAATGTTAGAGGGATTAGTAGAGTTGATTTCAAACTTAACTTTCAAGAATAATTTCCAAATGATGCCATGAAAATGGATCACTGAAGGTGTTCTTTACCTTTTATATTTGGAAATAAATTATCAGGGACTTTGTCTCTGATAAAGCACAAGCATAAGAAGATTATAAAAGGGCATACAAAATTGACATCTCATATTGTAAAACTTGAGTCTCAGTTCTATCTAGATAAATTAATTAGGAAATCATTAAAATTGCTCAAATTTCCAGGCTGTGATTTTTTTCTGGTCTTGAATTATTATTTAAAAAGCAAAAATAATTAAAACACTTCAAACTAAAAATTCCAGTACATTAATTTTAACATTTAATTCTTCAGTTAAGTATTTCTTCAAGGACAGAAAGTTCAAAGTTTATTACAACCAATTTTGCTCATAAGAATATTAGGTTATAAGAAATCTCTATATTTATGTATTCCTTGAACACGTTTTTGATAAGTTGGCTTTCAGCTTTGAGAATCAATTTTCTATCAATACTGTAGCTCACTTCACATAAAACTAAGTTAAATATTGTGCTTATCTCCCTGGACTGTGTGTAGTAACTAATTTGTTCTACTGAATGCTGAGTGACATGCATCATTTAAAAAGACAACACAAGACTCTACTGTGTCCATCAGGGACAGTAACTTGGTGACACACTGATTATTCCATTGTTATTTTCTACATGGAAACATCGTCCAGTACTTTTGTAGTTGAGCTGTACAATCAGCAACAGGAACAACAGTCATGTGGCTAATTGAACAAGTATCTTCAATTCTATACATAATAGAGATAAATGTTTTCTGATGTATGTCCTGAATTAAGTTGGTTTTATCTCATCTTAGCACAGATGCTACTGATCACAGTAAAAATGCTGGAAAAAGAAATCTGTAGATCCTATGGGCTGATTAGCATAAGGGAAATCTACACTTGTGAACACAGACAAAACCTAGCTTTCCACAGTCCAATGAGTGTGATTGGCATAACTATTTGACCCTTAGTTTGACAGGGGAGATTGCACGGGTTCCATTCTTCTCCTGGAATCACAGTGTGAAATAAATGGAAAAAACGCTCCCTTTGTACCCTCTTCTCTCTTTTATTCCTCAGCTTAAGGCTCTTTCACAGCTAGTCCTATGACCTGAGAATTGAGATAAAGGAGCAAATGTTGCCATTGGAGACTTTAGTTGGACTCATTTACTCTCTACAAAGTCCCTCAAAGAAACAAAAGAGAAATGTACATTGTAAGTGCTATTAAAGATTACCCAAATGTTGAAGACTAATTTCATGAACAGAATTTGTAGATTAAAAATCCAATCTTTTCTTTTCTTAGTATAAAAGCTGTGTGGCAAGTGCTATGTTCCCCTTTACAGAGTGTAAAATAAACTTACGCCGATCTTTTAGCTTTCCTGGTGAAGAGAGTAAATTCACTTATATATGAGGCATGCTGTATTTTGTCTCAGATAGATCCATAACTGTGACTCAGTATCAAATGACAACCATCAGAACTTGTGCTTCTCAACAAAAATATTGAAAAAGTGACTGCAAAAGTTACTATACCCAAGATCTTGCTCTAAATGTTTTACAGTTGTTAGTATTTCCTTTTATCCCTTCTATTTCCCATCTTTATGTATACATCACAATCAGGCCCAACTTTCACAAAGACAGCTCCTTTCAAATATATCATGTTCATTTGCCATAATTCCTTTCTCCACACCCCATGCTCTCCTCCTCTTCATCATCCATCTGTTTTCACTAGTTTACTTCTAATCTCCATTCTTGCTTCTGCTTTCCTATGTGAGTATAAATTAGATGAATAGATGGTAGATGGATGGATGGATGGATGGATGGATGGATGGATGGATGAATGGGTGGAAGAATAAATGGATGGACAGGCAGACAGAGAAACAGATATATCTCATATGTGTTCACAAAACTTAGGATCTACAAATAAGAGAAAAAAAGACAAACAAATATGTTTTTGTACTCCTCACTGGAAGACAGGGAGGCAAACTTTCCCAGAGCCCACAAGCAATCCAAGTTGAGTTCAAAGCCAAACATTATGACTTCAAAGTCCCTTATTTTATGTACTGCATTTGTAAGACATGCCACTGACAGTTCTCTCATTTAGAAGATGAGATACTTGGAAACTGGGTTTGAATTCAGTTTATCCAGACAACTGGATATTCTTAAGCAATTGAGATCTTGGAGCTGGGACTCTTTTCTCTATAGGTCATGTTTTCCTGACCTAAACATTTTGTTTTCAGATATTTCTCTAGAATCTGTTATATTCTCCATTTATCTACTCTGTAGTATGGACCACCTTGCAATATTAAAAGCACTATAACTCAGCCTGGCACAATGGTGCACACCTGTGATCCCGGTACTTGGAGAGGCAGAAGTAGGCAGACCTTCGTGAGTTTGAGGTCAGCCTGCTCTGCAAAGTGAGCCCAGGACAGCCAACTCTACACAGAGAGACTCTGTCTCAAAGAACTAAAACAAAACAAAACAAAAAAAAAGGAAAGAAAGAAAGATAAAAGGTAAAAAACAAGCAAGCAAACAAAAAATACTGTAACTAAAACTCTCTGAACAAACACATTCCCTGTTTTACCTTCCTTCTACTTTTAAAAAGGAACATGAATTCTTTTTCCATTCTGAATTGATTTTATTTATCTTATGCTTTAATTTATAAAATCTGCATTTACAGATTTAGAATTTATAGGTATTGGTGTTTTATGAACTGAGTTTCTCATAGACAACCATTGTGCCAAATACACTATACCTCATGCCGTTCTCAAAAATTCCAGATTATTTTGCAAATCATAAAATAAAAACTGAGGTTGATTACTTAATTCAAAGAAAATAGAAGATGACTGTTGAAGATAATTAAATATATAATAGCTGTATCCAAAGTCAATAACCATAGAAAGTAAAATTGCCCTGAAAAACAAATAAATAATGATTATTTTCTTAAGGCATTGCCATTTCAGGTTACAGTAAATTTTATGTATATTCATGGTGAAAAATAAGAGGCAAGAGAAAAAGTAATTTTTT
>CM053745.1:41769008-41789026 GCA_028658305.1 Pachyuromys duprasi | reverse complement strand
GAAGAGTCAGCCATCAAGATCATGACTGAAACAGTCCCTGTTTCCCTCACTAGGGTCTTCAGCCCTACACCAAGTTATCATGGGCCCCATCCGTGCGGGGGTTCCAGTCCACAACCACACATGGTCCTTGATTGTAGAAACCGGAGCTCCACATTTTATTTGTTTAATATATAAAATTTTCATCTTGAAACCCTTGAAAAATATCCTTTCTACACTGAGGTTTATTGCTACCTGCACTACTAATGTGGATGGTTGCTTCTCCACTTTTCATTTTACTTTAGATATTCTCTTTACAGTTTTAACAAATGATATGATTGATTACATTTTTTGAGAGGATTCAAACTCACAGTACTTCCCATATTCAAATTATTTTACAATTACTGGCTTGGGGCTGACATTCACATTAAGATATAAAGATCCATGTTTTCTTTGGTGACTTCTAGCTGCCAGCATTTGATAACAGTAGCAGAATTTTATTTTTTTTTTACTTTGTCTCTTGATAGTTATTTAGCCACAGTAATAAGATATATAGTAAATAGCTTTTTGCAATATAAGGGACTATCTGAGGTAAAATATATGAAGAAAAATTATTTGCTTAGGCCACAGACATGGAGACTAACAGTCTGAGATCAGGCAGAGCCATTTGGTTGAGCCTCTGGCATGCACGTAATAGTAATGGTAATGGTAATAGTAATGGAATTGGTACTGGTAATGGTATCACTTCATCATAGGCATTATAGAAAAAGAAAGCTCACCTTGTTAAACATGAAAACGGGGTAAGAGAGACACATAACAACTATCTTATGAGAAGCTATACAGGGTCTCATAAGAACTATCTTAACCCATTCAAGGACATAATATAAATGACTTAAGGCCCTCCTCCAAAGCCCCATCTCCTAAAGAGTCCACTCTCCTTCTGATGTCACCGTCCTCAGGACCAAACCTGTACACGTGTTCTTTAATAACACACTCAAAGTGTATCAAAATTGCAGCCTATATCGTATAAAATACATACTTATATGGATACCTGAATACCACACCTTATCTTTTTCTCAATATTTGCATTCATGGTTTGCCTGGATATTAGTCTGATGAAATATAAAGTCATAGGGTTGTTTCTTCATAAAAACTGGAAGAGAAGTAAATGATATAAAGATGATATTTACTAGTCACTTTGATACACAATTACTTGAATAAAGCAAGGCAGATTTTTATCTAAAAAAAATGTTAGGTTACTGGTACTCTATGTAAGATGATTCCTTATACACTTAAAATATCCAAATTTGACTGTGTTGTAGTTTTATGTCAACTTGAAACATTTTCATCTTCAGCTTCCTTTTTGGTCATGGTATTTCACTGCAAAAATAGACACCTTGACTGTGAAAGGTGATGGCTATTCTTGGTTGTGAACTTCACTACACACAGAATTAGCTAAAATCCCCAAATGGAGAGCATATCTCTGAGGGATTTTTTTTAACTCATTTGAAGCAGGAAGATCTATTTCTAATCTGGATATTTGAGGCAGAAAGGTATAATTTTAATTCCTATCCTTTGGGCCGACAAAAGGCAAGGCTTTAATCTGGATTTTGATGTGGAAGACACACCTTTAATCTTGGCCACACCTCTAGAAGCATATAGAGGAACAAGGAAGAAGGAAGCACTTGCTCCTTCAGGATTCCAGTGTCTGCTGAAGACTTGCTGAGAAATCTAGCCAGTGGAATGAGTAACTACTGGATTTTTAGACATTTCCATTCACATTCTAATCAAGCAATAATTTGAACTACCTTGGTGAATGTATATCCAATTTCCACTTTAAAAAATGTTAAAATTTTTGTCTATATTGGTTAATTGGCAAAATTTAATCTGTACTTTGTTGAAAATAACATTTTTTGCTATGTAAATTAGAAAAAAATGTTTTAAATATATAATGCAAAGCATGAACTCACAGGTTTAGTTTTTATGTAAACAATATTCACAGTTACCACAGGAAAATATACTGCATATGAGATTGGGTGGACACTGAAGTAGGGGAAAATATTCTAAATAATCAGAGGTTGGAAAGAAAAATAAAAAAAATACAGTTGTGATATGTAATATAAGTTTAATGTAGAAGGTATAAGGAAAGTAAATACCTTGGATATCTTCCGTCAACCCTTTATGATTGAATACCCATCCTGCTTTTGAAATATAAATAAGCAAAAGATAAGTTCTAAGATTGCATTTATGAAATGATTAAACAACTGATTGACAGTTAAAGACCTCCCATGGTTCTCATAGTTGCTTTTATGAGAGAATTTATAATATGTAGCAATTGTTTTGCACTGGTTTATGTCTTCCACCTCATAGTGAGAATTGCACAAATAAGGCTCAATATTCAGTGGTATATTGGTAAGCCTCCAACTTTGAAGTTTGTCAATCAGTACACATTGCCTATAATCATAAAGGAATGAGTTTACTTAGTATGAAGGAATGAGTTTTCTTTTCATGGGACCAAGCAAAAGGTATGACAGCTTCATGACAATTAAGCATTTCTCAACTGAAATCAAATAGATATGTTAGCTATGCTACTGATAAATATACCACACATGGTATTTTAATGACCCAAAATTATTAAGATCTTTAATTGTTGTTATAAGTATATGACTCCCTTAACACATCTAACGAAAAACTATCTTGTGATTGGTTATAAGTAGTTACAAAAATAATAGCTGCCACCTCAGGATGAAACTGAAAGTAAATTGGGTGATTGAACACGTCATTAAAAATGTTACCAGCTGTTCTTGGGGAGGAGTTGAGAACACAGGTATAGATAAAAATCTGACATATTCTAGTTTTGTTGGGTCAGGTAGTTTCTATCGAATTCATTATATAATAATGTAGAACTTTAAAATTCACGAGGATAAGCTGTCAACTTTTCTGAAGTAACAGGAAACTGAATGGACCAAGACCTTTACATGAAAGAAAGTCCAGCTCACTTGCAAAAGTGGACTGTTGTAAAGAAAAGTTTGGAGAAAAAGAGAGTTATAATATTGCTCATCAAAGCACAGCCAGATTTCTGAAGACATCTGACCTTGTTTCTAGTATACTTTGAGATGTTTGAACTTGACCATTAAAATAACAAAACCTGGAAAACTCAAAAAATAATACATAGCATTTTACATTAAAAAAAAGAAACAAAATTATTACTCTAGTTGGTCTGGTTACAGAATAGATGTGGTGAGATACACCCCAAAAGCGACAGAAATTAGAAACTATTATAACACACAGGCATATGTGATATTTATGTATAATTTAAACTGGGTGCTTAATCATAGTGGAAATCAGAGTATATTGTTTCTCTACATGAAGTGTACAGTATTATTATTATGGAAGACATATTTAATATAGTCTTCTAGCATAATGATATATCTGCTTTCTGTAGAGTACTAACACTGATCTCTTGATCATATGATGAACCTAAGCCTGTCATTCGTGTTGTTTCAGTCACTAGTCAATCCCGGTAATCATCTGACATTTTTTAAAAATTATTTTGTCTTGTTTAATTGTCAAAATTGATTAGCTATCTTGACCCAGTGTTTAATTTGATTGTTTTGTTTTTCTTTCTTTTGCAATACATTTACAAAAGCCATGCTTTATACAAGAGGCAATAAAAATGCACATGTGGAAAATCTCCCTATTCTTAGGCACATGAACCAGAAAATATTCGGGCAGCAACAAGCCCAGTTTCCCCTGCATGTTGCATCCTTTTCTGCCATTCTTCCGCACATTGATATTTTCTATCATTTCAATACCCTCAATTATGGTAATGGCTATGAGGAGTGTAAACACAGAACGGCATGTTATTTGCTTTCCATTATAGATATAACAAATTTTCCTCACAGACAGAGGGAGATATATTACTTTCTGAAAAGAAAGCATCCCCCTGTCCTTCATGAATAAAAATACATTGAAGTAGTAGACTGCCAAGAGTTGAAGTATATTGACATAGGATTAGAGGCCACATTTCATTTTTGATAATATACTTGGAAAGATAAAATTCATCTTTTACATTTATGATTTGCATGGTAAACCTGACATAGACAGTAATATATCCCAAACAGTGATTAAATGCAAAGTGAATGAGTCATGAAAGTAAACATTGTTAAGCCAATGTCTGAATATTAGGGTTAACCAGTAATATCACTAAAGTTACTCTTTTATATTATTGCTTATTTGGAAAAACTGTGCCAAAACACATCAGGAGACCATTTGGAATTAAAGATGCAAGACAGAAATTAGGCAAAATCCTGAAAATTATATTTTTCTTTATAAATCTCCAACATTTCTAGATTTATTCCAAATCCTTTTAACTTTATATCTTATCCCTACTACTTACTTGTAACATTTTGCTTTAATATTAATTGTGTGTGTGCACGTGCGTTGGTGTGTGCTTGTGTGTGTGTGTGTGCCTGTGCATGTACACATGCATGTTGAAGGCAAATTTGTGAGAATCAGCTAACCCTTCCCATCTTGGCTGGAGATCAGTCTCAGGCTGTCAGACATGGTGGTAAACATTTTAATCTGCAGCTCCATTTCACTAATCTGGTTATACTTTAATTTCTAAAGACTAATGAGAGGTGGTGAAATTTTAGAGATGTGTAGAGTTTTCTGCTCTCTTTTCTAAAATCAGTGAAAGGCTTTATTAAGACTCACTTGTTTAGATTTTACTGAAATTTCTTCATGAAGTAGACATACTAGTACCAATTAAGGAAAAATGGTAAATTAAATGGTTGGAAGAAAACCAATATCAATACTGGATTTTCCATACTTTATAACACTTTATAACACGAAAGGTGTTTTCGTTTACACCTTTCTTATATGGATTGCTTTGACTGTCATTTAAATCAAGGCTTCTGATGCATAAAACCATTTTGTTTTGCTTATTGAAAAATGCCAACTGTCATGCCAGGTCTTTTAAGTAAATAGTCATAAATGGCTGCAGGAGACATACTCAGCTAGTTCTGCCAAGCTTTTAAAGAATGAAAAACTCCAAAGTGTTTTCTTCAATAGCACATATCAATTTATTCATTGGCATGTGACCAGTTTATATTTTTCCAGAATAAGACATCATGTACATGTTAAACTTAAATAGATAGAACAGGAGGCGGGATGAAATAGCAGCAAGCAGTGAATAAAGAACTGTATGCCTTGCTTTTTCCATCTGTAAGAACTGTCTTCTACAAAAGCTGTGTGTGGTTGGTGGTTCATTCTGGTGATGCCAGGGCTTAGAAGCCTGAACCAAAGAATCACCCTGAGTTCACTTGAGCTACAGAATGAAACCATGTGTCAAGAAAGGAAGCACAATAAAAATAAGGAAACAGGCAAGCAAAAATTTACCTGTCAAGGAAACAAAATTGCTTTTCCAAAGTCTTTGTAAATGTGATAGGAGTCAGAGAAGCTATCTCACATACAAATAAGATTATGCAGACTGACAAGATTGTTTTTTAATATTTAAAAATATGTACGTATGTTTATACACACACAAATTTATGCATGTAACAACAATTTATGAAAAGAGAGGCCATGAATTTGAAAAGTAAAACAATTCTATATGGGAGGGTTTGGACGGAGAAAGGACAAGGGGGAAATTATGTAATTATAGTAAAATCTCCAAAAATAACAAAAGAAGTATTTAAACAAAAGAGATATCATTTCTGAAATTTAAATTCTCAGACAGCCACTGTCTCATCGCTTATGAGTTTTTGTTGACTTTTCACAAGCTTCCAAACAAACTCATTTTTTCCCATGTTGATTCAATTTGCCTTTCAAGACTAGCACAAGTCTCTGATCAGGCAGTGACTCTGACAGGCTCCCAGCTTAAGCTGCTGCATTGTTTCTCTCTGAGAAGTTGTAAACTATGTATTAACTTTGACTTGAAGACTCAGGTATTTAGCCTGCTTTTGGCTGTCTAACACCTTTTATGGTAGAGATTATTATGAATTTGCTCTTCCTCTTCCTCAGAGAAAACAACAAAGCTACCTTCCAAAACCTTAACATTGTTCAACAATAAACATCCTGAATTTAACTTGAACTAACATGCAATGATTCTAACATAGGATTATTAATGGCTAGAATACTGACACCCACCATAATATTGCTGATTCTTCATGCAACTATGTTTATGTTTTTAATTTAGTATACAACATTTATTTTGCTCTCTGAATGGTCATCTTTGGTCTTGAATGTATAATGATCATCTTTGAACATTCCAGTGTATTTCTTAGGCTAGAATATACAATGTAGAGATATGGAATCAAAGAATGAACTTAATTGAACTTAATTCCAAAAAGTGTGCGAAATGTGAGAAATAATTATTACTTCTAATAATGACAAAAAGTGTAATAACTATAAATACAAAATGTTTTCACACTTTAACCTAAATTTTAAAATGCAAATCATAAATATTTTTAATATAATCGTTTTATAAAAACAATCATGAGCTTCTCCTTAAGTGTTTCTCTACCATTCTATATTCCTCTATAGAGAATTCTGTTTATCTCTATACTCCATTTTTTTAATCCGATTGCTTGATTTATTGCTTTTTAACTTCTTTAGTTCTTTATATATCCTGGATATAAGCCCTCTGTCAGATATAGGGTTGGTGAAGATCCTTTCCCAGTCTGAAGGTTCTCTTCAGGAAGTAGTCTTCTGTGCCAATGAGTTTTAGGCTCTTCCCCACTTTTTCTTCCAAGTGGATCAAAGACCTCAACATAAAACCAGACACATTAAATTGGTTAGAAGAAAAAGTGGGGAAGAGCCTAAAACTCATTGGCACAGGAGACTACTTTAAAACTTTTTTGGGCACATAAAAACTGCTTCATCAGCAGAGTGCAGGGAATCATATGAAAGAAGGGGGAGTTAGTAAGACCTGGAGAGGACAGGAGATCCACAAGGACCAAATATATCTGGGCACAGGGGTCTTTTATGAGACTGTTTCTCCAAGGACCATGTATGGATATAATCTAGAACCTCTGCTTGAATGTAGCAAATGGTAGCTCAGTATCCAAGTGGGTGCCCTAGTAAGGGGAACAGGGACTATCTCTGACATGAACTCAATAGCGGGCTCTTTGACCTCCCCTCTCCCCTAGGGAGGAGCAGCTCTGCTAGACCACAGAGGAGGACTTTGCAACCAGTCCTGAAGATACCTGATCAACCAGGGTCAGATGAAAAGGAAGGAGGACCTCCCCTATCAGTGGACTTGGAAAGAGGCAGGGAGGAGATGAGAGAGGGAGGATGAGACTGGGAGGGACTGAGGAAGGGGGATACAGCCTGGATATAAAGTTAATAAACTTTAATATTTAAAAAAATAAAAAGTAAAAAAAACCGTGCTTCATTATTAAATTATAAGATTAGTATGATTTTATTCAAAAAAGAGACAGGAAAAAGGGAGATTTCTATAGGCAGAAAAAAGAGCGTAAAAAATTAAACAGTCAGAAAGAAAGGTATAAGGGTTATATAAAAGATATTTTCTCACTTGAAGTCTAAACTGCCCATCTGCTACATCTTTCTAGGGGTCTAGGTCCAGTTCTCATATCTTGGGCCAACAACAGAGATACAATGATCTTCCTTTCAGCAATATGAAGGACATTTTTATAATGTTCTGGGTGCATGTTTAGTGAATCCCAGCCTTCCATTCTTTGGTTTTAATATACTCAAAAAAATGACATGGTCACTTATTCCCAAAGATCATTTTGTTTCTGCTCCTAATTTTCTTTACTCATCGTAATGGAGTTCTGAGATGCAGTTCCCCATATTGATTCCTCTATATTTTCCATGATGAAATATTTAATAAGGCAAGTCAAGAATTTGTCAGATAGTCTGTTCCTGGCAGAATAAAACTTCTAACAGATGTTGTCTTCTGTCGTTACTGATACAATGTTGCCTACTTTAACACACACATTAAGAAAGCATCCCTCATATCTCTTGTCTGCCCTGGCAACCTACTTACTTTTCCTTCTCTGATCTTTTGTTCTCTCCTTAAAGATTTTCACTGAAATTTTGGTTTTCCTTTGTGAATTTTAATTCAAGAATACATCATTTAATTCAGAGTCTTTGTAGCAGAAAAACCATTGGCCTTTGGGTTCAGATTGTCTCAGATCCACATCTGGACTCTGATATTTTCCAGATGGATAGCTTTGATAATTTGTATTAATTTTTGATTCAGTATTTATTACTTGAAATAAAACTACATGTTTAAAAATATTTCATGTGTACTTATGATTATTTTTTTCTGTTGAAGTTTATTATTGCATGTACTTTTTCAAGGAAACATTGTAACTCCTCTAAAGTGACTAACTTCTAAGGGAATTAATGATGTGAATCCTGTCCTTTAAAAGGTTCCAGGTCAACACTAAATACTGATACCTTACTTCAAAAACAAAAACAATAAAAGACTTTTGTTGTTGCTGTTGTTGTTATCAGATGCATTGAAAACAACTTAAGATAAAGCAAGACTAGCTCAATCTTAAGGTTATTAATTGTTATTGCTGTTTCCTCTTGTTTCTGAGGAAAGAAAGGGCAATTGCTAAATTCTGTTTTGAAAAGAAAATTAGCCACTAATAACATAAAGTACCTTGGAGTGACTCTAACCAAGCAAGTGAAAGATCTGTTTGAGAAAACTTCAAGTCTCTGAAAAAAAAAAATTGAAGAAGATATCAGAAGATTGAAAGATCTCCCGTGCTCATGTATTGGTAGGATTAACACAGTGAAAACGGCTATTCTACCAAAAGCAATCTACAGATTCAATGCAATTCCCATCAAAATACCAACACAGTTCTTTACACACCTTGAAAGAAAAATTCTTAACTTCATATGCAGAAACAAAAACCCAGAATTTCCAAAATGATCCTGTACAACAACATATCATCTGGAGGTATTTCTATCCCTGATCTCAAGCTGCACTACAAAGCAATAGTTATAAAAAACTGCATGGTATTGGTATAGAAACAGAAGGGAGGATCAATGGAACTGAACAGAAGACCCAGAAATGAACCCACACACCTATGGAAAGTTGATTTTTGACAAAGAAACCAAATCCATCCAATGGAAAAAGGACAGCATCTTCAACAAATGATGCTGGTCCAACTGGATGTCTATATGCAGAAAAATGAAAATAGATCCATATTTATCACCCTGCACAAACCTAAAGTCCAAGTGGATCAAAGACCTCAACATAACACCAGACACATTAAATCGGTTAGAAGAAAAGTAGGGAAGTCCCTAGAACTCATTGGCACAGGAGTTAACTTCCTAAACAGAAGACCAACAGCACAGGCTCTAAGAGACACAATCAATAAATGGGACCTCATGAAAATGAAAAGCTTCTGTAAAGCAAAAGACACTGAAATCAAAACAAAATGACAGCCTACAAACTGGGAAAGGATCTTCACCAACCCTATATCTGACAGAGGACTAATATCCAAAATATATAAAGAACTCAAGAAATTTAAAAACAACAAATCAAGTAATCCAATTAAAAAATGGGGTATGGAGCTAAACAGAGAACTCTCTGTAGAGGACTGTAGAATGCAGAAAAAAACTTAAAAGAAATGTTCAACATCCTTAGCCATCAGGGAGATGCAAATCAAAACGACCCTGAGATTTCACCTTATACCTGTCAGAATGACTAAGATCAAAAATTCAAGTGACAACACATGCTGGAGAAGATGTCGATAAAGAGGAACCCTCCTCCATTGTTGGTGGGAATGTAAACTTGTACAACCACTCTGGAATTCAATTTGGTGCATTCTTAGACAATTAGGGATAGTAATTCCTCAAGATCCAGCTATATCACTCCTAGGCATATATCCAAAAGATGCTCAAGTACAAAACAAGGACATTTGCTCAACTATCTTCAGAGCTGCTTTATTCATAATAGCCTGAACCTGGAAACAACCCTGATGTCCCTCAGTTGAGGAATGGATACAGAAATTGTGTTATTTTTACACAATGGAATACTACTCAGCAATTAAAAAGGAGGAAATCATGAAATTCACAGGCAAATGGTGGGACCTGGAAACGATCATCCTAAGTGAGGTATCCCAAAAGCAGAAAGACACACATGGTATATACTCACTTATATAGACCTATAAGATAGGATAAACATACTGAAATCTATACACCTAAAGAAGATAAACAGGAAAGAGGAACTGGGTAAGAGAATTAATCCTCACTTAGAAAGACAAATGGGATGGACATTGGATATCTATCAACAAGTAGCAGAACAAGAGCCTACCACAGAGGGCCTCTGAAAGACTCTACCTAGCAGTGCATCAAAGCAAATGTTAAGACACATAACCAACCCTTTGGCAGAGTGCAGGGTATCATATGAAAGAAGGGGGGGGGGTCAGTGTGACCTAGAGAGGACAGGAGTTCTGCCATGACCAAATATATCAGGGCACAGAGGTCTTTTATGAGACTGTCTCTCCAACCAAGGACCATGTATGGATATAACCTAGAACCTCTGCTTGAATGTAGCAAATTGTAGCTCAATATCCAAGTGGATACCCTAGTAAGGGGAACAGGGACTATTTTGGACATGAACTCAATGGCTGACTCTTCCACACACACCTTCTGCCCTCCCTGCCCCGAGGGAGGAGCAGCCTTCCTAGGCCAAAGAAGAGGACATTGCAGCCAGTCCTGAAGAGACCTGATAAGCCAGAGTTAGGTGGAAAGGGAGGAGGCCCTCCCCAGTGGACTTAGAAATGGGCATGGAGGAGATGAGGGAGGGTCGGGGTAATAGGGAGGGAATGCGGGAGGGGGCTATGGCTGGGATACAACGTATATAACCTGTGATTAATATGAAATAAAAATGTTAAAAGAAAAGAAAATTAGAGCTATATTATGATTTTAACCCACAACTACCATAGACAGCTTGACTTGCATTCACAATTTTAAAGCATATTTTATTTTTACATTTCATTACTTAACAAAAGTAAAAATTATAAAATTAGATACACAACATTTTGAGATGACTAAAGTACTTTATGGATTTTTGCTCCATATTTTATTCCTGGATACATATTCATGAGGCTCCTATAGAGGACTGCTAAATCCAACTGTAATTCAAACTCAAATGAATAGTGAGCCTATAACTTCTAAATTTCGTCCACAGAAAAGTATTATCCTCTATGTGTTGTTGCATAACTCTCAATAATGTTTGAGGTAGTTATTCCTGTATCCTGACTAAGTAGGCCTTTTAGTGTGGGCTAATGCAGAGTGGAATAGCCATTAGCCATTCAGTTTTTGTGATGGAGGGATTGCATTTACACAACCTGTAGGATTTTTATTCACCCATTTGTCAAGTTTACATGTTTCTGGTTGTCACTATTTTTCTTGGTTATCATCACTTGGAAAGTTGTTTATGGCATAAGTTCATTAAACATAGTGTGGCCAAATGAGCTATGTGTGGTATAAGCAGCTGGAAATTCTGTCAAAAACAATTTATGCAGAAGTCTGGCTTTGTGAAATGGTGCACTGCTCTGGGCCCTTGGCTGTAATATCCTTCTTTTTTCTTCACAGAAGAGACTTTACAGTGACTTAAAATATAAATTTCTAAGACTTGAGTAAGCTATAGCACGTCTTCATGAAACAGCAAACTTCATCTTAAAATGGAAGGAGATTTGACTTTATGCAAGCTTTTGCATTTCTTGGGTGAACAAATACAATGACATAGTCTTTTTTGTATTCCAGATTGGACCATCTAGCTGTCTCAATTTTTATTTTTTTCCTTTAAAATTGCCTTTTATTATCACATAAATTTAAGAAACAAATAGAATACTTGATTATGAAAACAATATCCAATGAAGGGTGTAACTGGGATTTATTAGCATTATGTTAAAAGTTCAGACTGTCTCAAATAAGCCAGGCATGACAATGAATGCCTTTAATGCCACACTGGGGAGGTAGAGGCAAACAGAAGTTTGTGAATTTGAGATGGACCTGGTTTACATAGAGAGTTCTAGGCTAGAAAGTGCTGTATTATGAAACCCTCCCTTAAAAACCACACAGGCCAGCTGACAGATATGCTGTCTGCAAAGAAGAAGCAATCATAGTGCATTTCATACAAGTTTCTTAGGGACATGCTGAGAAACTTAAATACTCTCAAGTCTAGGTCCTACATTTGAAAAACTAAAAGAGATGCTACAATACTCTTACTTATAATGGTTTTACTTTTTATTATCACCTTAAAGAAACTCCCCGTAATTCTAATGCTAACACTTCCTTTATTATTTTTAGAAAATGTTTGTACATGTATGAAATGCATCTCTCTTATATCCACCATTTACTATTCTTACTCAAGGTGGATAAGTTAAGTAAAACCATACAAACTAAATTAATCTTCCTTCTAATTTATAGTTTGGTTGCCTAGGCGACTCCCTAGGTCCCTTCCCAAGCCAGAGCAAGAGCATGTAGTAAAAAAAAAACCTGAGGTCAACACATCACTGAAGCAAATGGGGGAATATCTGAGACAGTAAATATTTAAGAGCAGATTTTGAGGGATGATGAGACTACTCAGCAGTTAAGAGCACTGGCTGCTCTTTCAAGAAAAGCTGGGTTCAATTCCTAATTCCCCCATGGCAGTCCATAACTGTCTGTAACTCTTGTTTCAGGAGATCAGACAACCTCACACAGACATGCATTCAAGCAAAACACCAATGAACATTAAATAAAAATGAATAAATTATTAAGAGCAGAGTTTGAAACTTATGATGAACCAGCTTGGGGAAAGACAATGCAGCCAGTCCTGATGAGACCTGATAGGCTAGTCAGAGTGAAGGGGAGGAGGACCTCCCCTATCAGTGGACTTGGAGAGGGGCATGGGAGAAGATGAGGGATGGAGGTGGGGTTGGGAGGGAATATGGGAGGGGGCTACAGCAGGGATACAAAGTGAATAAACTAATTAATCTAAAAAACATTAAAATTAAACACACACACACAAAGACAACAACAACAAAAGTTCCTAGAGAAGTGTTAAACAGTTCTGTGCTGCATTAGTCTATGCTGCTATTGTTGCAGCAGCTGCAAGAATCCTTTGAGCTTGCTGAGAAGGTGTCTGCATTAGCTTTTTGGTGTTAAGCAACATAAACCAGAGAGAGAAAGAGAAATGGCATCCCAAGTGTTGGCTGCCTCACAACAGTCCAGCAGACTTCAGCTTTCTCTACTTCTGAGAAGATCTACTGAACTCTTTCGCTTCACTCTATAGTCTGTGCCAGGAACTTCATATCTTGGTGTTTGAACATGATCTAAGAATCTACAGAACTTAGCTTCTTTAGCTGATCAGAACTCCTGCAAAAGATCTACAGGCAAGGGAGAACAGCATCTTTGTAGACTGAATGTCACAGAAACTCCTTCGAGATGGGTGCAGTACTTCTGAGCGCCACACCACTTTCCGATGTTCCTCTTTCCTCTACTGGGTACAAAAATGCAACCATTACAGGGTGTGGTATTTGTTCATTATCCCTTCTTTCTGGTTGCCCCTTGGCATATGCAAACTCTTCCATTGGCCATTCAGTGTGAGTGTACGTTCTCAGTTCTTTAGACACAATGAATAATGAGATGCTCTTCAATTGATTTGAGGCATATAAGTGATCTTTCCACATGAAAGGAATTACATTATTGATGGATTCACAAATAATCAGTAACAGAATTTTGTTCAATTCTTTAAAAAATTAATGAATTTTCATATTTGGTCATTATGATTTATTTAAAAAATGGGGGTGGAGGGAGAGAAGCAAGACACAGAATCATTTTGATTGCCAAAGAGAAAAACCTTAGAGAGCTGCAAATATTCAATACTCAGGTTGTGTTAGATGTTAGTATGACTGGCATATCAAAATGTGATCTTAATTAAAGCCTTGGAGTGATTAAGTGCTTTAGAAGAAAAAGTAAAGCATGGGAATTAGCACTCTTCCTAAGAATCACATAATATTTTAAAACACATTTTACTTACTGTTTTAACATAAATACAAATATGAGAGTGAGATTTCATGTTTCACAGATATGGAAAAATCTGGCACAAATCCAGAAGCAGAGAAATGTTTACTATGTGGTTTTTATCTTCTTCTTTTATAATTAATTCACAATTAGACATATAATTATAATTCAGAAACAGGCAAATGCATTCAATGGTTTTAGCCATTGATAGATTTGTAAACAAAAGCAGCTGGACTGGAATTTCTTCAAGGAAATATTTACATGCCAACAGTTTATCAAAAGGAAAGTCTGCTGATAAATCTACACAGGGGCATTATGCTAATGATTGTGCAACAGTGATTCATTGTGTACCTCCTACTAGTGCACAAGACAACAGATGCAAAATCATAAAATTTGAGTGCGAATGGGGAAAAGAATTTTGTGTTCTCAATTCTTTGCCATCTTTCTGAAGAAACCCTCATTATTGTGGTCATTATCCTTCACTCTTTGAAGTACTTCATACTATATTTAAAAAGCATTAAGAGAAACAAAGACAACATTCTATTAATTCCAAACTATTTCAGAAGGCAAAAATCCACTTTGTTCTAGGTGTCCAAAAAACAATTATTCTAACAACAGAACAATACAAATGACTCTATGGTATCTTATGAGGGGCCTTAAAATTATGCAGAAATGAGAGAACAGTGGATCATTATCTAATTTCTTCTGAAAAAAAGTGAGAGTTGACATAAGGTAAAAATGGTCAGGAGTCTTACACTAATAGTACTACTTTTAGGCAAATGAGAAAATGAGTGTTATTACTGTTGATAAAATTAGAAATGTGACAGCATGCCAGAACACAAAGAAAAAAATCAGTTTGGCTTAAATATTATTTCTTGATTCATAACTTCTCTGTAACATAGGGTAATTTACTAAATCTCTTTGGTCATCAGAGGGCCAACTTCAGGAGATTGCCTTTATGTCTATTGTGAGATTTTTCACGTATAATATTAGATGCTGAGAGAAAGCATGGTGTGACTATATTTTCTCCAGTAGTTTGTTCATATTATCAGGAAATTTTAGCGACTATATTCATTTATTGTGGAAAAATTTGCAGACAAATTACATGTTATCATACCTGTCAGACTCTCACTGGCTCTCAATGCATTTCTAAATGGCCTGGTCTTGTCATTGCTGAGGACTCATAGGGAAAGTATTGCCATGGAACATATGCAAAATTCAAGCACTTGTTAGAGTAACTAAACACTGACTCATACTTATGGGAAGATTTTCTATTTTACATTCACAAAAATCGCTACCATTATCTTCTCCATTTGACGTTGTAGGGAACCAAAACCCCAGAAGTGAACACACAGAACTTAGAAAACTAACCAGTGACAGCATAGAAGTTTGAAACGGGTTCATGCTTAGCTATTATGCCATACCACTGAAACTCAGTCTGGAAGAAAACTCCGGGTCATGCAAAGATAGTACAATGATAAGGAATTTACACACAACATTTATTTAAATTTGGATAGCTTAGAAGAAATCGATTTAATCTTGCATTTTCTTGCAGAGAAGATAGTTTCCAAACTGGGAGGAAATCTAAACTGAAAGGTGACAGTTACACATTGCAATGCCAAAGAAAGAAAGAAACAAACAAAAACACACCGTCATGAATGAAGTTAAGAAGGCTATTTTAAAGTAGGATTTTCTGGAATTAATGATGGAATGGAATTTTATAAAGCAGTTGATGAAAACACAAAGTACACAGAAAACACTAAAAAGAAGGAAAGTGGCTACAAATAAGAGGATTAATTGCTGTGCACATAGCAAGGAGAACAGCAGCTCAGTGATGCCATTGGGGATTCAGAGTTCATTCTCCTTCTAGCATCCCAGGCTCTTTTATTATGTTTTTGTTCAATAATTCTTTACTTTCCTGTTGCCATCTTTTAACTGTTCCAGTACTCCCTAAAAGTAACAAAGATTATTAGTTAATATGTTTTTTCATGAATTTTAACCAAGTGTAGAAGTCACACAAATTGGTTCTAAGTGTTGTCCTGTGCTGATAATAGATTTACTAAAGTGTATAAGATTAGAAATTCCCACAGTAGACTTGACCTCATAACTATCTACTGAATATAACGATGGAGCCAGGCAAGAGGCGTCTGTGGAATAAAAGGATTTCTTCCTGATGTACATGCAAATATAGTCATAATAAGAGAAAGGTTGCTTGGTAGCCAGTGAACAGATCTACCTCATGTAGTAAGGACACACTTCAAGCAATTTCCCAAAGAAAATCCTTTCAATAGAATAAAAAAAATCAAGGATGTAAGAAGTGTGTTTCAAACCCTGTGCATATTTAATTGCAAGGCTAAATTATTAACCAAAGTGTGGCAATTGTGTATTACCAGCTTCCAATAAATCAATGACAGTAGTAATTAGAGATGGTGTGGATCGTTCCTTTTCTTTGTGAATTGTTCATAGTTGTAATTCAATAGAGGAAAAATAAGAAACAACAATAATAATAACTTTATATTAGTCATGCTAAAGTGGCAAACCAGTGGCATGGATAATTGAAAATAGTGGATTCTGTGCATAATGATGATCCGCTTAGGCTCCTTGCCTTACTACAGATCATTTTGCATTTCCAGAGCATATTATCACCTCTTCGTTAGAGGAAGTAATCACTGAGCATCATGGGTGGAAATTTTTATAAGTCTAGGCTAGAAAATTGTCCACAGTTAAAGTACAAAAAGAATCTAAAATCAACTATAAAGGTTAAAAGAGCTGTGTTAGAAAACGACTAAGAAAAGTCAATGAGTGCAATTTTGAAATGATGATACAGAATCCTAAAGTGGCAACAATGTAAAAAAGCATATTTGCTTATAACTATTTATACGTTATTATTAATAGTTGTTATTTTTATTTGTTTTGTAGCCTCCTCCCTCATCTTCCTCCAGTTCTACTCTCCCTCCCTTTTCTGCCCATCTAGTAAGGGGAAAAGAGACATTCTCTGACATGAACTCAGTTGCTTGCTCCTTGATCACTTTTCCCTGGTGGGGCAACCTAGCCAGCCCACAGAGAAAGGGGATCCAGCCAGTCCTGATGGGACCTGGTAGCCTAGGGTCAGACAGTAGGGAAGTCCCTGTCAGTGGACTAGAAAGGATATTTTATTCATTATTACAAAGTACATTTTAAAAGTATGTGTTGCTATAAAGTTATGACTGGAAATGTAATTTTTTTCTAATTTTATAAATGTATAAAGTATATTGTGATACTTTAACCCCCAATGCCTATCATATCCCCAGTCCATGCCTATGGCCTCTTCATTTCACCTAGTCTCCTTCAATTCTCATGTGTGTATGTGTATATGTGACTGTAGGTGTGTGAGTGTGTATGAGTAGGCATATGTGTGTAATTGTGTGTGAGTATGCATATTTGTGTGTGAGTGTGTATGTGTGTGAGCATGTGTGTGTATGTGTGTGTGAGCATATGTATGTTTGTATGTGTGTATGTGTGTGAGTGTGGGAGGGAGTGAGGCTCACTGTGTTTAATTAAGATTATATTAGCATTAGTACAGGGTTATTCACTAAAGTGTGGACAACCTATGAGTTGCTACACATTAAGGAAAATGACTCCTTGGTCAACCATAATTTGTAAAAGGTAATCAGTGAAGAATGTGGCCCTATTATGTTCCTCCTTCGTCCATGATGGAATGTAGAAGCGCCCAATCTTGTACAGATAGCAAAAACTTCTTTGCGCTTGTGGTTCCAGTGATGAGGTCATATCCAGAAGATAACATTTTACAACATGCCTCTCCTCCAGAACTTACAATCTAGCTGCTACCATGTCCATTACATTTCTTGGAAATTGGACAAACACACACACACCATTTCAGACTGACTGCTCACCAATCACTTATTCTCAACACTGACCAAATATGAGTCTATGCATCATCAAATGAGAGGTATTTCCTTCAACATGTTCATAAGCACAGACTTGCTTAAGCACAGTTCATGCTTTCTGTCAATATTTCATTTCATGTGCTTCCTCAAAGACCTTTAGCTGTGTAAAGGTAACAGCAGTTCTTGATGCCTACTTGAGTTTGGATTGTAGACCATCTTGTCTAGATTGTTGTTGGTGCTGTTCTTTGTGGTAAGTACAGTACTAATTTACTAATTTAACTGGTATACTTTATTTAGGTTTATACATCTGAGAACTCAAAAGTGTGATTAGAGTTATTTAATACATTCAATAAAAATAAACATGAAAACTGTAAATTATGTTGCTTTCATATCTCTTTCTGCTCACTAGAATTTATTGTTATTGTTCTTTGTGCATTATCTTTAAAAATATACAAATTATAAGCCCCTGCTTAGGAAAATATAGACAAGCAATTAAAAAGTAGAAAGGTCCATTCTGACACCATGGCACAGTTCCAAAATGTGAAAGTGGGCTATATATTTGTTTTTGTCCTGTCTGTCACTTTTGCCATGTTGTTAGAAGAAAAATACCTGCAGAGAGCTTTATTTGTTCTATAAGAAAACATGTATGTTAGACTAGTTCAGTCAGGCACTTTGGGGAGTACATATGAATATTTAAAAAACCAGTGTTGTCCTGACACCACGGCACATTAAGACCCTAGATATAAAGAGGAGAAGCACGGATTAACTTATAGCTCATGTCTGCTTGGAACTCACACTCCTCCGTACGTCAGCTTTAGGGTGCTTGTGTTACAGACATGCCACCGCAGCTGCCTTAGAGTCCTTTTTTAATACGGTTTAAAAGGCAACAAAGATTTTAAAGAACAAAGCCATATAACTGGACTGCCCAATAAACCATGAACAGAGATCACAGAGCACAATCACGGGAAATGGAAGAAAAATTCAAAGGAGATGGAAATTTTTTCAATTTGGTAAGAGAAAGGTGAGCAGAAAACACAAACTTTACATAGGAAAACTTCTGACAGAAGCACAAATTCAAAAGGAAAGACCTTTTAAAATGTCCCTTGCCAGCAGTGTTTTTCTTTGCCAGAAGGCAGCTTGAGGAGGCCAAGCATCTTCTGATTTCTGTAAATCTACCTCTTCAACCATTTACAAAAGGATTTTAAGGAGAGGATTTAGGAAGAACGTTACTTCAAACTGATCAAAAGTGAGTCAGTTAAAACATAGAGCTTTTTGTTGTTGTTGTTTCTTTCTTTTTTTTTCCTGTCCCTAGTTTACAGAAAAGCATAAAAATTGTATCCTGCATGGTAAACTTCATCTAATGAAATGCAATATAGGAAATAAGTGTTTATGGTTGTAAGGAAAAGGCTAAAGGCTGTTAACAACAGACTAATTTCAAAGGTGTATCATGTTTGACTCATTTCAAAGGACATGAGATCACTGAAGTCGGCTATAAAATGTGTCATGCAGAAGAGGTAAGCCTGATCCCAAAATGCATAACTTAATCAAGCCTGACCATTTCTCAGTGTGCTATTTTAGAACATTTGCAGATGTAAGATACTAGACATGTCTACAACCCATTCTTGCATGCCACATGGGGGATGCTTAAAAAGTGTATTCAATATGCTGATGTATGATCCAAATAAATATTTACAGCTAGACACTGTTCTTTTCATTTATACATACTGTTGATTCTTTAAAAAAACTCTTTTATTTAAGCTTCTTATATCTCTTTTTCCCTACTCCACCATAATCTTTTCCAAAACAACACCAGGTAGGAGAGAGAAAGGGTTAGTGGGATATGGGGTGTAGTTCTCTTAGCTGCTTCCTGCTGGTTAGGGTCAAGGGTTCCTTGTTGCCAGTCCAATCCTCTATTTAGGAGATCTCCAACTTCTTGTCTCACTGATGCCTTTTTTATTCCCTGAGCTTTCCACACTCTCTGGGCTCTGGTACTTATTCTCTCTGCAGAGTCCTGAGATTTAAACTGTCTGCAGCTGGCAAAGAGTGCCCCTCAGAAGCCACATGAGGCAAATACCTTGCTGCTGTGGACCATCTGAATCAGTTCCACATCCCACAGCTGGGATTAAAATAAAAATGTTTATTTCTACAAAAAAAAAA
>CM053745.1:41747682-41768508 GCA_028658305.1 Pachyuromys duprasi | reverse complement strand
GAGGAATGCATACAGAAATTGTGGTACTTTTACACAATGGAATACTACTCAGCAATTAAAAAGGAGGAAATCATGAAATTCGCAGGCGATGGTGGGACCTGGAAACAATCATCCTAAGTGAGGTATCCCAAAAGCAGAAAGAAACATATGGTATATACTCACTTATATAGACCTATAGGATAGGAAGGTCATGTTGAAATGTACACACCTAGGGAAGATATACAAAAAAGAGGACCCAGGTTGGTATGATCAATGCTTGTTCGGATGAACAAATGGAATGGACATTGAGTGGAGGAGAAAACAAGCAACAGGACAGGAGCATGCCAAGGAGGACCTCCTGGGGGGGGGTCAATGTAGCAATGTATCAGAGCCGATATTAAGACTTGTGATCAAGACTTTGGCAGAGGGCGAGAAGTGATGATTGAAATGGGGGAGGTTGGTGAGACTTGGGGAGAACAAGAACTCCACAAAGACCATACTGAGCAGGGCACATGGGTCTTGTATGAGAAGGTTTCTACAACCAAGGACCACGTGTGGATGTAGCCTGGACCCCCTGCTCAGATGGGGCCCATGATAGCTTGGTGTCAGACTGAAGATGCTAGTGAGGGAAACAGGGAATGTTTCAGTCATGAACTTGATGGCTGACTCTTTGACCCTCCCCCATACAAGCCTGGAATGACAGACTGGCTAGATCCCAGGGAAGGACATTGCAGCCAGCCCTGAGGAGACAGAATGAGCTGGGGTTGGATGGAAGGGGAGGAGGTCCTCCCCAGTTGGTGGACTTGGAGGGGGCGGGGAGGAGGGAGATGAGGGAGGTAGTGGGAGGGTGGGAGGATCCTATTCTTGGGATGCAAAGTACCTAATCTGTGATTGATACAAAAATAAATAAATTTTAAAAAAGTAACAAAAAAAAAAAGAAAATATAAAGCTCCTATTGAATCACAACTGTTACCCCAAATGTACTATCTTATTCACCACATTTTTAGGAATTCAAAATACAATTATTTAAATAGCCCCTTTTATTAATAAAACTACAAAAAATGTGAGCAGAATTTGAATGTCAGTAAATTGTAGATTTAATTTTTACCTGTTTCTAACTGTGATTATTTTGTAAGTTTTATAAGGATTTATTTTATAACATGGGGTAAAATACTATAACAAACATGGAGGTACTAAATAAATAATTTTAGTGTTAGTAGAAAACTCTTAAAACTATTAAAATTCTGTTTCTTCTTATGGAAAGTTGTTAATTATCCTGGTTACTTAGTTGGTCTTCGGGTTATCTTCTCAATGTATAACTTTCAAATGTATATCAAAATTTCTTTCTTGAAAGACAGATGTCTACTGCTTCATTTTTGCATATAATTTTTATCAAATAGATTGAAAAATATTGATAAAATGATGCTTACCTTTATTATTTTGTCCCATTCTTGCTTTCTTCCATTCTCTCTTCTTCCTCCCTTCCTCTATTCATTTCTACTTCCCTCCCCTCTCCTGCCCTTCTTCTCTCGCTCAAGGTGCCGCTGCCTTTTCTTCTTCTGAATTTGACTTATTGTGGACTTAATGGTACATATAAAGTTTAATTTGAATAATTGGACAAAATCTGGTCAGCCATTGATTTCTAAGTCTCATGTTACTTTAATCACCTCTCTTAACTGTGTAGCTGGACATGGAAACAAATTTGATTGATATGGTATTTAATGATTAACAAATAGTAAAATAGTAATTAACAAATAACTACAAATAGTAATTTTTTGTTAAACATGATTTCTTAAATGCATTGTTTTAGTTTTAGATTTACACGGAAATTTCAAACATAGTAGTACAGAATGCCTACACAACTTACACTATGTCCTGTACTATAACTTCTTAGATACATGTAATACATTTTTGCAAACAATAATCCATGCTTTGTTAGTGACTCTTTATTCAGATTTTTCACTTTATTCCAGCACTTTTTCTTATTGGATAAGTTTTCCATCTTGTCTTTTTAGTTGCCTTTGGGTTGTTATAGTATATTAGACTCTTTTTGATAAATTGAAAAGTAATGATCAAGAAGTTTTAAGGACATTTCTCAATTCATATGTTTGTAGATTTTTTTCTGATGATTTGATTCTGGTCATATGCTGCTGTAATGAACACGACAAATGTAAGGAACAACTTCTTATTGCATAAATGATCCATGATGACTAATGTTGATCACTGTTGTTGACATTACATCACTTGACTTAAATTGTAAAACTAGTTTGTGTTTCATAACGAAGATTTTTTTTCTTCCAACAAAATGAAGCAGTGGATATCTGTCTTTCAAAAAAGAAATTTTGACATATATTTGAAATTGATACATTGAGAAGATGACCTCAAAGGCAACTAAGCAACCAACCAAATTATCAAAAGATTTTTCATAAAGAAAGACAACAGAATTTTAATAGATTTTTTTAAAGTTTTCTATAAGACTCCCTGTGCCCAAAGTTTGGCTGTGAGTCTCAGCATCTGCTTCGATCTCTTATTGGGTGGAGCCTTTCAGAGGACCTTTTATAGCAGGCTCTCATCCTGTTTCCTCTCTTCCACTGCTTCTGGTGTCTACCCTGTTTGACATTTTGGCAGAGCACAGGGAGTTTTATGGAAGAAGCAGGTGGGGTTAGAGGACATGAGGGGACAGGAGTCCCACAAGGAGACCAACAAAGCTAAAAAAAAAAAAAAAAGCAAACAAAAACCTGAGCCCAGGGGTTTCTTCAGGACTGATGCATCAACCAGGGACCATGCACACAGAAGACCTAGACCCCCTGCTCAGACTTAGCCAATTGGCAGCTCAGACCCCATGTAGGTTCTGGAGGAAGGGGATCAGGGACAGGCTCTGTCATAAACTCTATTGCCTGCACTTTGATCACTTGCACTGGCAGTGAAGTCTTTACAGGACAGGGGAAGAGTATCCAGGTATTCCTGATGAGACTTGATAAGCTATGGGCAGAGGGCAGAGAAGAACTCCCTCTTTCAGTGGACTAGAGAGGGGATGGGGGGAAGAGGGAGGAAGGGTAGGGCTAGGACGAGTTGAGGGAGAGGCCTTTAATAGGGATATATAATGAATAAATTGTGAAAAAATAAAATTAAAAAAGTTTTCTAGTGGCCTTCAATACTCTCTTCTTTGAAAGGAAGACACTCTGAACAATTAAGGTGAGAAATTGTGTTAAATCTTTCTGAGGGTGAAGTGTTTACAAAATACATTATATGCAAATGACTTTTATTTTACCATCTTATATTGACAATTTCACATAGTTACTGTGATATTGGTTGTTTTCAAGATAAATATGTACTTTAGATGAGTTAAAATATAAAGTTCTCATATTATTTCCTTCAATATGGTTTTGATTTATCTGCTTGTATTTTATTTTTTAATTTTCATTGAGAAAATAAACATGATGAGCTATAGCGTGATGTTTCCAATCATGCGTGCAGTCATGATGTAACGGTCAAATCAAGATAATCAACTATAGTCAATGAGAGTTGCCCTCTATGAGCTCATGGAACTGAACACTTGGTCCTCAGTTAGTGTTGTTCTTCGTGGAAATTATAGAATCTTGAAGAGGCATAGCTTATATGAAAGGAGTATATTACTGTGGGTGATCTTTCCGTGTTCCTATCCTCACCCCATTTCAATTTTGCTATGCTTCTTTACACATATGGTTGAAGATGTAATTTCTCAGGTTTCTGTTTTAGCCTCCTGCTGCTGTGCTTCCCAAATTATTTATTCCCCAGATCTGGAACCTTAAATCAAAATTAACTCTTTCTTCAAAAGTTGATATTGGTATTGCTATTTTATCATAGCAACTGAAAAAAGAAAACAACAATGGTTTTATTAATATATGCATCACCTTCAATATTTATCTTGCCTTATAGCTATTTTGAAAAAAAGATTGAGTTATTAGTAACAATAATCACACACTGTGCAATGGAACAGCAGAATTTATTCCTCTTTTCAATCAATAACATTAAACTCATGAACAACATTCTCTTATTTCCCCTGCCCCTATTCTTCTGTGTTTCTGGTAACCATGTTCCCATTACTTCTATGAGATTAGATTTCATATGTTTTTACATCACTTTACATCCATACCATCCCTCCCAGTCCAATCCTCCCTCCCTTTCTCTTCCCCTCCACTTTTACTCAGAAAAGGGGAGCTCTCTTTCCCATCCAATCTAGCTCATCAAGTTACATCAGGACTGAGCATGTCCTCTTCCCCTGTGTCCTGGCAAGGCAGTCTTTCCAGAAGAAAGTGATCAAAAAGCTGACAAGTGAGTCTATGTCTCATGCAGTCCCCATTTCCCTATCTAGAGGACCCACATGAAGCCTAAGCTGCCCATCTGCTATATCTTCATAAAGGACCACAGTCCAATTTGTACATGGTAGTTAAGTTATGCTTCAATCTTAGCAGACCACTCTGGACCCTGGTTAGTTGAGTCTGTTGGTCTTCCTGTAGAGCTCCTGTCACCTCCAGGATCTTTTCCCTTTTCTCCCACTTTTCCACGGGTACCCTATTCATGGCCCAATGTTTGTCTGTGAGTCTCATCATGTGTTTTGAGGTACTACTGGGTTGCACCTCTCAGAGAATAGCTCTGATAGGCTCCTGTGTGCAAGCTTAGCAGAATATACTTCATAGTGTCAAGAGTTGACACTCTCTGATAGGGTGGTCTATGGTTAGGCCAGACATTGGTTTGCTATTCCCTCAATCTCTGCTCTATCTGTTCTATCTCAATCCCTGCATATCTTGTAGGCAGGGTACATTTTTTGTTGAAGTTTTTGTGGGTGGGTTGGTGTTCTCCCTCTGCTAGGAAACTAACCCAGTTAGAGGCTGTACTATTTAGTCTCTATGGCCTCTGCTACTAGGAGTCTGAGATTAGATTTCTCATTTCCCATGTATGAAAGACAGCATGTAATATTATCTATGATATTTCAACTAATAGCACACACTCGTTATACTTTTCATGTCTTAGTTTGGGTTTTATTGCTCTGAAAAGACATCATAATTATAGCAACTCTTATAAAGGAAAACATTTAATTTGATGTGGCTAATAGTTTCAGAGGTCCATTATAATGGCAGGAGACATGGCAGGGTTCAGGCAGGAGTGATGCTGGAGAAGAAGCTGAGGGTTCTACATCTTGATCTGAAGGCAGCAGAGGGAGACTGTATGTCATAATGGGTGTAGCTTGAGCATAAGAGACTTCAAAGCCCACACCTACAGTGACACCCTTCCTCCAAGAAGGCCACACCTACTCAAAGAAGATCATGCCTCTTAATAGTGCCACTCCCTAAAATGGGCTAAGCATTCAAACACAGAAGAGTACAATATTTAACAATTAAAGGAAGATTCAGCAAATTACTTCTTGAAATCTAAACAGCTGTTTTTAAAAGAATCTATAAGAAACAGGGAAGAACAGTCTGGAAGATGGCACAGCATAGGCAGCATCAGCGGTAGTAGGACATCACTGTGCTCACCTTTGGCCCATGATTGTAAAGTAATGGTGCTCAACAGGTATAGATTTGTTTGTGATTGACATTTGTGAACACGTAACTATTGTAAATTAGAAAGAAATGACTGTTCTTTCTTAATGCAAAGATTTGAACACTATGTAGCACACTCATATTTTTAAAATAAGAATGTTTAAGACAATAAAATTCCCAATTTTGCAATGTCTTTTTTGAGAAATCATAAGCTATTTCATTAATTTTAGCTGCCTTAACATGAAGTATTTTTGTTTTAAATGGATACTGGTGACTTCTTATTCCTAACATGTATATCTTAACCAACCCCCCTCTGATTTTTAATCAGAGAGAAGAAAATAAACCAAAACCAGTAAATGAACAACTCACGTTCATGTTTATTTTGGTATTTTGAATATTTTTAATTTAAAATACCTTTGTTTTTTGCAGGCGCAGTGCTCAGAGGCCTGAGAGTATGTTGAACCTCTGGAACTGAGTAATTTATTTCAAACCTTACAAGGTGATAAGGACGTAAATAGTCCAAGAACATTATCAGTTGAGGCTGAGGGAGAATTGGTTTTGGCAGAAAAGAAACTGCAGGTTGCACACGTGGATCGCTTGGATCCAAAGATAGATTGTGTTCTGGTTATTTTGCCTTCTCCTCGTTTTCCCATGGGAGTTCTTATGAAGAGAGAAGATAGTATCTTAGAATTCATATTTTTTTAGCACATAAACAATGGACACCTTTGAGTTGATTGTTTTGTTCTGTCCATTCAAGATTGCCACTAAGCTGACAATCATTACCCAAAGGTCAGCTTTAGACTACAGACTGCTTAGGACATTCAAAATGCTGGGTTCATGAGACTAACATGAAGGTTTTATAGAACATTGAACTCAAAAATCCATAATCCAGACTGTCAAATACAACCAAAATGGACATTGTGGAAAGCTTAGCAGAAATTGCTTAATTTTTGTAAATAGTTTTACTGTATCATTCCTTTTTATTTAGAGAAAAAGGGGGATATAGAAATATATAGAAACAGTAGGAAAAAAGGATAGATTATTGAAACCACTCCTATATATCTTTGAAATATTGACATACTAAAATCTGTACACCTAAAGAAACTAACCAAGGACTCTGGCTAAGATGCTCAATCCCCAATCAGAAAGGCAAAGACAATGGACATCAGAGAAGGGAGAAAACAGGGAACAGGACAGGAGACTACCACAGAGGGCCTCTGAAAGGCTCTACCCTGCAGGGAATTAGACCAGATGCTGAGACTTATAGCCAAAATTTGGGCAGAGTTCAGGGAATCTAATGAAAGAAGGGGGAGAGAGTAAGACCTGGAGAGGACAGGAGCTCCACAAGGAGTGTAACAGAACCAGACATTTGGGCCCAGGGGTCTTTTCTGAGACTGATAGTCCAACCAAGGACCATTCATGAATATAACCTAGAATCCTTGCACAGATGTAGCCAATAGCAGTTCAGTGTCCAAGTGGGTTCCATAGTAATGGGAACAAGGACTGTCTCTGCCATGAACTCAGTGGCCTGCTTTTTGATTACCTCCCCCTGAAGGGGGAGCAGCTTTACCAGGCCACAGAGGTAGACAATGCAGCCACTGCTGATGAGACCTGATAGACTAGGATCAGAAGGAAGGAGAGGAAGACCTCCCTGTCAGTAGACTTGGGGAGGAACATGGATGGAGAAGGGGTAGGGAAGATGGGATTGGTAGGGGAGGAGGGAGGGAGATGGGGGGATACAAAGTGAATAAACTGTACTTAATAAAACTAAAAAATAATAAACAAAAAATAAAAAAGTTTAAAAAAGAAAATTAAGGTTAAATTTTGGTTACAACATACTATGTATCAACACTTTTGAAGGTGTTGCACGTATGTATTTCCTAATAATGCATTGTGAAGTTCTATTCCTTTTGAAATCTATTCTCATAAACCATTTAGGATAATTAAGAAATACAAACTAATAGTGGACCAAATTTGTGATTTTGTTAGGGACCATTTCACCTAAACACAGATAGGTGTTTCTAAGTCAGCAGATAGCTAGAAACATGATATACTAGAGGTATATGGTCTTAAAACACCTCAGAGATCTATAGAATATGACATTTAAAGATATTTAATTAATTTGAGAATTTTTTTGACAAAGTGACAGCACCTGGCAGCACCCCTTTTTAACTTCAAAGAAAATTATGAACATCAAAAAGTTCTCCTTCAGAAGTTGGTTTCCTATGTAGCATGCTAGCCACTGGGCAAGAAAATGCTCTTGCTTCTACTTCAGACAGAATACTAGACAAACTGGATGCAGGAAAGTCGACTGCAGACCTTTGCAAGGACAAGGTAGGCAAGTCTTTCATAATACCTGCTTCACAGAAAAGTCTGTCAGATATTCTGGGCCAAAAAGCTGGAGATGATGCCCCAGCCTTATAGAGATCTGTTGGGTTAATGTCCAGGCCAACAGTCTGTTATTTCTATAGTTTTGGAAGCTGCTTGCTCTGCACTCTCTGTTTATTAAGATAATATTAACCCTTCTCAAGTCTCTGATGGGGTTGAAGACTACATAGTTATAATCTTACAATTACAACAAAGTTCTTTTAGATTTAAGATGTTTTAGGTCTAAAAGGATGATTTTTGATTGGTATTGCCAAGTTTTGAAACAAAGTGATTTAGGTATAGAACTTTGAACTCATTGAGCTAGGATAGATAGTGGATTATTTTCTTCAAGGTTGCTAATTACATAAGGACTAGACATTGTAAGTATAATTTGTACCTGATAATATATAGTTTATTGATGTCCTAGAAGAAGTCTTTCATTTAGACAAAAAGTGGAAATGTTGCAAACTATTTCATCCCATTTTGAACCCCAAAATTTTGAAATATGAAAAACCATGTGTAGTTGAACCCTATCACACACCTTTAATCCAAGAATTTTCTGTTTATTGTAAACTAGTGATTATGGAGTGATTCACTCAGACCTAGAACACACCTGTAATCCAAGAGTTTTCTCTACACAGGATTTTAAAAACTTAACCCTAAAACAAGAAGCAGAGCTGACAGGGATTAAAGACTCCACTAGCAGGGTATCGAAACATGCTGAGATGCATAGCCAAACTTTGGGCAGAGTGCAAGGAATCTTATGAAAGAAGGGTGTGTGTGTGTGTGGGGGGGGGGGGAATAGGGAGACTTGGAGGGAACAGGAGCTCCACAAGCGGAGCAACAGAACCAACAAATTTGGGCACAAGGTTCTTTTCTGAGACTAATACTCCAAACAAAGGACCATGCATGGAGATAACTTAGAACCCCTGCACAGAAATAACCCAAGGCAGCTCAGTATCCAAGAGGGTTCCCCAATAATAGGAACAGGGACCATCTCTGACATGAACTCATGGGCTGGTTCTTTGATCACCTCCATCTGAGAGGGGAGCAGCCTTACCAGTCCACAGAGGAAGACAAAGAAACCAGTCCTGATGAGACCTGATAGACTATGGTCAGAGGGAAGGGGAGGAGGACTTCCCCTATAATTGGACTTCGGGAGGGGCATAGAAGAAGAGGGAGGGAGGATGGGATTGGGAGGGGATGGGAAAGGAATTACAGCTGGGATACTAAGTGAACAAACTGTATCTAATTAAAACAAATGAAAAAAATAATAGGAGGGACTTTGAGTTGAGGCTTATTTAAGACAGGGTGGATAAGAAAAAAGGGCTATTAGCTCAAGCTCTGGCTTCAGCTCCTCAGGTCCCTGGCTGTTGTGGCTTTGAGCAAGCAAGCCTTTGGCCTTGGATACTTTTGGTCTTTTGCTCCTGGGCTGTGAGTTGAACTAGTGAGCCTTCTGGTTTTTTCCATATAAACCTGAGATGAGAAGGAAGGTTACCTGATTATGTTCTCTGCCTCTCTGAGCTAGCAGGTTTTCGCCCCAGCATCTGGCTCCTGGGTCTTTATTGATAAAATAGAATGGTTGGGATTTTCCTTCTTTTAGGCAAGATTTTGGCACTCATGTGGTATTAGGAATTGAACCCTAGTCCTCTGTAAGAGCAGCCAGTACTCTTAACTGCTAAGCCATCTTTTCAGCCCAGTTTTTGCACATTTTTGAAGATTCTCTTTAAATGTTCATTCTAACTGTGAGTAGGCATACAGTGCCCTTGGAATCAGTTATAGCCATAGACATGAGCTACCAAAGAATATATTGAAATATTGGCCTTTAGACTGTTGTTTTCCTATCTGGTATTAGCAATATTTTCTTTATATTTTTTATCTGAATGTTATTCTTCTAAATTCAAACTTAGTATGTTTTTATTGGAAAATATACCAAGCTGCATTAGCAAGTGTTTTTTCTTTCTTTTTCTGTTTCAGTAGTCTAAGCTATGACCATCAGACTTTTCATTGATGCCTTCACAATGTACATTCTTGATTTTCAGTATAGGAGTCAGTGAAATGAAGAGGTATCATAGCACCCAGGAGAGCTGTAGAGAAACAGAAATTTTTATATTTGGCATTTTACTTTGGGTTATGTTTAACACACTTATTTAGGAAGGAGAAAGTACACATAAATGTCATGGACTGAAAAAATTTAGCACTTTCCATGGTCAATAAACTGTATTCAATTTAACAAGCTGTTTTGGGGATAAAGTCCCCTGATAGAGCTAAATGACTTGACAGTCGTATTATTGCACCTAATATAAATTTTATAAAGTGTAAAAATTGTTACATTTTAAAAATAATTTTTAAATAGGTGATCTTTTAAATTTAGTTTTGAGTTTCTGAATTAGAAGAGGATTGTCACAAAGCTGCTTTCTTATTTTTCTAGATTTTTTTAAATATAAAAGTTAGACAAATAAACCTTACAATTCAAACAAAGCAGAACTGTCACATAACCACACATAGATAAGATCCTTGCCAATGAATCCATAGTTAATTATTTTCATCCGATTTAAATCATCATAAAAGTATATAGACACATAAATATATCACCATATTTTGTAGCAGAAAGTAGGTCAAATAAATTTCAATGTTCTTTAATCTTTGAATATCTTACAGTGCATAGAGCTTTTTTCTTAGCTTTCCAGATCAGTCTTATTTTTGTTTTTATTCACGTCCAGTTATTTTAGTCTGTTTTAGCAGTAATTATTTTACTTATATTTTATATCACTAGAACTTGAGAATAGCTATAACAGAAAACCACCTTTTTAACATAAGATACAGTGTATGAAGTTGGCCAAAAATATGTTGTCATCTCCGAAGGTTATATCAAATTACTTTGAGTATGACTCAGTTCAATTTCCCAGAGACATAAATTGTGCTTACTTGGTTCAGTTATTGGCACATGAAAAGTTGTTAACGTTTTGGTCTTTATACTATTTGCAGATTTCTGAGTTGCTTGGACATAATGATTTTGATATGGTAATATGGCAATACAATGTGACTCTTTCTCATGTAGATATGACAGAGAATGATTTAGGTACAAATCTTTAGACTCACCTAGATAGGCTAGTTAGCATTTTCTTCACGATTGCCAAACACAGATGAACTAAACATTTTGAATGTAACTTTACATATGGCTTTCCTGATTGTATAACTATTCTTACTGTATTAGCTTATTATAAATAAAGTTCATATGCAAAAAACAACATTTTCCTTATTCTTTTAAAAAATATCTTCTCTTCAGACTGCATGATCTCAATTTATTTTCTGATTATTTTACCTCCTAGCCTGCATATTTTTTAACTATTCTAGTAAATTTTTATTTCAGTTGTCATACTTTTCAACTTCAGGATCTCTTTAATTCGTCCTCTCTATTGTTGTCTTCTATTTTGTGAGTCATTACTCTTACAGATATCATTAGTGCTTGGACCTGCTTTCCTTTAGCTCCTTTAGCTCTAACACATCTCTAGTGTTTTAAGCCTTTAGTAAATCTAGTGTCTGGGCTTCTTCAAGAGTACATTAGGTTCTGTTTTCTGAATGTGATATAAAATTATCTTTTATCAAAGATACTGGAGACAAGGTTTGACATTTCAAAGCTATCAAGACAGATGCTGAGAACTGCAGCCAAGTTGAGCTCCAGGTATCCTGTGGAATTGTCCTGGGGAAAGACAGAAGGATGTGCAGGGGACTGGAACCTCACAAGAAGACCAACAGAGACAACTAAGCCAGTCCCATGGGGGCTTTCAGAGCCTGAGACATCGACTAAAGAGAACACATGATCTGGATCTATGATCTCTGCACACATGTAGTCGATGGGCTGCTTGGTCTTCAAGTGGGACACATGATGAGTGGAGTGGGGTACTGTTTCTAAGATGGTCTCTATTGCCTGCTTTTGGATCGCTACTGCCTGACAGGGATGCCTTGTCTGACCTCAGGGAATGAAGATATGCTCACTCTTGATGTGATTTGATGTACTGGAGAAGGCTGACAGGTGAGGAGGAGGCTCCCTTCTTCTGGCGTGGGGGGGAGGGGAAGGAGAAGAGAAGGCTTAGGGGGGAAGGATGGAAACTGGGTGGAGAAGAGAGAGGGAGTACCCTTGGGATGTAAAGTAAATTTTAAAAAATTAAAAACAATTAAAACAAGAACTATGAGCTTTCAGCTGTTCCACCTACACGTGCTTGCCTGCCACCATGTTTTCTTTATATAAATTTGATGGACTCTTGGCCCTCTGGAACTGTTAGCCCAAATAAATCCTTCCTTCTATATGTTGTTTTGGTCATGGCATTTTAACACAGCAAATAAAAAGTAACTAGTTTCCACCATTTGCCTGCAAATTTCATGATTTCCTTGCTTTTAATTGCTGAGTAATATTCCATTGTGTAAATGTACCATAATTTATGTATCCATTCACCAACTGAGGGGCATCTGAGTTGTTTCCAGCTTCTGGCTATTACAAATAAAACAGCTACAAACATGGTTGACCAAATTTCCTTGTTGTGTAATTGAGTATCTTTTGGATAAATGCCTAGCAATGGTATAGCTGGATCAAGATCATCCTGAGTGAAGATATCCCAGAAGCAGAAAGACACACAGGGTATATACTCACATATAAGTGGATATTAGACATATAATATAAGATAAACTTACTAAAATCTGGGACCTAACAAAACTTATGAAGAAGGAGGACTCTGGCTAATATGCTCAATCCTCATTCAGAAAGGTAAAGAGGATGGACATTAGAAGAGGGAGAAAACAGAGAACAGGACAGAAGCCTACCACACAGGGCCTCTGAAAGACTCTACCCTGCAGGGTATCAGAACAGATGCTGAGACTTATAGCCAAACTTTGGGCAGAGTGCTGGGAATCTTATGAAAGAAGTTGAAAATATTAAGACCTGGAGAAGACAGGTCTTAATCTCCACAAGGAGAGCAACAGAACCAAAAAATCTGGGCCCAGGGGTCTTTTCTGGGACTGATAGTCCAACCAAGGACCGTTCATGGAGATAACCTAGAACCCCTGCACAGATGTAGCCCATGGCAGGTCTGTATCCAATTGGGTTCCATAGTAAGGGGAACAGGGACTGTCTCTGACATAAATTGATTGGCTGCTCTTTGATCACCTCCTTCTGAGTGGGGAGCAGCCTTAGCAGGCCACAGAGGAAGACAATACAGCCACTCCTGATGAGGACCTGATAGACTAGGATCATTAGGAAGGGGAGAAAGACCTCCCCTTTCAGTGGACTAGGAGAGGGGCATGGGTGGAGAAGAGGGAGGGAGCTACAGGGGGGATACAAAGTGAATAAACTAACAAAAGTGAAAATAAAAAACAAAAAAGTAACTAATACAATATGCAAACTTATGAAGGACTTCTCTTTGTAAAAGGATGCACACCCGTTCTCTAGAAAGCAACTTAGCCAACATATCATCTTCTGCAATCTCTTAGACTGTTATCCAATATAATGCTCTAGAAGTAAAGTATCTTGATTAATTTATTAACTGGTGAGTAAAATTATATAACACACACAGGAAATCAAAACTTCATTTTATGTTTGTTTTAATTTCTTTTCTGTTGCTGTAATTAAATAATTTGAGCAAAGCAACTTAAGGGAGAACAGATTATTTTGTTGTACAATTCCACTGGGATAGAACCCATCATGGCAGGGAAGGTACGGTAGCATGAGGCTACCGTGTCACATTTTACCAGCAGTTAGGAAATCAGAAAAAGAACAGTTAGTAGAGCTATGCTATAAATGACCAAACCCACACCTGCCCCCAATAATGTAGCTTTTTGTACAGAGAACCTGCTTTCCAAAGGTTCCCTAACCTTCCCAAACAGTGTTACCAGCTGATGACCAAGTGTGTCTACAGGGAATTTTTCAAATTAAGTCATAGAAATGCCGTTATCACTTAACTTACCAAACATCATTGCTTAGCAATGCAGTTATAGCACACAACATCAGGTTTTGACCCTCTCTTCTTGCTCACAAAGAGCTACCTCACTGCACGGACCACATCATGAGAATACAGCCTTCATCCTACCAGTCTACAGAACAAACAAACAAAACATCAAAATGTAGAGTTTAAAGTATTATTTCTGTAGATCATAGCCCCCAAGTAGCTGAGTGTTAGCTTTGTAGTTTTTAACTTGATTACTTTTTCTATTCAAATCTCCCAGGTTGCTTTCATCAATACATAGTCTATAATAGAATGTGGCAAAGCCTTCTCTTGTGATCTGCTGCGCAATGTGATTCAATAGGATGTCATGTTTTCTCATGCAGCTCTGCCCTCGATGGTCCAGGGGATTCTCTACTTCATAAGCGGATGTAGCAACACTGTCTAGCCTCCAGTTCTCCATGTTCATCAGTTACCAGTTTTCTGAAACTGCTTCTGCAATGGGCGAATGGTAAATGTTACGGAGACACACAAACAGCACTGAGTTGGGCCCAACCCATGTAATGTTTCGATGCAGACCTAGGCACCCAGAAACTGAGAACTACCTCATTACTGAAGATTCCTTTTCTGACAATGACTCTGATTTTGAGTTGCTATACCAGCAATGCCTCAGGTACTTCAAGGCTTTCCTGAAGAAGACTTGCTAGCTGGCCATGCACACCACTGAGCACCTCACTCTCCAGTACCATGCCCAAGGTTGGTGGCATCCTTTTTAAAAATTTTATCTTTTATATTAATTACATTTCATTCACTTGTATCCCAGCTGTATCCCCCTCCTTCATCCCCTCTCAATCTCACCCTCCCTCCCTCATCTCCTCCCATGCCCCTTTCCAAGTCCACTGATAGGGGAGGTCCTCCTCCCCTTCCATCTGATCTTAGTTTATCAGGTCTCATCAGGACTGACTGCATTGTCCTCCTCTGTGGCCTGGTAAGGCTGCTCCCATCTCAGAGGGAGGTGATCAAAGAGCCAGCCATTTGAGTTCATGTCAGATACAGCCCCTGTTCCCCTTACTAGATAACCCACTTGGAGACTGAGCTGCCATGGGCTACATCTGTGCACGGGTTCTAGGTTATCTCTATGCAGTCTTTGGTTGGAGTATCAGGTGGTAGCATCTTTAGCCCTGTGCCCCACCTGCCTTCTCAGCTGACTTTCTGTATGTCTTTAAAATAATTGTTGGTGGCAATTAGCAGTATATTCAAAAGGATAAAAACATTTGTGTAAGACAGTTTGAGGAGTGGCTAAGCATTCTTAGACTAATAGAATCTCTTACCTTGTCCTAATTACAAAATATTGGAACAGGCAAATATGGAACAAAATTCAACACAGTAATGACCTACAAGGTGCAGGTCAGCCTCTGAACCCAGCCAGCCTGCCTAACTGGAGTGTGTGCACGGCTTGCACCCTCTGGTGCTGTTCTCTTGCCTTATCCCTCTCTATTCTAGACTCTTACTGTGACAATAACTCCATACGTAGCAGGCTATGGAAGAGTTTAAAATCAGACGTACTTACGGCATCCAGAGGAGCAGCTGGATGTGATAATGGGCCTGCAATTCCAGCAGGCCATCCTGGGCCATACAGTGACACTCCGTCTAAACAATAATCAGAAATAATAAAAGATGGGAGCAACGGATTGATAGAGTTAACATTTCTAACCTTAAAAAATAATTATTTCTATGTATTACTTTTAGTAGCATAATTCTGTTTAAAGCACTGTTCTGTTGTGATTTTTGTGCTGCTGAGCATTGAACTCAGAGCCTCATAATTTTAATTACGTGTTCTTCCACAAAGCTCACTATATAACTTTTACAGTTTAAAATACTAGTGAGTTAAACCACTATTGGTCAGGTATTTTCTAATACAATTATACATGTACATAAATCCTACTTCTCATTATAATTCTGTATAGTGATACATGGTTGTATGGAATTTAGAGGGTTTGTTATTCTTTTCTGGTTTGTTTTATTTACTAATACATATTGTATTGTTGAGACTTTCTGGCTGATAACACCTAAGAAAGAGATGACTATATTATTATTGTTTTGAATTGTCATAATATCTTTTTTACTTTTACTCCTTGCATCAAATAGTATATATACAAAATTTGCTGTGATTTTTGATTATTTCCTCCAATTACCTTTAGAATCTTTGTAAATTTTTATGAACTTTTGTTATTCTCATAAATTTAAAGTTAATAAAAGAAGTATTATTAATTTTTAAAAATTTTCAAAGTATTATTTTTAAACTATGTGGAATTGTGGAACAGACAGTGTAACATTATTTAATTACCAATTTGTCTTTGGAAATTTGAGTCTTCCTCTTTTAGCCCAAAATTGAAAATATTTGCCTCTTATTTTAATAAATTGTGTGAATATCCAACCAGTGGATTCTAAGGGTATTGATGGAAAATGGGTAGGTTTGTTACTTTAGCTACGAAGAGTAGCAAGCCCAAAACCAAGCAAGGTGATTTGTTAAAAATCCAACAATGTTGTGTTTACAGTTAATTATCAGATAATTTTGTATTTATTTTAAAACATCTTTTCACACTTTCAGAAGGATATACTCATATTCACTCCTTGGATGTGTATTACACTTTCTCTAGTCTCTCTTCTCTCTCTCTTACTTTTTTTTAATTTATTTATTTTTATATCAATCACAGGTTAGGTACTTTGCATCCCAGGCATAGCCCCCTCCTTCATTCCCTCCCACCCTCCCACTCCCTCCCTCATCTCCCTCTTCCCTGCCCCCTCCAAGTCCACCAACAGGGGAGGACCTCCTCCCCTTCCATCCAACCCCAGCTCATACTGTCTCAGGGCTGGCTGCAATGTCCTCCCCTGGGATCTAGCCAGGCTGTCACTCCCTGGCTTGTATGGGGGAGGGTCAAAGAGTCAGCCATCAAGTTCATGACTGAAACAGTCCCTGTTTCCCTCACTAGGGTCCATCTTACTTTTGAGATAGGCTCTCATTTTGCAAATCTAGTGGGCCTGAAATGTGTTATGTCCACCGGGCTGGCCTAAGTCTCATCAAGACAAGATCTACCTGCATTTAAAGGTGCACTCTATTTCGCTTGGCTTTAATATTTCTTAATGAAGCCCAGCTTTGTTTCATCCCATACTAAAATTCCTTTCTAAAGTGAACTTGAGATTCTTGGTGTGAATACATCCCCAGCTGCTGAAGCTTTCATCATAAAGCTGTCTTCAAATCCTGCTGCCTCAGAATCCTTCTTTGAGAGAATGGCTCATCTGGGATATTCTAACACACCGCAGCTCAAGGGCATGTTAAAACCAAGCTTTCTCATACATTAAATCTGTTAAATGTCACAGAAGTTATCTTCAATTAAGAAAAGAAGCCCACATCTCAAATACAAAGTTAAGTTCTTATAAATCTATGACTAGTAATAACCTTGTTATATAAGTTACTTATTGGTAAATTTTTCTTTGAGATCTTGTTAATAGATTTGTAGTTACTTAACATTTACAAGTTCACTATTTTATTCTGTCCCCCCGTTAGACTATTTCTTGGAATGGTTGTTCTATGTTATGTCATACTCTTTATAGAAACACTCTGCTTTGGTTTTTTTATAAACAATGCGGGGTACACGCCAGGGAGTAACAGCCTGGCTAGATCCCAGGGGAGGACATTGCAGCCAGCCCTGAGGAGACAAGATGATCTGGGGTCAGATAGAAGGGGAGAAGGTCCTCCCCTGTCAGTGAACTTGGAGGGGGCTGGGAGGAGATGAGGGAGGGATGGGGAGAGTGGGAGGAAATGAGGGAGGGGGCTACGCCTGAGATGCAAAGTACCTAACCTGTGACTGATATAAAAACAAATAAATTACATTAAAAAATAAAATAAACAATGCGGAGGTCTAAAGCTTAAACCCAAATGTTAAGATAAAAACAGACAACCTACAAAACAATATATCTGATGATCTCCCACCAGTGTGCTACTATTAAGACAAAATACTCTATAGATACCAGAGGAATATACCCTTAGTATTCCTACAGTATTTACACACTCATTAAATGCCTGTCAGAATCTGCCATAACTTCTAATTATTTACTAGCATTATAATTATTAGGCACCTTCCATTTAAAAAAAAAGAAAAAGGACTTCAGACTCTTGTTGCTAATCTTATAATCAGGCTTAGCGATCTATCTGCTAATTGTCTATGCTATTTGATGTTCCAAATAAAACCCCCTTCTCTTCCAGATATCCATCTATGGTGATTCTCTAGTCAGCATGCTTGAACCTTCTAGTGAATTCCTTATATCCTTGAGGTTGAGCATTTCGTCCCCTCTGAACAGGCAAGGGTCCATATAGGTCCCTGTTCCTAGTAAAGGAGTTTTTGAAAGTAGAATTTCAGCCATAATCAATTGAGCCATATTTAAAATAAATATTAAAATAGTGTTGAATCATGCTTAAAGTAAGAGCACATGTGACTACTGAATTTAATGTTACTGCCTGTGTTAGTGTAAATCTGCACCTTTTTGCATCCTTACAAATGTGATGGAAATTTGGAATATAGTCAAACAACCTAATCTATGTGACCCTAATATAGTAAGGATTTCTTCTATCTTTTCCACCTATGGTTTAAATTTTCATCATGGATTCATACCTAGCATACTCTGGACAACAAAGCACTGACATCATAGACAAAAGGTGGCCTTTTTAAATCCTTTGAAAAATGCAATGTCAAAATCATAAAAATCACACATACAGATATTGCTAAGACATTTATTCACAACTCTCAAATCTTGTCTTGGTTGTATGCTGCTTTTTTTATGCCTTTCTCTACCTGTTCATGACTCTTCTTAAATATATATTAAATGCTTTGCTCAGTAAACTACACCATGCATCCTGACTGTGGATACAGTGTGACTGGCTTCTTTCCCCTCCTGCTTCCTTGCCATCCTCATCCTGGTAACTGTGTCTGTAAACTGTGAGATAATACAATCTTTACTTTCTTAAAAAAATAAATAAATTGGTAAAGTCCAACATCACTTTGAAACAATCAGACCAAAAACAAAAAAAACAAAAAACAAGCAACAACAACAACAACAAAAACCTTATACCAGAATCCTATTTTCTCATATTAAAGAACCATCATATTCTATTAGGCAGAAGACAGACATTGTTTGTGGACAGGGTAGGAATGATCCTCCACATAACCTATGTCCAAGGTACTATAAAGCCTTGGTGCCAGTGTTCCCTGGAAAATGGTAATGCTAAAAAGAACAAAATGTCTCAAATAATAGCCCTGAAATTCATCAAAGGATCTTCATCTGGCTCCAAAAAGGACAGTGATATGGGAAGCAACTAGAAAACCTACAGCTCTGTCTTGATAACTGCAGCTCTGAAAGGCAGAATGCCCTTTAGTGGTTAAATGCCCTTGAGATGGGAAGTAGGTTGCTCCTGCTGTGTCAAAACTAAGTTGCCACCGCATTTGCCACTCATTTGCACTAATGAAGGGGATAGATCCTCAAGAGACTGGGGATTCATTATAACATCATTTGAACTTCTACTTTTGGGCTGGTCTATAGAATCATGGGAGGAAATATCCTAAATGGGAGATAGTACACTGTACTTAGGAGGAAAAAAAGATTTACCTCATAAATATGTCTCCTAATATTTTAAAAGAACTTAAAAAGTTCTTTTTATTTTAATATTTTAAAGAACTTTAAAAGTGCACAGTCTGCCTTGCTACTACTCCACCTTTGGGAGAACCAGCTCCACTTTATCTCTGCGGTGCTTGCAGAGGCTCTACTGAATAAACTGCCTAAATCTTCTGGGACTATTGACTAGATTCTTTCCTTTATGAAGACAAAACTCCTGAAACCCAGGTAATAATCCTACAAAAAGCTGAATTGTTACAGTCTAGTTTTCATACAGTGTAAGAATACATAAAATCAATGTTACAAAATAATGAGTAGTGAATTGCTTTTGCTTTAACATAGTAACCACTTTTCCCCCTATGATACAATTGAATCTTTGCTTTTTATTTATTGGCTTGCTAGTCTTGTCTCTTGGCCTTTTTTTCTATTATAGGATGTTGACATTTTCAGGACCTTTGTTCTATTAATCTTCTAAAGTACTCTTTCTTTTAAAAGTTTGTTTATTGTTTTTATTAACATATTTATTTTATATTAATCACAGGTTATGTACTTTGTATCCCATCCTTAGCGCCCTCCCCCAGTCCCTCCCTATCCTCCCTCATCTCCTCTCTGCTCCTTTCTAAGTCCACTTATAGGGGAGGATCTCCACCCCTTCCATCTAACTCTAGCTTATCAGGTCTCTTCAGGAATGGCTGCAATGTCCTCTTCTGTGGCCTAGCAAGGCTGCTCCTTCCTCGGGAGGAGGGTCAAAGAGCCAGCCATTGAGTTCATGTCCGAAATAGTCCCTGTTCCCCTTACTAGGGTATCCACTTGGATATTGAACTACATTTGCTGCATTCAAGCAGAGGTTCTAGGTTATATCCATACATGGTCCTTGGTTAGAGAAACAGTCTCATAAAAGATCCCTGTGCCCGGATATATTTGGTCCTTGTGAAGCACCTGTCCTCTTCAGGTCATACTATCTCCCCCTTCTTTCATATGATTCCCTGCACTCTGGCAAAGGGTTGGTTATGTGTCTTAATATTTGCTTTCATATACTGCTAGGTAGAGTCTTTCAGAGGCCCTCTGTGGTAGGCTCTTGTCCTGCTACTTGTTTTCTCCTACATCCAATGTCCATCCATTTGTCTTTCTAAGTTAGGATTAATCCTCTTACCCCAGGTCCAATTTCTTGTTTATCTTCTTTAGGTATATAGATTTCAGTATGTTTATCCTATCTTATAGGTCTATATAAGTGAGTATATACCATGTGTGTCTTTCTGCTTTTGGGATACCTCACTCATGATGATCATTTCCAGATCCTACCATTTGCCTGTAAATTTCATGATTTCCTCCTTTTTAATTGCTGAGTAGTA
>CM053745.1:41704527-41747182 GCA_028658305.1 Pachyuromys duprasi | reverse complement strand
GCTTTCCTCAAAAAGACTAAGACATAACTCTCTTGGGAAAAAAACATAAAATGAATAATAATGTAGAAAGTCTCCAAAACCCCAGCATGCAGAGTTGTGTTCTTGAGCCTAAAATTGAGAGACAGATTGAAAGAAATTGCAGCATTTGGATCAGTTTTGCTGGAACTGTGTCAAAGAGCTCTGCTGGCTTTACAACTTTTGCTGTTTCCAGTGGATATGGTTGTGCCAGAGAGGGAATTGGGGAGAAAAGCAAGGCATGTCAGAGCTATGCCTACCACATTGGAGCTGGTCAGAGTCCCTTCACTTTTCCCATTTTAATTCCTTCTTTCATGGACAAGTTCTTTCTGAGAGGACACCCAAACCTAAAATCTATGTTTTACTAGTCATAACAAAGTCTATAAACTGATTCCCACTACCTACTTACAATCTTGTCCCATATATACTATTTTCTGGAATTGTAATACATTCTCTAATCCATCAGTAGCTTGTGGGATATCCACATACATATATATGTATGCATGTATGTATATATATATATATATGTGTGTGTATGTGTGTGTGCATATATGTGTGTATATGTGTACACTCTACTGATCAAGAAGTTATGCCAGTTCATAGCAAATAGAAGAAGATGAATATTCTAATTTTTTTACCAAGAATATAATACCGTCAGAGACCTTTGTCATATCTGCATATTTCATTATACATTCCAAAGAGCATGCAACCACCACTATACACAACCCTTTACCCAATGGGAAGAGATAATCATATCAGGGTTCTCCGTATTGTTTAGGATGCTAAGATTTCACGTGGATGAGGCTCAGTTGTGTATCTCACCACCCACAAAGGGTTAATACAACCATGCCTCTTCAATTCATATTTGCTTCTGTCATGCCTCACACTGGGTACCAATTGTGCTGCCTCATTTTTCCATGAGAATCATTTATAAAATTCTAGTCACTCTAGATAACACACCAATAATAAACAAAAGAAACAACTGTATCTGAGTCTAATTTAGTGAACCACTTTGCTTATTTGGATTAGTTATAGACATACAGGTGAGGGCTTACTTGCTCAAACATGTTGACTCAGAGGCAAGTGGCATGGATGAAAAGTCCACTCTAATGTGAGTGACTTCTCATGAAATCTGTATCCCTGGAGATGCAAGCACGGATTTCAGGCAACTCAGCTGTGACATTGAAATTTTTCTATTTAGAAACTAGTTAGCAAATTTCTCCACCTCAGTTACTTTTACAGCTTATATAACTCTAAGGAGAGACCAGTGAATTATGTAAATTTCAGGTGCTTGCTGGAACTTGTAAGTTTCCTTTAGTTTCTTAGGAGCCTCCAAAAAATAGCTGCCTGACTTATACCAGTCAGAAGAGGATATTGTCCTCCAATGAGGAGAGAAATCTTTCAAGAAATAACGTAAATAAAAATTAAAAAAAGAAGTGTGTGTTGTGAGGGAGTGAGTCTTGAGAAGATTTTTTTTTTCAAACCCTCAAGTTTATCTATTTGAGAGTCTAAAAATGTGTGAGTTACAGCTCAGGATTTCTTAAGCTCTACACATTCTGTGTATGAGTTTTGATCTAAGAAATGAGTCTATAGATTTGTCTGTTTTTCTCTCCAGTATGGAAAACAGTGATTTGCCTTGTGAATTCTATTTTCTGACACATCTAAGATATGTTGATTTTTCCATTTATTCTATATTTTTTCTTATTAGAATAATGGAGCAGCAGTATCTAACCACTTTACAGATCAGGCTCTAAACTAGAACTATCCAGAATATATAATTTTGAAAACATAATTAGTTATTTCTACACATGGATGCTTTATCATCATCCATTTTTCTTTTTCTCCGTTGTAAAGTATTCTAATTTTTTTCCCAAAAATTACTTGTTTCAAAGTGGTTAAGTTATTTGGGACAGGTAGTCTCTTTCATCTACAGCACAACAGAATCATACACTGTTCTAATTATGTTGTTTATAATTTCCTTTGTTAGGGTTCTTTAGGATCAACATATAACAAACCTTGGTCACTGTTGTGTAACAATTTTCTCTGAGGTTAAAAACTTCCCTCTTGGAGGAAGCTCATTCAGATCCAAGACATTAAAAGAGAGCTGATATTATACAGATATTTAAATGGACACCAAACATTATATCTTACAGTGACGCTTTCCAGCACAGGAATTTAACAACTCCGTAGCTTAAGAAGGTTGCTGAAACTGACCAGATTCCATAGAACTGACTATCCGCAAGCACAAATAAATAACAAGAGATATTCACAAATTAGCCAAACTGCACAGAAGAGATCATCTGGGCTGTCCTAAGGAGGTTCAGACCAACTAAACCCTCTTGAAAAGACGTATTGAGGTGCCTGAATGTGGTGCATCTTGCTTGAATTCCAATTTTCATGAGCTATCACTCATGATTGGTGGGCATATTTCTGAAACTCCTCACCCATACTTCTCCAAGAAATTAGAACAACATTCATGGGTTCCCCAAGTTGAACTTTGATGGTATCTGTACTTCACTTTGCATTGGTTACTTATCTGGGGTAAGTATGCATTTAAAATCTCCACAGGTAAAATGTCACACAGCAGTTATAGATTTGTGAGGGATGTTCTAGGAGATCTTTTGAAAGGCTTCCATTTTCTGATTATTGCATATGGAATTTATATATGTAATCATTTTTTTATCTGAGTGTGTAATTGAAATTGACATATAGAAATAGGGAAGAAGTAATGCTGGATGAATGTAAATCATCTGATTCTGAGTAAATCACTGAACTCTTGAATTTGACTAATTATTGAACCAGATTTGTGAAATTTGGTACAGGCTTTTTTTTTGTCACTTGCTGTTGAAAGTAACTAACTTGATTCTAAAATACATAACAATGGATAAAGTGAGATCAATTTTTTATAAAGTTATACATAGGTAAGATACAATAGGAAATTCTCCCTAAATATAAAAGGAAATCTGTACATTTGAAGCAATACTTTGAGGGAAATAAAAATAAATAAATAACATTACATCATGATTAGTGAGAAGAAACTAAACTCAAACTCTCAATGTTGTATTCCAAAACTTATAAATAGTATTATTAAACATACCAGATAATTGTTCAGTGTCTCTTTCTTCATGAACCAAATAGCTAATAGAAGGTACATTCGTGTTGCTGTGGGGCATAATGAGATAATGAGTGGAAAGTTGTAAGCAGATGTCTGAGATGTTATCAGAATTAAATAAGTATGGATTTTCAGAACTGTAGAACTTTTAGCCGACTGTGGTGGCTTATGGCCTTAGTCCCAGAACTTAGCTGACAGAGACAGACAGATCTCTGTGAGTGCAAGCTCAGTCTGATCCACATAGTAAGACTCAAAACAAAGCTAAACAAAAACAAAAAAACTTTTAAATTATAACATTTCACAACAAGTTTTCTTCAAGATAACTAAGTTATCTTGATTAAAGAAAAAGAAATTTCCATAAGAACAGAATTAGTTTGAGTTATGTTTCAATTTTACACATACATAGCAATATTCTATATGTATATAACTGCAAAATAAATAAATGAATAACTTTCAAAGTTAGTTTAAGTTTCAGAATTGATTTTTTAAAATTCTGTATATGCTACAGATTTTTATTTCTTAATAGAGAATAACAGCACAAATATTTATAGGTTCATCTTAAGAATAGGATTTGTGTCAAAGTTTTGTTTTCGATTATGTTAGGTATATATGTTTTTCTTTTGATTGATTACTGAAAATGAATGTATTATCTAAATCCATCTTAATATAATACCACAGTGTTCTATTCTGTACAAATATATGATAATATAAATGAATATTATATATTAAAATAAGTTGTCATTACATAACATATTAATGAATCTCCTACCCACTTACAATAAGGCTATAAACAATTATTTTTCTCAGGCTTTCGTTAATTTTCTTATTTTTTAAGTCATAGATCCACTGATTCTCTTCTGATCACCTTTCCTCAATTTATTTTCAATAATGACTCTTTGGGGAGCAATGCTATGGGGAATGAGATTAATCACCCATCACTCCTGCTGATGTGCTGTTTAACCAAACTGGTGAACCATACACTGCCATCATAGAGGGTATCAAATCAACAGGGTCTGCCATGAAGCCAGCACTCCTGTGCACCTAACAATAATGAATTTTTTTTTTTAGTTCATTAGAGAGCCCATGGAACTGCTAAGTAAATTTTTTGGTACAAATATTTTATGTGATTTGGGGATAATCTTTGTGGTTTAGGAAGCTGCTAACCTGGCTGCTGAGTATACAACTCTCTGGTTTAGAACCATACACGTAAGAGGGATTTAAGCCATGCTAGACATAGAATAGTTCTTAGGCTGGAACTCTGTGGTGATATTTTGAAAAGGTTCACAGCTGTCAGTTCTGTTGTCTTCCAAATTGCTTCCTGGTACGTGGAAATTTGTTGAGCTGTATTTTTTAAAATCTTATTTTAAAGTTCTTTGACTTTGTGTCATGTTTTTTTTTAATTTAAGAATTTGAGAAACTATTGGAAATGATAAATTATTATGCTTATTTTTCTCAATTATCTTGCATCTTCCCACTAAGAATGTCTAATTTTTCAGAGAGGATATCAGTGATTGTTTTGTTCTGTTTTGTTCTTTTCCCTCTTCTCTTTGGGTGGTCATATCTTATATAAGTATTTCATCCTGATTATATGCCAGAAGATTTATACTAAATTTATTTCTCCATTAAAATATAAAATTTAGTTGAATTTTCTCCAATATATTACCTTTAATTTTGTGAAAACATTATTATGCAAAGTCAACTGTGCCTGTTCTCAGAGAATTTGTCATTTATAACATTTTCTCCACATACACATTAGGAGTGTGATTTTAAAATAACTCTAATAAAAGTACAGTCTTCACATGACAGAAAACTCTATATCAAACCCAAATTCTGACACAATAAAGAGGTTTTATTTATACATTTTTCAGAATTATCCTAAATTTAGTAGTGTTTAAACATTCTTATTGTGCTGAGAATAAAATAATTATCAATTCATGTTAGAAAATAGCATTTTAATGTTAAATGTAATATGAAAATGCATTATTAATATGTTTAGAAAAACAAATGGAAGCAGCTTTTTAGTCTTTATTTAAAAATAACCAAATGTTAAAGTAATAGCAACGTAATTGTTAACATTTTTCACCTTTAATTCAATAAAAATAATTCTTCCTATACTCTGTATTCCCTGTCAAAAATGGTCATTGTCTCTGTTTTTGATAAGGTTTATTTTTATCTTTTTAAATTTGTGTTCTGGTTATGAAGGACTGTCTAGGACATAATAAAGAAAAATACTAAACCAACAAAAGTAAGTCCATGTATTTTTGTGAGCTCTTGTTTCTAGAAAATTTAGAATATTATGGATAATAGCCTCTGAACATGTAACAAATAAAAGATATGTGATAGGATAACACATTTACAGGAAGCATTTTTTTTGGTTTCTCTGTTTAATAAGTAACTTTAGATACAACAATATTAGTGCTTTTGAAGTCACTATAGACAGAGCCCTAATAAACCTTATAGATCGTCTTTTGACTTTATATGTGCATTATGTGAGGCAGCTTAATGAAGGACGGAATATAAGAAAGAATAATATGCACTTTAATAAATCATATATCCTTGTGCTATTTAAATGTTTCTTCAAGGTTGATTGAAACTTTAACCTCAGTCTCAATAAAAAAAGAAAAGCTTCAAATTTGCCAGACCTTGAATTTTTACAACACTATGTTGAATTATGCAGTGATCAGTCAATTATTCATCTCCCTCAGCCTGAGATAGCTGTGCTTTGAAAAGCATGCAAAAGTGGGGCTACAGAATGTGATGCTGTGTCAACACATTTCACTCAGGATTGCTTACAAGACAAATTTTTGTTTCAACATTGATTCTAGTTTTCTTGATGTTTGCTTCTAATAAGGCACCTGTTACAAATCAATTTCAGTTTGCATGCTTTCGTTTCTGATTCAGGGTGATGCACTGCCAAAATGACATTGCTGCCTTTTCCATAGATACCCACCTCCATGTGAGAAATAGAGATCTTTCATATTTCAAGGTAATCGTAACGTGAGACTGCAAAACAAACATACTTTTCTGCTAATAGAACAAGGGAGAATTGATGAGCTGGTTCTAAACTCAGAAGAGATTTATTGGGGATAGCTGGAATTTCTAAAATAATTCATCAATAAAATTAATAGAAAGAAGGATGCAAATGTGTAAATGTGCTGACCTCCCATCAATCTCTCGGCAATGGAAACGTTCTCTTTGGCAATTGGGAAGAAAAAAAAGAGCGACCATTCTGCTACTTAGCAGCTCTTAATATGGGGTGAGGAGATTACCGTCTGAGTCCACATCCCATTGTTATAAAAAGGAAAGAACACTCATCAGTAGGGTATTTATGGAACAAATCAAAGCATAATTTGTGCTAAGTATTTAAACATGAAATTTGGCTTGAGGTAGATACCTAAAGCGTTTTCCTACTTTTATTAGTTAAGACAGATTTGAGAAGTCCCAGACATACGTAGCATTGACAAACCTGCCTTTGAAAACCAATAGATTTGAATATGTGTGCGTGTTTCTGTGTGTGTGTGTTTTGTGTATGGTGTGCCGTGTGTTTTAGCTAAGCCACTAAAAACAAATTGCAAAAGTTCACTTACCAAAGTCTTTTAAAAAGGGAAGGCTGTTTGAGGTTAAGCACTTGCTCTGATTTTGCCTAGTGACAGCTCTATTTCACAGTTCCCTTCAGTACTGCTTTCTTGCTCCATCTTTAAAGGGTATTTCCAGCATAGTGGAACATTATGACAGCCAACATGAATTATGAAATTCAGATCTCACTTGATGTCCTACTTAAAGTTAACCTATCTGGAAGCCCAAAGTTGACAATGAAATTGCCCCACATGTTCAAGAAAAGCTGACTGAGTCAACTTGAAAACACCGGTCCTGCCGAACTCCGTAGTACTCCATGCCTAAAGTGATACTTTCAAAGACTTTATTAGACTGAGTTTTCTCAAACAGTAAAAAGGCATATACTGTCAACTATATTCATGAGTGCAAAATATTCTTTTCTTATTAGAGAAAGGAGAGAAATTAAGAATTAATGATAGTTCACTTTTATTTTTAATAGACAACATTTTTAAAAGTAACTGCATTTGATAACTACAAAAAAAATTTTTAAACAACCGAGTGATTGGGCTAAGCAGCTGGATCAGAGGTAAAGATGGATATTCACATTGCCAGCGCCCACATAGACAGTGTGGCAGTAGTCACCTCTAATTCAGAGCTAGAGTGAGAGCAGAGACAGAAGCATCACTGGGCCTTGCTGGCAAGGTGGTCTAGCCAAACAAGGAGTTCAACTCAGCGAATGCCTCTGCCTCAAGAAATGAGGTAAAGAATACTAATGGAAGAATATTAATCTCTGGCCTTGTCCTCCACAAATGCACACACACATACCACACACACACACACACACGAGCACAGAGCATTAGAATATATATTGATATATAACTATTAATTGTTCTTAAATTTAAAAACAGCTATAAGTGCCACAGAAGCATGTCAAACCAGATCCATAATGCAATCCATATAGAAAAGATGATTGGAAGCAACAAACTCAGTGGGCCTTGGGCACTATAGAGACTATTGGCTTGTAGGCATCACTGCTTTCAGTGGTGTAATTCTCTTGTTAGAAATACTAAGTAAAAACCATTGGGGCATGGATAATAATTCTAGGATCAAATAAATCTGCACACATGCTTCATTAATTTCAAAAAAGACCCTACCTATTATGTTTATTTAAATAACCTTTTATAATACGTAAAAATAGAGAAAAAAAAACTAAGTAGTTATTGGCCTCATTAACAGTGAAATCTTTACTTGGATTTTCCAAAACTAAAAGAGGTCATGATGGGTTCTTTCACACTTCTTTTTTTAATGTAATTTATTTATTTTTATATTAATCACAGGTTAGGTACTTTGCATCCCAGGCATAGCCCCCTCCTTCATTCCCTCCCACTCCCCCCATCCCTCCCTCATCTCCTCAAGTCCACCGACTGGACTGTTCCTATCATGTTCGCAGGTGAGAAATGGGGAATGGATGCACTGAGATGTCCAGAGATAAAGGAGGAGAAAGAAGAAACATAGTGGGTGATAACAGAGAGCCATGTTAACTGAGCATGCAGGTTTGGGGTGTGAGATGTGGACTCACTTTTGTGGTCTGTAACCAGCTACCAAGGTGTGACTGTAGCCAAATGTTAAAAAGAAATGGATCTCACTTTATGAATTAGAAATACATATACAGATTTACCAAAAAGTTTTTTTTCCTAGAAAGAACTGAAGTACTGGCTATGAAACGTTTCTAACAGTCCTTAGTATTTGATACGAATTCAAGCGTGATATTTACTGACCTGCTCAGGTCTGAAAAGAGAAGAGAGGTGAGCATTTTTCTGCAACCTTTCAAACTACTGAAAAAAATTTTAAATAATTTTTAATTTTTATATTAATCATAGGTTATTTACTTTGTATCATTTTAATAATATAATCACATAATAATAAATACTGTTATTTGCATCCAGTATCTACTAGTCTTATGTATGATTAAAATTAGACTGGCTTCTATTTCCTCCTTGTTTCTTTTTTAGTTTTTGTGTTTCACCCACACCTTCCTGTGATCATCTACCCAACCATTTACACCAGGGGTTCTCAACCTGAGTGTGGCAACCTCTTCGAGATCTGAATAACTCTTTCAAAGGGCAGCAACATTACAGTTATGAAGTAACAACAAAAGTAATTTTACGGTTAAGGTCACCACAACATGAAGGGCTGTATTAAAGGGTCAGAGCATTAGAAAGGTTGAGAATGACTTTACATTTTATTTTAATTTTGATGCTTCAAGACTAAATACCTTCCCCAAATACTTGCTTTAATATATGTTTTAGTTTAATCTTTGAATACATAATCATGTAATCTTTGACTATATCCAAAATGTGAAGAGTATCATGCCAGGTACTAGACTTGAGTCAGAATTACAAGGAGGGGAACATGGGATTGAGTATTTAAAGGGTTAGGGTCATTTTCTCAGGTGATACTGAAACTTTAGAAACAACTGTAGTGAAATAATTGATATTCTTTTTACATAGTGCTACTAATGTGTGAGACCCAGAAATGAGAAAAAAATATATATATGGAATTCATTAGAGGAAACAGTTTTACTTTTCCATTTATTTATTAATGTTTCTTCTTGTTCCTAAAAGTGAATCAATCAATTTTTGAAAGGATATGCATTTGGGAATGCTAAAATAGATTAAAAGAAGTGCAGCTAGTAAGAGACTAGCAAAAAGAGTAGGAAATTAATATGAATTTGGAATGGAAGTTATCATAAAATATTTAGTGTCTAAAGGCTTATGTAATTGCTTAACACAAGCCACAGTTTGTACTGTCATCTTAGTCCAGCCAAGACAAGGGAAATAAAAACAAGTGTTTGCAGTTTCTATAGATACCATAATATTTAAAAAATTAAAAGCAAGGCCTATCAAAGAAGAAGCATTACTATTCTTGGTAGGCAGGCTGGAGTTATCCTCTGATAGTCTTTATGTAGATGATATTTAATCCAAAGGCTTGGGCAGATTTTTGACGAGCGTGTTTGTAAGAATTGCTAAAAATATACAAGATGTGTAATATTAATTTATTTTTAGGATATTATAGAAGTTAATATTTTTAACATTGTGCGTACGATCATGTAATTTGCGGGTCTATGTTGGCGGTATTCTGAACATGCTTGTATAAACTGCAATACCCTACATGTCTTAAAATGTCTAGATTTGCTTTTCTTAGGAAAACATTTTAGCCTTAGAGTGAAATACTACCTTTCCTCTAATCACTCCAGAGGTAATACTGTGGTGTTAAAAGGGCCTCTTCTACTAAAACCAGTCCAAGTGATGAGGCCATTATAATTTAGGGTGTGTTCTATCCTTTTGAAAGAGGTAATCCCACATGAGATGACTGTAATAGATACAGTATGCTCTGATGTAGTATACAATAATAGAGTGTAATATACCATTGTATGATTGTGAGCCTTAGAATGACAGTCCTGGGCCAAATGACTTAGGCCGATCAATTTGATTTATATATAAGAGTTGATGCAAACCAAGGCACCTGAACATCATGAAATCCATTTAGTTTTACCTGCGGTGATGGAGGCTTAGAAAATAGTCATTTTCTTTCCATCTTTTCTTGCTGTTCAATTTTGGTTGAGTGCCATATAATGTGCTGAAATAAACTGTCAACATATACTTCTGCTGCTCATTGGCAAAAAAGCACTGCTGCTATCCGGGTGTTTGACAAAGTGTCTACGGCATCAACACAGAATCTCCTAAGTAGCAAATTAGATGTATATCATGCTATAGTGAAGTGCTGCTGTGCTGCTAATATTATCCATGTGTACTTTTACATCTATGATTTCTTTTAAATTCAATTCAACACATATTTATTGAGAGGCTGATGCACAAGTGGTGGGCTGAGTGCTGGGAATACAAAGATGAATAATACATGGTCCCTGCAACTGAGACAATCACAATTTCCTGAGCAATGCAGGTGTAAAACAAATAAATTACAATAAAATATGAAAATACCTTCAGATGCATAAGGAAATGTGCTGTGGGAGCTAAAAGAAGAGACTACGTAACTTAAAGGAAAGTTACTAAGCAAGTGTCACGTGACCTGGATTTTCAGGGACTAAAGATATTTTCTATTCTAAGAAGTAAGAGAAATCTTAAAATTAAACCACTTGTTTGTTGAGCAAAATGACTTGAAATTCAACTACTTGTAAAAATGAAATTTAGATACAGATAACACCTTGAATTAGTTATGGACAACTGGAAGATTTCTTACATGCTTGCAATGTCATCTGTCTCAAGGACCTTTGTGGATTTGCTTCACTCAGGCTGACACTGTACCTTGTTCTGGCCATCCTGATATAAGTGCCTAATGTCCATACATAGACTTTCCGTCCTTACTCCTATATATTCCTTATGCCAATGTGACAAAAAGACACAGGAGTGATCTGTTTGACATGTACCTTAGTTAGGATTTCTACTGTTACAATGAAATAACATGACAAATTGGGAATGAGAGGGTGTATATGATTTGCAACTGCTATATTTCTGTTTATCATCAAAGAAAGTCATGACAGGAACTCATACACGGCAAAAACCTGAAGGCAGGAGCTGATTTACAGGCCATGGAGGAGTGCTGCTTAGTGGATTGCTTCTCCTGGTTTGTTCAGCCTGCTTTCTTATAAAACCCAGAATCACCAACCCAGGAGTGGATCCACCCACAGTGGGCTGGGCCCTTCCCCATCAATCAGTAAGAAAAATGCCTTAATGAACTCAGTGGCTATTTCTTTGATCACCTCCCCAAGGGTGGTGCAGCCTTGCCAGGCCACAGAGGAAGACTATGCAGCCAGTCCTAATGAGACCTGATAAGCTAGGGTCAGATAGAAGGGGAGGAGGACCTCCCCTATCAGGGGACTAGGAGAGAGGCATGGGGGGAGAAGAGGAAAAGTAGGTGGGGTAGGGAGGGAATGAGGGAAGGGGCTACAGCTGGGATACAAAGTGAATAAACTGCAATAAATAATACATAAATAAATAATTTAAAATTTAAGAAAATACAAAAAGAAAAATAAAGAAAATGCCTTCCAGCCAGATCTTACGGAGGCACATTCCCAACTGAGGTACTCTCCTTTCAGATACTCTAGTGTGTGTGTGTCAAGTTGACATAAGATCAGCCAGTATTTTTGCATCCACAAACTTCTAGTATAGGGAAATCAATGGAATTCATGAGCCCACAAGTAAGTTCTTTTATCTCTTTCTCAAAATGGGATGTGTTAGTTTATGCAGCCTCAGAACATGGCTGGAGGAAGTTCATCATTCCATCATTTGCTAGCAATGAGTGCCTCTAGTTTAATCACAATCCCTTTGTCGTCTTATTGCCCCACTCATTATGCTTCATTTCTTCATTCTTACTTCCCTATGAATTTATTCTTTTCAAAATAGTGACATTGCAAACTGAAAAATAAATCATGTCACAACCAAGGAAACTGTACCTCTTGGGGTCCATATTGAGGAAAGGAAATCACTCAATTATTCAAATAGTAAATATTAATATAAAGAATTATTAATTGCAGTAAAGGCATAAAGTAACAAAGAACTGATGAAGTAAAGTGATGCATAAATATAGTAAAAGCAGTAAAGAGAGGCAAATTGTTATCCATATGGTAAGTGTTATGGCATGCTTGGCATGGATTGGCTGGCAGCCTGGGAGTGCTTATGGTTACATCACTATAGTAACCAGACCCCTGAGAGAGCAGTGTTGAAGGTGCTTGGTATCTAAGGCCACAGATGCACTCCAGGACCTTTTTGCTGGCTATAGCTAACTAAATAAGCTCCATGATATAGGTAATGAACCCTGTGAAAGCTGGACACTAGAGAAGCCATCTTTACTTTACAAAATTCCGGGAGCACTCAAGCAAAGAAGGACTTCTAAAATGTCTGTCCACTGCCCTCTGCTGATGAGGCATTATGACCACAGCAAGGGACTACGGTTTCCACTTTATCCAAGTAGACAGAAGGAACATTCACCCTCCTTTGAAGCTAAATATTAATGAACTGCATCGCATATACAAACTAAGGCAACATTCCAGGCAAGTGTTACAGAATATTAAGCAATTGGTCAAAAGATCATAATATTTTAGAAATGAACAGAGAAAAATGTGCTAGTATAAAAGACAAATGGATAGATTAAATAATCAAAGAGAGTGTTCATACATACGAACATTGATAATCTTCCTGTTCTTTTTGCCATATTCTGCTGTTTACTTAGTTGAAAATAATAAAAATATATAACAAATATCATAAGACAAATGTTTTTTAGAATTAACAATTCATAATTTATTAGTATAAAAAGAATTTTTTAAAAAAGGACAGCAAATGTAGAAATTCAAGGATGGTTCTTCTCCACCTAAAAACTGCATCTACCTCACCAATGTCAAGTCAAACACACATACTATGCCTCCTGACATGATATAAGAGCATCTCAATGCCATTCTAATAAAAAAATGCAAGATGTGAATTATGTATCAAAAAATAGATGCGACAGCATTGATGAACAGTGATTAAAATACCTTACTCTTACAAGTAAATTAAATTTACTATATACATATTTGAAATTGTCAAATAGCTTAGTCAATAAAAATTATTTAACTAAATTAAGGGAATCTCATGGAAGAAGGGGAATAGAGAAAGACCTGATGGGGAGAGGAGCTCCACAAAGAGATCAACAGAGTCAAAAAATCCTGGCTCAGGGGACCCTGCAAGACTGATGAATCAAGCAAGGACCATGCATGGAGAGGACCTAGATCCCCTGCTCAGATGTAGCCTATAGCGGCTCAGTCTCCATGTGGGTTCCCTAGTAAGGGGAACAGGGACTGTCTCTGACATGACCTCAGTGGCTGGCTCTTTGACCTCCTACTCCCCACCCCTGGTGAGAGAGGAGCAGCCTTGCTAGGCCATAGAGGAGGACATTGCAGGCAGTCCTGATGAGACCTGATAGGCTAGGGTCAGATAGTAGGGGAGGAGGAACTGCCCTATCAGTGGACTAAGGGAGGGACATGGGGGGAAGAAAGATGGAGGGGTGAGACTGGGAGGAGATGAGGGAAAGGAGAAGGGTCTACAACCGGGATACAAAATGAATACATTGTAATAAATATCAATAATAGTAATATATAAAGAGTTTCTACTATGGGTTTATATATAAGATACTATTATTTAAATGTTTAATTTTAGATGTAATTAGAATTAAAGTTTTTTTGAGAATTTTATGCATGTATCCATTGTATTTTGATAGCATCAGCCCTGTTCTTTCCAACACGCCCACATCCCTTCTCAAAACATCTCCTTCTGAACTTCATGTTCTCTTCATTTTTATTTGCTACAGTATGTTGAAACTGATTAGTGTTGTTCATGTGTACATGTGAGTTTTCATCCAATGGATCATTGGCATACTAGCATTGGTCACATTCACAAAAAAAAAAAAATCCTCCCTCCTCTATCAGTCATCAACTGCTTTAGCTTCCCCTCTAGGAGTGGAGCATTATGAATCCCAACAGCATCTGTACTGGAATTGGTTTTTTGGAGAACATATCTACTTTAAATCCATAAACTCGATGGCCATGTCATGACCAGAAGGTAGCATTTCACAGCACTGTTGTCAGTCCTCTGGGACTTCACATTCGATTTTTTTTCATTTCTTCTTTATTATTTTTTCTTATTATTACAATCTATTCACTTTGTATCCCAGCTCTGTAGGCCCCTTCCTTAGTCCCTCCCACTCCTACCCTCCGCCGTCTTCTCCTCCCGTTCCCCTCCCTCAGTTCACTGATAAGGGGGGTCCTCCTCCCCTTCCATCTGACTCTAGCCTATCAAGTCTCATCAGGACTGGCTGCATTGTCCTCCTCTGTGGCCTAGCTTAGCTGCACTACCCTGGGCAGACATGATCAAAGAGCCAGCCACTGAGTTCATGTCCCCTCACTAGCGAACCCACTTGGACACTGAGCTGCCATGGGCTACAGCTGAGTAAGGGGTCTAGGTTATCCTAGGAGTGGTATAGCCTTTACTATGTTTAGGTATGTGCTTTGTATCCCTGATCTCTCCAAAACTTTAAACATCAGTGGGTGTTGGATTTTGTCAAATGCTATTTTGGCATCTAAGGAGATGATCATGTAAATTTCTTTTCTTCTGTTTGTTTATGTGGTAGATTACATTGATGGATTTCCATATATTGAACCCCTGCATGCCTGTGATGAAGTCTATTCGGTCATGGTGGATGATATCTTTTATGTGCTTTTGGATTCAGTTTGCACGTATTTTATTGAATATTTCTGTGACAATGTTCATAAGAGAGATAGGTCTGAAATCCTCCTTTTTTTGTTGGGTCTTTGTGTGGTTTAGGTATCAAGATTACTGTGGCCTCATAGAATGAGTTTGGTAATGTTCCTTCTGTTTCTATTTCCTGGAATAGTTTGAAGAGTATTGGTGTCAGCTCTTCTTTCTAGCTTTTTCAGAAACTTCCACACGGATTCCCACTGCAGATGACCCACTTTCCATGCCTACTAGCAGTAAATGAGTATAGCATCTTACTCATATCTATATTAGCATTTGTCATCATTTCTCTATCTTGCCTAACTTGACTGGAATAAGAAGAAAACACAATGTAGTTTTAATTTTTATTTTCTTGATGGCTAATGAGATTGAACATTAAAAATATATTTCACAGTCAGTCATTTGTATTTTATTTTGGAGAACTATCTGTTTAATTCCATGCTCTATTTTAAAACTGCGTTGTTTCAGGTTTTATGATACTTTAAAATAATTTTTTAGTTTTTTATAATAATCTAGATGCTAACACTTTGTCAGATATGTAGCTGATTAGACATTTTTCTGTTATGTAAGCTATCTTTCCATTCAAATGACAGTGTTCATTAATATACAGAAGCTTTGTAGTTTCATGTTGTTCATTTTTAGTTATTCTTAATGACTGTACTATTACTGTCTTGTTCAGAAGGCCTTTTCCCATGCCTTAACCTTCATTCCTACTAGCTATCTTTCATACAGTTGGGAGGTGCTATGTATAGTAAGATATGAAAGGTAATCTATGATATTATCCAGCTGTGAGCCCTGGGAGGTACAGTAATGACATGCCTGGCCAAACAGACTTACTAATGCAATAGGGGTACAAATATTATAGAAGTAACCAACCACTATCTGATTGGACGTAAGTCTATTTCACAACATAGAACCAATATCTGGTTCAATTATTAGGCTATGGGATTGTGAATAGGCCTAAGGAAGAACCTACTATTAGTCTAATGAGATATATTCTTAAACTGATTTGTAACAGCTTTTCGTTACACCATAAGTTATTAAGTCCTTTAAACATATTCATAAAAACTTCTTTTGCATTAAATGAAAATTAACACAGAGACTCACCCTTGGTCAATATAAAGAGTATAAGTGATTGCAGAATGCTCAGCCCTAAATGGAACACACAATACACAGTACCTCCTCCCAAGGCTTAATATTACTGAAGAAAAGAGAAAGAATGACTTTAAGAGCCAGAGGTGGTCAATGACCAAAAGGAAACAGTGTTTCTGTAACTAAACAAGGCAGGTGCACACAGAAGCTCACAAGCTGAGATAACATGAGAAACACCTGAATAATCTCAAGCCACCAAAAAAGAAATCTAAGAATGAAATGAGGAGTTGGTCACAAAGATCCACCTCCCAGGAAGACCTACTGATAATTGACAGCTGCTAGGAAAGGGAGAAGTAGCTTTCTTTAAGGGATTGGTCCCTAATACTTTTAAGATGCTACAATAGATGAACACACTTAAGAGTATATATCCAGCACTAACATGACTTGAAGGATTTAAAAACAAATGAAAATGGAAAGTTAGGTGACTATGAAAGGAGGTGGACCCAAAAGGAACTGGGGGAGGGAGTTGAATATGATCAAAATACAATGTATTTAATTCTCAAAGAATTAATACAGAGGAGTATATTGATATATAAATAGACAGAGATGATTGATTAATATGTAGATAGGCAGTCAGGCAGACAGACAGGCAGACAGAGAGATAGACAGATAGAGATTTCTTTAGTCATTAAATAGTTGACTCAGGGTATGGCTTTTCTTCTCTAGGCCTAGATATATCATATCTAAATCAGTGACTCACTTTTATAAATATTGAATTTGTGTCCTATAATAAATGCTATATATTCTCTGTGACTAAATATATCATGGTGGAAAACTTATGAAAACCTATGTAGGTAAATAAAGGAAAGGGGGGTGACCTAACTCAACTGTCTTTTGCCTTTCCTTGTTCTTTCAGTAAAGGCACTGTAGCCAGCCGAGAGGATTGTATTGCCCTCATTCAGGGAAAGTCTCCCTCCGTCAGCTAAGCACCTCTGAAAATATTCAAATACACTCAAAGGTGTGCCTCGTTCATGCCCTGAGTGTTTATTATTCTTACTTTAATTGCCAAAATTAAAATATAATTATATATCTTTTCCCCCTTTCTCTTTTCTTCTTCTAGCACTTCCATGCACACCTCGTAGACTCTTTCTCTCCCTCAAATTCAAAGCCTTCTTTTAATAAATTGTTGTCACACACACATGTTTACACACATTCCTACATATACAAATATAATCTGCTTATTCCATATAAAGTAGCTAATATCAAAGTTAATCATCCTAAGACCTAAGATCTACAGCATGTTTATAATTTTAAAATATAGAAAAGAAAGAGGGATGTTTGCTTACACATATGCAGAGATCCAGTGATATATTTGTGAGATACACACTGACTTAATGCACTGACACACAGTCTAAGGGCTCAAATGTTCTACACAAAATGAGTTTTGTATAACCCTCTTGTATAAGCAAACTCAGAAAATGGCATATAAGGGAACTGAATGTCTGTCATTCAGGAAAATGTAGACTACTATCCATATATTTACAAGTACCTAAGCAAGGATGTCTGTGTGGACTATCATAATGTCTCAAATCCAAGCACAGTTTAGGGCAGTCAAGGGAAACAATGAGGACCTCTGAATGTCAGCTAACAATGTAACCAGTCCATAGGCACACTGGTGTTCATAGTTTTAGAACTGATACTAATATGGGAATCCAGTTGGATACTTCTCAAACTTAAGTGCAAATTTAATCATATCAGATATACTTAAGGTGCTTCGTTAACAGATTCTCAGCGAATTACCACAGACTGCAGAAGAAAAGGTGAACTGCTAAAGGAAGTGATGAAATTAACTTTGGCGATTAGTCAGTAATATTATACTAATATTAATTTTTGTTATCTCAAAAATTACGCTTGTTAAGACAAGAGGAAGTTTACGTGTAGAATTCTCCTTTAATTGCAAAGTTAACACAAATATGGAAGTGTTGTTTTTATTCAAACCAGATTCACTTGCCGTAGTTTATATCTACTCAACCAAAGAACCCCGGTCAGTAAGTAGAATGTGAAAAACAGGCTAATTTCCCAACAGTGTCATTGCATGAAGCGTGCAGAATGACGTACAAGAGTCTCCCACGTGTGTCTTGCTCAATCGTGTCTACTACACAGTGGATGAGAAGTGGAAGGTTACAGAAGTGAGATCTCAGGAGGGATGTTGCTCCAATCCTAAACTCTTGTCCTCCACACTGCAGCTAATGCAGGACTGTGTCACAGCAGGTTGTTTACAGCTCATCTTTTTGTAACTAATGCCAGCCTGATTGGAAAACAGCCTGCTACAGCTTTAGACTGCAGATTTTACATTGTCAGATTTCATTTGGTACTTTGTTTAAAAAAAAAAAGCTTATTTTTATCTAAAGGTAAAACCTACTTTAAAGTTTGATATTGAGGCTAAAAATATGAAGAAAGGATTTCATATTTTGAAAACGCATGTAGGGTTTTCAAAGTTGGATCCAAATCAATCAGAATCGTAATGTTTAACATTGCTGCTATGTCAGTCATTTGCCAGGATGGTGTGCCATTCATGCTGTTAAATGAATGTTTTCATTTCCCAGAGGAGGGATCTGTTGTCCATCCTTATAATATGGAGCATTGTCCCAGGCTATTTACATCAGCACTGCTCCCTTACAATGGTCCTGTTTCACTGGGTTACACAAAGGGAGGGATGCTTTTACATAAACTGGGAAAGAACATATCAACATGCTGCTTGTGATTAATCAGAGATAGTGTGACAACAAGAAGATGCATCAGAATATAAGAGGAGTATTATGGACACCAACTTTAATAATGTATAGTATACATTTAAACAACCTTATTTGGAAAAGATCCATATTGACTATATGCATCGAAAGGGTGATTTAGTGGAGCTTTTTCTCATGCGTTATGATTATGTGACTAGAAGCAGGAAACAGCATTTGTATTTTCAATCATCTAATGAGTTCTATCCTAAAACGTAGATCTTTTAAAGTGCACTTTTTGGAGATATGTTTATGTAAATGTATGTGAGCTTTTACAGATGGATTCAGAGACTGTCTTGATTTTTTTTTCTTTTAAGGATATTAAGTAATTTTGTGTAAATTACCTTTCTTTTTTAACATGATGAATATACCAAATAAGTAACAAATCTGTAGATTGAAAGGACTATATTTTCCCATTCTTCCCTCATTGCTGCTGAATAAGAAATAATCTAATAAACTAGTAAACATCATCCAGAGATATGTTAGGAAATCAAAATTCTCTACAAAAAGGGAGAAGGAAAGCATTTATCAGTATCCGTGCATTAAATATGTACATATATTAAATACAGAAATTTCAAGAAATCATTTTTTTTAAATTATCCGGTAACACATCAGTTCACTAAATGGAGAAAACTATCCAGAATGTGTCCACATATGTAGGCATGCCCAATAAGCTTCCTGCCAGAGCTCGAGCTTTAACAAACCCTTATTATTCAGGTAGTTAAAAAGCAAGCTAAATAGCAGCACTGAGCTGTAAATACTCAGAGCTGACAGAGAAGTGGTTATGACAGCTTTCACATTATCTTATTGCAAAATCAAGGCGGGAGTCACAGCTGGCTCGTATGTCAAAATGTGTCAGGACTTAAATGGTAAAACAGGACTGCAACAGCAATTGGCTTTTCAATCAATAACACAATCGATATATTTCACAGATATTTTCCCATATCTAAATTACTCTGCAGAGATGAGGGACCCTGACTGAGTGTTTGTAAATCAATAAAACACATAGCTAAAGGACATCTGTTCCACTCCTTTTGCTTAAAGGTGCTGTTTGCCTTTCTTCCAACTCTCCTCTTATTTAAGTAAGTACTTTTGAGGACAAACAGCCCTTGTGTGCACACCTATCAGCTCACTTGCTGCATTCTGTGTTCATGATGTTCATTAAAGACAAAAATAATTTTGTGTCTGATCATTTAACTCAGTAAGGGCAGCTTTTCTTAGAGTTGAGTGCTTTCTTTGACTGTTGGAATTAATAAAGCAGTTTTCAAATTTCAAGTACTATGTGCAACATAAACTTCAAATGAATAATAGTGAGTAGAACATCCAGACTTTTGAGTTGAAATTAAAGCTCAGGTATTGTTTTTCCTCACATGCCATAATATTATTGCTGAAGATTATACATTGTATTTATGCAGATATGCCACAAATAGAAGAAAAGTTGTCCTTTACAAATATAGCTCCTTTACAGAAAGATATGATGAGAAAACAAACAAACACCACTAAAACTTAATGCAAAACTGTAAATGCTGACATATAAATTTAGTTCCATCCTACATATCAACATGTGATGAAGTATGAAGAATGGCTTAACAGAAGCGCCGGCATTGTGAGTTAAAACTGTCCTAGTCTATCACTAGCTTCTATTGCACAAAGTAATATTATGTTTCATACCGTCAGTATTTCTTTAAAAAACAGAAGGCTGCATTGTGTTTCAAGTGGAATGCAAATTAAGTACATCAATCCATATACTTTTCCTAAGCTTCTTTTTCAGGAAGAAATATTTCCCTAGTGTCTTTCTCTAAAACACATGGAATCGAGGTGACAAATAAGGACATTACAACTCTGTGACTCTGGGACATGATTTTAAGATGGAGCCCCAATGTGGAAGATGCCCCTTTTTCATCATAAGCTCAGTTTCACTATTGTTTTCCCTTCACGTTCACAATTGAGGTGGAAAATGCAAATTTACAACTAACATGGTTTATTTCCTTCTTGAATAGTCACAGCCGCTGGTTTGCCCATCAGGTTGACTGTGTCTTAATGATTACAGTTAGAATTTTATTCCTTCTGTCAATGTTATCTTCTGACATATAATTATCTTCACACCAATAATTAGTTAATTAGAATGCAATTTCCTTAGTCAGATCCTGCCCTTACTTCAAGCCTCATCTTGTGAACTATGACCTTACCTCTTACATCTCAACTAGGTTGGACTTAATTCTGTTCCCTGAATATGCTTTTCCGTGTTAAGACTACATCACTCTCTTTAACCTGCTAGAGAAAAATCTGCAAGTTGCTGTTATTGCCATTGCTCCAAGGTCTGCTTACAAATCCAATCTTGTGATGCTCTCAACCGTCCTTTCAGGATTTGATGTTCTCATTTGGTATATCTTGTTTCTCATTAGTCTATGAGACACTTATTAAATGTTGGCTTTATGGTTAACTACTTCATATTGCCTCCAGAAATATAATGAAAAAATTCTCTCATGTTTAGAACTTTGTCATTTTTTTTTAATCAATGCTTCTAAGTGAACACTAAATTGCTTACTTTGTCTTGAAGGGAAAATGTGTTTAACATGTTTAAAGCTATTTACGTAAAATGCTATAAAATGATCAGTAGACACACAGAAGAAAGTTATGTGAATGAAATTATACTTATTTATGGAACCCAAACATTATATACCCAATGCTTAGCTCACTTTCTCCTTCTTCCTCAGCCCAGGAATATAGCCTACTGGCAGGTGCCACCCACAATTAAGGCGGGTGTTTCTGCCCCTGTTAGGATAATACAAATAACTCCTCATAGGCATGCCAAGAGGTTGCTGTGTGTGTGTGTGTGTGTGTGTGTGTGTGTGTGTGTGTGTGTGTGTGTGATTCTGGATTCTATCAAGTTGACAATCAATATTAATCATCCTAAAACCTCCTATCTATATTCAAGCATTTTAGACAATCAAGCTACAGAGCAGTTGTAACATTTGAAGCTGGTCCATGCCAGGAATAAATTAACTTTTAACTAGTTTCCCTTTCTGTATTATCAGCAGCCTTTTTTTTTTTCAAGACAGGGTTTCTTGTGTAGCCCCTGATATCCTTGGCTCACTTTCTAGACCAAGCTGGACTCAAACTCACAGAGATCTACCCACTTCTGCCTCCCAGAGTGCTGAGATTACAGGCATGAGCCACTGCGCCTGGCTATTCAGCAAGATTTTAAAAATTTCAATGTCCCTGTAACAGTAGAGAAGGTGCAAATATGAAATAATTGATAATGAGAACAAAGAAAGGCAGTTGACTAAGGGTGTACTCAAGTTGATTAAAAGGTAATGGATACAATGAAAACTATAAGTAGCAACAGAACTATTTTGCTGACTGTCATACAAATAAACATTGTTTTATATCTTTAGTACCTAATATACATTTGACAAAAAAAATTCTTCACTTTTTTGTCAGCTTGTGTTTTGTAATCAGCTTAGTTTTGCTGGAATTTGACACTATGTGTTGCATTTTTGTCATTAAATGCTAAACTATTAGTAAAAGAATTATTCATCTTTTTATCTTTAGTATATGAAACATGCATTAGTAAATCACATATACTCTGCTACTCTCAACTTTAAAATTTTACAGAGTCATATTAACATTGGTATATATTACTTTCTTAAACTTTCTACTGTATGTTCTCTTTGATCAAAAACAATTTATCAGTTTATTTTCCTAGTGATTTGCATTATAAGTAAATAGTAAGACATTTTTCATAAAAGTGCTAAAATTGCCTTGCACAGACCCTTTTGCAAATATGTTAGTATTCGTTGACATGTATGACTTAGAACAGAGTTGTTGAATTTATGTGTTTCAATGCCAGATTTTGCTAAAATGATGTGTTATGAAGTTCTATATATGCTATTTGGAAATCCAGGTTTTCCACATATTTTAATGTTTTTCTTTTAGTCTTCATGTATACCTTGTATCTTCTATGTATCAATAAGTTATATTTATACATGGCATGTTAATATTTGATATGGCTTATTCTACAAATGAAGTTTCAGTTGTTGCCTAATTATCATTGGGAAATCATAAACAAATACATTATAATTTCACATAGTCCACTGACTACAGATCAAAGAAATTATTCTACCCAGGTCTAACACGGTGAAACATTAAGTTAATTGGCCTTACTTTCAGGACCAGAGGTGACGCCTAGGTAGCTGCCTTGCCCGATATAGCTGATTTGTTTAGCTGAGCTCCTTGTCCAACTTACAGGCATCTCCTTTCCCTGTCCAACAGCTGCTGCTGCTGCTGCTTATATAACCTTGTAAAGGGCGCATGAACACTCTGAAAGTCTTTGAAGTATCATTAGTGGCCTTAGCTTTGTGAGTTCGGGAGTTTCCGGAGTTTTATGAGTCTTTGTGCCAGTGAGGAAATGTTTTAATTCACAGTAAGTACTATGTTTCCATTTTCAGTTGTGCATATCATTGTGATGGTTCTCTTTGATTTCTTTCAAACGATTATTTTATTTTTTAATATTATGACATAAATACATAATTTCCCCCTTTTCTTTTCCTCTCTCCATACTCTTCCACACAAACCTTTTAATATCTCTTGAATTCTGGCCTTGTTTAATTTTTACTGCATACATAGGTTTACATGTATATATGTATATATGTATATGTGTGCAATATGCATATATATACATATATATCTGTGTAAATATAAACACATATATACATATATATGCATGTATATACACATGTTTAAATTTTATTATTACAAGCTTACTCACTCTGCATAATGTTATTGTATGCATAGAACCCCAGGTGTGACCTCTTGCATAAACAATTAGGGTTATTCTCCCTGAGGAAGACTATGAGACCAAGAGGTCATCTGACTCCCATTCCCAATAGACATATGTACAGTACAATTCCAAGGATCATTCTGGAGGAGGGATTGTTAACATTATAGTGCCAGAGGAACACAAACTTTAATTTGATAGTGTATCTTTCAGAAATGTTAGAGAGGTTACACCCATACAGTCTCATCAACATGGCTGGCTAAACAAAAATCCATGGAGTCTCAATTCTAGAACTATGGCAACTAGGGAAAGCATAGAGCATAAAAAGGCATCTTTTTTATTTTTAACTAAATAAAGTAGAAGCAAAAAAATAAAATGCATCTTAACCCCGAGGACAGCGTGGAGAAAGAGTTTCATCTTATGTACCTGTTTTATAAGTACTACTATACTGCCTCCTTCTTCCCTCTATGACCCTCCCCTAGTCCACTGATAGTACAGGTCATGGAAGAAGAGGGAGATAGATAGACCTGGAGAGGGCAAGAGTTCCACCAGGACAGCAATAAAGCCAAAGAATCTGGACCAATGGGGGCCTGCAGAGACTGATGAATCAACCAAGGACCATGCATAGAGAAACCTAGGACATACTTTTGAATAATTTTGTGCAAATGCAAATATTCTTAATGGTAAATTATTATTTGGAGATGAACTGTCTATAAGATAGATATAAGAGTGCATTCATTAGTGTAGACAGTGAGAATTCTCAGTTAGTAAAGGCCCTCCATCATTCCTTCTTTATTATAATTTTTATTTTTTATATTAATTACAGTTTATTTACTTTGTATCCCAGCTGTAGCTCCTTCCCTCATTCCCTCCCAATCCCACCCTCTCTCCCTCATCTCCTCCCTGTGCCTTTCTAAGTCCACTGATAGGAGAGTTCCTTATCTTCTTCCATCTGACCCTAGTTTATCAGGGCTCATCAGGACTGGCTGCAATGTCCTCCTCTGTGGCCCAGCAAGGCTGCTCCTCCCTCAGGGGGAGAGGGGAGGTAGTCAAAGAGCCAGCCACTGAGTTCATGTCAGAGACAGTCCCTGTTCCCCTTGCTAGGGAACCCACTTACATGCTGTGTTGCCATGGGTTACATGTGAGCAGGGGTTCTAAGTTATAGCTATGCATGGACCTTGGTTGGAGAATCCATCTCATAAAAGACTCCTGTGCCCAGATATATTTGGTCCTTGTGGAGCTCCTGTCCTCTCCAAGTCTTACTAACTCCCATTCCTTTCAAATGATTCCCTGAACTCTGCCCAAGGACAGGAACCTATCATAGAGGGCCTCTGAAAGACTACCTAGCAGTGTATCAAAGCAGATGCTGAGACTCATAACCAAACCTTGGGCAGAGTGCAGGGAATCAGTCCTTTTGTTTTAAACTACTAAGTTTTTTGACTAGTAAGTTCTGCTTATTTCTTCTTCAGTTTTAAAAGAAGTGTATCTACTGGAAGTAAAGAATTTGGCTAAAGGAATAGTTCTACAGTTCTTTACAGTGCTTAGAATTTATTCCAGGACTTTTACACCTTGAGCAGGTGCATTACCAATTAGCTCCAATCTCAGCCCTCATAAACTAGTTCAAAAATAATTCTTTATGCTGTCAACTGGTTTATTTTGTGACTAATATGTTTCTTCTATTATTTTATTTTTCTGTGAATATGGTTTTTGTTCTATGATCTTTATTATTTCTTTCTTATAACCATTTCAGTACTATCCCTTAGACTTTTTGTTTATTGTATCTTTTTATTTTTTTGCAGGTCTATTTTTATTGCACAGAACTAAGCATTTTTTTCTTTTTTATTATCATTTGTTACAATGTACTCACTTTGTATCCTGGCTGTAGACCCCCTCCCATCTCTTCCTAGTCCCATTCTCCTTCTCTTTTCCCCCTCTATGACCCTCCCCTAATCTACTGATAAAGGAGGTCATGGAAGAAGGGGGAAATAGGTAGACCTTGAGGGGACAGGAGTTCCACAAGGAGACCAACAGAGCCAAAAAAATCTGGGCCAACGGGGGCCTGCAAAGAGTGACAAATCAACCAAGGACCATGCATGGATTAACCTAGAACCCCTGCTCAGATGTAGCCCATGGCAACTCAGTATCCAGGGGGATTCCCTAGAATCTATGAGGAGCAGGAGCAGTCACTGGCATTAATTCAATTGCCTGCTCTTTGATCACCTCCCTCAGTGAGGTGGCCTTACTTCACCACAGAGGATGCAGACAATCTTTATGAGACCTGATAGGCTCAGGTCGGATAGTAGTAGATTACTGTATCTTATATGTTCTAATTTCTTTGGCTGAACCCACTTTTCCTTTGTTCATATTCAAAAATTTAACTTGAGAAATTATCTCTAATTATTAATCAACTCCACAAAAATTTGCTTGAAATGATAACTCATATGTTATTAAGTATTTTATCATTAATGCTTTTATTCTTGAACTATAATTGACTTAGATGACTTAAAATGTTTAGTAATGTGATTCCTAGGCCTAGATCAGTTCCTGAAACTTGGTGAACGCCCTGGACTCTCTCTGTCACCACCCCACAGCAGTACCTGGTGACTGTGCTTACCAGACCATGTAACTCAGCGCTCCTGCCACAACCCACAGTCATTCTTTCTTTATAGAAAAAACTACAGCACTAGTCATGCTTTCCAGCTTGTGGGTATAATACAACCTAACAGGGAGTCACAGTGACATGTTTTCTTGATTATCAGTGAATTGGAAGCATCTCCATCTCTCCAATCAAAAACCAATGCAGAGTGTATAAAGGACTGACCTACCAAGTCCTCATACCTGAGCTGCAAATAACCAATCCTGGGCACTAGAAAAACAGAACCAAACTTCCTCTCAGCAGAAGCAATAAAGGTGTCTACATACCTCAGGTCATACCTTAAAACCACAAACACTATGTAAGGCCAAGACAACATTTCCTTTCCCTAATGCACTAGTTCTATGAAAAATGCTCTCTAAAAAAAAATTTAGCTAGATGAAGCACATAAAACAGAACTCAGAATAACAATCATAAACATGATCAAACAATTCAAGGAGTTTAAAGATTTGAACCAAAGTTCTGAATTTAAAGAGAACAGGAATAAATTGAAGAATTCGAGAAAAAAAGTTCTATTACTGAATAAAATGAGGAAAACAACTCAAGATTTGAAAAATTAGTTTAATAAAGAGAAATATGTAAAAAAAATACTCAAGGTACGATGCAGAAGATACTGAAAATCTCATTAACCCAATTAGAAAACTCAGAACAAAGTATTGAATAGAATGAGCCACTTCTTGGCTTCTCCAGTACCATGTCTGCCAAGATGGTGTCATGCTTCCCTCCATGACAGAAAAAAACAAAAACAAAAACAAAACAAAACAAGACCAAAAAAAACCCATTAATCCTCTGAAAGTGTAAGCCAGCCCAAATGTAATGTTTGCCTTAATAAGAGTTGCCTTGGTCAGGTGTCTCTTCATAACAATAAAACCCTAAGACATGGAGGTTTCTGGTGAGGCTGCTGAGGATGTGAGAGCAGGAACACCTCTTGTCTGCTGTGAGGTGGCAGAGACAAGGCAGAGATTCCCTCCTTCTCCCGCCTCATCCCTTGCCACCTATGGCAGGCAGGAGAGCTGGCTCTGGGGTCATGAGAGTGGGAGAACAGGTCCTGTCTCCCACTGGCTGGGGAGACAGCTGCCTGGGGAGCAGGCTAGAGCAGGTCCTGCTTGTGGAGGTTGCTGGTAAGCCACCCTAGGGTGTTAGAGCTAGCCCTGCCCCTCACTTGCTGGAGTTCTTTGAGGGTAGGCCCTCCAAGTCACCTGGGCAGCACAGTAGAAATTGCCGTGAGGGCATGCCCCAAGGGTATGAGAGCTGGAGATCTTGCTCTGCCCCTTGCTGGCAGCTGGATGGGACAGCTAGGGCAAGGCAAGAGAGCTCACCCAGTGGTGTGGGTGCAGGAGAGATGGGAGTGTTACTAGCTTATATATCTCGCAAGCCCAGATCCAAGTCTTGATCTTGAGTTAGCCCACCCCAACATCTACCCCCTTAATGAACTGCTAGAAGGTGTGAAGGGACTGGTCCTACAGATCCAAGACTACAGCATCTCCATGACAAAGGGCAACAACAGTACATCCCAGGGGAGTCCAAGTAAGGTTCCAATATTGATAGTGTAGCAGAAGTAAGAGGCCTTGTACCAAACTAAGGACTCCTTACAATGAATATTTGCAAACAAAGAAGTGTGGATAAAAAGGTGCACTGTAGAACACACTGTGACACATTACAGCTTCTATGAAGATATTTTTTTCTTCTGTTGTAGGGGAGGTTGCAAGGGTGGAGGGCAGGAGTGAGCAGAGAGGGATGAGTGGGATTGGGGTTCATAATGTGAAACTCACAAAGAACCAATTAAAAGCTTTTTTTAAAAAACTCAGTTTAAAAAACTTTTTATGTTTTAAAAATATTTATGTACTTAAAATAATTATTTTTATTAGCACTCTGTATTAGACATCATATTCTGTCAATATTGTACATTGAAACAATTCAACATTTAGTATGTAATTTTCTTATTAATGAATCTCATACTCCATATTAAAGTTACATCAAATCTTAATTCCATTAGTTCATTTCAAATTTCTTATATATTTTGAATTACGTTATAGTATAAGACAGGTTTGTGTTTTAAAATTTAAGGAAGGCAGTAAAAGAGCTTCCTTTTCATAAGAGGGTTATTAGAATACATGTTAACACCATACACTGATAGAAGACAGTGCAGCAGAGACTCTGAAAAGAGAGGACAAGCCCCCATGGAGAGTAGGAGACCTCTTATAGTTTTCACGGGAAGAGAAGTGGGAAGAAGATGGAAAATTTCCCTTTTTGACTCACTGTTGGCCTTGCTAGGTGTAGCTGGGGAGGGCTCAGTAAAAGAGTGTTATGCGATTGGTAATCATCTCTAGCAGCATGTCATTTCTGTGGGTCACTGTAATAGGGAAGACAAGAATCTACAGAATTTAAGGTTCTTTAATTCTGTAGCTACAAGTTCCTATAGTAATTGGAATTATAACAGTTCAACCAAAATGGAGAAGCTTTTCAAATAGCTTGTCCCTGGCAAACAATTCGGTTATAAAAATATAAATTATTTAAATTTTTCATGAATTGTAGGTACAAATCCTTATACAATGAAGTGTTATTAAAATAAGATATTTACTAACATCTATTATTTTAAATTTAAATTAGCTGAGGAAGTTGACCAAAAGCATTTCTGATTATTTATTTTCTAAGCTTACACTTAACTTTTTTGTGTTTTATCCCTTATGATGCCTCTAGTAAATTAAGTTGTTGCTCAACCAATATCAGAGATTCAGTTATATAATAACTAGCTTTTCTTATTAATTTTTGAAAATCCAAACTATGTTTATATATATAGTATATATGTTGCATATATTATACATATAATAATTATTACATGTTTTCTCTTTTTGTTTTTAATTAATCTACTGCTGCTCTTCTCTGATTTATTTGGCTTTTAGAAATGTTATTCTTCACTTGTGTGGAAGTTATTTCAGTATTTCTCTATATATTTTATGCAGGCTTGTCTTATTTAAATTAAGTTTATTAACATGTCCACTTTTCTTCCTGCATAACTTGACGTATTCACAAAGGGATTGAAAAAGTGACGAGTGTTGTGGATGTAGCTCATATTCTAAGGTATTTGTCTATCATGAATGAAAACTTTTAATAAAAGTAGAATATTCACTAGTTGAAGAGTGTGGGACTGTCAGTTAAGATCAAAGTCTCATATTTCCAGATAGCCTCTGAGTTCTGTCTTTAAGGGTGGACTCCCTTTCTCAGTGGGGTGCCCTCTCTACCTGAACCCTAAAACCTCTAAGAAGCATCATACAGCCCTCAGGAAAGGTGACAGGCCCAGGGGTAAGAAACATGCTCAGCAAGCACTTGGGGATTCCTGGAAATGCCCCACCCTATGCTAAGGAGATCTTAGCTTTAAGCAAATGACCTTCAATTGCACCTGGAGATTTTCCACCATCCACAGGATAATCAAGTATTATATTCTCCTTCTTGTGATAGGACAGTGCTTCTGCGTGTAAATGAGGTACTGTGCTGTTACATGTAAATCAAGTATCCCTAGCAACTTAAGCCCAGTGAATCAAATACATTCACCCTTAAAATTCCTCCCACTGCCCAAGGTTTATAAACCCCTGTTTTCACACTGAATAAAGAAATAAAGGTTCTGTGTGATTCCATCAGCTTTCCAATATGATTGCCTGGAGCCTGCCCAATGGTCACAAGCTAGGCTAGCTCACTGACTACCAGGGAAGCACCTGTCAGGCCTTGGCCCTCCCTCTGGCCTGCACCTCACCAGACTTGTCTTCTGGCCTTTTGGGCACCCACCAGCATCCTCTGCTGTGTTTAACTGAGCAGCTTACCCAAGCGGCTGTAACACTTTGGTATTATCACAGGCTTTGGAACAACCAAGCTTCCACTGCCATCTGATATTGGCAGTTTTATTTTAAAAGAGCTAATTTTAACACTCAGCAAAAAACTCTTTCCATACTCTGGCCTAGCACGTGGGCCTTGACATAAAGCACTCTAGGCATTCCTGAGACACCTGGGACGTTTGGTCCAGTTCCCACCCAGAAGCCTGGGCTTCTGGCATGGTGTTTGGTCTAGTGGAACCCAGCAGATGCTCTGCCCCACCTGGGAGTAAAGGTGTAGGAGAATATCAGATGACAGCCACATCCCGGGGGTTATACAGGCCCCACTGATTGAATAATGATCACCCTGGCTCCCATCAAACAGAGAATAGAAGAGTATGCAAGGAACAGAAAATTTGTAAAATTTACCAGCCAGAGTAACGGAAATTATTTTTTTAATATTTAGATATTGTATGTTTGTAATTAACTATATGTGTAAACAAACATGTAATAATTGTTATTTCATTTTGTAAGTAATGCAAGCACATAATATATCCTAGATATCTTTTTGTAATTAACACAGGTCCTAAAAAGATAAATTGCAAGTACATGCTTACTCTAAATCATGTTTACTGTGCTGTGAATGAACACTAGCCTAATTCACAAATAAATGGCATATCAACATGTTCTATGCCACCTATAACAAGTAGAATAAAGGTAACATTTTGAAGTTATTCCATTTCAGGGACCTCAGCAAGTATCAACTTTATTTGGTACAATGGATCTTAGAGGAAATAAGAATAGGGAGATTAGAAAATGTTATACCTTCTTAAGAAAGCTTAAAAGAATAACAAGTAGGTGCTTTAATCCTCTCAAATACAGTACAATGATGTTTTGAAACAAATTATAAGACCAGGGAGCAAATTTGTGCTAATGTAAACATCATGGTTATACCCATCAAATCACTATAAACTGCATGGAAAAAAATTAAATACAGAATCTGGTAAATTTATTTCAAAGGCACAATTTTATGTATGAGTATAAAAATTTTATCCTTAAAACAGCTATAAAATAAACTATTTCTAAAATTCAAACCAAATTTGAACAATGAGGAAACAAAATTGGTTTCAAAAACAAATTTATGACACTTAAAGTAATAATCTAATGACTATATATATATCAGCATATACTTAACATTATATATAATTACATGAATATACATAGTGGTGGTTTGAAAGAGAATGGTCCCACAAGTTCATAAGTTTAAATACTTGGACCTCAGTTGGTAGAAATGTTTGGAAAGGATTATGAGGTGTGGCCTCCGTGGAGGAGGTGAGTCCATGGAGCAGGCTTTGAGGCTTCAAAGGCCCACTTTATTCATAGTTATTTTTCTCTCTGCCTCATTGCTGTGCCTCAGGTATAAATGTTATTTAATGCTCCAACTCTATGTCTGCCTAACTCTTACCAAGTTCCTTACCATGATGGTTAGGGATTCACCCTCTGAAACTATAAACCTTTGGTAGGCCTTTTCTTCGATAATTTGCCTTGATCATGGTGTCTCCTCACAGCAATAAAAAGTAACTAAGACACTTATGTGTGTAATTTATTGAGTTATTGCTTGAAAAATTATGTGTGATATAATTTTACCAAGTCCTCAAATGTGCTTAAAAATCACCAGCATACTATTTTTACTGGAAATTAACTTGTACCAATATATTTTCCATTTTCAACAACAGATGTCAAATTATAAATGATGTTTGTGTTGATTGGATAATTATCTCACTTGGTACATTGTCAGGTAAATTAGGGACAGAGAGAAGAGATGGTTCAAATAAAGTAAGTAAAAGGATGAATCTATAGAAAAAATCATGTATGGAAAGTGGTTCAGTTGATGGGCATTGGTGTCAAACTGACTTCTATATTGGGGTTACCTATTTGCACAAAATAGCAGGTTACCACTAGTCTTATGTAATTTATTTGGACACTCTTGGATGAGAAACTGCACATTTTGCTTGTCAAGAAGATATTGTCTATATGCGCCCATGAAGCATGCTAGGTGGTGTTTTGAATAAATCATTACAGCAGATGTACAAGAACAGAGTCCATGAATAGAAAGATCAAACTTCTCAGCCTTTTGAGAACATAAAGAAGTATTCTTTATTTTATATTTTTTCTTTCATTGATAATATTTTTTTATAAAACATATTCTGATTACACTTTCCCCTCTCCCAGCTTCTTCAAGTTTGTCCCCATTTCTTATCCTATTCGTGTCTAACCCCTTTTTGTCTCTCCTTAGAAAACAAACAGGCATCTAAGGAATAATAAAAATAATAAAATCAAGCAGGATAAAACAAAGACAAACAAGTTGGAATAGGACAAAACAAACAAATGGAAGAAAATGAGCCAAAGAAAAAGGACAAGAAACACCTATAGAAATAAACACACACATACATAGGAAGCCCATAAAAATCCAAAACTAGAAGCCATGATACAGACATGAAACACCTGCAGAAAAATTAAAAATTAAAAAAAATAACTGTTCTGATGCATCATTATGGGACAAGGAACCTTGAAAGATGCCATTGTGTTTGTTTGCTGTTGGCCATCTACCACTGGGCATGGGCCATACACTAAGAGTAGTTTGTATATCCAACAAGAATACTAATTTTCATTTGGAAACTAATAACTAATAGGAAACTAATTTTTATTTGCCAGTTGAAGGTGGCTTCTTGATTAGAGATGTGTGTGTGTGTGTGTGTGTGTGTGTATCCACTACACTTCTCAGATCTAGGACCCTGTCTAGTGCAGATCCATGCAGGCCCTGTGAATACAGCCTCAGTCTCTGTGATTTCATACATTCTTGGCAATGCTGTGTTTAGAAGACCTTGTCCAACATCTCTCTTCCTCATGTTCCACAGGGTTCTCTGAACCCTGAAGGGAGGGATTTCATGAAGATGTTTTACTTATTTCTGAACACTGACTGTGTTCTCTGTATTTATTCTCATTGCTACAGGAGGAGGTTTTTGTGATGATTCTAAGCAAGGCACTGATCTATGAGTATAGGCAAACATTAAGAGTCATTTTTATTGCTAAATTCCTTTAGCAGAACAGTAGTATTTGATTTTATACTAAGCCCTTGGCCTTTCTAGTCTCAAATTCATAGACATGTTGCATTTGAGTTCCATCTCATGGAATAAACCTTAAGTCAAATCAGATCTTGGTTGATTACTCTAACAAGCTTTTCGCCACTATTGTACCATTGCATCTTGCAGATATGTTGCCATTGCATATTGAAGGTTTTATAGCTGGATTGGTGTTTACCTTTCTTCTTTAGTAGCATTCAGAGTAGTTTCTAGGAACAAGAACCTTAGTCCACATGAGTGAAGGGTGAACAGATAGATACCAAAAAATCCAGAAGAGTTTGATAGTGTTTTCCCCAACATTTTGATGCCTGCTATCTGATTGTTTCAAGTATAGTCAACAAAGTTTTCAAGATGTCTCTTAGCATGCCAAAAGGCCATAAAGAAAAGCAGAATTCCTCTTCCAAGAAATGATACAGCTCTCCTTATTAGCTCTCAGAATATTTCATCTTTTCCTAGTTTTCACTGACACTGCTACCAGGGTATTCCAAAGTAACAAATAATTTGTTAATTTTTTTTTTCCTGGAGAGATGGCTCAGAGATTAAGAGAACTGGCTGTTCTTCCAAAGGTTCTGAGTTCAATTCCCAGAAACCACATGGTGTCTCATAACCATCTATAATGATATCTGGTGCCCTCTTCTGGCCTGCAGTCAGAACACTGTATACATAATAAGTTTTAAAATAATAATAATAATTTGTTAATTTTTATGGTGTTTTTGCTTTCACAAAGTGAGAGAGAGCGCTGGCTAAAGCTGCCCATATCAGTGCTTGAAGGCTGTCAGAAGGGTAATGGTTTGAAGCACTTTAATAGAAGAGAAAATGTTTGGGTATAGGGAGATAGTAAGATAATGAAAGTGTTAGAGAGAAAAAGCATCTTTTACACATTTGGGTGGATTCCCTTTTACTTAAAGCCAAGAGAAGAGGCTAGTGCATAAACTTGGTATCATTGATAGTTTCTCATACTAAGCCAGAAGATACTGAGGTGAGTACTGAGCTCAAGGAAAAACAAAACAAACAAACAATAAAACACGGAAAGAATCCCCTGTGTGGTGTGCAAGACTGGTGAATCAATACAATAGAATAGGTGATCAGAGGCCCAATTAATGGGGTAATGGTAAGATTGTTCGGAAAGGAATCTGATTGTCTCATTACTACATCTCTGCGAAAGGCTGTCTTGTAAAGCAGAGGGTGATATTGGAGTAAAGCAAAGGAGATTTATGGAATAGGGTACTGAGTGATTATTTGTAACATGTTGGTTGAATGTTTAAGGAAGTTTGGAGATACTTTGTGTATATGTGCTGTATAAATTGGAAACAATCCTTGTCAGAATGGTAGTATCTGGATAGTCAGTAAAAACAATTCACTTTTGTTTGGGGGGGTTTATATTTATACCTGTGAATTTACTGATGATAGTAGAGGAACAATGATAGTGGGACAACATGATAATACAATTATTAAGTAATTGGCAAGATTTCTAAATAATTGAAAAAGAGAACCTCTTTAATTGGGGATAAACAGCCAGAGCAAAAAACAAAAACAAAAACAGAGGAGGGTAATACAGGAGGGACAAATTCATTTGTGTCAATCAGAATAGACTCAAGCTAAAAGGACAAAACAAGAATTCAGCTTGTGATCATATGACGTGCTGTACCTCTGTGACCAATAGTAAGATATCAAGTCTAGCACCTCAATATATTCGGTACATAAAGTCCATCACTACAAATAGAATATATAGAAAGTTATCTGAAGAAAAGTTTTCACGTTGTAACACAGAGACATTGGACAGAAGGAAGAGCATGGAAAAGAATATCCTCAGTAGTTTCTGGAATAGGAATTTCAAAAGTTACAGGTCACAGGAATCATCAGATGAGCAGAGGTGAATCTCCAAGAGTTCTTCCTCTGGGACAAGACCAAACATTTGCCTGGGCCTGATTTAAGTGTAGGATGTGTTCTCCTTGTGGTCCATGAGCCATGTCAACCTGAAAAATGGATGAAAGAGCTGAGTCATGACAGCTTAGCAGCAGTAAGAGTGATAAGAAAGCCAGGAGACTGGATGAGTTTAGGTGCAACGGGTTTTAAATAGATCTTGTCTCCAGGGCAGATAAGAGACATGGAAAACGGAGAAAAGCTTTGGCAGTTAGCTTCTTTGGCGTCTTAGAAACTTTTGGGTGTGAAAGAGCTGGGATGTAATCACCTGGGACTATAGAGGGTGAGGAAAAGCTGCCTAACACATAAGACCTTATATATAACACTGCAAAGGGACCTTATAATACTTAAAAGTACTGAATGACTCTCATGAGAGCAGTGAGGAGAAGGATTCAGTTATTTATCTTTTGTGTCAGTAATTTGATTTTTAGTAAGATGATTTTTAGAAGGCCATTTATCCTCTCTGTCCTATGATGGAGTACTATCAGGGACATGTTGCTTGGAGATAATGTGAAGAGTTTCACAGACCCTCTGTGTAATTTTATAAAACAATGTGTGTTCATGTTCAGATGGTACTGAGCAGGCAAGCACAAATCCAAATTATTCTTCAGCTTCAAGGTGTTGCAGTGGTTAAGAACAGTTTTTGCTTTTGCAGAAGACCTGGGTTCTAGCTTCACCTCCACTTGGTTGCTCACAACCATCTATAATTCCATTTGCACAGAAACAAATAACTTTTGTTCTCTAGGAGAATCATGTATACAGGTAGTGCATATACATACATGAAGCACAACTTTTACTGATAGGATAAAATGAGTAAATCAAATAAAAAAATTAAGAAATATTTCCCTTTAAGTGAGAATATGTTTACTTTTTAAAATTATTTTTCACAATTTATTCATTATATATCCAGATTAAAAGGCTCTCCCTCAACTTCTCCCAGACTCACCCTCCCTCCTTCTCCCCTCCCCCCATCCCCATCCCCTTTCTGGGCAGATGGCAAAGTTCTCCTGCTTTGCCACCTGCCCATGGTTTATCAAGTGTAATCAGGACTGCCTGGATTCTCTTCCTCTCTGGCCTGGTAAGGCATCATTACCAGGGGCTAGTGATCAAAGAGCAGGCAACCAAGTTCAGGACAAAGATAGTCCCTGCTCCCCTTACTCAGGATTCCCACATGGAGACTGAATTGCCAAATGGTTAAATCTGAGCAGGGGTTCTAGGTCCTCTACATGCATGGTCCTTGGTTAGTGCATCAGTCTCTGCAGGACCCCCTGGACTCAGATATTTAACTTTAAGAGCGATATATGTAAGCATAATACTAAGAAATGTTTTTTTGGCTTTGAAATATATGGAGATCAAGAATTATAGTTGGATTTAGGAAATGGAGTCAGTGTAGAGATACATCAGGAGTTTGTATTAGCGGTTGCTGAATACTTAAATAGGAAGGTGAACAACTCAAAATAGCTTCAGGAAATTCCTGAAACTTAATACATTGACTACCCTGCCCCCCTCAATTCTCCACCCCAACCTACCCCCCACTGCTGCCATAGGAAGCAATAAATGCTGAGAGTCCCCACAAGATGAAAGAAGCTGAGCTGCAAAGAATACCTTCAGAAGAGAAAAGCTACAGAGACTCTGATACCAGACCTGCTGCCTGGAGCAGGAACCAGCCCAGCTGCACAGAACAGGTTTAGACCAGCTGGACTCCTGGAAAGTACAGTCTCCAACCCGTTGAGCTGCTTTCAGGCTCTGGAGTGTGCTTTGTCATCATGCTGGCCTGGACTTTGGTGATGTAACTATATAACTGAGTCATATCTGCTCCTGTAAATAATCTCTCACCCGTAATTTTCCTAAGTAGCCCTAGTGAAATTCAGTGGTTCACCAGTTGCCCTTTCGTGGTATCTATACTTTTTGGTCTGTCATGGGCTCCCAATCTGAGGTGTATAGTCAGTAGGTGTGTTTCATCTCCCCAGGAAATGTTTTCTGGTACAACACTGGTATGCACACTTCAACAATAGGAAGGTGAGAAAAAAGAGATTGCCTGGTGAAAAGAGGTTTATAAGAGTATGATACATAAATATGGAGCGAGGTAGGGTGTCAATTGAAAAGCGTTCCATACAATGAGAACTGTGGCTAGAAGTCAAGTTGCTCCACTTCACTGCCCCTTGCAGCCTGCAACCTGCCTTTCTGATGCATCCTGAAAGGGGTGTGGGGGTTGGGAGTGGGTGGGTGAAGCAAATCTCAGACAGCTGTGAGCACAGCAAGAGACCAACATCTCAGAAGACAGATTCAGTGAGGTAGCTTATTTATTAAAGAGGAACAAAGGCTACTTAAACCTTTGGGGGGGTGTGGGTATGGGCTTTTGGGGTGAGTACAGAGCGTTGGCTGGAACCAGGGTGCTAGGGATGGCTTATTTGCAGGAGGAGAAATTCCAAGTGCTGCTGGACATGAGCTTATAAGGGAAAAGGAAGTGTAACCTGACTACCGGGCTATGTGACTTCCTAGCAGGGAGAGCAGTGCTGCAGGGCTATGCAGGCCCGGAGTAAGGAGGGAGGGCTCCCACTCCTTTGAACTCCGCCCGATGAGATTTCCGAGTTCTGAATACACTTCTACCCAACTCTTACTCCTGGCCTGCTCCCCACCACATCAACCCCACCCTGTTACAACTGCCCACAGTCCCTGGGCCCCACAATGTTTAGCTTTCATTGTCAAATTGATATAACCTAGACACCAGGAAAGGTGTTACAATGAATCACTGCATTTGGTTGACCTGTGGAATCTTTGAGTGAATACCTTTTTAAGTTAATCGAGGTGAGAAAGAGCCCACTGTGAACTATATCATTCCCTAGGCCAGGGTCCCTGGACTGTATAAAAAGGAAGAAATCAATATAGACAAAGAGTGAACATACATATACTCATCCTTCCTCTGCTCTTGGCTGTGGATGGGATGGACTAGCTGTCTCTATCTCTTTCTGCTATGACATTCCCCCAATGACTATTACCTGGAACAGTGGTTTAAAATGAATCCTTTTTTTCCGCAAGCAACTTTTTCAGTATTTTATCACTGCACTGTAAATAAAACTAGAACTATTTTAGGATAGTTTTATCCAATCATTCAGAAAAGTAAGAAATGACCCATATAGATGGTTCATACTATTTCCTCACCACGAACAAATTTTTGTGGGTTGTGTAGGAAAAGTGGCTGACCACAAACAGGGGAAGCAAACCAGTAAATAGCATTACTCCATGGTCTTTGCTTCAGGTCCTGCTCCCAAGTCCCAGCCTTGAATTCCTGCCTTTGATTCTCTTGATGATAGATTGGAGCCTGTAAGATAAAATAAACTCCTCCCTCCCAAAGTTGATTTTAGTCAGTGATTGTCACAGCAACAACAAATAAAACTGGAACACAAATTGGTAGGATAACCCTGACCATAATCTGGGAGAAAGGAATGTGGAAGCATTTAAAAGTTAGGGTTGGAAGTAGTAAGGTCTTAATGAGCTACGGGTGTGGGAACTTGGAATGTGAGAATGCTTAGAAATATCCAGATAATGCAGGACTGGCTTGTCGAGTTATCAAAAGGATCAAAGACTCTGTAGGAGCAATTCATGAAATATATTTGAATTAAGAATATTTGGAAGTGATCTCTGTGTCTTACTGGAAAAATAAATAATGGTAAGTTGGGGTTAAGAAACAGACTATGATTAATAACAGGTCCATATCACTAAAGCAAAATCTAGGATGTGTTTTTTCATGGTCAACTCATAGAAGCTATGTTCCAGCGGGAGGGCCAAGGCAGCCCATAAAATGGCCAGAAGAACTTGTAAGAGTATCCCACATAATGTTGGTTTTGAAGGTATGAAGAAGTCACAGAGAACCACTGATACTTGATGCTCTGAAAGACAAGGAGTCTAATGGTGATGTGTGAGGCTTCAATTGCAGTTTAAACCCATGGAATGAAGGGTTCATGGAGACAATGAGAGGCCATGCACCAGCAGAATCCATTTGTGTAGGTGCAGCCTTAGTTGAAGTAGAAACTCCATATTAGTATATTAGGGATGCCAAGACATTGATTGTCCACCAAGGACAAGGGCAGGGGTTGAATGGAAGTAGCCTGAGCCTACGGGGCAAACTGTGAGGTATGAATGACAAAGTCAGAGTCCTTTGGTGCACAGAAGAAAAACAGTGAGTCCTAGACTCTGTACAATGAGATTTTTACTCTGTTAAATTTTGCTGTCGTTCTTCAGTCTTTCAATAAGATAACTTGTTTTGGATCTTACAGAAGACCTCCACAATTAAGAAACAGAATTTTTATGGGGAACTTTAAACTTTTCTAAAAGCATTCCCTCATGATCTTTGATATTTCAATGATGTCTGTTCTAACAATGATATTTTCATCGCTTGTTTAATTAATTTGAATTTTCTCCATTTATTTTCATTGCTATACGTATAGCTTTCTCAATTTGTGATATTTTAAAAGAATAACTCTTTGACTGATTGTGAATACTAGTTTTTTAGTCTTTATTTCATTAATTTCTTCCCTAATCTTTGTACTTAGTTTGCATTTGATGTCTTCTGTTTCCCTATAGCTTTGAGGTACATGATTCGATTATTTATGTGGAGTTTCTTTGATATTTTAATGTAAGCAATTAAAACCATAAACTTTCCTTTATGGCTGCCTTGGCTGTTTCTCAGTGGTTCTCATATATTATGTTCTCATTTTCACTTGAGTCTATGAAAACTTTAATTTCCTCCCTGATTTCTTCAATGACTTCCTGTTGATTCAAATGTGTATTGTTCAGTCTCCAAGCATTTGTATATTTTCTGAGGTTAGTCTTGCTATTGATTTCCTGTTATATTCCATTGTGGTCTAATAAGGTTCAGGAAATTGTTTCTTTTTCTTATATTCTGTCTTTTTGCAATTTTAAGGCTTCCTTTGCGGCCTAGAATGTTATCAATTTTAGGACAGGTTCCATGTGCACTACCTCTAGGGTGGAGTGTTCTAAAAATATTTAATATATTCAATTTATATGACCCTAACCTATCAGGTCTCATCAGGACTGGTTGCATCGTCTTCCTCTGTGGCCTGGAAGGGTGCTCACACACACACACACACACACACACACACACACACACAAACCCCGACAGACGCCCAAGCCCCCCAAGGAGAGGTGATCAGAGAGCCTGCCACTGAGTTCATGCAAGAGAAAGCCCCTGCTCCCCATACTAGCGTACCTACTTGGAGACTGAGTGTATGGGCTACCTGTGAGCAGGGGTTTTATGTCCTCTCCATGCATCGTCCTTGGTGGGGTATCAGTCTCTGCAGGGCCCCCAGGAAATAGAGGAGGGGCATATTGGGAGAAGAGGGCGGGAGGGTGGGATTGGGAAGAGAGGGGAAAGGAGGCTACAAATTGAAGAAATGGAAATAAAATAAAAATAAAAAAATGAAATAAAAAAATCAGTTTGTCTCTGATGTATTTTAACTATGATTTTTTTTAGTGGTTTTTAGTATGGATTACTACACAGATGTGATAATGGAATGCTGAAGTTTACTGCTGTTATTGTGTCAATGCCTTTACAGCTTATTATACACTTACTATGTTTCCTGAAAATGTGTATCCCAAGATTCAGTGCATATATGTTTAAATAATTATATCCTCTTAATTAATCACTTTCTTTATTCATGTATAGAGTCCTCCTTTTCATTTATGACTAGTTTCAGCATGAAAATTATTTTATCAGATATGATAATTGATATGCTAGTTTTTTTGTTGCTTCTCTTTTTTTGATAGGTTGGTTCCTATCTTTAGACTTTCAGTTTTTTAATGTCTTTCCTAGTTATGTGAGTTTATAGAGACAAACCCATAGTTCGAGATTGTTTTTTTTTTTTTTTTTACGTTTACTTAATCCTAAATTTAGTATTGGTAAATTAAAGTCATTTAATGGTTTAAGATTATGAGTGGGAATGCTTTATTATTTATTTATTTATTACAATTTATTCACTTTGTATATAAGCTGTAGCCCCACCCTCAGTCCTTCCCAATCCCACTACCCCTCCCTTTTCTCCTCCCATGCCCCTCTTCCAATCCACTGATAGGAGAGATCTTCCTCCCCTTCCCTCTGACCCTAGCCTATCAGGACTGGCTATATTGTCTTCCCCTGTGGCCTGTTAGGGCTGTTCCCCTCACCCTAAATGGGAGTTGATCAAAGAGCCAGCCACTGAGTTCACTTAGGAGACAGTCCCTGTTCCCCAGACAGAGAAAACCCCAAACAGGAACAAAACAGGAGCCTACCACAGAAGGCCTCTGAAAGACTGTACTCAGCAGGGTATTGAAGTAGATGCTGAGATTCATAGCAAAACTTTTGACAGAGTGCACGAAATCTTATGAAAGAGAGGGAAGATAGAAAGACCTGGTAGGGACAGGAGCTCCACAAGGAGAACAGAATGTTTTATTTTATTTTTTTTATAAGTCATTTAATTTTTATTTTATTTCTTAGTTTTTTTAATGTAATTTATTTATTTTTATATTAATCACAGGTTAGGAACTTTGTATCCCAGGCGTAGCCCCCTCCTTCATTCCCTCCCTGCACCCCCCAAGTCCATTGATGGGGGAGGACCTCCTCCTCTTCCATCCAACCCTAGTTTATCTTGTCTCTTCAGGGCTGGCTGCAATGACCTCTTCTGGGATCTAGCTAGGCTATTACTCACCAGTGTATGTAGGGGAGGGTCGAAGAGCCAGCCATTGAGTTCATGACAGAAATAGTCTCTGTTCCAGTTGGATACTGAGCTACCATGGGCCACATCTGAGCAGGGGTTCTAGGTTATATCCATACATGGTCCTTGGTTGGAGAAACAGTCTCATAAAAGACCCCTGTGCCCGGATATATTTGGTCCTTGTGGAGCTCTTGTTCTCCCCAAGCCTTACTAACTCCCCCTATTTTCATTATTATTCCCTGCCCTCTGCCGAAGGCTTGGTTGTGAGTCTTAATTTCTGCTTTGATACCTTGCTATATAGATTCTTTCAGAGGCCCTCTTTGGTATGCTCCTGTCCTGTTGCTTGTTTTCTCCTACATTCAACGTCCATCCCATCTGTCCATCTAAACGAGCATTGATCATCCCAACATGGGTCCTCTTTCTTGTTTATCTTCCCTAGATGTATAGATTTCAGCATGACCTTCCTATCCTATAGGTTTATATAAGTGAGTATATACCATATGTTTCTTTCTGCTTTTGGGATACCTCACTCAGGATGATCGTTTCCAGGTCCCACCATTTGCCTGCAAATATCATGATTTCCTCATTTTTAATTGCTGAGTAGTATTCCATTGTGTAAAAGTACCATAATTTCTGTATCCATTCCTCAACTGAGGGACATCTGGGTTGTTTCCAGGTTCTGGCTATTACAAATAAGGCAGCTACTAACATAGTTGAGAAAATGTCCTTGTTGTGTACTTGAGCATCTTTTGGATATATGCCTAAGAGTGG
>CM053745.1:41687311-41704027 GCA_028658305.1 Pachyuromys duprasi | reverse complement strand
GAGATGCTGGGTCTTTTGTTTCTCCATATGAAGTTGAGTATTTTTCTTTCAAGGTCTGTGAAGAATTGTGTAGGTATTTTGATGGGAATTGCATTGAATCTGTACATTGCTTTTGGCAATATGGTCATTTTCACTATGTTAATCCTACCAATCCATGAGCACGGGAGGTCTTTCCATCTTCTGATATCTTCTTCAATTTCTTTCTTCAGAGATTTGAAATTTTTTTCATATAGGTCTTTCACTTGCTTGGTTAGAGTCACCCCAAGGTACTTTATGTTATTAGTGGCTATTGTGAAGGGAGTTGTTTCCCTAATTTCCTTTTCAGCCCTTTTGTCTTTGGTGTACAGGAGGGCATCTGATTTTTTTGAGTTGATTTTGTATCCAGCCACTTTACTGAAGTTGTTTAACAGTTGAAGGAGTTCTCTGGTTGAAGTTTTGGGGTCACTCATGTATATTATCATATCGTCTACAAATAGTGATACTTTGACGTCTTCCTTTCCAATTTGTATCCCCTTGATCTTCTTTAGTTGCCTTATTGCTCTAGCTAGGACTTCAAGTACTATGTTGAAGAGATTATGGAGACAATGGGCAGCCTTGCCTAGTGCAGGAAATCTCATAAAAGAGAGGGAAGATAGAAAGACCTGGTGGGGACAGGAGCTCCACAAGGAGAACAGAATGTTTTATTTTTTAACAATAGTTTTATTTGTGTTTTTCTTAATGACTGGATGTTCCTTACTTTCCTTTCCTTTTTGTATTGGATGTTTTCTATTTGCTGTACTGATCATGACTGATTCTATCCTGGCTTGCCTGTATTCATCTTTTCTTTCATGAAATACACTTTTTTATGTTCTTACAAGTAAAATTGTTTTTCTTCTCCCTGTGTTTAGGGAAGAATTTTCTGTCATGTTGGCTCTATTGAAAAGCCTTATCTTGTGCTTTTCTTGAAATATTCATATATCTTTACCAATTTGAATAGATTATTTTGCTCTGTGTGAACAATTAGTTTATTCCAAGGCTTGAAATCTGCATACCCATGTTTTCCTGGCTTTTGGGTTTACTGGATACAGATTTGTTATTATTTCATCCTCTGTATATGACTTTGCATTTTTCTCTTATAACTTTTATTATTATTGGTCTGTTGACATATTTGACATTATTACATAATGTGTAGGAATCTATTTGACATTCTAAGTGTTATTTGCATTTTTCTATCAATTCCTTTTTATAGTTTTGCAAAATGCTCAGCCATAATTTCATTGACTAGGCTATGTCAGCCATTTGTCTTTATCTTAGTTCCCTTGTTAATCTCACTAATTTTTAGACTTCTAACTATTTCTTACTTCTTGGTAATTTTGATCATTTTCATTTTTTTCCTTCACACATGTTTGTATATATTATAGTTTTGACTTTACATCAGTGAAATTAATTTCCCTATTTAGTCTTGTCTCTTGCTGACACTTTCTTTTCATAGAGATCTTACTTGATGTTTATTTTGGAGAGAACATGAAATAGAAATGAGAAAGAGAAAGGGAGAGGGAGAGGTCAGACACATAAGAACACAGTGCCACAGAGTCCCATAAGAGGGCATTAGATGCCCTAGAGCTGGATTTACTGACAGCTATAAACTGTCTAACATGGTTCCCATGTTCTAACCACTGAACCATCTAACTCTCCAGATCTTTTTGCTATTGCAGATGATGCTTCCAGTTTTGTCTTTAGTTAACTGACAGTCGCTTTCATTGTCATAATCACTGTTTGGATCTATTTCAATACTCGGTATCCTTTCTAATATTTTCCCTTCAGATTATTAATTCTGTCATCTATTTAGATAACGTAGATACTACTTCTTGTTCAAGTCGTGATTGGGTTTTATAGCATTCTTGTCTAGATTGTCACATAATATTTTTCTGACATTTCCACTGTCTCATTATCTTTGTTTTACAGTATTGATAAATTTGTGGGGTTGTTGTGGGGTATTGGCCACTCCCTTTCTCTTTCTCCTCTTTCTTACTGTATTTTGTCATTTATTGGAGGGCATGTATCCTCTGGTTTATATGTTTTTCTCTTTTCTCTTTGTTTTGTATCATGTGAGTCATGCTGGTGGTCTTTCTTCTCACCTGGATCTACATAAGGGAGAGAGTGACTTCAGAAACAACTATGATGATTGGAACACAGATTCAATGTTTGCTGAAGGACAAGATAATTGTGTTCTTCGCTGGTGTATCCCATAAGGATTGGAGATAAGGATATGAGAGTAGTAGTGTTCCTGTGGAGAATGCATGTGTAAATAAATAAGTAGTTGAATTAATTGGAAACAGGAAGGTAGAAAGGAAAGGTATTATATGAATGAGAAGGAAAGTTCATGGGTCACATGTATATTCAGTTTGGAGAATAGAAAGGCAGATATCAAATATCTTCTAATGAGTTATGAGTTACAACATACCAACCGAATACTTAAAGTGCAAAATGACACATATTATAAATATATAAAATTTAAAATAATAGAGATTGATGAAGTGGGTTTGTGGTTAAACAAACTTCCTCTTTTTCTTAGAGTTGCATTCACAGCACCCAAGCTATGTTACTCACAACTCTCACAACTACCTATAACAGCAGATCTAGGGGATGAAATATTGTCTTCTGGCCTCTGCAGGTACCCAGTGCACACACATGAAATACATTTTCTCTCTCTTTCTCTCTTCGTCCCTCTCTTTGTCTCTCTGTGTCTCTGTGTCTCTCTCTCAGACATGCACACATACATAAATAAAAATAAAATAAATCTTAAATCAAAAATGTTTGATACACACGCCTGATGGCCTAAGGTCCCTGCCTGGAGTATGTAATGGTAGAAGAAGAAAACCAGTTGCTCTGATCTCTATATGTGTACAATTAACACCTCCCACATATGCACACATAATAGACACATAGTAACAAAGTAATAATAATAATATGATAGAAATACATGCAAACTACTGCATAATGATAGGAGCCTTTGGTAATTATAAAGTATAAATACTTCGAACAGTAGAGTCTTTCAGAGGCTGTCTGTGGAAAGCTCCTGTCCTGTTCCCTGTCTTCTCCTGCTTCCGTTCGTTGCCTGTTGCATTTGTCCTTCTGAATGGGGATCAAGCATCTTCTCTAGGCTTCTTCCTGTTGTTTAGCTTCTTTAGATTTTATAGATTTTAGTATGTTTATCCTGTATTATATGGCTAATATCCATTTATGAGTGAGTATATACCATGTGTGTCTTTCTGTTTCTGGGTTATCTCATTCAAGATGATCTTTTCTAGTTCCCACCATTTGCCTGCAAATTTCATGATTTCCTTGTTTTTAATTGCTGAGTAATATTCCATTGAGTAAATGTACCACAATTTCTGTATCCATTATTCTGTTGATGGACATCTAGGTTGTTTCCAGCTTCTGGCTATTAAAAATAGAGCTGCTGCAAATGTGGTTGAGTAAATGTCCTTGTTGTATAGTTGAGCATACATTGGATATATGTCTAGGAGTAGTGTAGCTGGATCTTGAGGTAGCACTCTACTGGTTGAAGTATGGAAGCAGAGGCTGAGACTCATAGTCAAACTTTGGGCAGAGGGCTTGGAATTTTATGAAAGAAGGGGGAGATAAAAAGACCTGGAGAGGACAGGAGCTCCAAAAAGAGACCAACAGAGCCAAAAATCTGAGCCCTGGGAGCCCTGCAGAGATTAATATCCCAACCAAGGACAATGCATGGAGATAATCTAAAACCCCAGCTCAGATGTAGCCCATAGACTCAGTCTCCAAGTGGGGTCCCTAGTAAGGGGAGCAGGGTCTTTCCCTGGCATGCACTCAGTGACAGGCTCTTTGATCATCTCCCTCTGGGGGGAGCAGCCTTGCCAGGCCACAGAGGAGGACAATGCAGCAAGTCCTGATGAGACCTGATAGGCTAGGGTCAGATAGGAGGACCTCCTCTACCAGTGGACTATGAGAGGGACATAAAGGGAGAACAGGAAGGGAGGGCGGGATTGAGAGGAGAGGAGGGAGGGGGCAACATCAGAGATACAAAGTGAATAAATTATAATAAATGATAATAAAAAATGGGAAAAAAGAATATAACTGGAAAAATAAATAAAATACACCATCTTGTTAAGCAGATAATTATTCTTCTGGACTCCTTAGAATATCTTTAGGTGAATAAGCTATTCTGAGAGGTGCAGAGTACTGGCTGGGTGATTGACATGACTACATGGGTTAACTCTTAATGAAAGATTCAATAGTGTGTAATGTTCTAACCCTTGGAAGAGACTGGAATGCCCTGTCTCCACCCAAGGTCAGAGATAACTCTATTCCAAAGTTGTTCACTGGAAGAATGGAGCTGTAAGTGAGGGTTGGCCCCACCCTCACCTATAGCTTCAGGATAGGGTGTGAATTGAGAGGAGGAGAAAACTAGAACTTTCTCTCTCTCTTTTTCTGGGCAGAATAAAGGACATTTCCTGGTTTTGGTAAAGGATACATGTTAGAATACTCTGTAGAGGAATTTTAATCTATCAACAAGGCTGTTATGGCAAGGTATCACATTCAATGACCCTTTAGATCTGTGTGGTCTGGCTGCAATACATACATAGCCTTAGTCTATACCTTTAATGCCAAACAATGAAGGTAAGGTTAGTTTGTAGAATGAAGCACCAATGTTTGAAAGTGATGTCTAATTGAGAGACAGACAAAGTGACTAATCAGAGAAAAATTTGACAAAATAGGATATGTCCAACTTTCCTGAGAACAGATACTGTTCTTGAGAGAGCAGCACAGAGGAGAGAGAAGGCAGTTTTACCGAGTTTTACAGAGACATGTTTTAGAGAGAACAAGCTAGACAGAGGTGAAGACAGAATGAGCCAGAGAATGAAAAAGAGTCAGAAAGTTAGAAGAGATTGCTAGAGTTAGTTTGAGGCCAAGCAGAACAACTCAGTCAGAAGTGAGAGAAGTCAGTTCAAATCAGTCATCTTGGAGAAGTGTTTGGGCCAAAACAGCTGAGTTGAACCAATCATCGAGAGTTCATAAAGAACTAGAAAGGGTGGGCTTATTTGGTAGTAAGTCTCAGAGGCTGAAAACATTGTAGGTCTAGATTAGATTGTAAGGAGGGCTGGAAGCTTCCCGGACTAGGCCTAGGTTAGCATATAGAGGCAGTAACCCTCCAAGATGACAATTACATCTGGCTAATAAAAGTTACTTTTACACTACTCACTTTTGGGGTCCCTGCTGTGAAAACTGCATGATGTGTTTTGATATTAAGTTCCTGTCATTGGTATGCTAACTTAGAAGAGCAAAATATGTTTTTATTTTTTGTAAGCTGGATGAATTCAGTTTTAAACTAATACTTTAGTTAATTCATCTTCTTCATGTTTTGCCCATCCAAATCTTGTGTGGCCTTTCTCTAATGAAAGGGAAGAACTGAGATAATTATTTAGATCTCCTAGTATTTCTTTTGGAGCATAAGGCTTTAGAATGTTTAATATTCAATTTAAACTTACAAGCTGTTATCTGGATTTTTTTTAAACTACAGAGAAACTTATTTCCTCACTAGGATTTAGAAGGTATATTTGTATTTTGTTTGTTGTTTCACAAGACTTAAATTATACTGAATTTTTATACAAAGATCTCAACTCATGTGTCAAGAAAATAACCCTGAAATACTTATTTGGCTTTGATTAGTAAAAGTTTTTTCCATTCCAAAAATTATTTTTATTTTGTAAACTCAATGCAGGATTATATTCAGTGGTAGCAGAGCCATTTAAAAGTATAAATACAAAATAATAACTTACAATATTTTTCTATATGTTAAGTATGCTCAGATTTGATTTAGAAAATACTAAAGATAAATATATAATAAATTTACTTGCTAAAGCAGAAGGCACACTATCTATATGATAATCATGAAAACAATTTGTCTCTTCTTTTTCCACTAACTCATTTGCAGTCAAATGAGCTGTTCTGGCATTTAAGGGGTTAGATATCCTTGTAATAAAAAGGGTGCTAAAATTTTGACTTTGACCATGAAATTTGTTCCACTCTTCTTAAGAAACATCCCTAACCTGTAAAGGGATTTTAACAACATGTCTTTCAAAGTCAAACAATGCAATTCTTACATAGAAAAGGACCCATTGACTGGTAATGAGGTGTGAGAAGCTTCAAATAGCTTAGTGTTGGACCAAGGTTAATATAATTATGGACCACAAACCCCAAGAAATCATTCATTCTCTTGTGTCTGAACTACCAGCCTGCAATAAAAGGTGGTCTTTCAGTGTCTAGTGCACTGATTCAAGATGATCTATTGATTTGCACCAGAGATAGATGAATATGCTGAGGAACAAGGCCGCCTCCAAGTGATAATGAGCAGAACTGAAGGAATGTAGCTGTGGGGTAAGGAAGCATCTATCCACAAAAGACTGTGGCAAAAGCTGTGCTTTGAGAACAATGAGGAAGAATGGAAGAAGAGGAATGTCATTCTTGTGGTCTCTGAGAAATGTGTTAAAAGGATGTCAAGAGCCAAAGAAAAGAGTCACCGGGTGAATGAAGGATAACTTCTTTGCATTTGCCCATTGCAGGAGGGACCAAAGAGAATCTCACAACTCTGGCAATCATGAAAGTCTTCCCTGGTTGGAAAGTTGAAATGACAGCAACAGAAAAAACATATAAATAAATAAAACAAATTCAAAAGAACCCACATATTTTAAAAATATAAATGTGTTCTTATGTGTTTTAATGAAGAAGCAAGAGCATTGACATACCTGCTTCGATATTTTATCTGTTCCTTGTCATTTCTGATCTCATGCAGATATCGTAAATGATCATGTGTTGGAAAGCATTGAACATAGAAAAATGTATTATGAAAAAGCTTGCCTAAAAGTAGTTGTCTAAATTACATAAGCCCTTTATATTTGAGGAAGAGGATGAATTTAACACTAAAATCTTAAATTATTCTATGTTGCTATTTCAATTTTCATGTGTTTGAATTTAAACAACTAGGCTATAGCAGACTTGCAGCAAATTTTTCCTTAAGAGAAGACAAATTAAAGCTTTATGTTACTCCAGCTTTCATTAAAACATGAAACACAGAGTATTTACTCTATTTTGGCATCATAATGAATATTGTTTAAACATTTAGATCAGGATTAATCACATTCTCCAGTTACTCAAACACTTGAACAGTGAAGAATTATTAAGAATTAAAAGAAATGTAAATAAAATAATTTTTGCTTTTCCAACTCTCTTGTCTGTCTGTCCTTCAGGGTATCTCATGAATTTCTTCATTCTGTCATCTTCATAATGAATGACCTGAGTATATATGCTTGAGAAAATGCCAAGAGAACTATGTGCTCAATTTAGTATCCTAATGCAAATAGACAAGAAAATCAAAAATTAGAAGGAGCTTTTAAATAGAGTAAATAAAGCACATGGCATGACTCAAGAAACTTAAAACAATTTACTAAATAGTAGCCATGCTTTTGAAATTCTAACACTGAGTGAAATAACATACCTGAAGATCTACCTAGCAGTAGCCACACCAGACTGTTGCTCAAATCAGTGCCTTGTTTATTGTGAGTAGGCAACGTGCAGAGAGTAAGATTTTGGAACACCTAACCCTAAATGAGATGTCTTTATCAAACTCCTTCTGTCAAGGCTCAGAGAGCTGTGAGGAAGAAAAGAGAAGACACAAAAGACTATAAGAGCAAGAGGGGATGAATGAGCCCGAGAAAAGTGTCTTCCAGATAAAACAGAACAGATACACATATGGACTCACAGAGACTGTGGTAGCATTCCCAGAACCTCCACAGGTTCAAGCCAGTGTCCCATTGCTGAGAGGGAAAAGTGGATATGAGCTTCAGTCTGAAACCAAGAAGCTATGGTTAACTGATATTTGAATACAAAGCAAATATATATATATTTTTTAGAGAAAATAGCACACTTAAGAGTAGGACCCATGTCCAGCAATAGAGAGCCAACACAAAATGAACTGGTATGTTTGTAGATTTTTGTCTCCTATTGCTTTTTCTTTTTTTTTTTTTCCTCTTTTTCTTTTTCTGTTTTTTTTTGAGCTTTTTTATTTTATTTATTTTTTTTTATTAAGTACACTTTATTCACTTTGTATCCCCCCCCATAAACCTCTCCCTTTTCCCCTCCCAATCCCACCTTCCCTCCCCCTTCTGCACACATGCCCCTCCCCAAGTCCTTTTGGTCACCTTTCCCTGAAGGGGGAGCAGCCTTACCAGCCACAGAGGAAGAGCATGCAACCACTCCTGAGGAGACCTGATAGACTAGGATCAGAAAGAAGGAAAGGAAGTTCTCTTTTGCTTTACGGGTCATTTTCTTGTATATCATTCTTTCCAATTTTGTATTTTTATTGGTTTCCGGGTATGGCTGGTGTTTTTAGTGTTTCTTCTTCTTGCCAGTTTATTTTTTAGAGAGAGAAAGAGGAAAAGGGAACGCAAAGGTAGGTGAGTAGAGAAATAGGGAACATCTGGGAGGAGTTAGGGGAAGGAACCAAGATGGAACTATATTGTATGAAATTATTGCTCACCTGCCTTAATATAAATGTGTTCTACATCTTTGCATTTCATCCAGACTTCAGGTTTCTTAACATCTGAATAAAATTCCATTGTATGTATGTTGGACCATTCTTTCATCATTTTCTTATCTGTTGATAGTCATTAGACTGTTTTCATTTCCTTGCTATTGTGAATAAAGCTTGAATGTCATTACATAGGATATCGTGTCATCGTGTGTGTGTGTGTGTGTGTGTGTGTCTGTTGTAGGTTTGTGTGTATGGGAATGTGCCCAGTAGTGGCTTAGCTGGTCCACATGGCATATATAGGCATTTACTTTTTATTTCCTTGTGTATTTATATATTTATGTATAATTATTTTCTTTGCAACTATTCTTTTCCACGAGAGCCAATGGGCTTTTGTCATTGAGTTTTTTTCACTAGCAAATCTCTCTGTCTCTTTCTGGATTGCATTCTTTCATCACCTGTTTCTTTGTTAATTTTTCCATCCTCCTTTTCTCTTTTTCTTTCCTATTTCTTTTTTGAAGTATATGTATTCAAGGTTTTTCATTTTTATGTTTTATTTATTATTTCTTAATAATTTTATCATATTTTTCTCCTTCCCAAACTTCTCCCAGATCACACCCCATGCCATGGCCACCAAATTTCATATTCTTTTCTCTTCATTAAACAAAACAAACAAACAAAAATAATAAAGTCCGATTAGTATTTCCCAAGTACTTACTCCTGACAATGAGTGCTGCTTTGGAGTGTTGTTGATATGTCCAGTATCACTCCACTGAAAAAATCTGATTTTCCCTTTCCAAGCAGCTATTAATTGCAAATAGTTTCTCATGTATGGTAAGAACTTTGTGTTCATGTCCCCCTTATTTGAAGTTCTTATACATGCTGTCACCGTCTCTTTGCTGACATATGCCTAAGCCTAGATGCATCTGGAAAATGCTGTTTCTGTAAGTTTTCCACCACCATTAGCTCTTTCTTACAATCTTTCTCTCCAGATCTCCAAGACTTAAGGGATGTGAAAGCCTTTTGTAAGAATCTTTAAGGAAGTACACAGAGGTACTCCAGATGTAGAAAGTTTGGTTAAAGAGCTAACATATGTAAAAATATATCTGAAATCGTGTGAGCTAGCATTTACCTTTGTAGCAAAACATGATCTAGAGTTTCATAATCATCTTGCCTCATTCTCCCCACTTCTGGTATTGCTAGCATTTTCTCTTCTATGCATTTTTAAAATATCTTAAGCCTCCTATTTGAATGACAAATTTTACACTGTTGGAGATAATTCTTTCTAGGTATTTCAAAAGCATTTTTCATTGTCTCTTAGCTGCCAGTGTAATGAGTTTAGTGCCAATTTGATTACTGAGAGTTTTTATTGTTTTTGTTTTTGTCCCGCCCAGTCTATCTTTTAAATCACAGAAGCTTTTTGCATTCTTTGTTGCTGTTGCTCTAATACTTCTCTCTGTGACAACTTAATAGAGCTCTTGCTCACTAAGTGATTCTATAGATCATGTCACCTTATGAGTTCTAGTTTCTAGAAAAATAACTTGTGGTTTTTGTTTGTTTGTTTGTTTGTCAATATTCCCTCAACTAAATAGTCAGTTGGTTTTGGTCTTCATTTAGTAAGTCTGGGGAAATTCTGGATTTGACTTTTAATTTCTCCAACATTTCATCCTGATCTTCTACTATTTCAGTGTTTTGAAACAGGTTCTAGAAAACTGCAAAATTTTCTTTAAAAGCTATTTTGATTTCTTTTTCTAATTTAATTTTATTTATACATTTATTTATTACAGTTTATTCACTTTGCAATTGATTTATTTTTAATGTACTGCTAATATCTTATAATTACCAACTTTCTCCTGGAAACCATAATTAGTTATTTTCATGGTAGGTTTCTTTAATTTGTATTTATACTATCTTTTACATTTTCACTAGTTTTCAGTTAGTAAAAATTTTAAACTTCTTGCATTGTATTTTTCTTAGTTCATAATTTCAGTATCTACCTAGTACATTAGCATTCTTTCAGTCACCTAGTAAGCTTGGGCTAACAATTCAAGAGTACAGAAGTGAGAGATGATTGCCAGATTAAGCATTTGGGACCTGACCGGGATTAGATTTCCAACAGCAGGATTATCTCTCATGACGTCTCTTTCTTTTCTGGTAGACTTGGGGCATTTTTCCAATTAATCTCCTGTCTCTGTGTTCCATCTAAATTCCTACTTCTGGTTTTCAGAAAGTGGGGAAAGAGGCTCCCTCTCATAGTTTGGTATGTACAATTTCCTTCAGAGTTTTTGTTTTCAGTATTGTATCACTTTTGTTGTGTTTGTATCCTCTATCTCCTGGGTATTTCTGGTTTAATTTCTCCAGGGCTTCTCCTCACTATGATAGGTAGCAGAGGAAAGCAGGTGAAAAATAGGTTACATGCCTGTGACATATTCTCCTGTGTTTAACTTCATCCATATTCTCTACTTTTTAAAGTGTGAGATATCTCTTTTCTGGACATGGTATCTTGTTGCATAGATGTCTGCTTTTATGTTAGGCTATTGTTTCATTTCTTATAGAACTTTTCTCAGTTTTCCATAATGTTGAACTGTCAATCTCTAACGCCCACTTCTCTCTCTTTCTTCTTCTCTCTCCCCATTGCTTGCTCTCTCTCTCTCTTTCTGTGTGTGTGTGGTGTATCTTTCTCTCGCTCTTTTTTGTGTGTAATTGTTCCACTACTGAGCTATATCACAGCTCCATATTTATACAGTTTTATTGATGAGTATGCTATAATTTCAATAGAAAAAACATAATTATTCATTCTGTAAAAATTAATCAAAAGGTCAGTTACTTTTACACTGTATTTTCTTTATGAATAGAACATATCATTCAAAAGTAATCTCAAATGAGTTAGTAAAAACACGAAAATAGGTAAATTGATAATGGTTAAGTTTTGAAGAGTGTGCTTTGTCTAGATGATGAATGCATGAAAGATAAAAGCAATCAACAGGATTTAACATTTCTCTTCAGTCCTTAAGAAAGTGCCAGTAGAAGCCTACAATTTTAGGCTATATTAAAGTCAGCATACATATGACCATTCTATTCTGGTTTGCACTGATCTGTAAATAAGAATAGCAAATTTACCTAGTTTAAGAATGTATTTTTGGTAAAGCCTAGAAAGATGGATTTCATAAAGAGGTCAGCACAGTGTAGATTCATCATTTCTTCTTCAGTTGAAGAAGTGCCTTAATTAGAAGACTCTGTCATAGTCTTTCCCCTTACATTCTCTCTCCTCTCCAATCTAAAAGTTGTTAATACAAGTACTTACTTAATGGCAGAATTTCATTCACACCCAATATCCAAAATTACAGAATTCTGACACTGTGTATTCCAGACTCTAGTCCAAAAAATCAGGGATACGAATGAAAGCTATAAAGACAGTCTAATACTATTGACTAATCTAATAGGTATTATAACTGCTTGACTACATCAATAGGGGATGCTAGTTCACTCAGAAATATAACCTGGGTATTTTTCTTTATCTGAAAAAAATACACATACAAGTACAGGTGGTTGAATATGCATGTTCTCCTCAACCATGTTTCTTTATCCAGACTGTGGAATGCAAAAGACAAACACTTGAATTGGTACATAGTTTGAATTTCAAAGAATGAAGACAAAAAAAAAAAGAAATCAAGAAATCGATAATTAAAAGAGATGACTGATAAATGAGTCTTTGAAGAGGTAGTTAGTAATATCATATTATTTTCATGACTTAAAATATTAATTGGTTTACTGAGTTAATTTCTTACTTGCAGAGAGTAAAGCATGGGTTTTTGAGTTTTGGTTAACTAGGTTGGTAGGAAGTAATGCCTTAATGTTTATTAGAAAATTTGGAATTCCTCATGGGTCAGGAAAGCAAACTTGATGGCTTTCCTACCAAAATGATTTGTTACATTGAAGCATGACTCATTGGAAATATTCTTTCCAGAGTTTTGTCACATAGCATACAGACAACACTGCAGTTTTGTTACAAGAATTTAGTAAAATATAGAATAATAGGAATAAAACTTAATGTAAAAATCCTCTCTGATAAATTGAAGCTGCCTTATGGGAAATCAAAATAACACATGAAATAGAATATTAAAATACATAAATATGCTATTGGAATTTAATATTTAATTGACTTAATTCCCACAATTATATATAAGTAGACTATAGTTTCTACTGTTTCTTATATATTCTACAATATATTCAATATATTCTAATAAATGGCAAATACTATTCTGAAGAATGTTTTGAAAATTCCTATTAAATATAGATAGAATGTAATAATTCCTACAAATATATGCATAATGAAAATAACCTGGAAGTAAAACTAAACAATGCATTCACATTCCAATATATATGTTAGACTTTTGAAAGGATCAAGGTATATAAAATTACAGTAGGGATAGAGAATGAATGACAAAAAAGGGCTCATTTCTAGAATATTAATTTAAAATTATGTTATAATCAGTAAATTTTCCAATATCTGGTTTCAGATCTATCTATGTAAGAATATTTAAGGTGTATCTCACTTGTAGAAGATGTGCATGATAATATACATAAAAAGCTGTACTATATATTTTTCAGAAATTAGTCTATGAGAAATTATTACATTTGTTTTTAAAGTTATGATGACTTTAGTCTAATGCACACTTTATATTCCTAATGTATTTTGGAAAAATGATAAAAGTATTCATAAAGAAGTAAATTCCATGGATAGCATAGTCCTTCTGCTTGAGTTACTTGTATGTGGTAGAAGGGATAGTATCAGTTTCATGTGAATCATTTTTTAAAAAATCTAAACCAACATTTCTTTAAGCTTTGATTACAAATATCACTTTATATAACTTTCATTTCAGATCTTCTCTTTTATAGCAACTTTTATATTACCTCTGTAGAAACAGCATATTAATTTTAGATTGGCATATATCTTCCTTTTGTTCTCTTATATTTATTTTTGGTAATATTTACAGATTTTTTTTCTAATGTTCTTTGATTCACTTTGAGATTTGACTGGATCATAGTCTTATTTTACAATAATAAAGTTGGGAGTCAGCCAAAACAAACTACTGACATGTATCTTCTGTATAATATAAAGATTAAAGAAATTTTGGAACAGATTAAAAATAAAAGATTCAAATGGAATGAAAGGAGGTTGGAAGGAGGGGATCATAAAGATAAAAGGGAGGTTGGGGAATTTTAAGAGAGCAGCAGTAGATAAGAAGGGAGTGAGTTTGATACGAAAGCAAATTAATGGAAAGAAACTCAGAAGAAAAAGCAACTTTCAATTACATTATAAAGATCTTTTAAAGAAACTATATTATTAGCTTGTTGATGGTAGAGGAAAAGCATGGTTTTAAAAATGTTTTTAAGATAAATGAATAAAGTCTAATTATACCTTCAGAAGAATAGATCTGCAAAGTCCTTGGGCTCTTATATAAAGAATATGAGAATATAACTGTCGTGGTGAGACACATCAAGCCTAAAGAGCCAGTGTCCTGTCTTTGATGTTTTTCAGGAAAGCATGCTAGTTGCCCTCCACACCCGAACCTCAGGGAGTCTGTGATCCCTAACTTCCTTTTGGTAACCCATTATAAACTTCATTCATGAATTTATCTAAGCCTTTCCTGAACCTATTTATATTTTCAGACTTTATAACATTCTGGGGTAATGACTTGCATGTGTTTACTACCGACTGTGTAAAGCTGTAAAACGCAAAGCATAAGCCCCTTTTATCTTTAATGTCGCAATGGGCATCCTCTAGCGCTAGGAAGCTCTCACTTGATGAAAGGAATCCATCTTTACACTTCACAATTCGCAGTCGGAATTCATGCAGTCTTGTGTGAGTATTCCAACCCTCTAACCGTACTTGGATATTGGTGCAAATGACAGGACACACAATACAAAGAGTTGTTCTTTTGTATTATCTGCATGCTTGAGAGAACTTGCATGCAAGTTCATTTATATAAGTTCCAAAGTCATCTTTTACAAATCATAGTGGTAGGTAATCTTTAAAATTACTCTTGCTTCCTGCCTGTGTTTTTGCTATTACCCATGCCAGGCACTCTCCCTCATTACCACCCCACCCTCCAAAAACATGTGCAAAACCAGTAGAACTTCTCAGTGCAGGTGAGGATATGGTTTTGTAGGTAAAGCATCGGGCTAAAATCTCATTCCTTCTTCCTAGTCCTTTATCTTTATATGAGGTAATTATTTGTCTCAATTTGCTCTTCTTCAGTAAATTAGAGATACAATCATAATCTCACTTCTGTATACTCCTTCCCTTTTTATGTCTTGTTCCACATTAACTCTGGGATGTGTTAATTCCACATTAACATCTGTTCTTTTGGCCAATGTACATTAGCAAAAGTGATAAATCATACTTTTATAAGTGCATTTTAAGAATATTATTTTGAGACTATTATTCCAATAAAATATTCTCAACACCACATGAAGAAGTTCATTTTCCCCAAACCCAAACTCAGATTTCAAATGACTAACTAAATGAATCCAGTTACTAAATGAATGAGACCAGTAGCACAGCTACACACCCAACCCATAGATTCATGATGAATAAGGTGGTTAATCATTATGTAAATAAGTTTATGATGCTTTGCTATAAAGTAATACATGTCTAATATAATTGATACTTTGCTATTTCCTGGTATGTGCTGGTCTCAAGAATCTGACAACCATTGAAAATTCCCATAAAACAAGCTAAACCAATTCAAATCCCACTTCATTGGAGGCAATTTAAATCTCACTCCATTTAAGCAAATGTGCAGTCCATATATACATATTTGATGAAGACAAGTGTTGTTTTTACTTTAATAGATAAGTAATGTCCCATTTAGCATTCCTGGGAAGCATGTGGGGAAACAGATATTTACAGGCAGTAAGTTTATTGGAAAATATTCTTGAGATAGATGCATGTAATTGGAATGGAGGCTTGAACAGGGAAATGTTCAACTGAATTGTGATTTGTACAAGGATTTCAATAGATCATATGTGGAACACTGCAGCTACAATGGGCGTTCAGTATCACTGTAAAATAAGAAAGAGAAGACGTTATGCTATAGTTTCAAGTAATCATTTCACGAATCTGCTTTTATGTCAGACAAAATAAACTTAGATCTTATCAGGAAAACAATTAAAAATTGGATGAAGTGCAGCTTTTGTTTTTTGTTTGTTTTTTAATTGAGGCAACGTGGTTTTTTTTTTTTTTGCCATATTTTCTTCTATTGAAATGGATTCTTTCCTCACATGCTATATCTTGATCATGTTTTCCCTTCCCCTACTCTTCTCAGTTCCTTCCTCCTTTCCCTCCCATCCAGATCCTTTCCTTCTTTCTCCTTTTAGAAAAGAAATAGGTGTCTATCGTTGAAGTTCAGCTATTCTTCGTGCCACACTCTCCCAGGTTCTGGGATCACAGGTGAGTCACAACTTGCCCAGCTTCCTTTAATTTTTGCAGGTGCTATTCGTAAACTGTATTTTATTTGGGGTTTCTAAAGTCTCTACCACCCTTCCAATCTCACAACCCTAAGTAGGAGAGAAAGAAGGTTAGACAGGAAAGGAGGTTTAGACCTCTTTACTTCTTCTTGCTGAATAGGGTCATCGGGTTATTTGGGGGGGCAATACAATCTCAGTCATCAGGAAATCCAGCAGCCCAACTAGCAGCAAATAGCAAATGCGCCAAGAAGTCTTCTTTCTTCGAAGCATTATCAAAGCATTCTCTCCATTCCTCTCCTCCAAGCTGCCTTACGTTCTCTCTCTGGGCTCTCATATTTATACCCTCTCAATGGTCCTCAACATTAAAGTAACTGCAGCTGTTAAAGACCATGTTCCTCTCTGTGCCACTGGCTGCTGTTACCAGCTGCCAAAGACCCCTGCATGTGGCAGTTATCAGCTGTGCATAAACTAAGGCAGTCCCATATCCTAAAGTTGGGATTAAAACAAAAACCTGCTTACATAACATAACTGTTTTGGTTTTAAAGAAACCAAAACATCCACTAAAAATTTTGTTAAAAAGAAAAGATAGGAATGTCCAAGATGGCTGCCACTAGAGGACACTGTGTCTGAGGAGTAGGACAACAGAAATAACGCAGCGACCAGGAGACTGAACTCTGGGACCTAAAACGCCAGCACCC
>CM053745.1:41644018-41686811 GCA_028658305.1 Pachyuromys duprasi | reverse complement strand
GAGGATGAGCTGGGATTGGATAGAAGGGGAGGATGTCCTCCCCTGTTGGTGGACTTGGAGGGGGCGGGGAGAAGGGAGATGAGGGAGGGAGAGGGGGGATGGGAGGGAATGAAGGAGGGGGGCTACGCTGAGCATGCAAAGTACCTAACCTATGATTGATATAAAAATAAATAAATTTATATAAAAGAACCAAAAAAATCCAAAAACAAAAACTGAGCCCTAGGGGCACTGAAGACACTGATACTGCAACCAAATACCATTCATGGAGAGGACCTAAAACCTCAGATCAGATGTAGCCATAGACTCAGTATCCAAATGAATACCCTAGTAAGGGGAACAGGGTTTTTCTCTTGCATGAACTCAGTGTCAGGCTCTCTGATCACCTCCCCCTGAGCGGTGTAGCCTTGCCAGGCCACAGAGGAAGACAATGCAATCAGTCCTGAAGAGATCTAATAGGCTAGGGTCAAATAGAAGGAAAGGAAGACCTCACCTATCAGTGGACTATAGGAGGGTTATTGGGGGAGAAGAGGAAGGGAGGGTGGGATTGGGAGGAGAATAAGGAGGGGTCCCCAGCCAGAATACAAATTCAATAAATTGTAATAAGTGATAAAAAAGAAATACTTCATTAAAAAAGAAAGAAAGAAAAGAAAACACTATGATGAAGGGGGGATGCCGATTTGGCCTAAGTCACTAAAGACTTAACCTCTTAATCCATTCTGGAGATGATAGGTGCAAGTGGTTTAGGGAAAGGGAGTTCGTAAAAAGACTCAGTGAGCGTACCGGTGTGTACCTATAAGTGACATCCAAATATTTTATATGTTTACAAAAAAGAAGGTATCAGACTAACAATAAAACATCAATAATCTTAATAGACACAGTTAACTATGCAACTTTGAAAACTCTTTTTTTTTTTTCCTCCATGGCTAAAAATTTCACAATGTCGCGCTTCTGCAGTCTCAACAAAATGTTTGTAAATTAGTTTTGCATCGTAGCAGAAAGTATTTATTTTAAAGGTCTGCATTCTATTTTCCCTGTGTCTAGTCCTGAATCTAAGCATTCAATGCCTTCCTGATTTTATGGCTTAGTTTTGTTGACGCTTTTCTCTGGGGTCTCACTCTGATCCCAAAAACTGCCGAGTAACTTAGATGCCTGAGAGGGAAAAAGCGTTGTTTAAGCTTTATTTAACCTACTCAGCTCACTGGAGTTGGATAGGCATTTCTCAAACCCTCTTTTCAATAAACTCAATAAAAGGGTTATAGAGCCCTCAAGCAATTAATAGAAACTTCATGCCAGCCTGCCTGAGAATCCAACAGAGACAATAGCATGACTGTATCGGGATAGTTTTATACATCTCCATCCACTGTATTCCAAAGGAAATCTGATAACTGTTCTAAGGCTGGGACTTTTATTTGTCAATATATTTTTTTTAAGGTTTAACTGTTGAACTCACAGCAATTTTATTCTTTTGTTTTTTCTGTAATTTAAATTTTTTCCTTTTATTTTATGTCTAATAGATATAGCTTATAATCTTTGTGTAGTTGAAAAGTATTCTGTAATGCTCTGCCATCTTTATCACGATGCACTGCTTGTTTGGTTCTTTGTCAGTTGGGAATCAAACACCAGCTATTTCAGAAGAAAAAAAAAAAGAACAGTGCGACCAAGTCACATGGTGCATAGCAGCATTACTTAGGAAGCTGAAGCACGAGGATTGCAGGTCTGAAGAAGTCCTCAGCTTCTTAGCAGGCTCCTAGAAGCCTAGATTGCAGAATGCCAGCCTCATAAAAATACCCCCTATCCCCCTGCCTCCACACACAAACTCAATAGCAGAAGCATATCTTAATAAACTAGGTTCAAGGTTCAAGAATTAGATACAATTAAACTGGAAGATGATGTCTGAATTTCAGCAACATCATCATCAGAATATTCATTTTGTGAGTATGATGATGAACAGCTACATATTTATCATAAATCCCAAGGACTGAGTCCTTCTGGGGATAGGTGTCTCTCTTTTACTACCTACTCACCAGAAGGCTTTACCTATCTACCAGAAGGGTTTGGTGCTGGAATATGTTCTTGAAAAACGTATGCTAGAAAGATTGCTGAGTCCCCCCAGCTAAAAGGGAAACATGAAGATGGATATTGAATTGTGGCCAAACTAAAAGTGTGTTTCAAGTGGTATTTAGGAATGTTTATGAAGTAAATGTGTTTTAAATGATTACATTCTAATCAATGTTTTATTATGAAGATTATCAATTGTCTCAAATGAACGAGAAGTTTAGCAAATAGAACATTTCAATAAAAACTTAAAAATGACTCAGAAAACTGGCAGAGAATGGAACGGAGAAAAGGAGGAGGCGCTAGCTGGAGAGCAGGCAGTTGGAGCAGGAGCATGCAAATTCTTTAAATAGATACCAGGAGGCAAAATAGGCAAATAGACGTTTAAAAAAAAAAAAACTTAAGCTGATGCTTGTAACTAAATAACTTACTGATTTCATAGTGAGGAAAATCCCTTTCATCCTTGTTTAAAAGTTAGTAGCAGTGAAATTACCATCATCTCAGAGAATATATAGTTTCTTTGTAACAACTGAATCAACATGGTGAGGGGAAAAGTAAATACCTTTCTAAGTGTCAAAAAGGAGAGTCAAATCAAATTAACAAGGCTCAGAAAGAAATCAAGATGTGAAAATCATGCACAAACTTTGAAATTCATAGACTCTTGGAAGAGAAGTGAACCTAGCAATATCAAGAGAATACATTATGTTACTTAAGGAGAAGGATTTATAAATCAATCAAAGCCTTTGCATAGTATGGTATTAACAAAAAACGTCAGTTGTTAAAGCAGAAAACTCTTCATGTTAGTGACTCAACAAAATATAAGTAACTCTCAAGGCTTTAGCACAGGGAAAAGCAGATTTCTAGGCTCCTTATGTGACCTTTCTGTTCAGTGTGCCATCTTGCCATCTTGGGTAGAGCTCAGCTATATAAACAGAAGGTAGGCTAGAAGAAGGCATAGACCAATTGATGAATGGGAATGAAGGGATATAATTTAAATTTACTTACATCGATTTGGCCAGAAGGCAATTATATAGCCCTGGAATGAACTGAGCTAAGATATGAAGTGCTGTCTTTTACAGTGGCCTTAGTGTGCAAAGGGCCAGTCTCTTTCAACAGACTATGACCTTTGCTCCTGTAGTCAGCCAAAGTGAAAAAAGCCTGGAGATGTGACAACTGAGAAGAACAAGTTAGAAGTTTCTATTGCTATAATTTCATTAAAATCATGTTCTCACTTCACAGCTTAATGTTCAAGAAGTGGCTGAATCCCAAGAAAATTCATTTGGAAAATGAAAAACGACAACAAACAAACAAGCAAACAACAACAAAAACCTGGTATCATTTCACTTCAACAAAATGGAGGCATTTTGAGGAATCCTAAAAGTAGTCAAATGGCAAGTTCAGTTTTCCTAGTATGAAGACCTGGGAAAATACTCTTTCTTTCTTTCTTTTTTTTAATCACTTTTCTAAGTCCCCAAAACACGAGAGTACCATAACCAAATTGAGAATGGCCCAGTTAATTTATGGTCCTGTAAGTAGGCTCAGACTACTAAGTGGATGGGAGTTAAGGTAGGCAGTAGGAAATGTTGCCCTTAAAATGGTTACGTGTCTTTAGACGAGGTGACACCTCCTTAGTTAGGTCTTCTAGAGTACGCCAACAGACAGCTGCAAGAAACAGACTAAAACACCAATATTCTCAGTTCATCAACTATTTCCTGTTTTTGTTTTGTTTGGGTTTTTTGTTCACTTTTTTCTTTGTTTGTTTGTTTGTTTGTTTGTGACAGAGATTCTCTGTGTAGCTTTGGCTGTCCTGGGTTTGCTTTGTAGATCAGGCTGGCCTCGAATGCACAGAAATTTGCCTGTCTCTGCCTCCTGAGATTACAGGTGTGCGCTACTGTGTCTGACTTTTTTCTGCTATTTTCTATAATGCTGTGAATTCAAGGGCTATTTAGTATCCTGAAATGTGTCAGGAAACTAATCAAAATGTCACTGCTTCATTAAGCCTCTCAACTTTTGTAGCTTGGATTAGTTAAGTTTCCCAATTTTATATCCCCTACTCTGCCAGTTCCTTATTTTAGGATCTCTTAATTACACCAACCCATTTCCTATTTCCAAATTACTTATCAGTTAGGATGCCGACTAACAAAGACTGGGTCTAGAATGGCTTTCAAAGGTTTCTTCATAGAACATGCATTACAGAAGGAGGGGGTTTCAAGGCCACCTCAGGTTTAATTTCTGTAGAATTAACTTCTTGCACTTTTAAGTGTCTTAATCCAAAGAAAAGCTGAGTAGCACAGCTTCAGGTTACAATATCAAAACAGAATGCTGAAAGAATCATATTGCCCCCTCAGACACTTCTTTGTTTAAGAAGGAAGCTCTCTAAGCACATTCTGGGTAAGTTCACTGGCACAATTATTGGTGACTTTTCTATTTTTAAAATGAAAGAGTGCAGAGAGAGAACATGCGAATTCTGGCATCTTCTATTTCTCATATGGACAATTAACATCAAGCACCAGAAATTGGGCTGTGAATTCTTTGTGGGCAAAATGTTAATTGTTAGCAGCATGGGCAGGTAATAACCAAACAGCATTTTAATTTTTAGAAGAAACCTGTGAGCAGGCAGTTTCATGTGACAAACAATCCTAATACCCTTTTCTGTTAACAGAAGTTGTGCACAGTTACAAACATCTATTTGTTCTTTAGAAGGGAATAACTACAGTTTTGTATTCTATATCATTCCTGTTTTTGGTATTGTCAAAATAAATTTTAACTTAGTTCTCTCTTTTTTATTGCTGCTTTATTTTCTTATTTTATTTTTAAATATTAGTTATAGTTTATTAACTTTGTATCCCAGCTGCAGCACTATACCCTCAATCCCACCCAATTTCCTCCCAATCCCACTCTCCCTTCCTTATCTCCTCCCTGCCCCTTTCCAAGTCCACAGATAGGGGAGGTCTCCTCCCCTTCCATCTGACTCTAGCTTATCAGGTATCTTCAGGACTGGCTGCAATGTCCACCTCTGTGGCCTAGCAAGGCTGCTCCTCCTTTGGGGGGTGAGGTGGGGAAGGTCAAAGAGCCAGACATTGAGTTCATGTCAGAGACAGTCCCTGTTTCCCTTACTAGGACACCCACTTGGATACTGAGCTACCATGGGCTACCTCCGTGCAGGGTTTCTAGGTTATTTCCATAGATGGTTGGTCCTTGGTTGGAGAATCAGTCTTATAAAAGACCCCTGTGCCCAGATATATTTGGTCTTTGTAGTGCTCCTGTCCTCTCCAGGTCATTCTAACTCCCCCTTCTTTCATATGATTCCCTGCACTCTGCCGTAGGTTTGGTTATGAGTTTCAGCATCTGCTTTGATACACTGCTGGGTAGAGTCTTTCAGAGGCGCTCTGTGGTAGGCTCCTGTCCTGTTGCTTGTTTTCTCCTACTTCCAATATCCATCCCATTTGTTTTTCTGACTAACTTAGCTCTCTTACACTTGAATCTATTGATTTGTTTGTATATTAATCATAATTCTAAGAAAATGCTTGGGAGCTTTTATAGTTACTTTATTCATTTCCCTGAAAACATGTTTAATGAATGCAAGTTAAGGAAAAATGGAGGTTTATCTTGACAAACAGTTTGAAAGACTATGGTCCTCATAGGCAAGAAGGCATAGTGGATGGCGGGGTAAGATAATTGGTCACATTGCATTTGCTGTTATTATGCAGAAGGAGAAGAATATGCTGGTGTTCACCTTGCTTTCTCCTTTCTCTCCTTTTTATTAAGTTCAGGACCTCAGCCCCTGGATGGAGCGACTCAGATTCCCAAAGGGGTGTTTTCTCCTTAGTTAAATCTCTCTGGCAATTTTCTCACAGACATCCCCAGAGGTATGTCTCTTAAGTGACTCAAAATCTACTCAAGTTGATAGTGAAAATTAACTTTCACAAGCCCATCCTTTGTAAATTTCAGAACATCCATACCTTAAGTCATAACATACACTTTGGACTTCTGATGTCTTTTGCTCATTTCCCAATGAAAATACACTTAGTTCTTAGGAGTATCCCATGTCACAATGTCCCAATAATTTCAAAAGTTGAAAGTCTTTTCTGAAACTCAAGGAAATGTTTTAATTGTGAATCCCTGTAAATTAATAACAACAATAATAATAATGACACTTAAAAGCAAAATATATTTTCAAGAACTACACACTTTTTGGTCTCAAAAAGAAATGAGAGAGGAATAGTTAAAGGCCAGGGTAAAGCAAGATCAAACTGAAAACAGAAACAAACTTTGAAGAACCTTGTCTAGCACTGGGGGATTGTGTTGTGGTTACCTTCCTGCCTCTATCAGGTTTGGGAGTTCCTCCTCTCCGGTTCTGCTATTAATAACTTATTCTCTTTCTTTGGCCCGTTCTACTCCATTCTTGAAGTTTCTCTCAGTGGCTGCTGCAGAGTTCTAACATTGTTCAAAATAAGGAGGTCTTCATTATAGCTTAGGCTACACTAGTGTAGTGTTTGTAATGGTCTCACAAGGCTATTTGGCAGAGAATCTCACCCAGTCAAGACACTGCTGGTTCTCAGTGGTCTTGTAGGATCTTAGCATAAGCCTCGATGACTCTGTAACTCTTAATTTCACATGCTTGCTAAAACATGTGAAGGAATCTTCCAAGTAGTAGTGCAATATGTTGGTGCTGTCTACCTTCTACAGCCATAGGGTCCTCTGTGTTGTATTGATAGCTGAACCTGGAAAAACACTGCCGTAGGCAGTTGAGAACTTGGAGCCTTCATTCCATGTTTCATTTCTTTTGGAGAACCTTGCCAGATACCCCAGGAAAGAATGTGATATTCTTTTGTAATCTCACTCATCTATTTAATGATTATAATGCTTTCTCTGTACCTTCCTTGTCAGCATTTTAAAGCTTGCTCGTATTCCTTTCCCCACAAAACAAACAAACAAAACCAAAAAAAACTGGACATGTTTTCAAGTCATGTTACTCCTCTTAACCTCAAAACTGACCAAGAGCAGTGAACAGTAAACATGACACAGCCAAGTCATTACACTGACTTGAATTTCCTCTGTGAAAAACACCTTAGTTCATTGCCTTTGAATTCAGCATTCCTTAAATTCCTTGTTAAAGTATTCTTCTTAACATGAAAGGCCTTTAACTCAGCTCCCAAGAGAGTCCTTTTTTGACTCTGAAACCTCATGGCCCAGGCCTTTACTCAGTTCTTTTTTGTTAGGCAATCTAATGTTCTGCATTCTCAAAAGATGGGATATATAGATATGTGGCCATATAAATATAATATATGTATATTAGGAATACTGTACACTAAATATTATAAATATAAAATGAAATTCTAAATATAATTTAAAATATTTATAATAGGAAATTGAAAGTCAAGAGATTTGCTCACATGTCCAATGCTATTAGAATAAGAGGCAGGTTATGAACTGAAGTACTTATCTGAACACTCTGTTCCATGCTTTTGCCAAAATCCATACATTCCACTTCAAAATGACTGTTAATGTACTATTTATAAAGGAGGTGAGTCTTTTAAAGAAATAATCCAATTTGTGGTATACTAATTGGATAAAATGCTTTGTTGGACTCATATAAGTAATATAAATCAAAGAGAACAAAAAGTACAAATGTTTTATTTTTAAAATTAACTGTAGAATTGTTGAAGCTAAAATATTTTTTCATAGGTAATTCATGCTTCTTTAAAACAGAGAATAATTCCAAGTAATGAACTTCACTAGACACTATGCAATTAATAGAATTAGTGCAGCTGGGCCATGAATACTAAACATTAGGGCAGATGGAGGATATGTTGACTTCAAACAGAGCGCAATTGGCAAGCAAAAGAGTTAGAAACAGCAATAGAAAAGTACATAAACAGGGTACCATTAATCATATTAAGATGGAAAATAAACTAAGCTATCCTATTGATGTGTTAATGTACACTGGACTAGAAAAATATAAAGTGTTTGTATTAAGAACAGGATATGAGAAAAGAAACTGGGGTTTTATTATTATTCTTTTAAATGGCCTTTAGAGAGAGAAGAACAAATGAATATTTATAGTCAACTCTTGACAAACTGTATCAAATGACAGACTGATTTTAACAATAAATAAATTACATGAAGTCATATAAGCATTACATTCAGATACATATCCAATTCTTTTTGTAATTGAAAATAGTTTCTCCTCTCATACAATACATCTTGACCAGCTTACCCTTACCTCACTTCTCCCAGCCCCCCCTCTTCCCCAAGATCCACTCCTCCACTTCCCTTCAAAAGAATTCCGTCCTCCAATATTCTTATTGAGTCTATTTTCCAAAAATATAAAATATTTTACCCAAATATGAATTTTACTTTAAAAGTTTACTCAAGGATAGTGATGTGGCTTTTTTGTTCTTGTTGTTACAAGTGTCTGAGCTCACAGGTGTGTACTACATGCATGTATGTGCCTATGCAGGTTAGAAGAGGGTTTAGATTTATAAATTTCTTCTATACGTAAAAATAATACATTTAAAAATTAGGCCATGAAACTAAAAGGGAGTAGAAGGACATGGAGGGATTAAAGGGAGGAGGGGTAGAGAGTAGTATATCTATAATTTAATTAAAAATAAAATAAATTAAAAAGCAAATGAAAGAAAACATCTGCCTTAGTTAGGGTTTCATTACTGTGAAGAGACACTGTGATCACAGCACTCTTTCAAGGGAAAATTTTTTTTTAATTTTTATTCACTTTTCTTCTTTGTTGTGGCCCCATACCTCCTCCCTTCTCAGTCCCACACTCTGTCTCTCCCCACATTTCCTTCCATTTTTTCCTCAAAAAGGGTAGCTCAAAATGAAAACACTTAATTCAGAGCTGGATTACAGGTTCAGAGGTTTAGTCCATTGGCATGGAGAGAAACATGACACCTCGCAGGCGTACATGATGCTAGAGAAGGGGTTGAGAATTCTTCATCTTGTTCCGCAGGCAACAAAAGGAGACTGTGTATCACACTGGGAATAGCTTGAGGATGGAAGACCTCAAATCCCACCCACAGTGACAAATGCCCTCCAACAAGCCCATACTTACTCCAACAAGGCCAGACTGAATAGTGTCATTCCCTATGGGCCAAGTATTCAAACACACGCATCTAGGGGTCCGTAGCTTCTGAAGCCACCACAACATCACTCTGCAGCAAAGAAATAACGAAGGGGTTGGAGAAAGAGCGCAGTCGTTCAGAGCACTGGCTGCTGTTTCAGGGCACAGGGGTTTGATTCCCAACACCCACACAACTTACTGTCTGTTACCTTTGTCCCAATGTGTCCAACTCTGGTTCCTAGTCTCCCTGGGTACTAAGAACCAGCCAGACATGTAGTGGACAGACATAATGCAGATAAAACTTCCATCAGCATAAAATGAATATAAAATGCTTTTTCTAAGTTATGAAGGAAGGAAGACTGTTGTTTTTTTTAAGGCATCTGAAGACTTTTTTGTTGAGATAAATTTTAAGGCAGAGTGATTAATTTGTTGATAATTTGTACATGTCTGCAAAGACCATCATTTAAAAAGACATCATAAACAAAAAAATCTCCTGTCAAATCTGGTGTGCCTCAAGATTGTCTTCTAAAGTCAAAATAGCAGTACTTAAGAATTGTCTTCTCAACAATTTTTTAAAAATTAAAAGCGGTTCTATGATCACATACTTAGTAGGAAAACCAGCAATACTACTTTTTGTTGTGAATTAAGTGAACAGTACATGGAGGGTATGGCAGGTATAGTATCCAATGTAATATGTAGTAAGGCTGTTGTCTGGTGTGGGATGGTAGAGTGCAGTATTACTGAAATGTCTGCTTCTCACCAAATTATAACCGGGGAAATTGCAGAAGCCGTGAATTTTATTGAAAGAAGTTTGGAACTTGGAGATGACTATTCTTAACTTGATGCTTTGTGACAATAATACCAGGGTCCTGGAAGGATGGCTCAGTCAAACAGTTCCACTGAGGGGAGAATATGCGCACATGTGTGCATACGAGGTCAAGGGATAACCTTGGGTATCATTCCTCATGCACCACCCACCATGCTTGTTTGAAACAGTCTTTCATTGTCCCGAAGGTCTCTAAATAGAATAAGTAGTCTGGCCAGCAAGTTGCAGAGGTGCCCTGACCTTTTCCTCCGCAATACTATTATTAGAGTGTTTTCTACCAGATCAGTTTTTAAAGGTGGATTCTTGGATTTAAACTCTAGTCCTCATGCTTGCAAAGCAAGACTTTACCAACTGAGCTCTCTCCATAGCAGCTTTTATTAGCGGCATTGATATACTGTTACTAAGAAAATAGCCTTTTAACAAGATGAAAAACACTATTATATCAAGAAATTATATGAAGCTGTAAAATATGTTAAAGAGATTTTCTTGTTTATTATCATGACATCAGCTGTAGTTACTGATGGTGTGTGCTCATATTATAAATGAGAGGAAGGAGCTTTAAAAATTAATAGAAAGCAATGCAGTTGCTACCCAAACTCCAGATGTTCCTCAACCAATGGATACAGAAATTGTGGTACATTTACGCAATGGAATAATACTCAGCAATTAAAAACAAGGAAATCATGAAATTTGTAGGCAAATGGATAGAACAAGAAAAGATCATCCTGAGTGAGGTGACCCAGAAGCAGAAAGAAACATATGGTATACACTCACATATACATGGATATTAGGCATATAAGATAAGATAAACATACCAAAATCTATAGTCCTAAAGACGCTAAACAACAAGGAGGACACTAAGGAAGAGGCTTAATCCTCATTCAGAAAGGCAGATAGGTTAGACATCAGAAGTAGGAGAAGACAGGGAATAGGACTGGAACCTACCACAAAGGGCCTCTGAAAGACTCTACCCAGCAGGGTATTGGAATAGATGATGAGACTTTCAGCCAAACTTTGGGCAGAGTGCATGGAATCCTCCAGAAGAAGGGGGAGAGGACGGGACAGGAACTCCACAGGAGACCTACAGAGTCAAAAAAGCTGGACCTAGAGGACCTTGCAGAGACTGATGCATCAAACATGGACTAGGTATGGAGAGGACCTAGACCCCCTGCTCAGATGTAGCACAGAGGCAACTCAGTCTCCTTGAAGGTTCCATAGTAAGGGGAGCAGGAACAGTCTCTGTCATGAACTCAATTGCCTTCTCTAAAACCATCTCCCCATGGGAGGTCTTATTAGGCCACAGAGAAAGAGGATCCAGACAGTCCTGATGAGACCTGATAGGCTAGGGTCAGATAGTAAGGGAAATCAGTGGACTAATGGAGAGATATGGGAGGATAGGGAAGAAAGGTGGGACCAGGAGGTGATGAGGGAGGGGGCTACATCCAGGATACAAAGTGAATAAATTATAATAGATAATTTTTAAAATAGCATTGTATAGTATATGAAGCACTTTAAGGAACAGATGTGTTTCAACAAAGTGAACATCATTAAAATCGTGAAGACTGAGTTTCATAGGGGTCAAAGGACTGAATTACTATTAATTTCAGGAATTCCTTGAAAGTATTGATTTGAGATTAAAGAGATGGCTCTGCTGATAAAGTTCTGGCTGAACAAGCCGTAAGACCTAAGATTTGTGCATACCTGTAATCACAATGCAGTGAAGATGGGGACAGCAGGATCGCTATGGCTTGCTTGCCAGCCTAACCAGACAGATACCTGATCTCTAGATTTAAGGATAAATACTGTCTCAAACAATATGGTGAATAGCAACTGTAGAAAGTATCTGACAACAACTTCTGGCTTCCATATGCATGTACTTTTATTACTCATGCACACATGTATGAACATATACACATAACACGCACACACATACAGAGACACTATGGGTATTGGCTGTGGTGATATTTACTTTTCAGAAAGTAACAAGTCGGGAGCCTGCCACAGAGGACCTCTGAAAGGATCTGCCCTGCAGACTATCAAAGCAGATGCTAAGACTATGGCAAACCTTTGGGTAGAATGCAGAGAATCTTAGGAAAGAAGTGGGAAATAGTAAGATCTGGAGAGGACAGAAGCTCCACAGGAGAGCAACAGAACCAAAGAATCTGAGCACAGGGGTCTTCCCTGAGACTGATAGTCCAACCAAGTACCATGCATGGAGAAAACCTAGAACCCCTGCACAGATGTAGCCCATGGCAGCCCATGGCAGTTCAGTGTCCAAGTGGGTACCATAGTAATGGGAACAGGGACTATCTCTGACATGAACTGATTGGCCTGCTCTTTGATCACCAACCTTTAAGGGGAGAGCAGCCTTACCAGGCCACAGAGGAAGACAATGCAGCCACTCCTAATGGGACCTACTAGACTATGATCAGAAGGAAGGAAAAGATGACGTCCCCTATCAGTGGACTTGGTGAGGGGCATGCTTAGAGAAGGTGGAGGAAGGGAGGGGTTTGGAGGGGAGGAGGGAGGGAGCTACAGGGGGATACAATGTGAATAAACTGTAGTTAATAAAAAATTAAAAAAAAACTATGAAGATAAAAAACTAAGCTACATTGAAGCAAACGTGAAAGACATTTATGATGTGTGACATGTTATCCTGTCATTTATAGTATCTGAACAAAATTTCAACCATGAAGCACCATGGTTTATAGAATTAGAATATCTAATGGATATATCCATCCATTTAAATGAGTTAAATGTGAAATTTTAAGGTGAAAATTAACACAGCAATACAATGTTCCAAATTATTACTGCAAATGAATCTGAAATTATGGAAAACTCAAATTACAGCGCACAGTTTTATGAATTTTGACACATTATTGAACACAAGCTTATGAACAAATGTGTAGCCTTGCCTTTCCATTTGATACAGAAATTTGAAAATAGATTTTAAGATTTCTGGGAAGATAATGCATATTCATTTACTTGTTTGTTTGTTTGTTTGTCTGTTAGTGAGTCAGCTAGCCAGTTACATTTTCAGTTGGGTATGTGTGTACACACACGACTGTGTTCTTCCACAGGGTCATGGTACGTGGATGGATGTCAGAGGACAACTGACAGTAGCTGCTTCCCTCCCTCTACCATATTGAGTGCAGAAAGACTAAGCAGATCCTGAAACTCTAGCTCTAAGAGGCTGGCTTTTAGGAGAGTGAGCGTCACCATTCCTGACGACACCGAAGTTTGTTATTTTGACAGTGTCTCTGCTATAAATGCCTAACTGCATAAACAATTGTGTTCCTTTGCAGCCCATGAACTTTACTGACCATTTACTTCTGTCAGTTCTCTGTTGTAGGAATGTAATTACCTTCTCTCCCTTTAAAGGTTTCTATGCATTCCCAATACTATCTAATAGGTTTTTGAGTGGCGATTAACTTTATTTGGAATCTTCACCATCCTGGTTGGATGAACGTTTTAGATAGATAGACAGAGAGAGAGAGAGAGAAGAGGTTTATTAGGTGGATATGGAGAGAGAGAAAAGGGGGAGCAGGGAGAACAGGACATGATGGGGGAAAGAGCGAGAGAGGGAAAGAGAGAGAAGGGGGCACCCGATAGAGAAAGGGGACAAGGCCAAGAAGCCAGGAGAAAGAGAGACCAAGAAAAAAAAGAACCAAGACCTGGATGAACATTTTAACAGTGACTCCAGCCAAGTCAAGTGCCTTTGTCTCAAGGAAGGATGTTGATTCTAAGTTGCTATAATGACGTTCATGTAAATCAATACCATGTGCAGGAACTTTTATTATCATTATAATTTCATTTGCACTAATTCTCGTAAAGTTTCAGGATATGTTTTAGAAATTTCTTTTAATCAGTCATGTCTTCTACACGCTAAACTAGATGTCTTTGAATGAAATTAATTGCTGCTTTCATAGATTAAGTGACTTGACTGTCCATAAATGTGTTACTAATGAAATGTGTGCTGAGTTTTAATTTTTCATTTATTGTTTATTTTTCTTTCATCTTATTTTATGTATTTGGGGTGTTTTATCTATATGTGTATCATTTTATCATGTGCATTTGTGGAGAGCAGAAGAAACTGGATCCCCCGGGACTGGAAATATAGACGGTTGTGAAAAACTATGTGGGTGTTAGTTAGAAATGAAACTCAGGCCCGCTGGAAGAGCAAACCAGACCTTTAAACACTGAGTCATCTCTCCAGATCAATTTTTATAACACAGTATTTTTTTAATTGTCAAACATCTATACTTGTTATATTCAGGAAAGAAATTTAGTAGTATATTTCTATGTGAAAATTTTAAATATATATATCAATAGTCCCCAAATGAAGAAAATGCTTTTATGCAAAAACCTACTCATGTCCATTAATGCAATAAAACACACTAAAAGTCCACTAAGTGAAAAAGGTAACTCTTGTGACCATTGTTTGAGAATTTATATACATAATAAAATAAATAAGGCAGATGTGTAGGTATTGCAATATTCAAATCTCTCTTTATATACGTATGGGTGTATATACACATGAGACAAATGCTGAGTCCACCCCATGCTTTTTTAATGATTGCCTTTTTTTATCTGTGTACATGACAAGAACTTTAACATTGTGAATAGATATACTGACAATGATGGCCTTTGTACTTCCAAATTTAGGTGGGTGTTTTTATTTCTTCAGTAATTATTATGTATTCCCTTTCTCTTCCTGCAACATTTATTACAGGAAGGTAAGTTTTTTTTCTTTACCAGGTGGCAGATAATAAACGCTATATGAAGGACTTGAAAATTGTGGGACTTTATTAAAGAATTGGGGAATAGTTTAAATTTAGTTTAGTATACCTTTTTTTTTTTTTTTTGCCTTTTTTGGCTCCATGGGTATAAAAGTAGATAGGCAACAGAAACCTCACCAGGATTTCAAAGTAAGAGGAAAATACAAAATAAAAGAATGCTTATAGCAAATGACGAGGAAACACTATTTATTAATAAATGAGTTGAAAAGGAATTAATTCTGTTTTTTGCAAAACTTTTTAAACCTTCTAGATTAAACTAGATTATATTTTCTTTTTAATGTTATATCTAATCACTAAAATTATATAGATAAAATAATATTTATCCTTCACATTCATGCTATTTGTAAACTACCTTTGAACATATATTAATGTATTTTCTATTGTTTCAGAGTGATACTGTTTGTTCAACGGTAAAAACATATAAAAGAATAGCTATCTGATTAAAACCATGCCATTTACCCAGAATGTAGTAGTAAAATTGGTTTATCCTGCAACCGGCGGGTAGAAAGAAGTACCATTTTTCATTGACTCTTCTCTCTATGGTGTGGTAATTATTCCCAGACTATAGTCAATTCCATTATTCAGTTACGACTTAGGCACTTCATTTTCTTTTCATAAAATGTAGTTTTTTTAAAAAAATTAGTTTTTATTTCTTTGTTGGACTTTTCTGTCATAATTTTCACTGCAAATTTGTGGTCCTTTATATTATTAAGGACTTTTTCCTCTTTTCTCATCTTACATTCTATGAATTTTATGTATGAATACATTTTGATCATACGAGATATACATACACACTCTCCCACCCTTTTATATCCCCCCATTTTCCCTTCTTGAATTTAAATGCTGCTGAGATCTATCATCTATATATGTAGCTGTTTGTTTGTCTGCTTTTCACCTACTACTTAGACTGAGTCAAATTTAAGCTATTGGTATGCAGACAGGAGCAGCGTTGAAATTGGGGCATGGAAAGCCTACTGGGGGCCTCTTTTTAATAAAAATAGATTCTTTCTCTCTAAAACGTCATGGCTTGCTTATAGGTCTTCAGCAAGAAATGGGGCCCTGTGATCTCTTGTTGTGTGCTTCAATATCTTCAGTACTTATGCTGGGATATTGAATGGTTGGTTTCCATAATATTTTTCTCAATTATGGATAATTTTTTTTTAAATCTACATAATTCAAAGAGTTATGATTTGTATTTTTATGCGATATGATATATTGCTGAAATTTTGATTTTCCCATGCTTTTCAAAAGAGATTTTTATTTTAATTTAGGTATAAATTAGCTAAAGTCCCAGTGTATATTCTTCTTACAAAATACACTGCAGTTTACATTTCATTTGCTTTGCTTTACTCAAGCAGAGTTCTTAAAACCTGCCTTAAGTGTGTGCGTCTCACCAATCAGATATGCAGATACAGTGGGAAGTTTCTTCTATCTGGGACTATAGGAATAAATTATCCTGCTGGTTCATTTCACTAAACTTTTGTAAGTAGTTGATTACAAAACAAATATACTTACCAATTGTTTATTTAATAATAACTATTCCAATGAAGTGATGTATATTTGCCTCCCTAAAGACAGCAAGGGATCTTGAGGAAGCAATATTCCTAATTGCCTGAGAAAGCACTAGATGAATTTCCAAAGTGGTTGTACAAGTTTACATTCCCACCAGCAATGGAGGAGGGTTTCCCTTTCTCCACAACCTCTCCAGTATGTGTTCTCACTTGAGTTTTTGATCTTAGCCGTTCTCATGGGTGTAAGGTGAAATCTCAGGGTGATTTATATTTGTGTTTCCCTGATGACTAAGGATGTAGAGCATGTTTTAAAGTATTTCTCTACCATTCAATAGTTCTCTATTGAGAATTCTGTGTTTGGCTTTGTACCTCGTTTTTTAATTGGATTACTTGCTTTTTTTGCTGTTTAACATCTTGAGTTTTTTATATATTCTGGATATTAGTCTTTGTCAGATATAGGGATGGTGAAGATCCTTTCCCATTCTGTAGGCTGTCGTTTTGTTCTGATGACAGTGCCCTTTGCTTCACAGAAGCTTTTCAGTTTTATGAGGTCCCATTTATTGATTGTTGATCTTAGAGCCTGTGCTCTTGGTGTTCTATTCAGGAAGTAGTCTCCTTTGCCAATGAGTTCTAGGCTCTTTCCCCCTTTTTATTCTAACTGGTTTAATGTGTCTAGTTTTATGTCGAGGTCTTTGATCCACTTGGACTTTAGTTCTGTGCAGGGTGATAACTATGGATCTATTTGCATTTTTCTACATATAGACATCCAGTTAAATGAGCACCATTTGTTGGAGGTGCTGTTTTTTTTTTTCCATTGTATGGTGTTGAATTCTTTGTTAAAAACCAAGAATCTGTAAGTATGTGGGTATATTTCAGGGTCTTCTATTGATTCCATTGATCCACCAGTCAGTTTTTATGCCAGTATCATGCAGTTTTAATTACTATTGCTCTGTAGTACAGCTTCAGATCAGGGATGAAGATACCTCCAGATGATCTGCTGTTGTACAAGATCCAGCTATACCACTCTTGGGCATATATCCAAAATATGATTAATTATACAACCAGGGCATTTACTCAACCATGTTCATAGCAGCTTTATTTGTAATAGCCAGAACCTGGAAACAACCCAAATGTCCCTCAGTTGAGGAATGGATACAGAAATTGTGGTATTTTTACACAATGGAATATTACTCAGCAATTAAAAACGAGGAAATCGTGAAATTTGCAGGCAATTGGTGAGGACTAGAAAAGAACATCCTGAGTGAGATGACCCAGAAGCAGAAAGACACATATGGTGCACACTCACATATAAGTGGATATTAGACATATAATATAGGGTAATCATACTAAAATCTGTATACCTATAGAAGCTAAGCAAGAAGGAAGACCCTGGGTAAGATGATCAATCATCACTCAGAAAGGCAAATGGGATGGGCATCGGAAGAGGGAGAAAAGAGGGAACATTACAGGAATTTACCACAGAGGTCCTCTGAAAGACTTTACCCAGGAAGGTATCAAAGCAGATGCTGAGATTCATAACTAAACTTTGGGCATAGTGCAGGGAATCTTATGAAAGATGGGAAAGATAGAAAGACCTGAGGAGACAGGACCTCCACAAGGAGAGCAACAGAACCAAAATATCTGGACACAGAGATCTTTTCTGAGACTGATCCTCCAACCAAGGACCATGCATGGAGATAACCTAGAACCCCTGCTCAGATGTAACCCATGTCAGCTCAGTCTCTAAGTGGGTACCCTAATAATGAGAGAGGGGACTGTCTCTGACCTGAACTCGGTGGCTGGCTCTTTGATCACCTGCCCCTGATGAGGGAGCAGCCTTACCAGGTCACAGAGGAAGACATGACAATGCAGCCAGTCCTGATGAGATCTGATAGGCTAGGATCAAAGGGAAGAGGAGGACTTGAGGAGGGACATGGGAGGAAATGAGGTAGGGAGGGTGGGATTGGGAGGGAATGAAGGAGAGGGGTCTACAGCTGGGATACAAAGTGAATAAATTCTAATTTATTAAAAAATTAATTAAATAATAAAAAATAAAACAAGGGAATCAATAAAAGTAATTACAAAGCCAGTTTAAACTACTGTCATAATTGAAATTTAAAGATAAAAAGTGAATGTAGAATTTTTTAAAGCTCAAAAAGAAAGCAATATTAGTGGTTTTATGGTTTACATTTTCTCTCACATACTTAGAAGTGTCATATCTTAGACTTTAGAATCCTTAGTTTTCTTTCATGCTTTGGAAAACCGAATAAAAGATGAGCTGCTGCCCTATGTGTCTCCTAGCAATGACCAACAGAAACATTTGTCTTACTCTTCCCCATTGGCACGCATTTTTATTTTTAAATTATATGTTTATTTTATAATAAGCCTCAACATTGAAGTCAAGCCTGTGTTTTATTATTTAAGCAAGCAAATTAAACATTAAGTAAATAAAGAACTTTACTTGCATATTTCATTCTAACAACATAGGTGTTCTCCAGACAAACTACTTGTACTCAAATACCAGCAATAAAAACAAAAAAACAAAAACTATCAACATTTTAGATATTTTGCGGTGAGGCAACGCAAATCATTCAAGAAAAAATAGACCAGTGAAAATTTTCTTTAAAAGGCCCTGATTTATTATCCCTTTAATAGTTCAAACTAATGTGATTCACAAATACATACTTGGGGAAATCAGTGTTGTGTAAGAAAATGAGCAGTAGGTGCTCTAAGTCTAATAACGTAAAATAAAGTGATAGAACCTGCCTGAGAGAAGTTGCTTTCAGAGTGTGATTGGGGTATTCCTATTATTGAGTTTTCGTTAGAAAACCTAAGCATGTTTTTTCTCACACTTTTTTTTTCTCCGTCACTTCGGTCTTCCTATCTACTACTCTGTGGTTCAGACCCACTCTGTTTTTACCCTTCCACTTTTCTCCTCTTTCTCCTTCTACAAGGACATTGTCTTTATCTTCTCAGTAAGTTTCCAAAACTAAACAGTAACTTCGCTCTTTTCTGTGGGGGAGAATGAAAACAGAAGGCGGATCTGGGACGTAGTAGGAGGTGGCCGGAGTCCTGAGCGTGGGTGAGTGAGTCCTGAGCGTGGGTGCCAGGCTCCAGGCAGTCCTTTCTAAGCTACAGCTGATGGAAATGCGGGTGCGAAAGTGTCGTCTCTTGGGCCTGTCAAATTTGAGGTTTTATTACTAAGGAGAGAATGGAAATGTAGATACTGGAGAACGAATATGTTAAAACTTTGAACACAGTTTTATGACAAAATGCTCCAACAGATTTTTCTAGCTGTGATGGTCTCTTGGGTCTCCTGACAGAAATCTTCCTGTCAGACCTGCGTTTATTCTGCCGCTGGTAGATGCACAGCCCTTATTTGTTCACACTTCTACTCTTCAAGTTGGAAAGGGTCGACTATTTCACCCCAAATCTTTCATTTTTGTGTCTAGTGTTGAGGTTAAGCAGGCAATCTTTTCTTTCAGATGTGTTCTCATTTCTAAAATTTCCAATTGGCACCTGGTTGTATTAGGTAACTTCTGTTTCACCGTTAAAACCTTCCCATTGCATCCACTTCTAACCGTCTAACTTTAGTTCATGGAGCATGACAAAGAACTGTGCATCTTTGCTTGAGAATTTTAATATCTCAATCATTTTGGGGGTGACATTTGAAATTACTTTTCTTTTTGATTTGACCAGAATTTTCAAACTTATTTTAAGCCAGTCATTATGTCTTGGATATCTGTAACATATTACAAAATGACTCTCTGTTTAAATTTTTTGACATTTATTGAACTTCATCTTGGTTGTTTTTTAAAGCAAGTGGCATATTTAAGGGAGAGCAAAAGGTTTGATTGCATTCTAGAATGCGGCTTCCATTTCCAATTCACTTTAAATCCTGTGCTCTCCCGGCTGAAGATCTCTGTCCATGACTACTTTGATTTATTAAAGACTTAGGAATACAATAACATACTTATGTAAACTTCTAATTGTTCCTTAAATTATCCTACACAGCAGAAAAATACATAGTATCATACAAAATGGAAGATTAAAAGGTGTAATATTGCTAAGTATTCCACATAACAACTCTAAAACAATGAATTGAATCCACCATAAAATCATTTTTTTATGTTTTTAGCATTTTGCGGATGTTTTCAAAACAAACCTTTCTTTATTCCAATACATTTTGTAACTATGTGTGAAATATTTGGACACAATGAGGAGGAACACTGTCTAAACAATTACTTTTTTCCTGTTAGTAAACTTTGTATGACTCTATTACTCATAATCTAAATTTGGACAAAGAAATGAATATAGCAGACATTCAATACTATGCAAGATTGATATAACCCAATCTATACAGCAATATATTTCCTGGAATTGTTTTCAAGGAAAATCATGCATTTTTCCATGAACAGTAGTTCTCATGTACAAGATTAACCTCCAAGTTTTCAGGTCAAGCATTCCTATGCTCTCATGTCATTTGTGAAAATCAGAGACTGAGTCAAGTTTAATAAAGTTCTGGTGGGAAATAAACAAGTTTAAAAGGTCATCTCCAATTTGAACAATAATGATTTTCATTTGCTAAATGAAAGTATTACAATGATCAGAGGTGTGTAGGAATATTAATATTAGAATGCTTGTGCTCAACAAAGATGTAATTCTTGTAATGAAATATAAATAAGGAAAATACTTTAAATATAAGTGATGATATGAGAAACTTAATATTAATCAAAAGTGTACTAGATGCCTCAAAAGTGTACTAGATGCCTGGCTCCATTTCTCAGAGTTATTTTTTTCTGTCCTATGAACTAATAGAACCGTTTGTCTTTCTGAGTGAGGATTGATCATCTTACCCAGGGTCCTCCTCCTTACTTAGATTCTTTAGGTGTACAGATTTTAGTATGTTTATACTGTATGTCTAATTTCCACGTATATGTGAATATATACCATGTATGTCTTTCTGCTTCTGGGTTACCTCACTCAGGATAATAATTTTTAATTCCTAAAATTTGCCTGCAAATTTCATGATTTCTATGTGTTTAATTGCTGAGTAGTATTCCATTGCGTAAATGTAGCACAATTTCTGTATCCATTCCTCAGTTGAACACCATCTAAGTTGTTTCCAGATTCTGACTTTTACAAATAAAGCTGCCACCAACATGGCTGAGCAAATGTCCTTGTATACTTGAGCATATTTTGGATATATGCCTAGGAGTAGTATAGCTGGATCTTGATTTAGTACAATTCCTAATTGTCTAAGAAAGTGCCAGATTGATTTCCAAAATGATTGCACAAGTTTATATCCCACCAGCAATGAGGAAGGATTCCCCTTTTTCTGCAACCTGTCCAGCATATGTTTTTACTTGAGTTTTTCATCTTAGCCATTCTGATTGGTGTAAGTTGAAATCTCAGGGTCATTTTGATTTGCATTTATTTCCCTGACAACTAAATATGTTGAGAATTTCTTTGTTTCTCTGCCATTCAATATTCTTCTATATTCTGTTTTGCTCTGTACCCCATTTTTAATTGGATTACTTGAATTTTTGCTGTTTAACTTGTTGAGTTCTTTATATATTCTGGATATTAGCCCTCTGTCAGATGTGGGGGGTTGGTGAAGATCCTTCCCCATTCTGTTTGCTGTTGTTTTGTTCTGATGACAGTGTCCTTTGCTTTACAGAAGCCTTTCAGTTTCATGAGGTCCCATTTATTGATTGTTGATCTTCGAGCCTGTGCTGTTGGTGTTCTATTCAGGAAGTTGTCTCCTTGGCCAATGAGTTCAAGGCTCTTCCCTACTTTTCTCCTAATAGAATTAGTGTATTTGGCTTTATTCTGAGATCTTTGATCCATTTGGACTTTTAGTTTTTGTGCTGGGTGATAAATATGGATCTATTTGCATTTTTTACACGTAGACATCCTATTAGACCAGCACCATTTGTTGAAGATGTTGTCTTTTTTCCATTGTATGATTTTTGGCTTCTTTGTCAAAAATCAAGAATCCGTAGGTGTGTGGGTTTATTCCTGGTTGTTCAGTTTGATTCCTTTGACCCACCATTCTGTGTCTATGTCAGTACCATGCAGTTTTTATTACTATTGCTTTGTAGTACAGCTTGAGATTAGGGATGGTGATATCACCAAACGATCTGTTGTTGTACAGGATTGTTTTACAATCTGGGTTTTTTGTTTTTCCATGTAAAATTGAGAATAGTTATATCAAGTTCTGTAAAGAATTGGGTTGGTAATTTAATGGGAATTACATTGAATCTGTAGATTGCTTTTGATAAGATGGCCATTTTCACTATGTTCATCCTATCAATCCATGAGCACGGGAGATCTTTCCATCTTCTGATAACTTGTTCAATTTCTCTCTTCAGAGTTTATGATTTTTAAGACATATTTTCTTGTTATTTCATTGGTTTGGAAATTTGGAGAAATAATTTCACTTCTTTAAACCATGTCAATAGATTATTGGGGATGCTCTGGGAAAAAGGTTTTATGTTTTACCCATTCTCTAAAAACAGAGGAGTTCTAGGATCTATTCCAAGCTTGTGGCTCAAAAGGAAGTTCACTTTTGTTGAAGGAACCTTCTTTGTGACTCCTTCCTGTTCTGATAGGGCATCAAAGTGTGTCATTATTTCCAACAAAGTCCATTTCTCTTGCCTAAGTAAGCAAACATTTCCTTCTTACACACTGGGCACAAGAATCACACATATTTCTATATGCTTACATTTTGATCACTGTTTTTTCATAAGTGTTATGGTAACAACTTAAACATCGGGAACATTAGCCATAGCTTGACAGGAAAGAAACATGTACTCCATCACATGTTTTCTGTTTTGGGGTGTCGTTTGTTTTAACACTCTCTGCTGTTTTCTAAATAACTAGCCACTACAGAAGAATATAGTTCTTGTTTTTCCAGTTGTTAAAGGATATGCAAATCAAATTCTACTTTGTAATTTATTTTGCAAACTAAAAGAAAGGTATTATGACATATCCTTAAACATTTACACAAACAATAAAACACGCTAAGTAAAATATATTTCATGTTTCTCTTTCAGCTTTTACTGAGTGTCCTATACTACAACACAAAAAGATCTTTGCCTTCAAAATAGAAATTGCTACAAATAATATTTGTATATTGTAATAAAAGCCTACTCACAGGACACAAAGAATGTTTAATGTTTAGTCTGAGACTAAAAGAAAATGACAAAAGTGCTATTGTTCTAGTATAGCATTCTTTTAATAGAGTTGCCATTAGTGATAAAACTATATTTCGTTCTTTTATGTAAAAAAAAAAGAATTTAAAGCATAAGTGTAACGTATTTAAAATTTTCCTTTAAACATAATAAAATAATCAGAATGTAAGGGTTAAAATAAAATGTCTTTGAAATAAACCTGTTTTATTAAACATGCTATTTTGATGAAGCACTGAATGATCTTAATACGTGCAAAATTGTTGCATAATATTTATAGCAAACAGAGTTGAGCTTTGGTACAAAGAGGGAAATGAGATTCCCAGATCAATTCCAAACTATTGTATTGTGTGAGTTCATTTCAAATGCTTCCTCTGGGACTTTTCATATTATGGAGTTCAGGGCAGCTATGTTTTTAGTACACATGGAAAATTTTAAGATATAATCATTAGTAAACATGCCGTATGTGATTCATTCCAGTAAAGAAAACTCCATTGGAAAAATCAAGTTATGAAATCATATTTTACTAAAATTCAAAAAATAAAGTGCAGAATAGGCAATTAAACATATGAAAAAATAGCCAGTTAAGGATATCATGCTTTAAATTGATCATAATGTGCATGAAAGAGTCAAAATATACATTTTGAATGAGTTCAGCTTCCACATAACTAATCTACTTTAATTTTTAAAGTTCTATTTTTTATTGACTGAGGAAAAAGGAATGTAATATTTTCTAATCATGAAGTACCTATTTTGTACACTATGAATGACAGAAATTTTGTGATATATAATGTAAAAAAGAGAGAGCCTTTATAGTCAGGACATTTTATCCCACAAAGCACAAAGTGGAAACATTTATTTAAAGATTCCATAGAACTCATCTTTGCCCTTGTATAGGTCACATAATTTGTGGTAAAAGTAAGATCACTCTATTTTTAATTAAATTATGTACTTTTCCAAAAACATGAAATTATGAATATAGAATATGCTAATCAAAATATTTTTCTATCATCCAAGTTAAATTTTTTATGTGAATTTGTCATTGTAGTATGTATCCTGCTGTTTGAGAGAATTCCACTTAGTTCCAAAGAACTATCAGTTTTCTCTAAGCACAGCAGAGTGAAAGCATTGTCTACAGGAGTGTTTACAGAGACTAAACTGTTAACTTGTGTTTTAGCCAGCAGATCTTGGCTTTATTGTTCTCAATGTACTAATGTCTGATTGTGTAACTGCCTTCCCTCTGGAACCTCTATAAAAATAGATGCATATCTTAAAAAGCTGTCTAAGGAAATAGAGTTTAAGTAAACAACACAATAACTTGTCTTAAAGTTAATTGTAGTTTTTATATAATAGAGAAAGTAGAGAGAGAGTAAGCTTGAGTTTTTTAGTTACTGCTTCTTTTGGGGCATCTAATGGTGCTAGTCTCTGTAACTTTCATAATTATAAAGGGTTAGGCTTTTATGCACATATTTCAATTTGCCTTTTAAGTGCCTTTCCTCACACTTTAAGTTGAAGGACAATTCATTTATGTATGTGTGGAATCACAAGTGAATTTGTAAACACAGAAAGACTTTTAGAAGAATTGAAATATAAAAGATATATAGATAATGGCACATTTCAATTGAGAGTTAGCTGTGGTTATCTTCCAAGCAAAGTGTAAAGCTTGATTGAACAACGGATAAAGTTAATACTATCTAATAAGAACAGACCATTATAGATCAGTGAAACTGCAAAACAGAACGCTAAGACAAAGGGCAAGCCACATTATCTAAATTAACATTTTTCCAGCATGAACAAGAAGGGATACTGTAGGAAAGAGCTAAATAGTACGGCCTGCATTTAGTCAACCTGAAGTAATTATTAATTTATGGTTGTCTGTGATTTTAATGAAAATGAAAGCTGCGAGGAAAGAATTGAAAGAGATAATGTGCCGTGAAATTGAGTTTCATTTATTTGGGGGCCACCTTTTCCTTTTTTTGTTGTTGTTAAAGGAAAGAAAGTTAATGCAAGATGTCCACATTAAAATTTCACTAGGATTATGTAACCACCAAGTTAAACAGCAATCATTATATTTGAGGAGAGTTAATGCAAAAGAAATCGAAACTTGGATTTAAAGTCTACTGGCAAGGGCAGCAATAAAAAAAATCAATGAGACAAAATTAGTGCCAAAATAATAACTGTTGTCTTTACAGCTATGATGAATCCAGTAGGTATTTCATGACATTTTTTATTCTTTCTATCATATTGAAAAGATATTTTCTGATGACATCATTTTTGATAGAGTATATTTTAAGAGGAAGGAGGTATGCATAAGAGAACAAAAAAAATTATCACAATGTAGCCACTTTCTTTGACCTCAATATGGTAATTTTAAACAGTCACAAGAGTGATAAGACTGACAAGCCTGGGCCATTCCAGGCCTGCCTGCTGCAGCTGTGTAGACGGGCTGGCCACTTATATGTTTTGTAAGGTCTCACTTTACAATAATAGTAACTGTGACCACAGAACCGTTGAGGACAAGTCTGGAGAGTGAACTCTTTCTGCTAATTAAAACAAGGAAGCAATCATCATTGACATCTTTACTCTTTGTTTAAATAAAATAAAATTTGCTAATAATTTGAAATCGTTTGGATTAATAAAAATTTGCAAGATTCTGCTAGTGTTAGCAAGTATACAAATCTTAGATATTACCTTTGCATTTGGAAAATGGAGGTTCATTCCAGGGATGGACACCTGGACCAAGTATCAGCATTTTGTTACAATTACTATAAGGTCTATTTTTATCACACGTTTAAGTTCTGTCTTATATTCTCCAGACTGACAGAAATTTATATATCCAGAATACATTGAGTTGATGAAATATGAAAAACATAAAATATGTACTCTCTAAAATGACTTTGAAAAAAAGCAGAGTAACAATTGCTATTCTCTTCTCTCTATGCTTCCCCTTCCTGCCACTCAGTCTTCACCTTTTCTCCTAATGAAATCACCATATATTTATTAAGCATTTTCTAAGTGCTGCAAATTGTACTAGAGTGTTGTAAATAAAGATTTAACTGATGATTATAACTATAGTTTATTGGTGTACAAATAAATGAGGTCTATATGTAATGGTTATGCAAAAGAGAAGAACTGTAAATGACATTTAGAGAATGGAGATTGTTAAGTGTATGGTGAGGTAGTTATTTTGGTGTTAACATACATGAGGCATCTTGGTGATCAACACTGGATAATAGCACTAGTGAAAGTTACGAGAAGCGGTTGAGTAAATGCTCACTGCTAACTCAGAGAAGTGAAATTATGATGAGTATCATCCAGGACTTGCAATAGACGCAGGATTCAGTGAGCAAGGCTTAGAAAGGGGCTACTGAGGCATTTGTAGTAGCATCTGAAACCTTGAGTTCAATAATTTTATGGCTTTCTCAGATCAGTTCACTTTAAAGTCAGATGGAAAGAGAGTGGTGAGTAGGGGTAAAGTGAATCTCTTTGAAGAAAATTAAAAATAGGAAATATTAGCCTTTAATTTGGCTTACACTAAGCACTTTAAGTAAAGTGAACGGCAAGCAATATGGAATCATAAGAAGAAAATGTATTTTGCTTTTGAGGCAAAGCTAATTTCCTCAAGTAGTCTGATTCTTTATTCAGGGATTCAAAGTACATGAATACTGCTACTTAGTGCTCAGTATACAGGAATCAACTCAGATTGCATTAGCATGGCCTTCAAAACAAATTCTACTCCTAAGTTGTGTATTCGAACAATTCTTTGTTTATACTAGATATTTAAAATCCTTTGTGAGCCTACATGATTCTACCTACTTTCTTCAACCTTCAGGCATTAAAATTTTCCAATTTAATAACTTCTATCCCATAACGGAATTATCATATTTGATATAAGAAGCAGATGACAGCCTGTTAAAATGGAAAGTGTTCATTTTCCTACTTACATTAAACAAGGAGAAATATAAAATTTTTCTTATAACAATAAATGGTTTTGAAATTCCACCTTCGTTGATGTTAATCATAACGTTTGTTGATTAAATTATCAAATAAAATAAAGAAAATCTGTAAACATTATAATGATAACTTAACCTCGTAACAAGGCAGTGCAGTAGGATGAAAAGAGTCCCAAGAGCAGATAAAAGAGTTAGAGACATTCCCACTCCTACTGTTCGGAGTCCCAGTACAGCAGCAAGCCGCACAACCATGACATATAAGCAGAGCTCCTCAGTCACACCTGATTGTCATTTCAGTCTCTTTGAGACCCTATGAGCCCTGCTCAGTTTATTCTGTGGGTTTTCTGTAGAGTCCCTCATCCCTCTGGTTCTTTCAATCCCCTCCACCACCCCACCTCTTCTTTTTGATATCCTGAGCTATACTTATGTTTGACTGTGGGTCTCTTCATGTGCTGTTATCAGTGGCTGGGTAAAGCCTCTCTGATAACTATTATGCTGTTCTATAGTCTACAGGTATAGCAGAATAATATTAGGGATAATTTCATTGACTTTTTATTTTTCCAGTCCTGTTTGGTTCTATCCTAGGTTTTCACTCTACAATTAGAACCTTGTTACTTTATAGCAAGTTCATATTCTCCACGTTTTTTTTTTTTTTGAGGTTTTAAACATAGCTAACTCCTGGCATATTTTGCCATTTAGAACAGGCATTTAGTAAATGCCAATGAATGCTAAAAGCTGAAAGGAACCACGAACTTTAAAAAAAATGGAGGTTCAAATCTCCTACTGCTGACGAAGTTTGAGGATTGAAATGCTCATTGGACATCTGAAATTTTAAGAGTTACCACCATTTCTGTGAAGATCACATTGGCACCGTGAGGAACTCAGAGGCTGTGGCAGAAAAATATTTCTAACGAGGAAGTCATTCAACAATATCCCATGCCAATTGCCATTTCCATAATGTGCCTATGATAAGTCAAAAAATATCAGAAAATTAATCTCACAAATATTTTGAGAAAAATAATTACTAAAAATAACCTTATTGTAGACGATCTGAAAACTTCTTAGAAAATCATGTAGCTTATTTGTCCTAGTGCTATGTATTCTATTCAAAATATTTTGCTATTGATGGAAAGGAAATAATGAGTCTATGTAATTATACTCTTTGAAAAGCTAATATATTACTACCACCTTAATTTTTATATTCACACAATGATGAATGAGAGTACATTTCTTGTACTGTTAGCTGCTTGGACCCAAGAGAAGCTCCTTTTCATATTCCCGAGTTAAAGAGCAGAAATCTGATGTATCTGCAAAGACCAGGAAAAAATGTAGTCCGCAGCAATAATTTTGTTTTTCATCTCTCTATTCCGTTATGAATACTTTCAAATGAATTCCCCCTCTGGATTTGCCTACCTGCTAGAGTTCAAACACCTCTTTAAGCAAAGTGGCAATAAAAAGCTTTAATAAGTGCAAGCCTTGCTGAGTGAGGAATCATTAGTGTAGACGTGCAGAAAAACACAGTTTCTTATTTGAGAGAAAGTGTTAGGAAAGCAGAGTGTGGAAACAAGAGTCATCAAAATGCAAATATAATAAGCTATTTAAACAAACAAATCTCACACTAATATTGTGCAGTCAATCCTCTTTTCCCTTGCCACCCACAAGGTCAATTTTTCATTTCTTTTCCTTTTCCAATCTGAAATTTGTTTACTTCTAAAATTTGTTTACTTTAGACCTTGTTAGAAGGTTTCCACCTTGGCAAGGATAGTGTGTGAAGAAAAAAAAAAAAAACAACTGCACTTTGATCCTCTGAAGGGGAGATTTCTTATTTCTTCTGTAGATAGCTGTTTAAAAGCGATCGGGCAGGACTCTTACTGACGGCATTGTCCTCTGTAGTACATTTATCTTACAGAGTCCTCAGGAGGAAAAAGAAATGTGGCACTATGAAAACAGAGGGTTTAATGAAGAAAATTAGTTTTACTAGCTATTCAAGTCAAGGGACTGAGAGATAGAAATGAAATGATATCCCCGAGTCTTTAATAGATAAAAGAGAAAATTCCTCAGTTGAATTACCAACTTTGTTCTTTAATAGTAATAATCAGTTAATTTGTAATAAATTGGTGAGTGCATAGAGAATTATGTTACAATTATGGTCTACACAAGCGGCTATGAGAATTAACTTGAAAATTCTTGTTTTATTGAGACCTTATCACAAAGACATATTAAGGGATTCTTGAATTGGTTGTGAAAACCAACAAATATCCAAAAGGAGAGACATGTCTTGTCAAAGCAAGGGATACAAAGTTCTGAAAGTAAATAAGTGGTATTAAAAATGGGTTGAAATGTTTTAAGTGACACTCTACAATAATTATCTTGATGTATAGTTAAATTAAGAGATAAAATAGAATGAACACGCTTAGAAAGAATGACTATGCATGAAACACAGAAAAATAAAATTTTTAGAGCTAATGATATCTTGTTGTTGAGTTAGTAGCTAATATTTTCACTTTTTCATTAAAGTTTGATATCAACAGACAAGATCATTACTATGCATACTTATGATGCTGTGTATTCATATTCCTTTTTTCTTGATACAATGTAATATTATAAAAGAAAAATTCATGATTTGATTTTTACTATTTTAATCTTGTCATTGACCATGCTGGTTTAAAAGTACTATGTGTCACTATTTTCAAGAGTGGCTGGAATAAAAAATAGGTTTAAATACATGGGCTCTAGCAGCTCTCTGTGCAAACAATTTCCTGCATTGTGTTGGTACCATTTATTTTTGTATCTTCTTTCTAATTACTACTATCACAGAATGAGTATTAGTTATGTGTGATACCCAGTAAAAAAGTTTCTTTGTCAGAAAAAAAATGCTTTTAATGTAAATATTAATTGGGGTTGAGAAAATTTACTAATTTGTGTGATGTCATACATTATTGAATGAAATTAGAGTACTAATGTGCACAGTCTGATATGAAATGCAGTTCTTAACTAGAGCTTCATAGTAATATACATTAAACAATTTCAAAACAAGAACTTTTTTAGTACCTGTGCTATCAAAAATATTAGGCCAAATTTAGGGTATAAAATATTGAAAATGAAACAAGTATTTTAATGACACTACACCTTATAAACTCATTCTTGCTTGAAATGCAATATCTGATGTACATTTGACTTAAAAATAGTCTTAGGCTAGGGAGACGCCTTGTTGACATGCTCGCAGTGGAAGCATGAGGACCTGAGTGCAATCCTCAGCACCCATGCAGTAGCTCTAGCCCCAGGACTGTGGATGGGAAGTGGACGGAGGCAGTCGGATCCCTAGGGTTCTCTTTCTAGACATTATAGCAGAAACAGTGAGTTCCAGTGTCAGTGGGAACTTCATTCAAAAAGTAGGTAAAAAGTGACCAAGTAAGACACTCAGAGTCCTGGTCTCTTTGCGCAAACACAAATGTGTGGATGTGTATACGCATACAACTCTCACACAATGCTGCCCCCATACAAAAATATACAATCCAGTAAGATAGGCCTCTATTTTGACTCTAGTCAAGTGAGTTTAGGGCTAGACCATCCTGGACTGATATGGAAATGCATGAATTTCATTTTCTGTTATGCTTCTTTACTGTTTTCTCTTCTTTATCCTAGTTGCCCAGCTCTGATATTCAATCTGTAGTTGTAAGAAGCTGGTTAAGCCCAAGAAATTGCAAGAAGGCAATTAAGGCAAGAAGGATTAAAAACTACAACAAAAGTAGATACGAAGTCCATCCTACTTTAATTTCTTCTGATATGATAAATATCCTGACAGAAAGCTACACAGGAAAAGAATGGGTTGATTTGGCTTACAACTCTAGCTCATAGTTCATAGAAATCGTGACATGAATTCAAGAAGCTCATCTCATCACATTCAAATATAATAACCAGGAGAGAATATGTACACATTTACTTGCTCTCAGTTAGCCTTCTGGAGTAATGTTCCTAGAGTAATGTTCTGGATCATCTTCCTAGGAAACAGTACTGTCTGAAATGGGCTATGTCTCCCTACTTCAGTTGACAGTCAATATAATCCTCGATAGATGTGCCTGCAATTCCACCTGATTTAGATAATTCCTCACCAAAGATTATCTTCTCAGGGAATTCTAGGTTATTTCAAGTTGATGTTAAAATTAAGGAATACATGGTGTTACTTCATGCCAATAAAATTAAATTCTTTAATAAAAGATCACTATAATCCTTGATTAAAGCATGGAACTGTAGAGATAGCTTGGTGGTTAAGAACACTGGCTCCTCATCCAGAGGACCTAGGTTTAGTTCCTAGAACTCATGTGGCAGCTCACAACTGTCTGTAACTCCTGTTCCAGGGGACCCAACTACCGAGCACATGCAGACAAAACACCAACATACATAAATAAAATAAACAGATTATTTTAAGAATCATATGCCATATTCTAATAAGATTAACAGCAATACTTTTTACTGAGAAAAAAAACTTTCACCAGCTTTATAAAATCAAGAAGCAGCTCATATAATCACTGCAGTCTATTATCACATAGATGCCAGTTGAATGTTTTTCAGAAAAAAAGTACTAATACTAATTGCTCCCACTAAATATGTGATAATCAAGAAAATGGATTCTTGTTTCATCAGTAACACCGGGATTGAGTAGGTACACCCAAATAACTAAATTTCAAATTTATGGAAACTATATTTTAGAAATTACATGTAAAGGTATGACTGTACCAATTTATTTGTATCTTTTGTCTCTTCATGTACTGTTCATGCAAAACCAGGGACAATTTCAAATGCAAAAGAGGAATTATAATATTTTTTTTCTAACTGAAAAAGTAATGTACAACAGTTGCATTGGTGCACACCTATAATCTTAGAGTTGGACAGGAGCAGGCAGGAAGATCACAAGTTTAAGGATAGCCCTGTCTACAGGAAAACATGAAATCTTCTAAAATAAATGAGATTCAGAGACACAGAGAGGGGGGCATGAACTCTCAGGGCATGAACTCTCATCTGATAAAAATAACTTTCCTAACAAGTTATCAGTTCTTAATTTCTTTAAGTCAGGAACATGAGATATTTTCTACAATCATAGAAAATAAAAGATTTACCTACTCTCTTGCTGTATAGCAACATTATTATTATTATTAATTTCTTGAGTGAGTACCAAAATCAAACAGAATAAACACATTCATTTTATAATATAATCAGTACATCACTCTATGTGTGATTTAATAAAATCGTCGCTCTAATTTTGCCAATGCATATAAAGTTGGACACATTTTCTCTTTTGGGGCTTTTTGGTTTTAGAACTTCCTTTTGGACATCAAGCAAGCAGGGGTATTTATGGGACCCCACGACTTCAAAAGAATGGAAGTGTGGAAAGATGTGCAAAAGACAGAAATCCGGGCAGCCCTCTCATCCCTTCCTTCACAAGTACTGCAATTAAGAGGGAGATTTTAGAGATTAAACCTAAATGAACCAGACATTTTATCCCACGGGGAAGTTCCAGCTTCAGGGACAGAGAGTCACCAATTAGTTGATGGAGCCCTATTCTCTCTGTTCACTGGCAAGAGGAGCCGAAGGTCAGTAAACCAAGCACAATTCACCAAAGGTACACACACTGCCTTTCCCGGAAGCTGTAAAACGAGTAAACAGCTCTGGTGGCTCTGATGGATTGTGTCTGTCCTTAAACCAGCACACCAGCTTTAGTGAGTCAAAAGCATAAATATCAAGAACATTTGAAAACAATATTTAAGATCCATTGTAAAAGAGCAGGTTGTCCCTGCAAACTTCCTTAACATTTCAGTGCCAGGTGCAGTGGAAAAGTTGTATTTGTTTCTTTTGCTATCAAGAAGAAGGCCACATGTTTACGGCCACTGATGTCCCCCTGACTTCCTCCCACGTTTCTTAGATACATTCAAGCACAGTGCCCAGAAATGAAAAGCACTTCCCTTTGTTTTCCTATGGGATCCAACAACATTCTAACACAACAGTGGCACAGAGGCTGGATGACTTTTTCCCACTGCAAATCTGGCCCCAGAAACTATTTCATCTCTACAAAAGCAATTGGAATCTAAATTGCTTTTTGATCCGGAAATACATTTATTTTCCTGTTTGCTTCTTGCTATTGTTTTAGTTTCTCTCCAAACACACAAATCTAATACAGATTTTAAAATTCACCTTTGAAGAGAGAGAAATCAAATATGTTTTTTAATGCTGTGCTCCCGTTTAGATTTACAAGCCAATGCTTTGCTTTAAATTTTCATCTTTACCTTCTATTGAAATCAGACACTATCAGTATAATGTAAATCAACAGTGTAACTAACATTGTACTTCTCAGATATATTAATGTTATTCTGACTTGCAACTGATACAGAACACATATTCTATGGGTGATATTTTGATGGCATTGCGCTTTAGTCTCACAAACTTAGGGAAATCACAAGTAAACTTGTAAAGCTAAAAAGCTTTCCAGTGACTTAGGTGTATGCACTCAGAGACAGTTGTGATATTAATCTTAGACTTGGAACATGGTAAGATACAGTTTTTACTAAGAAATTAATTTGATGAAATGAATCAAAACTGAAATCATAAACAGCTACAGCCTATATTAAATTTATAAACACTTAGAATAGCTTTGATAGTATAGACTTTTGGTCAGAATTTTACCAGTAACAGAGCTACCTAAGTTGTCAAGAGATAGATTTATTGTACATGTTTTATTCATATACAAAAAAGCAAATCCAAAGCTTGTTTAATTATATGCACAACGAAGACAACATTTATTGAAGTTTATTTTATAATCTTTTTTTACTTCTATAATGTTTTAAACAAAAGGATAACATAACATATTTCATATGTAACCATAAAACAAGAAGCAAATTTTATTTTTGACCTTTAGCAGATGCTTGTAGGTATAGACAGATGATTCAAGCCTAAACTCAAACAAACATTACTAACTGGCTCAGTTTGAATGAGGCCATAACCCCAAACCATTTCCTTAGATATTTCTTCAGTTTTATTTAAAATATTAAGACTAAGCTTTAGTGTAAAAATAATGCCTGGTAATGTATATATGTGACCTTTTGTACTTAAGTGAGAGCGAAACAACCCCACAAACTCAATTAATGGGAGACTCACAGGTTAATGGGAGATATCAACTAGCGGACAAAAAATGTTAGTGTGCTCCATTTTAGCTTGGGTTGAAACTACTACACAAAAAAGCTGGAGAAGAGTGGTAAACATTTGTAAAAGGCACTGGCAAGAGTGTCTTCTCTCAGGCTGTTTGCCAAATAAATTATTCTCATGCACTGTGTTTGGAAAGCCAGTCCCTGAAGTACAATCACATCCATTTCCCAAAAAGGACTAGTTTTTTAATAAACACTCTGGTCTGTTGCCCTGACTCAATTTTCCTAAGTTTTGATGAAACTGTTGATTGACTGTTTTCACAGTTTGCAGTTGCAGTTGCTTTGTCTGGATGTGGGCATTTGGGGTGTGCCTGCTTGTATTTAAGGTCTGAGTGAAACCTCCAGGGTTACAGTCGTCAGATCCACATTTTGCCTTTGTCGGAAGTGGCACAGGACCTGATGAACGTGTTGAAAACAGTGGAGATAGAGAAGCTCCCCGTGTCGATTAATTCAGTGCACAGCTGGGGCTGGAAAGGCAAGCCCATTCCAGGGAATGAAGAATGGCCGATCAGGGGTGGGGCTGCCTGCCCCCCTCTCCACAATGTACTAATCCTCAATTTGGCACTGCTTTAAAAGAAAAGAAGTCTAAATTGAGGCCAGCTGATTTCTTACTGAATCAGCCAGCTGGACGTGGAGCCAATTTCCGCAGCCTCCACGCTGGGGTAGCCAGGAAATATTTTAATTGAAAGAACTCCATGTTGACAAATACCAAAGACAACCTATTTATAACTTTTGACCAATATTTATGGAATTCCTTTATGTAATAACATTTCTCTTTAAACTTGCTTGAAAAATAGGAAAAAAAAAAACCTGTTAGGATAGGGCTAAACCTAAATAATATGGAAAGAAGATAAATAAAACCAGAGGGAAGGAAGGAAAGAATTGGTTAAGTTTATACACAAATCAACAGGCATATGTTACTGAGGCGGGTAATATAACTATGTACAAACTCCTTTCAAATTGTAAGAAGTGATGTTTCCTAAAATTTTATAATCTGAAAGAGTGAGTAATATAAAACCAGGGCACATATATTTTTAAGTGATTTAAAGCTATATCAACATATGCATATTAGTTGGAAATTTTTTGACAGTCTCAATGATTTCTTATATATTTCCCCTTTCAAATGAAACACATTTCAAATGACCTGTAGATGCATCTAAAATCCAATACAAGTGGTTTTTTCCTTACCAGTACAGTGATTTAAAGTGCCAAATTTGACTATTAAAATGAAATAATATTTAAAATATATACTCTTTTCTTAAAAGTGTGAAACAGTTTATTGACATTGTACCACGATTAGAACTATTTGGCTTTTCCAGCTATTATCTTCCCATCAATAAACCTTAATGTTTGTAAGTAACACGTTACCTTTGTAAGTCATTATATAAATCTGTAGGTTTTTTTTTTTTCATGGCTCAGCTTTTTGCAGTAGTCAATATAATGTGCACATTATATTTTTTCATAAAATTGAGAATATTATCCTGAAGTTTTTTTGTACTTGGCCAAGAAAGGAGTGATTAATTAGACAATAAACTAGTTTGGAGCACTGTTCATTTAACAGAGAAACAGTAGCAAGCCCCACATTCATGACTGTGAAGTTTTATTGCTTGAAAATCACAAATATAATCAGACAAATACCCTGGTATTTTTTTTTGAAAGGTGTTCTTCAACTTCCAGCTTCCTGGGAAAGGCTGTAAATACAGTTCTTTCCCCATTACGGTTACTGTTTGTTGGTAGGGGAACCTGCCACGCGTGGCTTTGCTGGTATCTGTGGTGTGCTGTAAGGTAGCTCTCCCTAGTGGACACTGATGCAACCATGCCTCAGGAGGAAAGCCCCCCTCCCCCTTCTGTGTGTACAGCAACTAATGTCACAGTGTTGCCGCACTCTGCATACATCAATTTTGAGAATGTCCTTAATCAAATGATAAGTACTTTTTGGGATAACAGTATTCAAACTGCACTGTTAGGTCCATCTCACAGCAAGGTGTTTTGGGGAACTATAATTTTCCAAATTGTTCATTTGTTGACATAAAGATCAAGAAATGACAAGAAAAATTTTTATTCTGTTATGGAAGAAATAAGAAGAATATCTGTGTTTTAGGAATTTGGAATAACTATTATGGCATGAATTGTATCAATTAAATGAAAATATTTTTGGTGAAAAACTGTTGAGCATCAGTTAATCATAGAGAAGAGTGCCTGTCAGAACTTCATAAGCAATCACATTGGGGAAGCAGACGTATCTCATTACTCACTTTCCATTTTTATGAAAAGCTCGTCCACATGTGCAATGATGCATTCATAGGTTTACACCTTCTTTGTAAAAAAAAAAGACATTTTGCATTTAAATTGCCCTTACTCTTCCTAAAGCAGCCAAGGAGAAGAGTGTTAGCCTTACATGAGCAATGTGTGATAAAGCACAGTTAAACAATCATGGTCACTTTAAAAACAGTGAATTATGCTTTAATTTTAATTTATAATTAAATTTCATTATGTTGTCTTATAGAGGAAAACAGTCTCTTCTACCTGAATCAAAATATTAGATGATGCTGTAATTTTTTGGAGTACATAAAGTCAGGATGAAAGAAGGAGTGCAGACTATACCCACAGTGTGGTATTCATTGCTCGCCATTTAAAACATAAAAAAAGAAACACACACAAAAAACCAGAATCATTTTATGTGCAACTCATAATCCATTTATATATTTTGTGTGTTCCTGGAGCACCTTGACCTTTGTTAAAGGTTTGTTCCCATGACAAGGGAAGTAGAGGTAGGTGTTAATATTGCTTTGAGAATGGAGGAGAATCCATAAATCCCTACCTAGCATTATGAAGTCATATTCACATGGGCCAAAATAATAAGTTTGCAGAATAGCAGCACAAATCTAGAATGTAATGCACATGTGGAAATGGAAAGCACACCATAAAGGAACATTAGAAAAACTGTTACTTAAGTCAGTCTTTTGTTTTTGTTGTTGTTCTCATTGTCGGAAGTGCTTGTGGCATTAAAATAAAGAATAGGGGCAGCACTGGCAAGCAGAAGGCATGCAGAGGCTGGCCCCAGGGGCCACTATGATAAGCAAGTATGTGGTAGAGAGTTGGGAAAGAAGGAGAAGCAGAATGGCAGACACAGAGGCTCTAGGGTGGAAAGGAGTAGCCTTATGTGAATAGCCTGCCCTGCCAACTGAGACCATGGTAAAGTCCCGGCCTGTGCTGCTGGTGATGACCATGTCTGGGTCTGTGGCCATGCAGCCGCAGGGGTCTGTGTTGATGCCCATTGCTCCTATTACAATAAAAAGGCCATGCAGACATCCCTGGTCTGGGCTGCTGCCTGGGACCATGTTGATATCCAAGGGCTGTGTAGAGCCGGCACCACTCCTTGAAGGTTGCAGCACTTATGTGAGCAGGCCCTGCACCCCTCCTAGGCAGCACAGTAGAGCTTTGGTGAGAGGCAAATGAGGTGGCCCCAAGTCAGTGAATGCAAGAAAGCTGGCCTGACTCTGGTGGTATGGGTGCAGGAGACTGCAGGGTGACTAACTCAGCTACCTCCCAGGCCCACATCCAGGGCTCTGAGTTAGCTAATCCCAACATCTACCTCATCTATGAATTGCTGGAACACCTGAACTGCCCAATTTTGCATAGCGAAAGTTGCAGGATCTCCATGACACAGGGCAACAACAGTATATCGGAGAGAAATCCAGGTTGCGATCCAGTATTGATAGTGTAGCATAAGCCAGAGGCCTCGAACCAGACCAATGACTCACTGCAGTGAACTTTTGCAATTTAAGATGTGTGGACAGAAGTGGGTACTGTGTGTACACTGTGACACACTACAGAGTCCATGAAGTGATGTTTTCTGTTGTTCATTATTACTAATATTTTAAATTTCTTTGGGGGAGGAGGTTGCAAAGACAGAGGGTGGATACAAAGGTGTGGGGAAATGAGTGAGATTGGGGTGCATGATGTGAAATTCACAGAGAATATATTAAAAGTTAAAAAAAATTAATGGAAAGCAAAAACAAAAGATAGGGAAGGACAATTAAGTATGACTCACAGGTATGTGCATACAAAGGCTTGAGTTCTTTGTACTTTCTGCTTAAGATAGAGTTCTAAAAATTAGCATTTTATATTTCCATTAAATTATATTATTAATGTGTACTTCTCATCTTATTTTTAATGGTTTTAAACATGAGAAGTAACCCAGAAAATCAGCTTTGTTTTAAATTGATTAGTTTCTGTTAAATAATTTTCTTCCTTGTCATTGTCAGAAAATTTAGGGATAGTTTCTGGGGATTGTTTGCTGGCTGCATTCATGTTTGTTTGGTTTTTTTCCTCCAACTTTTAATCAATCAACCTGGAACTAGATAAAGGACTTAGTGGGTAAAGAACTTAAGTCTACCCCTGTGAGTATTCGTTAGGATCCTGGAAACCTCTATGAAAACCAGGACAATGTGGTACCATGCCCGTAGCTTGAGGGCAAGATAGGAGAGAGGGTGAGATAATGGCTAGCCATTAAGCTCCATCTCCAATATGAGGCTTTATTTCAATGTATAAGGCAGAGAGTGACCAAGGAAGATGCTTGATGTCAACATCTGGCATTCATATGCACACACACACATGCATGTGCACAATAATACACATCACACACATACAACAGAATTGTAAAACAATATAAAAGTATTAAATATAATCAAATCAATGCTTGCCTCCTATTACATTTTTGCTTCTTCCTTAGAGTTTGAAGCCGAAGTATGAGCATGCAAATCAAACACCTTACTACTAAGTTATACCTCAATCTAATTCTTTTTTATATTTATTATTATTATTATTATTTATTATTTATTACAGTTTATTCACTTTGTATCCTGGCTGTTGCCCCCTCCCTTGTCTCCTCCAAATACAACCTACCCTCTCTTTTCTCCCCCTACGGCCCTCCCCTAGTCCACTGATAGGGGAAGACCTCCTCCCCTTCTATCTGACCCTAGCCTTTCAGGTCTCTTTAGGACTGGTTGCATCGTCTTCCTCTGTGGTGTGGTAAGGCTGAACTCCCCAGAGGGAGGGGATCAAGGAGCCAGCCACTGAGCTCATGATAGAGACAGCCCTTGCTCTCCTTACTAGGGAACTCACTTGGAGACTGAGAAGCCTATGGGCTTCCTTTGAGCAGGGAGTCTAGGTCCTCTCCTAGACTCTTGGTTGGAGTATAGGTCTCTGCAGGCTCAATCTAACTCTTATATTGTGTCATTTTGTTTGTGGTTTTGATTATTTATATTTGCTTTTGGAGTTTTCAGATACAGGCACTCTATGTAGCCTAGATTGACCCCACCACCATACAGCCTTTACAATTCCATATTTTGTTTTAATAGCCTCCTATCTAAATGGAATTTATCTGGTAACAATTATACATAAATAACAAAGATTATAACTAAGTAAATAAATTCACAACAACTTCACTTAGACATGCTGCCTTAATAATTCATATATACTTATTGTAGTTCAGAAAAATTATATTACTTAAAAATATGTTTAATTTCTGGTACTATTCACAATAGTGGGTACTTTATGACCTTTAACAATATTATCATTGTGTATTTCCAGTTGTGTGTGCTAAATATGGCAGCAGTAAACCTACAAATCCCTTTTGGCTCAAAGGACTACAACTGCAGTTATCACAAACCATCTTTTTATAGGCTAGAGAGGTACTTTTTTGCTTCCATGGAAAACATACCATGGTGTTGTTTTCTGGATCAACTATTCCTTTTCTCCACATTATATTTTTCTTATACAGTATGCTCCAGTCAGCTAGTCTGGGCCTCATGTTTTGATACACTAACAAAAGAAGTTGGTAATGGTGAAATTAAAGATATTTATTTAGTGAGGCCACATTGGGAAAAAGGAGCAGTGACCGTAGTTTCATCTTTGGATGATCATGCCAGAATCTTTAAGATTGAATAGGAACAAATTGAGGTTATAGGACAAGAATATAGTTAATCAGTTCAGGACAAGATGTGGTTCTGCTCATTGTCTCAGTTCTAGTCTTTCTAACAGTCTGAAGAATTCCTTATCATTTAAGGAAGCAAGGTGTTCCCCAGGAGATGGAAACATCTGTTCAGGATGACACCATGCCCTCACAAGTGAGATTTTATAATGTATTCTCTGAGGTTTTATTGTTCCTGGGATTCAAGCAGACAGCAGGTTTGGAACCCTGTCTTATTATTGTGCCTTTAGACTTAATGGGCAAAGAGATTTGAGGGGCAAAGTCAAGCTGAGATAAAGTGAAAGACACAGACAGAAAATGCAGACAGAAATGTCATATGTTTATTCTTCTCTTAGTACCTTGCGAAGCACAGTGAAGAGCCAACACTTTTTGGTAAAAACAGTTTTATATTGCCTGTCTCTATAGTATATGCCGATAATGATGAATGCTTTCATGTTTCCATAACAAGTAACTGATAAATGACTGGTGAAAACTCACTTAAGCAATGTAAACAATTACTGTTTCTAGGCTTGAAAGTAAAAAAATTGTTTTACACCACCCACAGGCAAGACTGTTTCTGTTGCCTTCTTTTTAAATGTCTGTAGTTTTCTGTGCTATTATATAGATGTTTTATGAAAGAGAATTTGAAAGCCTTTTATGCCTATGGAATTATTAAAAAGATTACTCTGTTTTGACTATTAGTGACACTGGCCCTTTAAAGGCCAATAACACATAATCAGCTATTTCTTGACCGTTCAAATAGAAATCTAAGGATGTTTTACAGTTGAATAGTTGCATTGCAATGTGAAATGGGGTGTATCAACAGAAATAACCCTTTTCATTTTACCTAATCCCAGGAAATAAAAGCTTTAGCTAATAATAACCCATCCTTACATTAGAAATGTAATTCTAGTAACGGAAAAATCTGAAATTGCTGACCACATGCCATTCATCATGGAATGTCAAGCAGCTATCAGTTCAAGAATAGAATCAAGTTGCTAAATGCGTAGATGTGAAAAGTAGTTTATTTGCAGACCTTCTTCTCAGGAACATCTTCCCCAGCCCATCTCTTTTAAAATGTTGGCCTTAGTGTTGGGCTCCAGAACACCAAGCACTGAAAGTTATATTTTATTTATTTACTTTATCATCTAAAACACTTATCTTTAACATATTTGTACTGCCAGGGAAACCCAACTGTATTAAAATCTAGTATGATATTTAGAAATGGGATGACCAGTGTTAAAACCTAGCAGCTCAATTTAAACTACAGTAACATGAGAAATCAAACAATATGCTAGAAAATCAAAAGCAAAAATTATCTAATTTATAGAAGGATTATGCAATCATAGAATAATCCATTCAATGGAAAATTTATTTATTGTATCTAAGTATGATTTTGATAGCTTCATTAATAGTGAATGTGGCAATATATTATATGCAATTGGTTATAGTACAATAGCATATGTATCTATAGCTATCTCTCTACTACGTTTGATTAGCTTATCATGCTTTTACAGTATAATGTCTTACATTCAATCTCCTTAAGCTAAAAAATTAATGCAAATTTTTAGATCTAGCTAAAGAATATAATAGATTTTTTTCCAAGGTTTTCCATTCTAAGCTGCAATTTTATACATGCACAAGTAAATGCCAATCAACACGAATGCCAAGAACATGAAAAATTATTATATTAATTACAGTCTTGTAGTTGTGCCTATATTCGGCACTTCTATTTCCATAAATCCTCTCTGACATGTGTGCCGATTTTTATGTTAGTTATTGCATTCTTAAAATGAAGTAGTGTTTTTTAATCCATCTTTAAATAATGCGGTTTGGTTTTTGTCTTCAGAATAAGTTAAAAATACAATCATACTATATTTTCATGGCTTTTTTCTCTTTTATTTTATTTTTATTACTAGTTACATTTTATTAACTCTGTACCCCAGGTGAATCCCACTTCCTCATTCCCTCCCAATCCCACCCTCCCTCCCTCGTCTACTCCCTGCCCCTTTGGAAGTCCACTGATAGGGGAGGACCTCCTCTTCTTTCATCTGGCCCTGGTTTATCAGGTCTCTTCAGGACTGGCTGCAAAGTATTCTGTGGCCTAGGAGGGCTGCTCTTCCCTTGCTGGGTGGTGAGGTCAAAAAGTCCACCATTGAGTTCATGTCAGAAATAGTCCCTATTTCCCTTGCTGGGGTACCCACT